>CM070775.1:1002540-1602540 GCA_036346955.1 Dipus sagitta | reverse complement strand
AGCTAGAGTGAGACCCTACCTCACAAAGAAAGAAAGAGAGAGAGAGAGAGAGGGAAAGAAAGAAAGAAAGAAAGAAAGAAAGAAAGAAAGAAAGAAAGAAAGAAAGGAAGGAAGGAAGGAAGAAAGAAAGGAAGAAAGAAAGGACGGACAGTGGAGAGTTCAGCACTTAGTGAGACATCTCTATCACACCCTGCAGGGCTGAGGAACCACTGCAGAAGAGCTGGCAGAAAGAAGGTAAGAGCCAGAGGTAGAGGAGGAGTGCCTTGCAATACTGTTTTCCAGACACAAAGTGGCCTTGATATTCATGACCTCACAGTGGCTGACGCCACCTACAGAAGACTGCATAACAGGAGGGAAAAAATGATGACATCAGAATAGAAGAGAGACTAGTTGGAAAGAAGGGATTCAGCGGAGGAAGGACAGAAGGAGAAAAGGGAGGGCGGTGGGAGGGAATTATGATCATGATATATTGTCTATTTATATGGAGGTTGTCAATAAAAGTTTTTTTAAAAAATAAAATAAGCCGAGCGTGGTGGCGCACGCCTTTAATCCCAGCACTCGGGAGGCAGAGGTAGGAGGATCGCTGAGAGTTCGCGGCCACCCTGAGACTCCATAGTGACTTCTATGTCAGCCTGAGCCAGAGTGAGACCCTACCTTGAAAAAAAATAATAAGATCAAAAATAAAATAAATCCTGACAACACGGATTGGGTCAAAGTGTGACCCAGATCTGCCTCCAACTGGTTCTCCAACCTGGTCAGGGCGCCTTGTTCTTGCACCGTTAGCACTGTGTCTAAGACCACTCAGCTGCTCTCCACCGCACTTCATCCATTGACGCTTACCCAGTGCTGATGAGAAGTACAAAGATGCAATGGGAGGGGGCAGTAGAGAAGACAGAGGGGTGGTGCTTTGAGCAGGGTACTCAGGAAAAGGCTCTTTGAGATGTGACCCGAGCCGGGCGTGGTGGCGCACGCCTTTAATCCCAGCACTCGGGAGGCAGAGGTAGGAGGATCACCGTGAGTTCGAGGCCACCCTGAGACTACATAGTGAATTCCAGGTCAGCCTGGACTAGAGTGAGACTCTACCTGGAAAAACCAAAACCTGAGAGATATGACCCAAGACCTGCAGGACGTAAGGGAGCACAGGACGCATGCGCGCATCAAGGACCGGGTTCCGAGCAGGAGGACGCAGCACTTACCTGGCTTGAGAACCACTGTGGCTGGAGAGGAGGGGAAGAATGATGCTAAAGCCAGAGAGGGAAAGGGGCCTGTGGGGAATGGGGGTCACCATAAGGACCTCGACTTTTGAGGCAGGTGCTAGCAGAGAAGGTGGACTGGACTCCAGCTTGGCAGAAAATGAAGCCTGGGATGGGGTGTGGTTTCTGTTCCCTTCTACGGATTTCTGGCCTCAGACTGGGACCACTACATCCGCAATTCCTCTTCTGGATCCAAGTTCAAATTCTGCTTCCGTGGCTGCACTGATCTAAGTCCATGCATACAACAATTGCCTCGTCTGTCACGATGGGTGGACATGAAGACCAACTATGAGCAGGGAAAAAGCTTAGATAGGGCGCCCAAGGTCTGCGGGAGCCCTCAGGGCTTGGAGGACCTGAGTGCGTTGATATTACTGGAATGCTCTTTTGGCAGTTATTGTTTTTTGGGGGTTGTTTGTTTTTTTGTTTTGTTTTGTTTTGCTTTTTGTTTTTTGGTTTTTTGGTTTTTTTGGTTTTTTTTTTTTTTTTTTTTTTTTTTTTTTGGTTTTTCGAGGTAGGGTCTCACTCTAGCCCAGGCTGACCTGGAATTCACTATGGAGTTCGAGGGTGGCCTCGAACTCACAGCAATCTTCCTACCTCTGCCTCCCGAGTGCTGGAATTAAAAGCGTGCGCCACCACACCCAGCTTGGCAGTTGTTTTGTTGTTGTTTTGCTTGTGCTTTAGTTTGTTTTAGTTTTTTCAAACAGCTTTAAAAAATAGCCCAGGGTGGTCTCAAACTCCCAGTTCTTTTTTTGGGGGGGGGGTTTTCGAGGTAGGGTCTCACTCTAGCCCAGGCTGACCTGGAATTCACTATGCAGTCTCAGGGTGGCCTCGAACTCACGGCGATCCTCCTACCTCTGCCTCCCGAGTGCTGGGATTAAAGGCGTGCGCCACCACGCCCGGCAAACTCCCAGTTCTTATTCAGGTCCGAAGTGCTGGGGTAATAGGCATATCCCACCATGCTCTGGCTTACAGGTGTTGCACACACACACACACACACATACACACACACACCTGTCTTGAAGCACTCCCTCCCCTGACTGCAGTTCACAGGGAGGTGGGCCACCTTGCTAGTAGTCATGACCAGCAGGAATGGTTTCCCCATAGCTCGCTGGGTGGCCTCGGGCACTCTGTCCCTCCCTGAGCCACCATCTGTGAGGATGATGATGAGCAATCTGCCCTATCCCGTCTGTAAAGTGCTTAGCATAGATCTAGTAAGCACCCCATAAAAGGTGGTGGTAAGTGTTCCACCCAAACTCCTCCCCCTGGTCTTGAAACTGGCCCTCTCCGTTCCTGCCTGGTCTGGCGCCACCCAGCTAAACAAGGCAAGTCTCATTTACTCTCGTTCTGTGGCTGGTCCCAAATTGGCTGAAATGCCAGACACGTGTGCCTGGCCTTGACCTCACTGCTGGAAACTCTCTTCGTCTAAGGTCTGAGGGGAGATAGATGTGAAACAAGTAATATTTGTGGCATGACTACAAACTGCCGTGACAACATGAAAGACAAGCCATGAGAGAATGGTAAGCAAGGACGAATGTTCAGATTGGGGGATCAAGGCAGCTGTGACCTGAAGGGTGAGGAGGACACAGAGGCGACAGCAGGCACTGGAGAACGTTTCAGCAGAGAGCAGAAAAACCCCTAGGCAAGAGGCTCCTGTGTCTCCTTGCCCTCAGAACTTGCTCTCGGCTCTTTTCAGAAGCCTCTCAGGCTTGGTCCTCAGCGCCTGTGGTCACCTTGTATCTCTTTGGTACCCTCAGAAACCCCATGCAAACAAACCCAGAAGGAAAATATGCATAGAACTAGTCTGTGTGAGCTTTAACTTAATAAAAAAAATGAATATTGTCATTGTAGTCACTGTAGGACTCCTTCCAGCACAAGGAATTCTGATGCAGAGTTGACTTCTAAGTGTCTGATACGGATGAGTAATTCTGTTTATTAAAGTGCAGCTTGCATATACACTTTGAAATACATCATAAACGCATTGAGGGGTTGGAGAGATGGCTTAGGGGTTAAGGTGCTTATGTGCAAAGCCTAAGGACCCAGATTCAATCCCCCAGATCCCACATTAAGCCAGATGTACCAGGTGATACATGCACAAGGTCACACATGCACACAAGGTGGCGCATGTGTGTGGAGTTTGATTGCAGTGACTGGAGGTCCTGGCATGCCAATTCTATCCCTCTCCCTCTCTCTGTCTCTTATAAAAAGAAAAGAAAGCTGGATGTGGCGGCACAGGCCTTTAATACCAGCACTAGGGAGGTAGAGGTAGGAGGATCGCCGTGAGTTCAAGGCCACCCTGAGACTACATAGTGAATTCCAGGTCAGCCTAGGCTAGAGTGAAACCCTATCTCGAAAAACCAAAAAATAAATAAATTTAAAATATATATATATATTGATTCTGTGGTCGAAGCCTGTGAGCCCAGCAATAGGAAGTGGAGGCAGGAGGATCAAGTATTCTGTTAGTAAGTTAGGGTTTTATTGTTTGAGACAGGGTCTTACTACATAGCTCTGGCTGGCTTGGATCCTCCTAAATGCTGGGATTATAGATGAGCACCATCACACTTGACAAGAACCAAAAGCTGGAAGTCAGCCTGGAGGTCAGCTGGAGGTCAGCTGCATACATGACGATGCCCTGTCTCAAAAATATTTTTTTAAATGTCATGTGTCTAGATGGGTAGCGTGTGATTACACAAGTGAAAACATGAATGGTAGAATCAAAGTGGAGAAAATGTGGGTGTCCATTGTAAAAACCTTTGGGTTGTTTTTTGCATGTTTAAAACATTTTCAAAATAAAATATTGTGGAAAAGGGAAAGAACAGGGCTGGAGGGATGGCTTAGCGGTTAAAGCCAAAGGACCTAAGTTCTATTCCCCAGGACCCACGTTAGCCCAACACACAAGGGGGCGCACACATCTGGAGTTCCTTTGCAGTGGCTGGAGGCCCTGGCATGCCCATTCATTCTCTCTCTCTCTCCCTCTTTCTCTGCCAAATGAATAAATAAATAAAAATTTTAAAATTTTAAAATAAAAAAGGAAAGAACAGATACAATGAAATGATGGTATTCTACAAAATAGGAAAAAGGACCATGAATACAGTGTCAGGAATATCACTTTGTGCAAATGCAGGTTTAATCTCTACCCAGGTATATCTCTCAGCTCCTATTGAGGTAAACACTCCATCACGAAGCTACACCCCCTGTTTATATGCCTGTCTCCCCAGAAAGACTAGCTTCCTCTAGAGCAAGAGCCTGTCTTAGTCATAGTAAGACGGTGGGTGGGATTTGGGAACACGAAACAGTGACCCCGACCCACCTGCAGACATTAACTCCTACTTGACCCAGGTTCTCCCGGGCCCTGCACAGGAAGCAAACCACCCACAGATACCTGCTCAGGGTTAGAATTCAGGTCTCCTAGAGCCCAGGCTGGGGTTTGGGAACTGGCAGAGAGACCGGGGTGTAACTATAAGGGGCAGCATTCTGACAATAGCCTGGGGCCCCGGATGCAGGCCTGCTGCTTTCTCACAAGTGACCCCAGAATTGCCCTCGACCTGCACAACCTCTGTTTCCTCCTGATGCAAGGGTCTAATAAGTGCTGCTGCGCTCGGCTGTGAAGGACACGTGCTTGCTGAGACACTCCGAGCGAGTGCTGGAATCTGACAGATGCTCAGTGCGGACTGATCACTATCCTTATTGCCTATCACTGGGCTCAAGTGGCCCACAGGTCTGAACTCCAGGTCTTCTGTGTCTCCATCCATGTCTGCAGTGCAGAGGCCCACCCTTCTATCATCAGCTTGTGTCCTGCCTGAGCGTCTGCCCCCCCTTTTCTTCCCCTCCCCCCAAGAGTCTCTTCCACCAGCATCCTTGTCTCCCCTCGTTCGCCACTTCCTCCTCTGCAGTGACGCTGAACTGAACAGTGCTCACGTCTCTGAGGCTGTTTCTCTCCTCAGCTAACTGGGCATGCAACCTCAGTCCAGTTTCCCAACAGGTGCAAGCCTCCACGTGTCCTCACAGTTAATGGGGACGGTGACAAAACCTCTACCTAACTGGGTGGTTGGAAGATTCTGTGAGGTCACTCCTGGAAAACGCCCAGCATATCTTCACTGTGCCATGAACACAGCCTCCATTGTGGCTCGCTGGGTACCGCACGCCCCACCCCACCAGCAGTGGCTTCCCTGCCCGCCTGGGTGTCTGTCCCACTGCTGAGCACAAACGCTGCACACTAGCCAAACGTGACTTGACCCTGGGAACTGCCCTGTCTGGGCCAATCAGCCCAAAATCACCTCTCCATCCTGCCAAACAGATCCCAGTTCCACCAAGTGACCAGAGAAAATGGAAGGCCCTGCCCCCACCCTGCCCAGTCAACCATCATGAGAGAGGACAGTGTGTCATGTTTATTCACAAATCTCAGCATGGCCCCTCGAGGCCCTCCAGGAAGCTGTTCCCCCCGCCCCCAGCTCCCCCAGGACAGTCCGGCTGCTTTGACAACAGGAACGTCCTGTTGTCTGAGCATCAGTTTAAGGCATGATGTTTGCGACGGTCTGGAAGAGAGGAGAGAGGGAGTGAATACACGTGAGGGGTGCACCCCACCCCTGCTCTGGAGAGCTGACAGAATGAGTGTGTCTGCTCCAGCCCGGACACGTTGATAGTCTAGGGAACATCTTAAGAAAAGCAGGACCTTCGTTTTGGGACAAAAGGAGCCTACCCTCCAGGGTAGATGGTTAAGGGGTCTCCTTAGGAGCCAAAGTCCCTATCTGTGTCACCTCTGGGGATCCTTTGATTTCCCCCATTGCCTGAGCACAAAGGAAAGTGCCTGGCCTGGGGCTGTCTCCCAATCTCAGCGGAGCAGATGCAGGACTGTGGGCCCAGAGCAAGGACGGGCTTCCACAGGGTCTTTAAGCTCTCAGTCAGGGAGAGAGCAGAGTGCTCACTGTCCACTAAGTGCCTACTACCCAGCACCCCATGCAAGGCAGCAGGTCTGGGCAGCAAAGATATCCCAGGGGAGCTATCTGGGAGGAAAGCAGCCACTAGGAGGAACTGGAGGAGATGAAGAGGAGCACAAACAGGCACATGAAGGAAGGTCGCAGCAGCCCCTCCCTCCCTGGCACACAAATGCACAGGTGCCATGGTGGTTATTTTTGCCAGCTTATCTTTGCTCAGTGGGGAGGGAAAGCACCCGGAAGTTGCAAACAGGTGATGAAAGAGACAACCAGAGCTGGGAGAACAGGTTGGATGGTGTCTGCAGAGCTGAGTCTCCCAAGTAAACTGTCCTCAAGAGGAAAGGGAAGGGGCGCAAGATGGAGGGACCATGCAGGTTCTCACCTTCCACAGGGCTGGAAAGTCGATGAATGGCTTGTTGACCGAGGCCTGGAATTCAAGGACGAAGTCAGTCGCTGGCTCCACTCAATCACTATCCTTGGGGTATCCCAAGTGCCCCCCTCAAAGCTCCCACCACCAGCCCACGTTGCTCCCAGAAGACTTACTCCAGATGCCAATGTGGTGGTTGCGGCCCCTCCGTGCTGAACCGTATGCCCGCCTTGATGACCTCCCTGTGGACAAAGCCTGGACCATTACTGCCATCCCACCACCCTCTAGTTCCCTCATTCCCTTTCCCCGGGGACCTGTCTCTCTCGAGGATGACTGGGGTTGGAGTGGGGGGCCCAGGCTGACCCTCTGGATCCTTCACTTACTGTCCTTAGAGACAACCCAAAACTCAAACTGCTATGGGATTTGTGAGAGAACTCCAGAATTCCTGACTCCTCTCCCAAACTCCCCTTTATTTGAGCATTAGGGAAATGTTCCCATCTTGGAAAAAGGAAACTCAGAGGCCCGCATGGACTGCCCGGTGCCCTCCGATCAACGCTGTCCATACAGTCCAGTTTCAAGCCTAGCTCAGCTCCTCCCTGCCTTGATCCTCTGTGTCACTCAGCAGGGCGCCCCGCTGCACCCCACCCTCAGCTGCTCTTGCCACCCCAGCCTCAACTTGGACAGTCTGACTCAATGTCCTCTCCACCCAGCCCTTCCTGCCTCCCTCCTGATAGCACATGTGACTGGGGACTCTGAGGCTCAGGCCCATCTTCAGAACGGTGTTCCCAGCTTGCTGATCCAAAAATGACTGCTCATGGAGTGCCAAGGAAAGGGAACGGGGCCATGCAGCAGCCAGCCTTCCGCTGGTCCCCAGGCCTCCTCCGTGGTGTGTTCTGATGTGATGTGTTCTTGCCTGGCCTTCAGCACCTGTTCTATGTAAATAGCTAAGAGAAGCCTCCCCCACCCTCACCCAATCAGGCAGGCAGAGGAGAATCAGGCATGCATCTCTCCAGCTAGGCACTCGCCATGTGACTGGCAAATCCTCTCTGTCTCTCTGGAGCCTTGATTTCCTTGTCTGAGCCTCAGGGAGTCCCCACGCTCGCTGGCCTGGGCTACCTCCCAGGGTCGTTTCGAGGAGGAGGCAGAACAGAGCTGATCTCCAAAGCTGCTCTTGCACTCGGCGTGGCGTTTTTACAACACCCATTCTGTTTGTGCCTGAGCGGTCTGATGTCAACACTGCTTCCTGTTTCCAGGACAGGAAACACTTTAGGCTCCCTTATCTAGGAGAGCAGCTCTCTGAGGGTGTTTTGCAGATAAGGTAGTTAAATCCATCTGGCCAGCTGGGCACCAGCTCCTTGGTAAGAGGAGATGAACAAGGTAGGAGTGGACCACAGTAATATGGCTGCCCAAACAAAGGCGACTTGGGTTCCCCCAAATGTCCCAAGGGTTTAACATCTCCCTCCCCCAGTCCCCTTCTCCCCAGTTTTCCCACCTCTGTTCACCTACATTCAGCAGCTGGTTGGCCTCCTTGCTGGCTTGGTTGACCCCATTATGAACATCCTGCTGCAACCCGTCCACTTCCTTCCCGGCCTGGCCAGCAGCATAGTGGACACCTTGGCCAAGTTTCTCCGCTTCCTTTCCGGCCTGACCAGCAGCATGGTTGACCCCTTGGCCAAATTTCTCTGCCTCCTTCCCGGCCTGGTTGACCCCAGCGTGGACCTCATGGACCACTTTATCTGCTTCCTTTCCGGCCTGTTCAACAGCATGGTGGACACCCTGGCCAAACTGCTCCACTTCCTTCCCAGCCTGGTTCACCCCAGGATGGGCACCATGGATCACCCTGTCTCCCTCTAGCCCAGCCTGTCCTGTAGCATAAAAACCGCCATGGCCAAACTGCTGCGCCTCTGCGGCAGCATGGTTCAGTCCATTATCAGCCCCCTGGACCACTTTGCCTCCCTCCTTCCCAGCCTGACCAAAAGCATGGTGGGCACCCTGGCCCAACTTCTCTGCCTCCTTCCCAGCCTGACCAAAAGCATGGTGGGCACCCTGCCCCAACTTGTCTGCCTCCTTCCCAGCCTGACCCAAAGCATGGTGGGCACCCTGCCCCAACTTGTCTGCCTCCTTCCCAGCCTGACCAAAAGCATGGTGGGCACCCTGCCCCAACTTCTCTCCCTCCTTCCCAGCCTGACCAAAAGCATGGTGGGCACCCTGACCCAACTTCTCTCCCTCCTTCCCAGCCTGACCAAAAGCATGGTGGGCACCCTGCCCCAACTTCTCTCCCTCCTTCCCAGCCTGACCAAAAGCATGGTGGGCACCCTGCCCCAACTTCTCTCCCTCCTTCCCAGCCTGACCAAAAGCATGGTGGGCACCCTGCCCCAACTTCTCTCCCTCCTTCCCAGCCTGACCAAAAGCATGGTGGGCACCCTGACCCAACTTCTCTCCCTCCTTCCCAGCCTGACCAAAAGCATGGTGGGCACCCTGACCCAACTTCTCTCCCTCCTTCCCAGCCTGACCAAAAGCATGGTGGGCACCCTGGCCCAACTTCTCTCCCTCCTTCCCAGCCTGACCAAAAGCATGGTGGGCACCCTGACCCAACTTCTCTCCCTCCTTCCCAGCCTGACCAAAAGCATGGTGGGCACCCTGCCCCAACTTCTCTCCCTCCTTCCCAGCCTGACCAAAAGCATGGTGGGCACCCTGCCCCAACTTCTCTGCCTCCTTCCCAGCCTGACCAAAAGCATGGTGGGCACCCTGCCCCAACTTCTCTCCCTCCTTCCCAGCCTGACCAAAAGCATGGTGGGCACCCTGCCCCAACTTCTCTGCCTCCTTCCCAGCCTGACCAAAAGCATGGTGGGCACCCTGCCCCAACTTGTCTGCCTCCTTCCCAGCCTGACCAAAAGCATGGTGGGCACCCTGCCCCAACTTCTCTCCCTCCTTCCCAGCCTGACCAAAAGCATGGTGGGCACCCTGGCCCAACTTCTCTCCCTCCTTCCCAGCCTGACCAACAGCATGGTGGGCGCCCTGACCTAACCTCCCAGCCTCATTCTCAGCCTGCCCTGCTACATGGTGAGCCCCCTGACCAAACCTCCCTGCTTCACTTCCGGCCTGGTTAACCCCATGGTGGACCCCATGATGGATCATTTTGTCTGCCTCCTTCCCAACCTGTCCAGCAGCGTGGTTGACCCCATGGGCAAACTTCTCTGCTTCCTTTCCTGCTTGTCCAGCGCCACTGTTGATCCCATGGGCTACTTTGTCCAAACCGTGCTCCACCTCCTTGCCAGTATGGCTCCCCATGTTGCTAAGTCCATTGAAAACTTTCTCCACTTCCCGTCCAGCTTGAGTGATGCCATTGTTGATGCCTTCCAGGGCCTTGCCCACCTCTCTCTCAGCGTTGCTCAGCCCTCTGTTGATCCCTTCAATGACCTTCTCAATGGGGCCTTCATTAGTTGCCCATCCAGGGAGGGCCCCCAGGAGCAGTAGGAGGCAGCAGGACCTGAGCAAACTGGCAATATGCATGTTGTTGGGAAGGCGGAGAGAATGCAGAGAGGAGCCAAGGAATGGAGCCTGCTATTTATCCTCCACCTCCTACCCTCCTCTCCACCCCTTATGACCTAATTGCCCCTGTGAGACACTGACTTGGTCCCCAGTGCGGGAAGCATTTCCCAGGAAGATGTGGGATTGAGCAATGAAAGGGGAGGGAGACGTGGTGAGTCACCTGTGGAGAAGGCGCCAGCATCTTTAGTCCTCGCCCGCTCAGGCCCTCCACCCCAGAGGAGGGTCTGTCCTGCCAGGCACCTCCTGTTTTCTTTCCTCGCCCACTGTCCAGCCTCCTGGCTCTCAAACCCTCCTTCAGCCACCTTCTGTTTCTGATAGTCCTGTTGACTCTCTTAGGGATCTAGGCATCACCTTTCCCAACAGGAAGGGTCTGGAAAGAGGGAAGCAGAGCTGGGGAGAAGGCAGAGCTCCAGGAGTTGGAGGAGTCCTCAGACTTTGCTCTTGTGGCTGCCCCGCCCACCCTCACTCTGCTGCAGCCACATGGCCTGGCCGGTCCTCAGACACCCCACCGCCCTCAGGGTCCCCCCACAGCCTTGCGCCTGATCTTTTCTCTGCCTAGAATACAGAACCTAGAACCACGTATGGCAGACTGCACAGACTCAGATGCCTTCCTTGACTAACTAACATTGAATATAACATGGTATTACAGGTATGACAATTACACTCTGCAATACCATCCTTTTGTTTCTACAGCACTTATCACATTCCAAAATCATATTTATTTTTTATAGTGTGTCTCGCCTGCCAAACTGTAAATTTCCTGCAAATAGGGCCTTTGTATTGGGTACTGCTATATCCCCACTTCTAGGACATGAGCTGGGGCCCAGTAAGTATTTGCAGGTGGAACACACGGACGGGTCAGAAGTCAAGGAAAGACTACACACTTGCACCTGTCTCACAGGGTTCTAGAGGGGTGCCCGGGTCTCCAGAGCCCCATAGGGTCACATCAGGAGGGCAGCAGATTTGGAAGCAGGATCAGGTCACGAGCTCATCATGGAACCAGACCTGTGCCTCCAGCCCCCAGGCAAGGGCAGGAGCTGATTGCCGAGAGCTGGGAGAGGACGCAGTGTCTCCAGAAAAGCCGGTGAGACAGCCACTGGGAGGACCCAAAGACCTAGGGCGGCAGGAGCTGTCTTGAGCAAACGGGCCAGGGGCCAAGACCTCTTCCTTCCTGCCTTCCTCCCCTGGGGCCTCTAGAGCTCTGACCTGAAGCCCCGCATGTTGATTTATTAGCTCAGGTTATGGGGGAAACAGCACAGAGCCTGGTCTGGGGCTGAAGGAAGGACAGGAGGTGGCAGACCCAGACAGTAGAGCCACCTGGGGGGCTAATTTGGAGGAAGGCAAGCAATAACGAGTGGGTGGGCACAGTTGGGTGCAGGGGGAAAAGATATTTGTGCTTTGATGCCAATGGTGAGCCAGTGAGGGGTGGGAGTGGGAAAGCCCTGCTCGGAGGAATGCAAGGGTGTGCGCCAGTGCGGTGGTGGAGTTATGTGTGTGGGCGTCCAGGTGTGGTTGAGAATCGGCACATGCTCTCTGGCTTTGCTCAAACCAGG
Organism: Dipus sagitta; assembly: GCA_036346955.1. Lineage (NCBI taxonomy): Eukaryota > Metazoa > Chordata > Mammalia > Rodentia > Dipodidae > Dipus > Dipus sagitta. The sequence continues at coordinate 1,590,884 of CM070775.1, read as the reverse complement.
ACACAAGGTGGTCCCCTAACAGAACCAAAGGTCCCACCCAGAACCAAGCATCCAAGGACCCAGGAACTTCTGCCATCCCTGGCTTTGCCAACAGAGGGTGACTAATTGGGCTACCTCTACAAGCTTGGGCTCCTCTGATCTGGTCCCCAGTTTCATGCTCAGGTGACAAAGGCAGATCCCTGGGCAATGTCAGGTGTGACATTCCCGCTGGGGCAGTCCCCAAGTGATGGAGAGTCCTAGGCTCAGGCATAGCTCGGCAAGAAAGCGTGCTTCAGAACCCTGACCACCCCAAGATTGACAAGTGGGGCTTGTCCTCTTGAGGGTACTCCCTACTTCCTATGGTTGATTGTTTGTTTTGAGGCAGGGTCTCATGCAACCCAGGCTGCTCTCAGACTTGCCATGTAGCCCACACTGGCCTTGAATTCCTGATCCTCCTGCTGACAGAACATGAGGTTACCAGGGAGCACACCTACTTTTCTTTTCCACCCCTACTCCCCCCCCCCCCCACCAACGGTCCTCTATCTTCCATCAGACCCGCCTCTCTCCATGGCATTTGTTCCCAACTGTGAAGGTTGGAGTCAGGACTTTGGTATCTGTCTCCGTAACTGAGATCGCTCTGTGGTCGTTTTGCCCATCGGGACTCTCGCTGGCTCGGGTAACAGGACAATGTGGCTGTGTTGGTATCTTAGAGCAAATCAAGGAAGTTCAGGGGTTAGGCCATCTCTGATCAATAGCACCCCAAAAAAGAGTTTGCCCATCAAAGGCCTCACAGAAAGTGCCCACCCATAGCTCTGTGACAGCCCAGAAAATCGCCTTGACGTGAACCAGCCTTTGGGAGACCAGGTCATTCCATTTCTTCTCTTCTCATCCTCATCAGAATTGCTATTTCTTGCACCAGTTTGGAGAGGTATTTGTTCCACTGTTTTGTTTTGCTTGCTTGGTTTGAGCCAGGGTCTCACACTGTAGCCCTGGCTGGCCTGGAACGTGTGGTAATTCTCCTGCCTGAGCTTCCCGAGTGCTGGGATTATAGGCATGAAGCACCATGCCTTAGGATATGGTTTGGTTTTATGAGACAGGGTCTCTCTCTATAGCCCAGGCTAGCCTGGAACTGTTGATTCTCCTGCCTCAGCCACCACACCAGTTTTGATCCTCTTTTTTTTTGGGGGGGGGCAGTTGTTTTTCAAGGTAGGGTCTCACTCTAGCCCAGGCTGACCTGGAATTCACTATGTAGTCTCAGGGTGGCTTATCTCCTACCTCTGCCTCCTGAGGGCTGGGATTAAAGGTGTGCACCACCACGCCCGGCTTGATCTTCTATTTTTTAACCAAAATTTCTCCAGTGGCATACGGGGCCTTTTGATTGTTTCATTTGTCATTTTTGAAACTGAGGGTTGAACCTAGAGCTTCACGCATGCTAGGCAAGTGCTCTACCCCGGCCATTTTTAAAATTTATTTTTGTTTATTTAATTTTAAGGCAGGGAGCTGGGTAGATGGCTCAGCAGTTAAAAGTGGTTGCTTCCAATGTGTGCAAGTCCAGAATCAAATCCTCATTACTCAAACCCAGATGCACAAAGTGGTGCATACATCTGGAGTTGCATTTGCAGTAGCAAGAGGTCCTGGCGCATCCATTCTCTTTCTATCTCTCTGTCTCTGTATCTCTGATTACAAATAATAAACATTAATTTTGAGACAGGATCTCATTTAGCCTGGTCTGTCCTCAAATTTCCTGTAGCTGAGGTTGACCTTGAACTTCTGATCTTCTTGACTCCTTCTCCCATGCTCCAGGAAACACAGCTGTGAACCACCATGTCCACCTGTTTTTACTTTTTGAGGCAGGGTCTCACTAAGTTGCTCAGGCTGGCCTTGAACCCACTCAGCAGCCCAGGCAGGCTCTGAACTCTTATGATCCTCCTGCCTCAGCCTCCCTAATGGCTGAGGTGACAAGTGCGAGCCTCAGGGCCCAGCTGGGATTTAAGTTTTCAGATCCGCTACTGTAAGTTGTTTCCTTTTGAAGTCAGGCCTTCCTGCCCAGGCTTCCGCCTTGCTGGGCTTTCTCCTCCCTGACTGTGTTTAACAGATTTTCCCCCTGTTGTTTGATTAATCAGCTGGTTTGGGGGAGCTTTGTTCATTGAAATTGCCAAATTTTTCCTCAGTTGTTTTTGGTTTTTACTGTTGTTGCTTGTTTGCTTTTGAGATAGGGTCTCGTCTAACTCAGGATGGCTTGGAACTTGTTATATAGCCAAGGATGACCTTGAACACCTTATCTTACTGCCTCTACTTCTAGAACTGGGCATGCACCGCCACACCCATAAATTTGCAGCTATTTTTGTTGTTGAGAGAGAGAGAATGAGAAACAGAAAGAGAGGGAGAGAGAATAGGCACACCAGGGCCTCCTGCCACTGAAAACAAACTCCAGACGCATGCACCACTTTGTGCATCTGGCTTTGCATGGGATCTAGAGACAACCCAGGCTGTCAGGTTTTGCCTTTAATGGCTAAGCCATCTCTCGAACCCATGTTGTGTTCTTGAAACAAGGTCTCGTGTAGCCTATGCTGACCTTGAACTTTCACCCCTCCCTACCTCAGCTCCCAGAACAATGGCATTATAAGTGTGTGCCGCCATGCTTGGCTTCATCCAAGTACTTTCAGTTCCACTTCTCTAGGGCCAGCCAAGCAGGAGAGAATGTCACCAACTCCTGTACCATAGCCTTGCTTGACAGACTAAGTTTCCCTGGGGATTTGGAGGAAACGGAGGTTATGTCATTCTGTGATTTTTTTTCTGGTTTCCACCCATCTCTCTAATATGGTGACTCTTGCTTAGAACAAACTCCCACACCCCTTGGTCACAGCTGCGTGTCAACCAGCCCTGCAGGTGAAGGTGGCCGTCTGTGAGTCACTGATGTGCAGGCAAGCCCCCACCCTGGGGCTTGAGTGGAGACGGCCACTGATGCCCTTGCTCTTCCCAGATATTTACTAGTAGCTTGCTCTGTAAGCTAGGTGTGGTGGCTCGTGCCTGCAATCCCAGCCCTTGGGAGGCTGAGGCAGGTGGATTACAGCAAGTCTGAGGTCAGCCTCAGCTGTAGAGTGAGACTCTGTCTCAAGAAGCCTAAAAAGAATAAGAGGAGGAGGAGGAAGCAGAAGGAGAAGGCTTGCTTTATGCCACACACTGTTCCGGGCGCTAGAGGAACAGTAATGGACCCACCACCACCAGAATGTACAGTTCTCAGGGGCTTGGGGCCCAGCAGGGAGACATGGGATCAGTAAACCAATAACAGGAAAAGCTACAAGGAAAAGAACAGGATGCTGTAAGAAGACATGTCTTGGTTTTTCGAGGTAAGGACTCTAGCCCAGGCTGACCTGGAATTCACTATGTAATCTCAGGGTGGCCTCCAACTCGTGGCGATCCTCCTACCTCTGCCTCCCAAGTGCTGGGTTTAAAGGCGTGCACATCATATAGATTGCTTTAAGGCTGCTGATCAGAAAATACCTGAGGGGCTGGGGTGTGGCTCAGTGGTAAAGCACTTGTCTAGCATGCCTGAAGCTCTAGGTTCAGTCCTCAACATTGAAGGAGAGAACAACAGAGGAGGTGGAGGAGGAAGAGGACACAAGTCTAACTCACTTACCATTTGGGCCTTGGATATTTTTGGCAGGGGTTATTTTGAGACAGGGTCTCACACTAGAGCCCAGGCTGACCTACAACTTGCTGTGTAGCCCAGAGTAGCCTCTAACTCTGGGCAGTCATCCTGCCTCAGCTCTCGGGTGCTGGGGGCAAAACTGAAGATTATATTTGTACAAACTGACGCTCAGTGGCAGCCCTGCATTCAGCAAGTGCCTCAGCTCAATGCAGGTGGTCATTAACATGTTTTAAATATTTTACTTATTTATTTGAGAGAGAAAGAGGCAGATAGAGAGAATGGGCACACCAGGACCTATATGCACTGCAAATGAACTCCAGATGCAGGCACCACCTTGTACATCTGGCTTACATGGGTACTGGGGAATCGAACCTGGGTCCTTAGGCTTCACAGGCAAGTGCCTTAACTGCTAAGCCCTCTCTCCAGTCTTTTATTTTGTTGTTGTTGTTGTTTGTTTATTATTATTATTATTATTATTATTGTTATTATTTGGTTTTTCGAGGTAGGGTCTCACTCTAGCCCAGGCTGACCTGGAATTCACTATGGAGTCTCAGGCTGGCCTCCAACTCACGGCAATCCTCCTACCTCTGCCTCCCGAGTACTGGGATTAAAGGCGTGTGCTACCACGCCCGACTTAAAACATTTTTTTTAAAGAAGGGCTGAGCTGGGCATGGTGGCACACACCTTTAGTGCCAGCACTCAGGAGGCAGAGGTAGCAGGATTACTATGAGTTCAAGGCCAGCCTAAGACTATACAATGAATTCTAGTCAGCCTGGGCTACAGTGAAACCCTTCCTTAAAAAATAAACAAATGCCGGGCATGGTGGCGCACGCCTTTAATCCCAGCACTCGGGAGGCAGAGGTAGGAAGATTGCCATGAGTTCAACGCCACCCTGAGACTCCATAGTGAATTCCAGATCAGCCTGGGCTAGAGTGAGACCCTACCTCAAAAAACCAAAAAAAAAAAAAAAAAAAAAAAAAAAAAAAAAGTTTTATGTATTTGAGAGCAAGAGAGAAAAAGGTAGATAGAATAACATTTTTAATTTTTTTTTTATTTGCAAGCAGAGAGAGTGATTGAAACAAACAGAGAGAATGAGTACGGACACACCAAGGCCTCCAGCTAGTGCAGACAAACTCCAGGTGCATGTGCTACTTTGTGCATCTGGCTTTATGTTGGCACTGGGGAATCGAACCCAGGTCACTAGGCGTTGCAGGCAAGTGCCTTAACTGCTGAGCCATCTCTTCAGCCTGAGAATAGCATTTTTATCAGTATTTTTTAATTACGGTATTTAGACTGGAGGTGTGGTAGAACACAGCATGTGTAAGGACCTGGATTAAATTCCCACCACATTCCACCCCCACAAAGCCAGGTATATGCAGTTAGACATAACACTCTTACATATTTAGCAGACCTCAGCATAATAAAAACAGAACTTTAGTGTGTGTTGGGGAGGGGATAGTGAGGACCATAGAGCCTTGTGCCTGGTGGACTACAAATAGAGAGTAAGAAAGAGGCAGCTAGAGAGAAAGAATGAACACGTCAGGGCTTCTAGTCACTCCAAACAAACTCCAGACACATGCACCACCTTGTGCATCTAGCTTTCGTGGGTACCGGGGAATCGAGTCTGGGTCTTTAGAGTTCCCAGATGATCACCTTAACCACCAAGCCATCTCTCCAGCCCATGACCAGAATTTTTAACCCCCAAAAATTCATGTCACTCATTTTATTGAAATATTTGCTTTACTGCAGTGGCTGGAACTGAATCCACGTCATCTCCAAGATATTATTTACTGTCCCATTTATCAAGGGGATATATGTGCCAAAAATAGACAAGATCCCTGCCTTTTCACAGCTTATAGGTTAGTGACAACTGGCAAGAAGACAAATGAACAGATAAGATGCTGAGACACGCTGTGAGGGAAATAAAGTGACAGGCAGTAGAACTTCTAGGTCGCTTGGAAGGCTGTTTGATTTTGTTTTGGGGGGCTCTAGGTCGCTTGGAAGGCTGTTTGATTTTGTTTTGGGGGGGCTCTAGGTCGCTTGGAAGGCTGTTTGATTTTGTTTTGGGGGGGCTCTAGGTCGCTTGGAAGGCTGTTTGATTTTGTTTTGGGGGGCTCTAGGTCGCTTGGAAGGCTGTTTGATTTTGTTTTGGGGGGCTCTAGGTCGCTTGGAAGGCTGTTTGATTTTGTTTTGGGGGGGCATCCTCTGTTGTCCAGGCTGGTCTGGAACTCCTGGATTTAACCCATCCTCCTGCCGCAGACTCCTGTACTTAGGGCTACAGGCTACAACCACCATACCCCACCTTGTAGTCTACATATTGAACATCCACCAAGATGTTTTCTTACACAATGGGTACAGAGACTGGGGAAGGAGAGGAAAGGAGGAACATTTTAGACAGGAGTTCTGAAGGGCCTCTCTTAAAAGACAGCATCTAAGCTGGGCACGATGGCACACACCTTTAACCCCAGCACTCAGGAGGCAGAGGTAGGAGGGTTGCCATGAGTTCAAGGCCACCCTGAGACTACGTAGTGAATTCCAGCTCAGCCTGAGCTAGAGTGAGACCCTACCTCAAGAAAAAGAAAAAAAGACAGCATCTGAGGGAAATTGAGGCAGCCAAGGGAAGACTTGCGTGGGGCTTTCTAGGCAATTGCAACCAGAAGGAAAAAGCTAGGGTTACTATCCAGAGGTCTAGGAACAACATGAAGCATGTGGGTCACGGGAGAGGAGAAAAAGGAGTTATAAAGATGTGGGTTGGTCTGGAGAGATGGCTTAGTGGTTAAGGTTCTTGCCTGCAAAGCCAAAGGACCCAGGTTCAATTTCCCAGGACCCATGCATTCAGAGTTTGTTTACAGTGGCTGGAGGCCCTGGCAAGCCCATTCTCTCCCTCTCTCCCTCTTTCTCTCTCTCAAATAATTTTTTAAAGAAGTGGAGTCGGACATGGTGGCGCACTCCTTTAATCCCAGCACTCCGGAGGCAGAGGTAGAAGGATCACAGTGTTCAAGGCCACCCTGAGAGACTACATAGTGTTCCAGGTCAGCTGAGCTACAGTGAGACCCTTCCTCCAAAAACAAAAAACAAAAAACAAACAAAATAAAAAGATGTGGGTCAAAAAGGGGATTTGGCAGGGTGTGGTGGCACATGCTTTTAATCTCAGCACTCAGGAGGCAGAAGTAGGAGGATCGCTCGAGGCCACCTTGAAACTACAGTGTGAATTCCAGGTCAGCCTGGGCTAGAGTGAGACCTTACCTGGGAAAAAAAAAAAAAAAAAAAAAAAGTGTATTCCACTCCAAGTGCCAGCCGGTAGCTTTGGAATTGTGGGGACTCTGCCAGGCTGAAGCGTTGGGACCTTCTGAACCTCTAGCTTGCGCGACATCTCTGTGACATCACTGGGCAGTGTGACATCACCAGAGGCTCCGGTGCCTGGAACCCAGAGCTTCACCCATTCAGTAACATCAAAGCCGGGCCAGAGTCACCAGGCCATGATACCTTAGGAGGCCATGTCGAAACGCGATGTTGTCTTCACCAATGTCACCGTCGTCCAGCTACTGCGACAGTCATGCCCAGGTGAGGGAAGATATTGGGAAGAGGAAGAAAGGGGGAGGGGTTCCTCCACAGCATGCACAGGGCACCAGGTTCCAGCAGGGAGAGAGGGCAGGCAAGGCATGCACCGTCAGGCGCCTGGCTTTCCCTTCCTTCCCTCCCGCTCCATCCTTCTTACAGGCTCAGATGGTCTAGGTGACAATGGAAACGGGACACGGACCCTCCACCCCCAGGGCTGGAAAGGGCAGAGGCGAAGATGAGGGCGGCAGGAGGCGGGATGTTTGCCAGGGACATTTGTGCGAAGCACCTAAGGTTGCCTTTCCCACATTAAGTCGGTGTCGGTGGGGACTGGGTGCATTGCGCAAAGCAAGGACGAGCTGATGGTATGCTGCGCTCAGACAGGAGTCACAACCAGCAGGTGATGATGCCCGGGTGTTCACTGTCCCCATTTTACAAAAGCCAGCAGAGGTTAAGAGAGGGCAAGCCGCTTCCTGATATCTGGACCTAGGAGAGGTGGAGTTGGAGTGCGGGACTCACGCTCATCACCCAGCCAGAGATGCGCACATGTACCCACAGGCTCAAGCCAGAGGAAGCCAGGGCAACGCCTGTTTTCTTACTTCACACAAGGGAGTGGGGGGAGCGATTAGCACCCACAATTTGGTAAGGTTTCAGGGTCCAGAAGACCCAGCAGCAGACAAGCTAACAGCCAGGGAACCTGCGAGCTGTGTGGCGGCCAGCTTCATTGTGTGGTTGGTGGAGGGCAGAAGAGGCGGAGCTTTCTTGGGAAAGGCTGCTGAGTGGGCGCACATGTCCACTCCTAAGACGCACGGATAAATCTCCACCTTTCACAACAACAATAAACAGGAACTCCAGGAATACAAATCTCTTCAAGGTCACCAGTGACCACAGGATCCCTGCCACCGATAAGCAGTGACTAATGCCTTTATGAACTTGCATGATGCTAGGACCAGCCTGGAGCTACATAGTGAACTCCAGGTCAGCCTGGGCTACAGCAGGACTCTACCTTGGAAAACAAAAAACAAAGAAAAAAATAAATTCCAGCTGGATGTGGTGGCATGAACCTGTAACACCAGCACTTGTGATCAGGAGTTCAAGGCCAGCCTGAGCTATATGACAGCCTGTCAGCAAAACCAAAACGGGGTTGGAGGGATTGCTTAGTGGTTAAGGCTCTTGCCTGCAAAGCCAAAGGATAGAGGTTCAAGTCCCCAGGACCCACATAAGCCAGATGCACAAGGTGGTGCATGGGTCTGGAGTTTGTTTGCAATGGCTGGAGGCCCTGGTGCACCCATACTCTTATCTGCCCTTCTCTCTCTGCTTCTTTCTCTCCCTCTCTCTCTCTCTCAAGTAAATAAGTAAAGAAAATTAAAAAACAAAACAAATTCCTGAGTTTTAGTATAGAGTCAGATTTTTCTAGAAAGAGGCCTTGCTAAGTTGTCATCAGGACAGTTTGGGAATCACTGAATTAGATCTATCATTGGGCAAGTTCAGGAAATGATCTGCAAAATGCTAACCTATGGGAGGGTCATGACTATACGTGTGAAGACTGAGTTCAACATCCAGCACTGAGAATAACAAGAGCTGCTCACTGTGACTCAAGCCTATGACCCTGGCATTCAGGAGGCTGAGGCAAAAGGATCAGAAGTTTAAACCAGCCTGGGCTACAAAGTTAGTCCTAAAGGGAGGCTGGAGAGATGGCTCAGCAGTTACGGCGCTTGCCTGCAAAGCTTAACTACCTGGGTTCAATTCCCCAGTACCCATGTAAAGCCAGATGCACAAAGTGGTGCATGCATCTAGAGTTCATTTGCAGCAGCTGTAGGTCTTGTGTACCCATTCCCTCTGTCTGTCTCTCTTCTGTCTCTCTGCTTGCAAATGAATAAAATAATTTTTTAAATTTCTATTTATTTACTTACTTGAGAGAGAGAGAGAGGGAGAGCAAAAGAATGGGTGTGCCAGGGCCTTCAGCCACTGCAAACTCCAGATGCATGCACCCCTTTGTGCATCTGGCTTATATGGGTCCTGGGGAATCAAATTGGAGTCCTTTAACTTTGCAGGCAAACCCCTTAACCACTAAGCCATCTCTCCAACCCTAAAATATTTTTTTAAAAGGCAGGGTGTGGTGGTGCACACCTTTAATCCCAGCACTCAGGAAGCAAAAGTAAGAAGATTGCTGTGAGTTCAAGGCCAGCCTGAGACTACATAGTGAATTGCAGGTCAGCCTGGGCTAGAGCAAGACCCTACCTCAAAAAAAACAAAAAACAAAAAGGAAGAAAGATGGGACTGGAGAGATGGCTTAACGATTAAGGCACTTGCCTACAAAGCAAAGGACCCAGGTTCAATTCCCCAGGACCCACTTAAGCCAGATACACATGGAACATGCACCTGGAGTTCATTTGCAGTGGCTGGATGCCCTGGTGTGCCCATTCTCTCCCCCTCTCTCTCCCTCTTTCTTGCTCTCTCTCTCTCTTAAATAAATAAATAAGCAAACAAAAAAAAAAAAAAAAAGGAAGGGAAGGAAGAAAGAAGGGAGGAGGTGGTAAATAGGGCCGGAGAGATGGCTCAGCAATTAAGCTATTTGCTTGCAAAACCTGACGGCCAGCCTAGGTTCAGTTTCCTAGTACCAACACAAAGCAGGATAAACAAAATGGCACATGTGTCTGGAGTTCCTTTGCAGTAGCAAGAGGTGTCTGTCTCTCCTTGCAAATAAATTTTTTAAAAAACTTAAGGTGGTAAAAGGGCTGGAGAGATGGCTTAGTGGTTAAGGCACTTGCCTGCAAAGCCCAAGGACCTAGATTCAACAGCCCAGAACCCACATAAGCCAGATGCACATGGTGGCACATGCATTTGGAGTTCTTTTGCAGTGGGTAGAGGCCCTTTCACGCCCATTCTCTCTCATTCTCTCCCTCTCTCTCTGTAATAAATAAATAAAACGTAGTAAAGGAAGGATAAAACATGTAGAATGTTTTTAATCTTCATTTCACAGAGAAAGAAACTGAGGCAAAGAGAATACAGCCCTAAGCAATTGATAATCGCACACCCACTGACTTAGCCTCTCCTGGGAACCACCCCTGACACTGACACTGACGTCTTCAAACTGCAGGGCCCTTGCTCATTCAACTGGGCTATATGGTTGACCCCTCAGGGTCAACAGCCCGACAGGTCCTGGGTAGCAAAGATGGATCCTTCCTTTTCTTATAGAGGGTGGTCTATCTCATTGTCTCCCTTTTTGACTCTCCCTTCTCCCCACAGTGACCAGACCACCGCCACCACCTGCACCCCATGTACAGCCAGTGAAAACCCTGCCTGAGCAGCCTCCACCCCCACCACCCAAGATGGCCTCGACAGCTCCAGAGTTGCTAGTGGGCATCAATGGGTGAGTCAGCCTTGGGCCCGAACTACTGCTGAGCTTCCTCGGGTACTACAGGCTGCAGCATCCCCCGGTTCTCACCAGGCCAGCAGGGAGGCCTGCTGGGCAGATAGCAGTCAAATCTAGAATCAAAGCCGTCCAAGACTGCAAGCGGTGTGTGCATCTTGGGCAGTAAGGCCTGAGCGATCAGCACTGGCTGAGTCCTGGAAGGGCTCTGGGAGGAGGCATGGGCGTGAAGCTGAACAACTAGTTCCAGGTCAGCCTGGAGTAGAGCAAGACCCTGCTGGAGGGGGGTGGGGGAAAGACAGCCAGCTGTCTCATTGCTGAGGAAAATGTTTAAGGCTGAGGGACCAGCAAGGGTTCTGGGGTGGAGCAGGAGCTTAGTGTGTTCAAGAATAGCCAGGAACTAGCTGAGCGTGGTGGCACATGCCATTAATCCTAGCACTCGGGAGGCAGAGTTTAAGGCCTGAGACCATAGTGAATTCCAGATCAGCCTGGGCTAGAGAGAGACCCGACCTCAGGAAACCACCAAAAAAAAAAAAAAAAAAAAAAAGCAGTGCAGCTGTTGTCAAAGCCAGTAAGCGCAAGCGGGGAGAGGAGGGAGGGAAGGACAGTGAGAGACCTGGTGCACCGTGATAAAGAGTTCAGCTCTTCTTTAACTGAGAGAGGCAGTTTTCATGCCAAGAAACACAGTTAAACCTGAAGTTTAATTAAACCACCCAGCTTTAGGGAGGCTAAGCCTGGGGGTAGGGGGAAAGGGAGAGAGAACAGAAAGGAGAGAGAAGACAGGAAAGAGAGAAGAAAAAGAAAACGTGAGAGGACTGGAGAGATGGCTTAGTGATTAAGGCACAGTCTGCAAAGCTAGAGGATCCAGGTTCGGTTCCCCAAGACCCATGTAAGCCAGATCCATAAGGTGGCACATGCTTCTGGAGTTCATTTGCAGGGAATGAATACCTCTTTCTCTCTCAAGTGTGTGTGTGTATAAAGAAGTGAGGGAGGCCAGGCGTGGTGGCACATGCCTTTAATCCCAGCACTTGGGAGGCAGAGGTAGGAGGATGACCATGAGTTCAAGGCCACCCTGAGAATACAGAGTGAATTCCAGGTCAGCCTGGGCCAGAGTGAGACCTTACCTCGAAAAACCAAAAAAAAAAAAAAAAAGAAGAAGAAGTGAGGGAGGACAGGGTATGGATTGGGTAAGGACATATGGACTAGTTTAAGAGGCTAGCGAGCTCACCTGGACAGGTAGTGACAGTGTCCTATAATAGAGGTGATTGCCTTCTTCCCCCAGTCTGAGGACCTAGTCTCCTTGTTTAGGCCTCATTCCCTGTCTCAAATCTATTTTCTGTGCCTACCACTCAATACCCAAGACTGAGTCATTAAAAGAAAATAAATTTACTCCTTACAGTCTAGAAGCTTGGTAGTCCAAGGGCAAGGGCATGTATCTCATGAGAGGCTTCTTGCTGGTGGGGACTTGTAGAATCTCAAAGCAGTGCGAGTCATTACAGAGCTGGCTAGCTTGGGTCTCTTCCTCTTCTTATAAAGTCATCAATGGCTTTGGGAGGATGCACCCTCCTGACTTCATCTATACTTAATTCCTTAAATCCTACTTACTAAGACATGGGGGGGGGTGTTCCTACCCTCCTGATATGGCTCAATGGCAGTCGCATTTCAATATGAGCTTTGGTTGGGATGCTGGAATCATAGCATCCCCAGGTCCTCTTCTCACCCATCCCCTCCTCTGCATGTCTGTGTGGGCAGATTTGGTCGCATTGGTCGCCTGGTATTGCGAGCCTGCATGGAAAAGGGCATCAGGGTGGTGGCAGTGAACGATCCATTCATTGACCCAGAATACATGGTGAGTGGCAGAGGGTGGACCAACGCGAGAGGGTGTGGGATTTCTATGGAAGGCTCCCAGCTGCCACGCTGAACCTTCACCAAGAAGGGGACAGTTTGGGGCTATTGCGCTGACACCTGAAGCTCAGGGCCCACTCTGTCTGTTGCAGGCGTACATGTTCAAGTATGACTCCACCCATGGCAGATATAAGGGGAGCGTGGAACACAGGAATGGAAAGCTGGTTGTGGATAACCATGAGATCAACGTGTACCAGTGGTAAGGACGGAACGAGTGATACACTTCTGAGACACCCAAAGTGTGTGCATGCCTCTGGGGACTTGTTTGGAGAGGCTTCAGAACAGTCACTGGACCTGTAAAACGGTCCTCTTCAAGATACCTCACAGTTCTCAAAATATATATATATCTATAAGCCGGGCATGGTGGCGCACACCTTTAATCCCAGCATTTGCGAGGAAGAGGTAGGAGGATTACCGAGAGTTCGAGGCCACCCTGAGACTACATAGTGAATTCCAGATCAGCCTGAACCAAAGTGAGACCCTACCTCAAAAAAAAACAAAAAGAAAAAAAAAAATATATATATATATATATATATGTGTTATGGTTTTTCAAGCCCAGGCTGACCTGGAATTCAATGTCTAGTCTCAGGTTGGCCTTGAACTTACAGAAATACTCCTGCCTCTGCCTCCTGAATGCTGGGATTAAAGGCATGTGCCACCACACCTGGCCTTTTTTCTTTTTGGTAAAAATACTTTTACTGAATACACATTTGCATGTTTTCTCATGGCATGGATTCATAATGTCTACAAGTCATCTCTTGCTCTCCCTTTGAAGCACAGCAAGGCCATTACCCATCAGCCTAAGGCCTTTATAAACCTCCACTGAGCCAGGTCACTCACCTGCCTAAACCCCCAATGCTTCTCAGTATCCCCAGGTAAGGTCCCAGATCCCACACCCACCAGTTATGCATGTCACCCTGAGTCTTTCCACAGCCCTTGGGTCACACTGGTCATCACCTCAGGGTACCTTGGGCTTGCACCTCTCACACTCAAGTAATGCTAACTTCCTAGTAGCAGTAACATGCCAGGAGTCGTGGTGCACACCTATAACCCCATCATCTGGGAGGCTGAGGCAGGAGAATCACCATGAGTTCCAAGTCAACCTTGGCTACATAATGAGACCCACACACACACCTCAAAAACAAAACCACAAAAGGGAAAGTAATAGTAACATGTGGTAACATGCAGACCCTCTGTAGCCCCAGGCAAGGCCAGTAGTCTTCTAACTGCTGTCCCCTCACTCTACTCAGTTTCCCTTCTTAACTTGCTGGGAATACAGTGTGACAGGAAGTCGGCGGATGCAGGAAGTGGGGGATGAGGGAAAGAGGGCCAAGGAGCCAGGAACAATGGAAGTTGCTTGTCCTGAATTTTAAAAATCATGACCTCATGCCAGGCATGGTGGCACACGCCTTTAATCCCAGCACTCGGGAGGCAGAGGTAGGAGGATCCCCATGAGTTCGAGGCCACCCTGAGACTACACAGTGAATTCCAGGTCAGCCTGGGCCACAGTGAGACCCTACCTCAAAAAAACAAAATAAATAAATAAAATCATGACCTCAGCAATTCCAGCAGGGCAGTCTAATCAGTCAGGGTGTCACTTCACACATGTCTGGGAAATGTCACTCATGCCACTTGGGGTGTTCTCCCTCCCACATTGTCTCCATAAGGCTACCCCTCCATAGGTACCCTGTGCTACTGCTGCCTTCTCTTGTCATTACAAATGAATGGGCCTTCAAAATAGCCCTGTAGGGGCTGGAGAGATGGCTCAAGGTTAAGGTGTTTACTTATAAGACCTAACAACCCAGGTTCAATTCCCCAGTACCCACATAAAGCCAGATGCACAGTGGCACATGCACCTGGAGTTTGTTTGCAGTGCATGTAGGCCGTGGTGTGCCCATGCTCACTCACTCACTCGCTCTCTCTCTCTCCTGGCAAGTAAATAAAAATATTTTTTACAAAAAAATAACCCTGTAGGAGTGGAAGTTGTAGCACAGGCATTGTAGGCAGATGAAGGGAAGGAGGACAGCATCCAATTCCACAATCATGGCTCAAGAAGAGGAAGATGTTAGAGATTACGTTGGACTAAGGAGCTGGTGGTCAAGGCCAAGTGTCCATGGGTCAATTGGAAGTATAGATATTTGGCTGACACAGCTCGTGTCATTACACACATTGAGGAGATAGGCAAGAGTAAGCATCTGGACAGTGCGCAATAGTCATAATGCTTACACGACAGACTGTGGGACAAGGGAACCCTCCAAACAGGAGGTAGAAGAACTCAATACTGATCAAAGACATTTCAAAATATGGTCAACTGGACATGGGCAGAGAATTTTCATTGTCCAAGAGCTCAAGGAACAGAGCTTAAAGCAGTGACATACCAAATACAATGAACATTTGGGACATGGAAGAGAAGACTCCTGTGAAAAAATTGACCACTTTTCTTCCTCTTAAGATACTAGGATTTGATTTCTAGAGGATTTTCTGCTAAATGGAAGTTTACAGAACAGAAACTTTTAGCTTAAAGCGTGACTTTCAGAAATAGAAAAGCAAAACTTTTTTTTTTTTTTTTTTTTTTTTTGGTTTTTTGAGGTAGGGTCTCACTCTAGCCCAGGCTGACCTGGAATTCACTATGGAGTCTCAGGGTGGCCTCGAACTCACGGCAATCCTCCTACCTCTGCCTCCCGAGTGCTGGGATTAAAAGCGTGCGCCACCACGCCCGGCTTAGAAAAGCAAAACTTTTTTAAAGAAATATTTTATTTGAGAAACAGAAAGAGGCAGAAAGATAGAGAATGGGTGTGCCAGGACCTTCAGCCACTTCAAATGAACACCAGATGCATGTGACATCTTGTGCATCTGGCTTACGTGGGTCCTAGGGAAATGAACCTGGGTCCTTTGGCTTTGCAGGCAAGTGCCTTAACTGTGAAGCCATTTCTCCAGCCCTCAAAACTTTTTAAAATAATTTTTATTTATTTGAGAAGAGCAAGACATTAAAAAATAAAAAAAGCCCTGTAGGCAGCAGGGTGGGAGCCTATGACAGCCTGGGAGAGGGGCTGGGGTCTTCTGGAGCTGACTCTGCCCCATGCCAGCACAAGAATTGCTATAGGATTTGATGAAGTGCCCCCAGTTTGGAAGGCAGGAAATGGGGTGGGTCAGATACACACTACTTGGGTCAGATGATGAAAAATATGAGCAGACAATAAACAGCATGTGTTGTGGCCCAGAGACGACAGGAGAAGCCCACTCACTCATTCTGTCAGTGTGAAAACGGGGCAGAGCCCAGGGCCTCGTGGCCCGCACTCCCGGCCACTGAACTCCAAAATACAATAACAGTATTACTTATGCTATGACATTTAAAGGCATCCTTACAGGTAAAGCACTCAGAACATAGGCTCATTGCCCCTTAAAAAATTATTCTATGCACAATTACTATACTCTTCCATGAGCCTGTGTTCTGGGGGCTGAAGATCATGGAAGAGTGCAGTAATTGTGCATAGAGTAAGTTTTTTTATTTTAATAATTTTTTATTTAATTTATTTATTTGCAAGCAGAGAGAAAGAGATAGAGGATGGGCATTCCAGGGCCTCTAGCCAACTGCAAATGAACTCCAGACACATGCACCCTCTTGTACATCTGGCTTACGTGTGTATTGGGAAATCGAACCTGGGTCCTTTGGCTTCACAGGCAAGCGCCTTAACTGTTAAGCCATCTCTCCAGGCCCTAGAATAATTTTTTAAAATATTTATTTATTTATTTGACAGAGAAACTGGGAGAGAGAATAGGCATGCCAGGGCCTCCAGCCACTGCAAATGACCTCCAGACGTGTGTGCCTCCTTGTGCATCTGGCTAACATGGGTCCTGAAGAATCAGACCTGGGTCCTTTGGCTTTGCAGACAAACGCCTTAACCACTAAGCCATCCCTCCAGCCCTAGAATAATTTTTTTTTTTTTTTTTTTTTTTTTTTTTTTTTGGTTTTTCGAGGTAGGGTCTCACTCTAGCCCAGGCTGACCTGGAATTCACTATGGAGTCTCAGGGTGGCCTTAAGCTCATGGCAATCCTCCTCCCTCTGCCTCCCAAGTGCTGGGATTAAAGGCATGCGCCACCACGCCCGGCCCTAGAATAATTTTTTTTTAAGGGGCTGGAGATTTTGCTCAGTAGTTAAAAGTGCTTGCTTGTAAATCCTGACAGCCCTGGTTTGATTTCCCAGTACCCACATAAAGCCAGATGCACAAAATAGTGCATACATCTGTAGTTTGTTTGTTTACAGTGGCAAGAGGCCTTGGCACACCCATTATCTCCCCATCTCTCTCTCATTTGCAAATATAATGACTACAGAGCCACGTGCCATAAAAAATGGCTCACGCCTTCAGTCCCAGCACTTGGCAGGATGAGGCAGGAGGATCACTTATTTTGAGGCCAGCCTAGGCTACAGAGTGAGTTCCAAGTTAGACTGGTCTACAGTGAGATTCTACCTCAAAAAAGGAGGGGGGGGGGCCTGGAAAGATGGCTTAGCACTTGAAGGAGCTTGCCTGAGAAGCCTAAGAACCCAGATTCGATTCCTCAGTACTCAAGTAAGCCAGATGCATAAGGTGGCACATGCATCTAGTTTGCTTGCAGTGGCTACAGGCCCTGGTGTGCCCATTCTCTCTTCTCTTTCTAGAGGCTCTGGTGAGCCCATTCTACCTGCTTTTCTCTCTCTCTCAAATAAACAAATTATGTGTGTGTGTGTGTGTGTGTGTGTGTGTAATGGAGCTGAAGAGATGGTTCAGCTGTTAAGACACTCACTTGTAAAGCTTAAGGACCCAAGTTCAATTCTCAAGTACCCCCATAAAGCCAGATGTACAAGGTGGCACATATGTTTGGAGTTCGTTTGCAGTGGCTAGAGGCCCTGGCATGCACATTCTCTCTCTCTCCCCCTCTTTATCTCTCACTCTCAAATAAATAATTTTTATATATTGGGGAGGGGTTGAGGTAGGGTCTCACTCTAGCACAGGCTGACCTGGAATTCACTGTGTAATCTCAGGGTGGCCTCAAATTTATGGTGACCCTCCTACCTCTGCCTCCCGAGTGCTGGGATTCAAGGCGTGTGCCACCACCCCCAGCTTAATAAATAAAATATTTTTTAAAAAACTTGTTAAAGTATCAGGTAAAAGCCCAGAACTTGGGAAGCAGAGGCAGGAGGAACATAAAAGTTCCAGGCCAGCAGGGTTACATAGAAGGACCCCATCACTCATGATGGGGGGCAGATAGAAAGCCCCTCTCCCAGATTTTCTGCTGGATACCAGTAGCCACTGCTTACCACAGGTCCCTCAGCCTGCATCTTCTAGCCTCATAGGACCTGTTCTCAGATCATGGGTGTTTATCCTTAGGAATGTCCCAGCCTCTCACAGCAAGTGATCTGTTGTAGCTCAGAAGCTAGAAAGAAGCTAGAAGGCTCAGGCAAGGCTATCAGGGCTGGTGTCAGGAAAGAGCTCTATGGGACCAAGCATGCTGGACTCCATGCTCCCGGGAGATGACGTACAAAGTCTGGCTGTATTTAAGAGTTGTCAGGGATGAGTCCCCCTGAGGGAGGAAAGGCCAGAGTAGAGGAGGTGCAAGCTTACACCCAGGCAAAGCAGGATGGTGCAGGCAAGAAAGGAAGTATGGTTGGTGAAGGGGCAGCAATGAAAGACAAGGCTGGCAGGATGACATCCACCTGGAGCAGGTAGGTATGCACGGAGGAGGGGAAAAGGCAGTGGCAGGCCAGGCACAAAAGCCCAGCCTGTGGACCCTGAAGAAAAGACCCAAGCAAAGAAAGACTGACTCAGCCCTCTCGCTGCTCTTTCAGCAAAGACCCCAAAGAAATCCCCTGGAAGTCTGTGGGGAGTCCCTATGTAGTGGAGTCTACAGGCGTCTACCTGTCCATAGAGGCAGCTTCGGTGAGTGGAGGAAGCACCGGAGCTGCATGGGGAAGGGAAGGGCTGGTGACACTTCGGAATCCTGACCACGTTCTCTCCTCAGGCACACATCTTGGCCGGCGCCCAGCGTGTGGTGATCAGCGCGCCCTCTCCCGATGCACCCATGTTGGTCATGGGTGTGAATGAAAAGGAGTACAACCCTAGCTCCATGAACATTGTCAGGTAGCAGGAGTGGTGACACCCCCGTGTGTGTGGGTGGTGCCTGGAGAACACACAGCCTTTGGCATGGAGTGGGGAGTCACCCTCACCACCCCACTCGTACTAGATACCTGGTGTTTTCATGTCAACTTGCAACTGCTTCTCAGTCCCTAGGCCTCCAGTCAGTGTCACTCACCTTAAAAGTGTTTAATAGAATGCTGCCCAAAGTGTCCCCAGCTGTACCTTGGGAGTCACCTTCACCTCATGGCATCTTCACTGAGCCTTCCCACCCCCATCCCGACTTCCTACAGAACCACACCTGGGTGAAAACCCAAGTGGGCAGAGGTCAAGGGGTGGCTAGGGTACTCATCTCCCAGGGCCCTGACACACCTGGGGTCGTTTCAGCAATGCATCCTGTACCACCAACTGCCTGGCCCCCCTCGCCAAGGTCATCCACGAGCGCTTCGGGATTATAGAAGGGCTGATGGTGAGTTGGGCCAGGGAGGACAGCCGGGAAACCAGCCTCTTCCCCCAGGCCTTGCTCAGTGCCCAGAGTTAGCTGGGAGAGTGGTTTCGGGAGGAGACCCAGCAGCAGAGGAGCACAGCACAACCCTCCAGGAAGGATGGGCCCTGGCCTCCACGTGCCCCTCCTGTGGTCTACGGTGGCCTTCACACCTAGGCCACCACCCCCGACCTAGGAGAGAGGTGTGGGAGCTTAGGAACAGGACCACCTGACCTTAACCCTCTTCTTCCTCAAGACCACAGTCCATTCCTACACGGCTACCCAGAAGACAGTGGACGGGCCATCAAAGAAGGACTGGAGAGGTGGACGCGGTGCACACCAGAACATCATCCCAGCCTCCACTGGGGCCGCCAGTGCTGTGGGCAAAGTCATCCCGGAGCTCAAAGGGTATCAGGACAGGAAACTCTTAAGGGGTGGGGGCACACACTCTAGGAAGACATGATTGTTTGGAATCCTCAGGGGAAAGCAGGGCCTGGCCAAGCCCAAAGGCAAGGGGAGTGAAGGCAGAGGGCCCTGGGCTCTGACTCATACCCCTAATGTGGGATTCTCCAGGAAGCTAACAGGAATGGCATTCCGGGTGCCAACCGCGGATGTGTCTGTTGTGGACCTGACCTGCCGTCTGGCACAGGCCGCCTCCTACTCTGCAATCAAGGAGGCTGTGAAAGCAGCAGCTAAGGGGCCTATGGCTGGCATCCTTTCCTACACAGAGGACCAGGTAGGGGCTGACAGCTTGGGAGGAAACCTCTGTGGAGGGGTATGGTTTTCATGTGCCAGAGAGCTGTTCTGTATGTGCCAAGACAGGACCTGCAGGGCTGGGAAAGTAGATTTCCCTGCCTCAGGATCTTGGCACTAGTTGTTTCTTTGGCCTGGAATACTTTCCTCCCCACTGGCCACGAGTCTTGCCTCCAAGTCTCTACTTCCAGCAAGACCCCACTCCAGAAAGACAATGTCTTGTGGTCCCTTTCCTCATCAAAATGACCAAAAGTCATGCACTCCAAGAAAGCAAGGACTTAAGAGCTGTCTTCTCATTTCCGTATCCAACACTCAGAGCCTGGCATGTAGCAGGTGCCCAAAACATATCGACCCTCACTTTTCTACATTTGCTCAGGGACAGGCCAGGCTATGTGCCTTTCCTAGGAGTCAATGTCACCATGCCAGCTTTGTACATCCACCTCGCTTTGGCTCCTGCAGGTCCATTCGCACACAAAGTGCCAGGATGTCTTGTTTGAATAAGATCAGGCAAATCAGCCCTCTGCTGAAAACATTCCGGTGGCCTCCTACCACGAGACTACAACCCTTGGGGTCTGGGCTGGCTCCTTCCACTTCAGACTCTGCTCATGAGACCCAGGCTCATGGCCACGCAGTGCCTGCATGACTCTCAGGATGTGTTAGTCTGCCTGTGTCCTTTCAACAGTCCCCCTACATCTGCCTTGGTCACGCCCCGTCCCCAGATACAATAGAATCCCATGGAATATCCATAGATGAGTGGATGGAGACTGTGACCTAAGAGCTGGTGCCTGAGCCCTGGCTCTGCGACCTTTATCTTTGGAACTGTCACCTAGGTGGTCTCGACGGACTTCATCGGGGATACCCATTCATCCATCTTCGACGCTAGGGCCGGCATAGCCCTCAATGACAACTTTGTGAAGCTCGTCTCCTGGTGAGGATGAGGAGTCTTAGGACGGTCGGGGGAGGCCGGCGGTGATGAGGAGGGGTTCCCCCTGACGCCTCCTTCCTTCCCTCGCAGGTACGACAACGAGTACGGCTACAGTAACCGGGTGGTTGACCTCCTCCGCTACATGTTCAGCAGAGACAAGTGAGGACTTGGCTTCCTGATGCTGCTGGGCCGGAAGCTGCACCTCCAGTTCCAGCCCTCGGCTCCACTTGGAAGGAGGGCGCGCGGCGTGAGGGCCTTGTGCCGTGGGGTCTTGGACGAAATAAAAACTCAACTACCTACTCCGGGTGTCTTTGCGCCGGCTTCGGGTTCTGGGTTCCCCGACGGCTAGAGGTGGTGGCGCCTGGCTTACGGGTTCCACCGTAGGGAAAAGTAAAGATGGCCTCAAACGCCGGGAGCGGACTAGCGGGAATGCAGCGACTACAGAGGCCCGTGCAGCGGGCGCCGGGCTCTGACGTCACGGAGCGCGACGCGCAGGGCGGCACTACAGCTCCCAGAAGGCCGCGCGCGCGGGGGCCGCGGCCAGTCGGGTGGGCGCCGGGTCCCGGGCCGGGTTAGACCGCCGTTCCCCACCGAGTAGACCCGAGCCGGGAGGCGCCGCCTGGCCAGTCCCGCAGGGGCGGGACGGGGCGGCCGGCGTGATGACCCTGTTCCACTTCGGGAACTGCTTCGCCCTCGCCTACTTCCCCTATTTCATCACGTACAAGTGCAGCGGCCTGTGAGTGCCAGTGCGGGCCAGGGGCGGCGCGGGCCGGGGGCGGCGCGGACCCACCCCTCACCGCCCGCTTCCTTAGGTCTGAGTACAACGCCTTCTGGAAATGCGTCCAGGCCGGGGTCACCTACCTCTTTGTGCAGCTGTGCAAGGTGAGAGCCGCCGGGACTCCACGTGTCTGGCCCCAAGGCTTTCCAAGGTCCGAGGGCCTGACTCTGCCGCCGCTGTCCCCAGGGTGGGACCGCCCAGGACACTCCTCATAGGGACTGCTCCTGAACACCTTAGAAAGGGTAGACCAGCAGAAGTATTACTAAGTTTTTTTTAGCACTTTCGGTAAATTGAAAAAAAAAAAAAAAAAACCCTGTAGGGTTGGCTAAGAAGTTTAAGAGCAATAGTCTGCAGGGTGTCTCCTGGTGCTGCCTATACCCGGCGTCTCTAGATCTGACTCCAATTCCTCAATGAATGTCCAACTCCCTATGAAACCTAAGCACCTGCCCTCCATCTTCCCCAGGCTCCTGTGATCTTGCCACCCACTCCCAAATGGACCCCTAGAACCCAGTGTCCTTCTCTCCACTTGCACACTAACTTCCAACAATACTCATGTGACTTGTCCTCACCTTCATGTGACCTTTCTGTTTTCTGCTCTCAGATGCTGTTCTTGGCCACTTTCTTCCCCACCTGGGAAGGTGGCATCTATGACTTCATTGGGGTGAGTGGGACAAGGGAGTGGCAGGGAATGAATGCAGGCAGGAGTTGAGCCGCCTGGCTCCTGTGCTTACTCAAGCCTCAACCTGACCCACAGGAGTTCATGAAGGCCAGCGTGGATGTGGCAGACCTGATAGGCCTAAACCTTGTCATGTCCCGGAATGCAGGCAAGGGGGAGTACAAGATCATGGTTGCTGCCCTGGGCTGGGCCACCGCGGAACTTATTATGTCCCGGTGTGTGGAGCAGCTGGAGCCAAGACTCCTGGGAAAGGACACCTGAGTTCCTCAGGGGTGCTGGAGGGTGGGGCCAGCCTGGGTGCTGAGGGGTTCCGGGTACTGGAGACTTGCCCCCCTTTGTCTCCCTCAGCTGTATTCCTCTCTGGGTTGGAGCCCGAGGCATTGAATTTGACTGGAAATATATCCAGATGAGCATCGACTCCAACATCAGTCTGGTATGCCATCCTGCCCACCATATACACACACCTTTGTGCTGGTAGCCATGCTTCTCTCCAAGACTTGGCTGTTACTTCTTACCTGCCTCCCTTCTTCCCTCCAGGTCCACTACATTGTTGCGTCTGCCCAAGTCTGGATGATAACACGTTATGACCTGTACCACACCTTCCGGCCAGCTGTCCTCCTCTTGATGGTCCTCAGTGTCTACAAGGCCTTTGTCATGGAGTAAGCGGGGAGTGGAGGGTTGAGGCTGGGTCCAAATGGAAGTGGGTTTTCTCTTCTCCTTTTCTCATTGTGCTATTTCCCTACAGGACCTTCGTCCACCTCTGCTCCCTGGGCAGCTGGACGGCACTGCTGGCCCGAGCAGTGGTGACAGGGCTCCTGGCGCTCAGCACCTTGGCCCTGTATGTCGCCGTTGTCAATGTGCACTCCTAGGCGTGGTATCCCAGGTGTTGGCATACCTTCTGCTGCCTCCAGGTTTTAGTGAAGTAAACCATATTTGGAAAGTTGTTTACTGCTTCCATTTCTCTCAGAAAGTGTCTCCCAGGACCATGCCCTCCTAGGTCCCACCGCCTTGTTCTGGCTTTGGAAGCGTGTGGACATCCCAGGATGTTGGCCATCCCGGTGACTTCCTGGAACAGTTCTTTACCCTCCTTATTCCCATGGGAGATGGAAGAACTAGAATCCAAGAGAGGACTTTTGGGGACACCTCATCTCCCCACAGCTTAGTGTGAGCCTTGTCTTGTGTGGGCCTTTCCATAAATGGCTACCTCCAAAGCTAATGCCTCCCTTCCCCTCTCCGTCTCCCCATTCTGATTGGCCCTCTGTATGGCAGCCAGGGGGATTGGTCTCAAACCTGTCTACTGGGTCACCATCCCCTGCTTACGGCCCTTCGTGGTGCTTCCTAATACAGTAGACAGTGACCTTTGGTTTTGCCCTTGAGCTCTCAGGAGCTGCTGGGATGATTTGCCTACTCAAATTCTTTAAATCTCTTTATTTATTTATAAGCCAGACAGAATGAATAAGGGTACAGGGCCCCTACCACTGCAAACGAACTCCAAATGCCTGTGTCACCCTGTGCATCTGGCTTTATGTGGGTACTGAGGAATCCAACCCCAGGCTGGCAGGCCTTTCTAGTGTGTGTAACTATTGAGCCATCCCCCCAGCACCTACTCAAATGTCACGAAGGAGTGGTATAGATTAGATTTTGAGCTTGTCTGGGGCCCTTGGATCAAATCCTGGCCTGAGTCGTCAAGGTGGGGCACAAGGTCAACATGGCCAAATAGCAGCTAAGCATACCAGGTTGGATGCCACCTCTACCGCCATGACTTCCTTGTTCCATTGGGTCAGCCTTTTGCTTCCTGTCAGAACCAGAGCTTTGACCTCTTGCTAAAGCTGCATCTTGACACAGACCTGCCCTTGGGAAGGTGTTCTCAGTCCTGATGTGCCCAGTGCGAGGACAGTTGCCCCATCCCACCTTCACCAGGCTCTCGAGATGCTATGTGTTATTTACCTTGGCCCTAGGAAGGTCAGCTCCATTACAGCTCTGCTATGTGTCTTTCATTAGCAGCCACATGTACCCTCAGATGAGGGATCTACCTCCTCCCACCCTTCCTCAGTATGCTGAGTAGAGACCATCCACAGGTGCTTGGAGGCCTGGAGGTGAAGGATTACTGTATCCTTGGGTGGACAAGAAGCCAATGGGGTGTACGTCAAACCTGAGGAGGCATAATGGCGTCACTTTCTCCCACAACTCCTATCTCCTGGCCTTCCTGTCCCTTCACACATACTGATGTAAGCGAAAGTTATAGCAGTGGCCAACTGAAATAGCCCCGTCTTACATGTCAAGGGGGCACAGGAGGTTTTTTGTTTGTTTGAGGTAGGGTCCCACTCTAGTCCAGGCTGGCCTTGAACCCACAGTGATCCTCCTACCTCTGTTTCCCGAGTGCTAGGATTAAAGGTGTGTTCCACTATGCCTAGCTAGATGCAGGGTATTTATGCTGGGGGGACACAGGACAGAGTTATCAGGGTCCTAATGAAAATGCCAGTCTGTAGGGGTCGTGTCATGGGCCATAGTATTGAGTTCAGAACAGGGTTTATGGAGACCCAGAGGAGCTGCCTTGCCCAGCCCAGAGGAAGGGTGGGCTAAGAGTGTGCAAGACGGGGAAAGAAATGCCAATGTGGATGTAAGGGTCTGGGGTCAGAGTGATGGCCTGTCTTCCAGGGAGCATCGAGACCGGTTCTGGTTCCATGGGGCTTTGATACCTGTGGTCTAGGCCGGGATAGACGGGCAATTTGGGCTTTTGGAAAGAAGCTGTGTGTAGTGGTTTTGTGGGAGGGTAATGAGTTAGGAGAGAGGCTTGAAGCCAAGTAGTGATGCTGGCTCTTCACTGATCAATAGAGGATACAGTGGGGAAGTGACAGGCAAGGGGTGAGGAGTCCTGGCTAGCACGTGTTAGGCTTGGAAGGATACAACATACAAGATAGTGGTGCTCTTGGAACTGGGACAGTGAATGCAGCAGATTTGGGGTGATGTTGGGGCCACTGTGGGTCAGCATGGACCTAGTGGGAGAAGCTGAGGACATGTAGGCATCATAGCAGAAGCAGAACTGAGGTTCTGTGGGCCTAGGAAGAAGCCCAGGTCCAGCTAGAGAACCCCTAATGAGGAGGACAGAGAGGGAAGGGAGTGGCCATTTCCAGCAGTTGTAGGGGTTGGCTTTTCAAGTGGGGAGAGTGCTTCCAAACAGGCAAAACTGGTGCAGATCCCATGAAGTAAGGGACAGTGCTTGATGTGAAGGAGGCATGGACACTGAAAACAGTTCACGTGGGGTGTGCGGTGCAGTGGAGTGGCCCAAAGCCATGCCTAAGGTCACATCCCAGCTTGCCTTTAAACTCGGTGCCCTAGGCAAATAAGCGGGAAGTCATCCTCACAAGGAAATCTGGTCGGAGCCCTGCCATATGCCAAGCTTGTCCTAGGCCCTGTAGGTCCTGTATTGTCTACATTAGTCTCTGTAATGTGGGGCTGTGGGAGATTAAAAATCAGTGCTTAAGACTGCTGCCACCTGATACAAGCACAATCAACGAGGGCTGGTTTTATTGGTATCCAGCAGGAGACTGAGGGCGCTTGTGATGAAGAGCTCTCCTGTCCAGGACACACCACCAAGAGCTGCCAGCTCCCTATGCCAGCCCCCCACCACCTCAGAGGATTGCTGCTCCAAGAAGGTGGGGAGTTTGGGGGTGGGAAGATCAGTGAATAGAGTCCCTCAAGGGTGGGGTGCCGTGAGCTGCAGATGTGGCCCAGGTGGAGCTGGGGTCCATTGCACATGTTCTGGTAGCCATCCATGAATCTTGTCCCCACCTGCTCCTGGCAGATGTAGGGGTGACCTAAAGGTAGCTGTCCCTTTAATAGTAGAGTTCCTGGTCCCACCAGCCTGGGGGAGAGAGGAGAAAGGAGACTGTGAGTGTTGGGGTGCCAGTGACAGGCCAGTACAAGGGGGTCAAGATCTTAGGGTCAAATGTTGAGGCTTAGAGGTCACGCTGCTCAGAAAACCACTCGGCCTCTATACTCACTTCCGGGGCAACATCGAACTCCAAGTTTCCGTATCTCGTCATAAACAAAGATGAGGAGGCCAAAGGGCATGGGTACCAGCCACCACTGGAACCTGAAGGCACAGGCAAGAAGGCAAAGTGAAGGCTATGCCCTGGTTGTGTCCTGCATCCCCTTGCCATCCGCTGGCACCTCACCGAATGGGCATGAAGTTGAAGATGTTGGGCATCCCAGGGCAGTAGCACAGGAAGCAGCCGATGCAGACCTGAAACACGATGGCAATCACCAGGATCCTGTTCCTGTAGGAAGTGGGGACAGGCTCAGGCTGGTGATAGGGACAGACCATCTGGAGTTGGGGACAGGTAGAACTTGGGGCTGTGACATGCTCCCCAACAGCAGAAGCCCTTGTCAGCCTTAACTCTTAGCTGAGACAAGGAGGGGTCCTAATGGAAGCAGCTAGCCAGCTGATACGGCTGGTTCCCACAGCTGGTACCGGCTTGCCACCTCCACACGAGCATTGGCATTCGCCAGCTGCGGTGGTCTCCAAGAGAGATCTGATTGGAGCTGGGGATTGGAGAGCAGGCCAGGGGCCATTCAGGGCACCTGAAGAAGCCCTGCTGGAAAGCAGACAGACGGCGAGTCTTGCGGATGAGGACGTCGGCGATCTGGCACATCTCGATGCTGATGAAGAAGACGGTGTAGCAGGTGTATTGCTGGTACAGGCGCTGCCCGAACGTCTGCGGAGGGGACAGGGCAGCCTGAACCTGGGGAGAGCCTTGGCTGCCCACTAGGCATCAAGGGCTGAGCCGTGAGCACCTACACCCCCTTTCCCTCAGATCACATAGGGTTAGCTGCTAGGCTATGGTTTGCAGAGTGCCGCATGGGCCAACAGTAGAAGGGGTTTGGGGGGGGGGGGCAACTGGAGAGATGAGTCAGCAGTTAAAGACGCTTGCTTGCAAAGTCTAATAGTCTAATGGCTTGGGTTCAATTCCTCAGTGCCCACAAAAAGCCAGATGCACAAAGTGTCACATGCATCTGGAGTTTGCAGTGGCAAGAGGCCCTGGCATGCCCATTCTCATATTCATTCTCTCTCCCTCTCATTGCACATAAAGATTTTAAAGGGGGGGGAGGTTGGAGATAAGGCTTAGCAGTTAAGGTGCTTGTCTTCAAAGACAAAGGACCCAGGTTTTTTGTTTTGGTTTGGTTTGGTTTGTTTTTTTTTGGGGGGGGGTTGTGTTTTTTTTTTTTTTTTTTTTTTTTTTTTAGTTTTTCGAGGTAGGGTCTCACTCTAGCTCAGGCTGACCTGGGATTCACTATGTAGTCTCAGGGTGGCCTCGAACTCACGGCGATCCTCCTACCTCTGCCTCCCAAGTGCTGGGATTAAAGGCGTGCACCACCATGCCCGGCAGGACCCAGGTTTGATTCCCCAGGACACACGTAAGCCAGATGTACAAGGTGGCATATGCATCTGGAATTTGTTGGCAGCGGCTGGAGGCCCTGGCATGCCCATTCTTTCCCTCTCACCCTCCTTCCTCTTTCTCTCATATAAGTAAAAATAGAATTAAATTTTTTAAAAAAGAAGGGGCTTATGTGGTTTTCACAAGAGAAGGGAAGTTGTTCCTTAAACACCCAAGGAAGGGGCCCTGAGGCAGGCTCTTTAGGTCCAGTGACTGGGGCCAGGTGGGTGGGAGAGGGAGTGGCACGGGCCAGGTGGACATGCCCGGAGCGGTGGAAACCCACACAGGCAGGAAGGACGGAGCCTGGGGATGGGATGCACAGGCAGGGCTCACCCACTCCTGGCCATAGCTGTCCTGCAGATCTTGCAGGTGGTGGTCCTCCCACTGCGGCCGCAGCCCCACGCACAGTAGAGGGAACCAGCCCTCCTGGGCCATGGCCGTGAAGTAATCTGTGAAACCTGCAAATGACTGGATGGCACCTGGGGAAGGCAAAGTATAGAAGTGAGGACAGAGGCAGAGACACAGGGACATGGAAAGAGGGACACGATACACATAGGTCAAGTGCACACCGAAAACCAGGACCACGTGAATGGCGCCATAGAGACAGTGACCAGACAGATGAACAGGCTCCAAGACAAGAAACAGGCACAGAGACGTGTGGACAGAGAAGGGAGACACCCTAGAAAAACCAGTAATGACCAAGGACATGAGCCAGAGGCAGAGTAGGGGCCACAGAAACCACCACAGGCAGACAGGGACACATCAGAGAACAAGGCTCAAATGCAGCAATAGACACCTGGAGAGCCAAGGTAGGTGGGCAGTGCCTGGAGAGCCCTGTCCCCAGCCACAGTACGCACCAATCTGGAAGTAGGAATAAGCAGCCAGGGGCTCATTGACCAATCGGTCACGCCTTGGGTTCCTTGGACGCAGATGCATGATGTCACTTTCAGCCTTCTCATATGCCAGGGACACAGATGGGAACTGTCCAGGAGCAGACGGAGGCAAGGGGAGGGTGGCCTGGGTCACTGGCTCCTGTATGCTAAAGTCACCACGGCCCCCTACACACAAACACCCTTCAGGTAAGAACAGGCTTTGTAGCCATACCTGCCAGGAAAACCTGGGTCCAGTTGGCCTATGCAGATGTGTGTCTGGGCCATGTGTGTCCTAGTGTCCAACTCTACACAAATGTCTGCTCTTATTTTTTGCCTTTTTATTTGTTTTGGTTTTTTTTAAGATAAGGTCTCCAATGGTCCAGTACGGCCATGAATGTGCTGTGTAGCCAAGAATTACAATGACCTCCTGACCCTCCCGCCTCTGCCTACAGAGTGCGAGGATCACAGACATCACACTCAGCAAACATCTGCCTTTATTCCATGAGTTCTGCCCCTTTTGTGGCTCCCTTTGTTTCCTTTCTCTTCCCCCTTCATCTCTCATCTTCCTCTTTTTCCGGCTCTGTCTCTGTATTTTTGTACTCTGGTATTTGAGCCTCTCTGTTTTCCATGGTTGTGTCTCTCTCTCTTCCCTTCCTTTCCTTCCCTCCCCAGGGTCTTGCTATATAGCCCAAATAATTTCAAACTCACTGTCCTCCTGCGTCCACCCCCAAGTGATGAGGTCACAGGCCTACGCCATCATATCAGGCCTTACTCCCCTGGCACTTTCTAGCCTCTTTCTCTGGCTGTGCATGCGTGTGTGCATGCGTGTTTATCACTACCTCTGTCCTGTGCATCTCATCAGTCTCTCCGAGTCCGCACATCCCTTCCCCTCCTGTGTGTGATGTCAGTGGTAGTATGACCTGGTCAGGTGCACAAGCCCTGGGCCACTGGACTCAGATTCCAGCTGGGCCACTTATTAGCTGAGCCTGTCTGTGCCTCATTCATCAGCTCGTCAGCAAGACTGGGAGACTCACAAGAAAGCCCCCCTGAGGGCAGTAATGGGCACCACATTAAGTAAATGAGCGTGGACCTGGCTAAGTCAGCACCACGTGAGTGTGCTGAGCAAACAGCCAGCAAGACGGGCCCACAGCTGCTGCGTCTGTGGCTGGTTTCTACCCGAGGGGGAATGCTTGTGTTTTAGGATGTCTGCCTATGACCTAGGCTTGGCTAGACACATATGTCTGTAAACACCTCTCTTGATGTATTTATTTATCCATGGTTTTTCCAGACAGGGTCTCACAGAGACTCCTGTCTCTGCCTCCCACATGCTGGGATTACAGTCATGTGCCACCACACCCAGTGGACATCTGTTCAAGTGAGAGCCTGTGAGACTTCTGTATCCATGGCTCTCTCCCTGTCTACTTGCCTGCCCACCTGTGTATTCATTTCTGGCTACCTGTTGGTGCATACACACGCCTTGTCTCTGTCACCCTGTGCCTAAGAGTATGTTATGATCTTGGTCCATCATGTCTGTCTATGGTTGTATGTCTGGGGGCACCACAGAGGTGAAGGCACTGGAGCTAGGGACTCACAATGTCCGTGCAGAGTTCTATGAAGAGAATGGTGATGCACCCAAGGGGTAGGGGCACGCTGACGGTAATGTAGATGAGATAGGGTGTCAGTTCTGGAATGTTCTTGGTCAGGGTGTAGGCAATGGATTTCTTCAGGTTGTCAAAGATCAGGCGGCCTGTGGAGCACAGCAGGCACTTCAGCCTCTTCCCAGCTCACTTCCTCCTAGGCCCTCAAGGACTGTGAGTGTGCGGAATAAACACCTGCCAAGAGGGACCCCACAGCTTCCCTGGCTCAGCCCAGACCCTGCAGCCCATTTCCTCTAAGACCCTCAAAGTCCTGCCCTTCCTTAGCCCAGCCCAGACCCTGCTCCACGCCCGTCACAATGGAAGCAAAGTTGTCATCCAGCAGGATCATGTCAGCAGCATTTTTAGCAGCATCCGATCCTGCAATGCCCATGGCCACACCAATGTCTGCCTTCTTTAGGGCTGGAGAGTCGTTCACACCATCCCCTGTCACAGCCACAATGGCGCCCTGTGGGTAATGGGTGAGGCAGGTGGATGGTCAGCAAGATACCAGCCCAGGGCCAGCCTGGCCCATCTGCCATCCTCCTTGACAGGGTCTCACCAGTCGCTGACAGCTCTCCACAATCACCAGCTTCTGCTGGGGACTGGTGCGAGCAAATACCATCTCAGGGTGGGTGCGCAGTGCCTCGACCAGCTCTGAGGGGTCCATGTCCTTCAGCTGCATGCCATTGATTACACAGGCACGGGCATCCCTGTGGAGGGATGTGGGAGGGTCTCATTGGGTCGCAGTCTGTTTGGGGTGTGGGGAGAACCATGGAGAGGGCTGAGGTGAGCTTACTTCCGATTCACCTGATCGACAGGCACACGGAGGCGGGCAGCAATGTCCTCTACTGTCTCGCTCCCTTCCGAGATGATGCCCACACTGGCTGCAATGGCCTTGGCTGTGATGGGATGGTCACCTGTCACCATGATCACCTGTAGGGAAACCAGTACACCTTTGAGCCCTTCAGATCACCATCTTCTCTGGCAGATGTCAGGTGACACATTCATTCCTTGATTCAACCAATCATGACTGTCTGCTATGTCCCAGGGACAAAACAAAGACAATAGTCCTTGTCTTTATAGAGCTAACATTCTGGTGGAAGGGGAGACAGAAAATAAACTAAGCAAGTGAATTATATTGCACATTAGAAGAAGGGAGATCATGTAAGCTTACAGAAAGGAGTGGTGACTCAAGATGATTGTGTACAAGGGGACCTCAAGAGAAGGTGACATTTGGCCAAAGAGCCAAAAGTGAGGGAGTTAGCCAGGGGGAAATTTGTGGGGTAAGTATTTCCTGCAGAGAGAACCGCCAGCGCACAGGTCCTGCGGTGAGAACATGCTGAATTGCTGGAGATCCGCAGGCCTGGAGAGGAGGGCAGAAGAGGAGGTATCCCTCCCACCCTTGACTTGTCACTGGGAAACCATCTCAGTCCCCCAGGCCATTGGTTGAAGTGAGGTTCCTGCCAAAACTTGGAAGATGAGCTCAGGTATTCTATCCCTCAGCCCCAATGGTTAGCTCCGAGACGAACGTGTAGCATCAGGCAGAGAAGGGAAGAACTGAAGTGAAAGCTGCCGAGAGTGGAGTAAGTCGTCATTTTCCCTACCTGAATTAAGACCCTACTTATTAAAGCCAGAAGAGAGAGCGACCAGAAAACATGGGGAAAGGTTAAGTGCCCAGTTACACTGAGCTCCTAGATACAGCTTTTCCTGACGCTCCACTCCCTAGGATTTCAGTATCACCAGCCAACATACACTGATTCGTGACAGCTTGAGTTTTCCCATCCCCAAAGGCTGCTGACCCCTGTCCTAACCCAGTGGCATACCCGGATGCCTGCTGTGCGGCACTTGAGCACAGCATCAGGGACAGTGGCCCGGGGAGGGTCAATCATGGATACAAGTCCAGCAAAGCAGAGGCCACTACTTGGAAAGTTCATAGCCTCAACGTCAAAGGCATAGCCAGGTGGGTAGTCCTTCTCGTTCAAGTAGAGCTGGCAGAAACCTGACCAGAGAAACAGAAAACTGGAGGAGGAGTCTGGGCAGTTGTGCACCAGAGACGTGAAATTACCGCCCCCCTTCCAATACTGGTGGATGCCCAGCCTTGGGTCCAACCCTTCCTTTGCACTATCTAAATCCATCCTCAAATACCCTGCCAGGCTCATGCCCACCCTGCTAACATGGGTTACTTGAGATCTGTCTGAAAAAGAAAAGAGAAAAGGGAAGGGAAGGGGGAGAGCAGAGAAACTGGGGCTAAGAAAGAAAACATTGCTTGACAAAGGTCACTGAGTAAGTTGAGTGAAAGAATCAGACCACGGGTCTGTGCCTTCCAGGTCAAGGCAAGAGGCTAGGGGAGTTGACAGGCTGAAGATAAAAACTGGGAAAAATCAAAAGCAAGACACGGATTCAGGGGAACTTTTGAGTGAGGTGAGAACTGGGAAGGTCAGAAGGTCAAGAGGACACAGCAAGGTAAAGTGGGACAAGGGATAGAGGAAATCAAGGGGATACAGGCCAAGTAAGCATGCAGATGGCCAACGAAGACGACAGAGGGAAGTCCTGGGTAGGAATGGAGGGCACCCAGGGGTCAGGACTGACACATGAAAGTCAAACAGTGTGAGGAGTGGGACAGACCAGCCCTTGTCCAGGGATGAGAAAGGTTAGGCTCAGTGGCCACAGCACTTGCCTAGCATGCACAAGACCCAGCGATCAATGCCCAGGACCGCAAGGAAACATTAAACAAAAGCCAACAACGTTTTAGGGCCGGTCTGGGGAGGCTTGCTACCTCCTCTTCACGCACGGGTTTCCCCCCACGGCCCCGCCCAGGGCGGCTCTCACCGAGCACGCGCTCGCCCAGGCCTCCCAGGCTGAGGTAGGCCGTCTGGAACGCCTCCCGCCACTGCTCGTCGAGCGGCAGCTCCTGGCCCTTGATGAGGATGGAGCCGCAGCGCTCCAGCACGCGCTCGGGGGCGCCCTTCATCACCAGCAGGTGCCGCGGGTCGCGCGGGTCCTCCAGGGTGTGGATGGACAGCTGTGGGCGAGGGGCGGGGCGTGGTCAGGGCGGGGCGTGGTCAAGGCGGGGTGGGGGCGGAGCCGAGGGCACAGCCGCACGGGGCGGGGCGGGGCGGAGGGCTTGTGGGCGGGGCCGCAAGCAAGACGGGGCCGGGCTTTGGCCTTGGGCGACGGGTGGAGCCTGGCGTGGGCCGGGCGGCCGCGCACCTGGAACTTGTTGGTGGAGTTGAAGGGGATCTCGCAGACTTTGGGGAAGCGCTCGCGGTAGCCCATGGCGTTGCCCAGCGTCAGCTCCGAAAACTTGAGCAGCGCAGTCTCCGACGCGTCTCCGATCACGATGCGCTGGGAGCGGCGAGCACGGTCAGGGTGGGAGGGAACCCCGTCTCAGCGGGCTCCAGACCTCCCCGCCAGTCCCCCAGGCTCTCACCTTGGGCACGGGCACCGCATCTTGGCCGGACTTGAAGGCGGCGCGGTTGCACAGGGTGAGCACTCGGCATAGCGCTCTCCAGGTCTCCGAGGACTGGTCAAACGTCTGCCCTGGAGACCAGGCGTCAGGGCCGGGCCCGGAGGGAGCGGATCCACCCCAACCGGAATCAAGCCCCTGGCCTTCATCCTGGCCCCTTGGAGTCCCCTTCCGAAGTATGGCCGGGCCCAACCCCCTCCTCGTATCCCAGCACCGAGCTGTCTTCAAACCCAATACCTAGTCTCCTTGGGACCGGGTCCAGAGTCCCTTCACAGACCCCCCATCCACGTCGCAGGACCCGGACCAGCCCCTCCCGTTAGCAGAGAGCCTGGCCCAGCGCGTTTCCCTCCCGCCCCCACACCTGACTGGTCCTCCGTGGTGTCGGCCGTGTGGATGTGGTTGTCAAACCACAGATGGGACACCGTCATGCGGTTCTGAGTGAGGGTCCCCGTCTTGTCAGAGCAGATTACTGACGTGGAGCCCAGGGTCTCCACTGCTTCTAGATTTTTGACCACACAGTTCTTACTGGCCAGCCGCTTGGCTGTCAGGGACAGGCAGACCTAGGGGAGAGGTGAGGAACACAGGTGTGGGGATCAGCTTCTGCTGCTAGCCCCACTTTTCGTCACAGCCCTGAGGAGTCCTTTGGCCACCACACTGCATTCTTCACTAAGAAACACGATAAAACAGGGTTTGGTTACCTCCAAGCTTTTGTCAGCCTGTGCCTTTCCCAGTCTGCCCAGATAGACTCTCTGAGCTGTCCTAACTGGTCGCTTATCAACACAAATGTGAAAAGGAGCCCCCGAGCCTCTCCTGGGTGGATCGTGGGCTTCCTCCAGTCCAAGACCCTGCCTGCTCTTCTCTGAGCCCTGGTGTGTGCCACACGACATAGCTACGGCGGCCTGCTGGATGTTTGCTGAATGGATGAGTGATGGTAGATGGCAATGGATAGTCAGGTAGGGAGTGACGGGCAGATGCCTAGCTGGATAACAAACAATCTCTCAGATCTCTGAGCCCTTTCTACCTCCCCCACTTACTGTGACAGTAGCCAACAGACCCTCTGGCACATAGGCAACCACGATGGCCATGAAGAACACCATGGCCCGCAGGAAGGTGTATCCGATGCACATGGCCACCACAAAGAATGTGGCACCAAAGAGGATGGCCAGGCCCGCAATGATGTCCACAAAGTGTTCAATCTCTATAGCGATGGGTGTCTTCTCATTTTCCACTCCTGACGCCAGGGAGGCGATGCGCCCAATGATTGTGCGATCGCCCGTGTTCACCACCAGGCCCTGTGCTGTGCCTGCAACAGGGACAAGAAGATGGATGAGGGGGAGGGAGGGAATTACCATGAAATATTGCTTACAATTATGGAAGTTGTCAATTAAAAAAAAAGAAAAGATGGATGACTCAGGGTGGGGTGGGCAGCAGTGGCAGTGTGCTTGACCGTGTGCACGGAGCAGGCCAGTCGTGGAAGGCAGTGTGACGTGGAGGGTAGAGGGGTGAGAAGGCACACATCGCAGAAAGTAACGAAAGAGCTGTAATGCGAAATGTGGAGGGCACTGGTCAGGCAGGCAGGTCTTCACAGACCCTCAAGGCACATGGTGGAGAAGAAGGCGATGTTCCGGGTCTCCAGGGGGCTCTCATGTGTACACTCCGGCGAGCGGGTCTGTGGCTCAGACTCTCCAGTCAGTGAGGAGTTGTCCACCTTGCAGCCCTGGGCTGACAGGATGCGGATGTCTGCCGGCACACGGTCTCCCCCTTTCATCTCCACCAAATCGCCCACCACAAGCTGGTCTGCGTTGATCTGGAACTTGTCCCCATCTCGGATCACAGTGGCTTGCTGTGGGTTAGGAGCATCAGAATAAAATGGTGCAGGGGTCGAAGGTGGAAGTCTCTGAGTGTTATGGGGACATGATGGGAATGGGGAGCTGGGGGAAACTGAGGCCCTAAAAGGAGAGATGGAAGCCATAGGTGAAGGAGGGAGGCTGGGTCTGATGGGAGAGGCCACCAGGAGATGACAGAAGCCAGCCTGGGCTGGTTTGGAGCTTCTGGAATCTGAAGAGAGAGGCTGGGGGTCGGGGGAGCCCACCTGTGGCACTAGATTCTTGAAGCTGGCGATGATATTGGTGCTCTTGAACTCCTGGTAGTAGCCAAAGCAGCCAGTGACCACAACCACAGCAATGAGAGCAAGTGCCAGGTACAGCTGCCAAGGAAGACAGGGGAGGGTTGCAGAGGAGGCGGTGAGGGACTGACAAGGTTTATGCATCCAGGCTGGAAGCTCCAGACCCAAGACCACCCTTGGTGTTCTTGGGGCTCACCTCCATAGTTTTCCTGTCCACTAGAGGTCTTGTGAACTGTTCCTGGTGTTCTGAGCCCCTGTCCCCATGTTCTACACACCCTACATTCACTTGCATGTATTTTCAGTGTCTTGCACCCTGTGCCCTAATCCCATAGTCTTTGGCTCCTGATTACACATGTTCAAACATCCTATGACATTTGTCCATGTCACTGCCTTACATCCCCCGTGTCTCATATGTTCTTATGTCAAAGAGTGCCTGTGTCCCAAGTTTCATATGATTTTCCACAATGTGTGCCACCCTCACTGTCCCCTGTCCACTAGCTCCTGTGTCCTCTTTCCTCCATGTTCATGTCTTTGTGTGCTGCTGACCATATGTCCTCCCTGATCAGTGTCCCCATCTTGCAAATTCCAAATCTCTATACAGATGTACCTGATGTGTCACTTGTCCCATGACTTTTCAAGCCCCTGTCCAGTGTTACAAACGTCCCTGAGCCCCATGTCCTTTGTTCTGCATCCCATCTCTATCAGTGCTCTCCTACCTAATGCCTCGGGTCTGTTCCTGTGCTGTGTCCTGTGTTCAGTATCCCTTACGTCCATGTCTGAGTCCTTGTGTCCTTGGTCTGTCCTTCTCCGACAGTCCTCTGCTTCTTAGGTCCCCCGTCTAAGATCCATCCTCAGTGTTCCCTGTGACCTGTTGCCTTGGGTCTGTCCCACATCCCAGTATCCATCCATCCTTCAAGATCCATGTCTGAGAACTGCATCTCTATGTCTCTGTACCCTCATTCTATGATCCTCAGACTGAAGCCCAGGCTCAGTGTCCTTGTCCCTTGAGTCCTTGTGTCCCCTGTCTGCCCTGCAGCTCCCCTCTGCTCACATTGTCATCAGTGGTGAGGTCACCTTCGCTGGCCTGGATGGCAAAGGCAATGAGGCAGATGGCAGCAGCTACCCACATAAGACACTGCAGGCCTCCTGCCAGCTGCCGGGCAAACTTCACGTACTCTGGGGTGCCCCGTGGCGGCCGCAGTGCATTGGGCCCATCCCGAAGCAGCAGCTCTGCTGCCAGGTTTGCAGTCAGGCCCTGGGGACACAGGGCCATGGTCATGGTGGGAAATATAGGGGAGACAACCCCTCTATATGACTGTTCCTACTTTTTACTGCTCTTCCTTCCCCTCCCTCTCTTCTTCTGTCATCCTCTCTCACTCAGTCCCTCTCTCTTCTTCCTGTCCTTTTCTCTCCTGTCTTCCTCTTTCCCTAGTTTTACCTTTTCTTACTCTTCCTCTCTCCCCCTCTCCCTTCCTCTACCTCTTCCTCTCCTATCTTCCTCTTCTTCTTTCTTTTTCCCTCTCTCTTTCCCCCTCTTCTTCTCTCCCCTTCTCTTCCTCTTTCTCTTTCCCTGCCTTCTTCTCTCTCTCTCTCTTCTGTCTCCTCTTCTCACTGCCACTGTCTCCCTGTATTTGACCATCTAATGCTTTTTTCCTCTCTCCCCTTGTCTCTCTCCCCTCACTGTCCTCTCCCCATGTCCCCTTCCCCGCCAGCTTACCTTGGTGGCACTGGTCCGGTACTTCTGCTCCAATTCAGCTACTGACAGCTGGTGGTCGTTCTGCGGGTGGGAGCAGAGCATTCACTCTCTGGTCTCCTGAGCCCCACCCTGCAGTGCCCAGCCCTGCCCGGCCCAGCCCAGCCTGTGCTCACAATCTCCATCTCCTTCTTCATGTTCTCCAGCTTCTCCTTCTTCTTGCCTCCCCCGCCACCTGCCTTCTTCTTGCTCATCTTGGCAGACATGTCCCCACCAGGACCGGATCCCAGCTCCACTGAGTACAGTTCGTAATTGTCCTGGGAGCCGCAGGGAGCAAGAGAGGCATCAGACTCCGCTGGGACCCCTGTCCCACCCAACCTCCTGAGCCCCCAGGGTGCCACTCACTGCCTTCCCCATGGTGCCTGGTGTTCTGCCCTCCTTGGCCCATGGAGCCTGGGTTCTGGACTGGCTTTGATATACCCAGGGAGGGTGGGGGTGGAGCAGAACTGGCTGATTACAGCTGATTAAGGGGCTCCTTGGGGTGACCTCCAAGCCTGGACAGCTCAAGCACTTCCTACTTGCCCCAATCTGCTCAGACCCCATCACAATCTGCTGTTCCCATCCGGGACCTCAAGGGTAACACATGGCATCAAGAAGAAGAGGAAATGTGGGGTGCCATACATGCCAGGCACTGTGATGAGGGCTTTCACCTATTATTTAACCTTGCAGCACCTTCTGACAGGGACTGCCTCTTATAGGTGGGGAAACTGAGGCACAGAGGGGCCAATTTGCTTGCCCATGAACCCCACGCTAGGTCAGGTAGGGGCAGGACTCGGGACCAGGTAGGTCACCCACGGTGTCATTATTTGAGCCCTCAAGCACATGCACGGCCGTCTGCCAAGGCATCTCATATTCCCATTGTGCAGGGGGGAAACTAAGGCTCAAAGGAGTTCAAAGAGGGTCCCAGCAGCCGTCATCACACCTTTCAGTCATTTCCGTCCCCACCCCAACCTGCTCAGATGGGGGGCCAAGGTGCACACTGGGGAAAGGATGTGTCCAAGGGCTCTGGCCTTTGTTGCCGGGAAGTCTGCAGGGCCTGTCAATTCCCCCAGGCAGGGGCCTCTGGAACCAGCAGGGAGGGGGTGTTGGTGGAATGGTGGGGTCCTTGGTATGATTTTGCCTGGGCCTCTTGGAATGGGTGTGTCTCCAAGGGCAGGTGTGGGTGTGCTTGATAAGATAACCACATTGGCAATGGCCTTCTCCTTGGGAGCAGGTCACCTGGGAAAGTCAAAGGTGGTGGGAAACGTGAGCTCCCCAACACCCCCCTGGCAGAACATCTGAAGCTCACTCCAGGGAACAAGAGAAAGCAGCAGGGTTGCAGTCCCAGTGATTGCCACTACAGTGAGTCACTCAGTGCACCACATGGGCTTCAACTGTGGAGCCCCGGATGCAAAACAGTTGTATTTGCACTGCTCCAAGCCCTTTCTTCTTATCACAACTGCACCTCCAAAATGGAGGCCCAGATCAGCTTCCCTGCCTCATTCTGTATGTTGGCTATTCCAGCACTGGCTCTGGCATGTGTACACTGACCACAGTCATTCCTGCCTCAGGCCCCGGCCCTTGCTGGCACCCTTTCCCGGAAGTATCTACAGGGTGCCTTCTCCAGTCTTAGAGCAAATGTCACCTTTTCTGAGATTTCTTCCTGTAACATTTCCCCCCATTAGCCTTCATTTTCCTTACCCTTGCCCTATCCTCACTGTTCCCATCTGACATTAGCTTTTATTCGTTCAGTGTCTGTCCGCCTGACTCCGTGAGAAGGGAGGGTCTTGGTTGGTTGTCGCTGACGCACATCCTGGAACAGCACCCCGAGCACACAGTGGGTGCTGAGCAAGCAAGCTCTAAGCAGGATTTTAGGCTGGGAGTACCCAGTGACACTGGAGCACTGGGCAAGACATTGGGAACACCTCAGACGTCTCTCACGGTCTGCAGCCCTGCCAGCCTGGCCCACCAGCTTCTGCCTCCAACATGCTCAGGGCCTGGTGCAGCTGTGCCGGACATGTCTGCAAGCAAAGTCACAAGGCGCAGACAGACCCTAGGAGTAGCAGCAGGTTCTTTGTGCGCCTCTGCCAACACAGGACGCCCCTCTCTGCTCTCCACCTCACTGGTTTTCCCCTCTTTCTCAATTCCTAGTGTTATTAGGCTATTGTAAAATTGAGTATTTAAGACAGGGGAGATGGCTCAGCGATTAAAGGTGCCTGGTTTCAAAGCCTGATGGCCTGGGTTCATTTCCCCAGTACCCACAGAAAGCCAGATGTACAAAATGGTGCATGCATCTGGAGTTTGCTTATGGAGGCAAGAGGCTCTGGCACACTCATTCTCTCTCTCTCTCTCTC
This sequence comes from Dipus sagitta, assembly GCA_036346955.1. NCBI lineage: Eukaryota > Metazoa > Chordata > Mammalia > Rodentia > Dipodidae > Dipus > Dipus sagitta. Next base: position 1,551,067 of record CM070775.1, on the reverse strand, counting down.
TCTCTCTCTCTCTCTCTCTCTCTCTCCAAATAATTTTTTTTTTCTTTTTTTGGTTTTTCGAGGTAGGGTCTCACTCTAGCCCGGGCTGACCTGGATTTCACTATGTAATCTCAGGCTGTTCTCAAACTCACTGTGATCCTCCTAACTCTGCCTCCTAAGTGCTGGGATTAAAGGCATGTACCACCACGCTCGGCTGTAAAAATTTTTTTTTTAAGCAAAACAAAAGTAGAGCCAGGCGTGGTAGCTCATGCCTTTAATCCCAGCACTTGGGAGGCAGAGGTAGGAGGATCGCTGTGAGTTCGAGGCCACCCTGAGACTACATAGTGAATTCCAGGTCAGCCCCGGCTAGACTGAGACCCTACCTCAAAAAACTAATAATAATAATAATAATATTTAAATACTGAATTAATATTAATATTAATTAATGGTTACGTATTTCAAACATACTAGTTACAGAGATGGTAAAATAAATACTTGCCTATCCTTCACACAATTTTGATAATTTGCTACATTTATATTAGATTGATAGATCAATAGATGATAGACACATAGATCAATGGGTGGGTGTGTCAACCAATAGAGGATAGATTTCAGTTTTGTTTTGGGGAGCTAGGGAGATGACCCAGTGGATAAAACACTTGCTGTACAAATGAGCTTACTAAATTTGGATTCCCAGCACTGATGAAGCTGGTTGCTGCAGCAGGAATCTATAATCCCAGCGTGCCTACCACAAGATGGGTGGAGAAGGCAGGAGAATCTTCCAGAAGCTCCTGGGCCAGCTAGCCTGGTGAAGAAAGCAGTGAACAATGAAAGACTTTGACTTAATGGATGTGGGAGGCAGGGAAAAACATCAGAAATTGTCTTCTGACCTCTATGCATGCATAATGGCACACACACACACATTTTTGTTCCATGTTTTTTGGTGGGGAGGATGGTTCAAGGTAGGGTCTTATTCTTGTCCAGGCTGACCTGGCACTCACTCTGTAGTCCTAGGCTGCCCTTGAACTCACAGTGATCTTCCTACCACTTGCCTTGCCTTTTGTGAGCCACCACACCCAGCTGTTTTTTGCTTTTTTTTTTTAATTATAGATTTTTTTATATTTTATTTTTATTTATTTATTTGCAAAAGTGAGAAAGAGGCAATAGTGAGAGAATGGGCACTTCAGGGCCTCCAGCCACTGCAAACGAACTTCAGACACATGCACCACCTTGTGCATCTGGTTTACAGGGGTCATGGGGAATTGAACTTGGGTCCTTTGGTTTTTCAGGCAAACACCTTAACCACTAAGCCATCCCTCTAGCCCTGTTCCCCCCCCTCTTTGTTTTCTTGAGATAGAGTCACATTCTAGCCCAGGCTAACCTAGAATTCACTACAGAGTCTCAGGGTGGCCTTGAACTCACGGCAGTCCTCCTAACTCTGCCGCCCCCTCAGTGCTGGGATTAAAGACACATGCCACCATGCCTGGCTATTTTTTTTAAATTTCTTTATTTGCAAGCAAGGAGAGAGAAAAGAAGCAGGGCATGGTGATGTATGCCTTTAATCCCAGCACTTGGGAGGCAAAAATAGGAGGATCGCTGTGAGTTTGAGGCCACCCTGAAACTACATAGAGAATTCCAGATCAGCCTGGGCTAAAGTGAGACCCTACCTCAAAACAAACAAACCAAAAAAAAAAAAAAAAAGCGAGGCGTAGTGGCGCATGTCTTTAATCCCAGCACTTGGGAGGCAGAGGTAGGAGGATCGCCTAGAGATTGAGGCCACCCTGAGATTACATAGTAAATTACAGGTCAGCCTGGGCTAGAGTGAGACCCTACCTCAAAAAAGAGAGAGAGGGAGAGAGAGAGAAAGAATGGATGCACCAGGGCCTCTAGACACTGAAAGCAATCTCCAGGTGCATGTGCCACTGTGCATCTGGCTTTACGTGGGTACTGAGGAATCAAACTCAGGTTGTTGGGCTTTGCAGGCCAACACCTTGACTGCTGAGCCATCTCCCCAGCCAGGTTTTTGTTTTTTTGGTTTTTGTTTTTTGTTTTTTTAAGAGAGAGAGAATTGGCATGCCAGAGCCTCTGCAATTGAACGCCAGACGCTTGCACCACCTAGTGGGCATGTACGACCTTGTGTTTGCCTCACCTTTGTGCATCTGGCTTACGTGGGATATGGAGAGACCAATATGGGTCCTTAGGTTTCATGGGCAAGCTCCTTAACCGTGAAGCCTCAGTTTTTGTGTCGTTGTTTTTTTTAAGGTAGAGTGTCACGTAACTGAGGCTGGCTTTGAACTTTTGATCTGCCTCCACCTCCCAACTGCTGAGGATGACAGGCAGGCACACCATGCCTTCTGGAAAATGAAATGCTTTCTGAACCATGCTTAGGTTGATGTTGCCAATGCGTAAGGACGCTCTTACACATAGTCACAGTAGAATGACTAACTTCAGGAAATTAACATTAATGAGACACTATTAACAGAGCTGAAGAATTTTTTAAACTTCTCCGTTTTTGCCACTGAAGTCCTCTTCCCAGTGCAGAGCCCATCCAGGATCACCTTCTGCATTAGTTGGCATCTGTGGGTTCTTCTCCAATCTATGATGATTCCTCAGTGGTTCCTCTATTCAGGACTTTCATATTTCATGGTTTTCTAGATTTCTCCCTGTTTTCATCCACTGCTGTGAAGATCAGGTTCAAATTGCTGTCTTGGGTAGGAACACAGACATGGATATGTGTTTCCCAGGACACTGCACCTCATCTTTGGGCCAAAGTAGTCTGAGACAGGGCACGTATTTTGCAATGTCCACTACTTGCCTAAGCCTGAGTCCACACAGCCACTGCCTAAATCAGAGTCTAGATATTTACTGTCCAAGTCCCCCAAGTTTCCCCCAGTCTTCCAGACATCTTGCACCCAACCACCTACAGGCAATGCCTGGCTCAACCTGACCTTGTAACAGTTCCATGGCCTTGTGGTAAATGTGCAGCGTCCACCCATGTTGATGTTTAAATATTTCTTCTTCTTTTTTGTTTATTTATTTGCTTGTTTGTTTTCAAGGTAGGGTCTTGCTCTAGCCCAGGAAGACTTGAAATCCACTTTGTAGTCTCAGGGTGGCTTCAAACTCCTGGAGATCCTCCCAAGTGCTGGCATTAAAGGTACATGCCACCACACCTGGAAATGTTTAAATATTTTTATCCACTTCCCTGATTGTGCACTCTTCATATTATATGCAAATGTTGTGCCTTTGAGGTGGGGTGGGTATTTTGTTTGTTCAAAATACTCTTCTGAGCTGGGCGTGGTGGTACATGCCTTTAATCCCAGCACTCAGGAGGCAGAGGTAGGAGGATCGCCACCCTGAGAATACATAGTGAATTTCAGCTCAGCCTGAGCTAGAGTGAGTCCCTGCCTTGAAAACAAACAAACAAACAAAAAAATTCTTCTGTCATGTGTACAAACAATACTAGTGCCATCTCTGGCAAGTGCATACAGAGGCTTCTGCCCATGGGCTGGATCTGAAGAGAGCAATGGTGTGCAGGTGTCTGGCACCCTGGGTGACTCTAGCCTGGAGCATGGCAGGGGGACAACTGCGCAGTGCCACGTCAGGCAGCCGGAGGCTCCCAGCACAGTTCCGAGGAAGGGCTGCTCTCCAGATTATGGCCAGTGTCATAAGATCCAGTTAACACCAAGTCAGTAGTGCAATACTTCACTGAGCCTGAGGCACACCTGGTCAGTGCAGGCTTGTTTGAGGACAATAAATGGTCACAATTGAATGTTTTTCTTCAGAGAAAAAAAAAGCGTCAGAGGAGGGACCATTAAATAGGGAACATTAAGTGGATTTTAAGGGGAATTTGTAGACAGTTTCCTGGAACTGTATACATACACATTCCCAGGAACTCAGAACACTACAGGCCTGGTGGGCTCAGACCCCTAGACGTCCCTCCTTCTTCCCTATGCCATTTTTCCATTTAAAGATTAAGGACTTTCTGTTTTTTTTATAATCCTTTCAGAGCTGAGAATATTTATAGTTCATTGGTAGAGTACTTGTCTAGAATCCATCAGTGACAGTTGGGGGAATGGCTCAGCAGCAGAGCACTTGCCTAGCATGTGTAAGACCCTGGTTCCATCCCCAGCAACACACATACACACTATCAAAATATCACATGCCTCTAATCCCAACAGTTGGGAGGTAGAAGTAGGAGGGTCAGGAGTTCAAGGTCATCTTCTACTCTATAGCAAGTTTGAGACCAGCCCAGGCTACTTGAGAGCGTGTCTCAAAAATAAAAGAGGGCCAGGCATGGTGGCGCACACCTTTAATTCCAGCACTTGGGAGGCAGAGGTAGGAGGATCGCTGTGAGTTCAAGGCCACCCTGAGATGACATAGTGAATTCCAGGTCAGCCCAGCCTGGGCTACAGTGAGACCCTACCTCAAAAAACTAAAAATAAAAAATTTTAAAAAAGGAAGAAGAAGAAGAAAAGAAAATCATTTCATGACCATGACACATGTAGCTTCCCCTGAGACACATGCACACTTGCCTCCCAAGTTCAACTGCTCCTTATCTTTTATGTTAAGTACTGATATGGGGCTGGGGAGATGGCTTAGTTGCTAAGGCACTTGCCTGCAAAGCCTAAAGACCCAGATTCGATTCCCCAGTACCTACATAAAGCCAGATGCACAAAGTGACACATACATCTGAAGTTAATTTGGAGTGGCTAGAGGCCCTGGCACATCCATTCTTTCTGTCTCTCTCTTTTCTATCATTCTCTGCTTGCAAATAAATAATTTTTTAAGTGCTGATGTTGCTTCTTCCAGGAAACTTTGGACTGCACCCCAGACTGAGTCCGGGACTTCCCTACGTTTTCCCGCCCTCGCAGAGCTCCGCATGCCACCTGTCAGGACTTGAATCAAATGTCTCCCACAGGCGCATATTGGAAATTTCTGATTCCCAACTAGTGAAACGATCTGGGGACATTCTGGAAACTTCCAGAGGTGGGGCCTATCTGGAGAAAGTAGGACACTTGTAGTGTGCCTTTGAAGGTTGTGTCTGGCCCCACGTCTCTTCTCCACGCTCTGTCTCTGCTGCCTGTCCTCCATGAGGTGGATGGCCTCCTTCTCCACACACTCCACCACCAGGTCGGGATTGAGTGACCTGGACTGAGCCTCTGAAATCACGAGCCACAAGAAATCTTTGTCCTCTTGGGTTTTTTTCTGTCAGGTATTTTGGTCACAGCAATGAGAAAGGTAATGACACACCAATCCTGACCACTTGGACCCTCAGTTCCTCCATCACAGCCCTGACTATCCTGGGTTGTGACAATGTGGTGACTCTGGACTCCTTGAGGACAGGATCCAGATGTCTCCATCAGCACTGTGCATTGCTTGACCCAGAGCTGGCCCAGGCTGGCCCCAAGGAGTGTTTGCTGAGTGAAGGACCTCACTGTGGCCTTGACTTTTGGTGTGTATTTGAGACTCATTGATAAGATAGTGAGCCTGGCAATGCCTTCACTCCCCCATCGCTTCAAGACTTGTCTCCAGCTCCTTGTCAAAACAGCCCCAGGGACAGAAAGGATTGCCTGCCTCCCCCCCCCCCCCCCCCGCCCACCGGGTTGATTAAACGGGCAGCGGGTCCTGCATTCTGTTCCTCTCTGGAAAAGTCACTCTCCAGAGGCCCACCTGGGTTCAGAGCTTTCCACTCTCTCGGGAAATTGCCAGGCTGTCCTTGCTCTAGGATCCCAAGGTCATATCGGGGATCCAGCTTTCTCCCCCTTCTTTACTCCCACTTTGGTCAGCCTTCATGGCCTCCTGCCTGGACATCCCAGCAGTCTGGTCCTTGATCTCCTGCCCTCCACAGTCTACTTCCTCTACTTCCACAGTCCATTCTCCAAACGTGGCCAGAAGGAGCCTGTGCACCCCAGAAATGGGTCAGAGCCCACCAGGCACAGAGCTGTACCCAGGCTGCACCTCACTCAGGCTGAAAGCCAAGTCCTCAAAGGGTTCTTTTGTCGTCCCTAGCTGCCCTCTTCCCATTCTCCCAGGTCCTTCATTGCAGTCACTTGACCCTCTCTGCTCTTCCTCCTGCACAACACGCAAGCTCCGACCTCACCCATCAGCACCTAAGCAGAAAGGGCTCCATATTCTCTATAGCTCAGTTTTGTTAGACTTCCTTATAGCCACAGCTCTGCTGTCTTTAAAAAATACAAATTTCGTTTTCTTTTCTTTCTTTTTTTTTTTTTTTTTTTTTCCGAGGTAGGGTCTCACTCTAGCCCAGGCTGACCTGGAATTCACTATGCAGTCTCAGGCAGGCCTCGAACTCAGGCGATCCTCCTACCTCTGCCTCCCGGGTGCTGGGATTAAAGGCGTGCACCACCACGCCCGGCTTAAAAAATACAAATTTCGAATTAGAATGGCTTGGCTGGAAGTTGGAAGAGAGTCAGTCCCCAGACAGTCAGCGCGTCTAGTGCCAGAAGGTGCTACATGGGCGACTGGGGGAATATGACCAATATCTGTCGAAGCAACACATGGTCTAACCTACTTAGCAGCAAATAACTTGTTGTGATGCCCACACAAGTGCAGAGGTGGCACACAGCCATGGTGGGGAACCAACTGCTCTCAATTCGGCTAACTGATCCCCTCACTGGTATGAGACCCATAGCTGGAGCTGGGATACAAGTCAGAACCATATCCAAACATAAACCTACTCTCCAATATCAAGCTGCCGTCAATTGTGGGCTACAAGAGGGCCTACACCTATTAAATTCTCTATTAAAAAAAGAAGGGTTATCTCATTTATCCTGATGCTAACTTACTCTCCGTTGGAGAATCTGCTTCTCTTTTTCAGATAGATGTAGATCCTAAGGAGAGAGCCACCCCATCATACCTCAAAAGGGCCCCGGCTGAAACTAAGAAAAATTGGAGAAACAAGCAAGGGTGCTGTTTTCCTGATGAACCGGATACCAGCACAAGGGGGAAAGAGATCAGCATAGAGAAAAATCAACTCTTACCAAATCAGAGAGCCAGAGCCTCAGAGCCCCCCAACACCTCATCACTGAAGCTGACCCAACATGGCTCAGGGAAATTTTGCGGAAGAGGGGGCGGAAAGAATGTCAGAGCCACATGTTGGGTCATGATATGCAGAGACATTTATCTTACCCATAACTGTGGGCTAACTACACAATGCATGACCCGTATACCTCAACAAGGAGGGGCCAAGAGGAGGGGGTAGGTCATGGATGAGCCTAATAATGGTACCAAACTGATTGTAAAAAAAAAAATAAAATGAAAAATAAAAATGAAAAAAAAGAGAAAAAATTTTTAAAAAATACAAATTTCGCAGGGCACACGCCTTTAATCCCAGCACTTGGGAGGCAGAGGTAGGCGGATCACTGTGAGTTCGAGGCCACCCTGAGTCTACATTGTCAATTCCAGGTCAGCTTGGGCTAGAGAGTGAGACCTTACCTCAAAATAAAAAGAAAGAGAGAAAGAAAAGAAAAATATGAATTTCAGCCTGGTGTGGTGGCACACGTCTTTAACCCCAGAACACCGGAGGCAGACGTAGGAGGATCACCATGAGTTTGAAGCCACCCTGCGACTACATAGTGAATTCCAGATCAGCCTGGACCACAGCAAGACCCTACCTCGAAACACAAAAAATATCTTTGAGACAAGCATGGTGGTACATGCCTTCAGTGCCAGAACTCAGGAGACTGAGGTAGCAGAATCACCATGGGTACAGAGCGAGTTCCAGGTCAGCCTGGGCTAGAGTGAGACCCTGCCTTGAAAAAGACCAATAAAACAGAAGTATGCTGTTTGAGTTGCTAACTGTAGGGTTCAGGAGTGACCAAGACCATGGAGGCCACTCTGAGGCAAAGATGGAAGGTTTTATTTGGGGAAAAACACAAGCTGCCAGGACTGACTCTCAAGAGTGGAGCAGTCAGCTTTGAGATCACAGATAGTGCCCTATATAGAGCTCTTCAGTTGGAAGAAGGTAAGGAAGGGAAGGAATTTCTTTGTTCTTTACATTAGCCATAGCGTGAGACCAGAAGACCTGGGGTGGTAGGCAGGGAAGGGATAATGGCTGAGTGATTTCTTGAGGAATGTGGACGACCTACTTCCTTATCTCTGTCGCCCTCCTGCTGTAGATCCATTTTGTCCTGACCTAACACTGACCAGTTTTATTCTTATTTTTATTTTTTAACTTTTTTTGTTATTTTTAATTATTTGAGAGCGACAGACAGAGAGAGAAAGAGGTAGAGAGAGAGAGAGAGAGAGAATGGGCACGCCAGGGCCTCCAGCCACTGCAAACGAAATCCAGACGTGTGCGCCCCCTTGTACATCTGGCTAGCGTGGGTCCTGGGGAATTGAGCCTCGAACCAGGGTCCTTAGGTTTCACAGACAAGCGCTTAACCATTAAACCATCTCTCCAGCCCTATTTTTATTTTTTTAATATTTCAAAAAATACTTTTATTTATTTACAAGCACAGAGAGAGAAAATGGGCGCGTTAGGGTCTCCAGCCACTGCAAATGAACTCCAGATATATGTGCCACTTTGTGCATCTGGCTTCATGTGGGTACTGGGAAACCGAACTCTGGTCGTTAGATTTTGCATGCAAGTGCCTTAACCATTGAACCATATCTGCAGCCTTTTTTTTTTTTTCTTTTTTTGGTTTTTCGAGGTAGGGTCTCACTCTAGCCCAGGCTGACCTGGAATTCACAATGTCATCTCAGGGTGACCTTGAACTCATGGCGATCCTCCTACCTCTGCCTCCCAAGTGCTGGGATTAAAGGCGTGCGCCACCATGCTTGGCTATTTTTTTTTTTTACTTGTAAACTAGGCATTGACAGTCTAGATTGTTTGGAGAATGTTCGCAGCATAGCTATGTTCAACAAAGAAGATGCTGAATTTTCAGAAGTTTCAAGAGCCTTGGAACAGATTTGCAGATTATTAACAGGTTAATATCTATTAATATGTATGTTTTATTAAACACCCATTTGCACCATTGGTGCTGCACTAATGTGGCATTGGAAAGACTATATTACTGATAATTGTATATCTGCACATCATTCCTGACTAGATTGTTTTAAAGACAATCTCAGAGATTGAAGGTTTTGAAGTAATTTGGTTCGAAAGTACACAGTTGTCTTGAAGGAATTGTTATCATACATGAAGTCACTTGAGTTATCTGTTCTCTTCTTGGTCAAGGTTAACAATTTCCAAGTGATTGCAAACTCACGTAAATAATGCATTTACAAAGCCAGTTTGCATGCATTAAACGAGGGCTGAAGCTTGTTTTACAAACACTAGCACTTTTTTTTTCTGTTATGTACTTACTGTTAGAGAGTCAAAATAATTGTTCTGCTCAGCATCTCTTAAACCATGCCTGCAAGTATAGCAGGATTATTACATTTATAGTACTTTAATACTCGTATAAAGTATGCAGAAATTTTTAATAAAGTGTAATATATTTTATAAGCTAATAAGACTGAATGGGTAAAGGTTTTTAGAATGCGTTAGTATACTTGCAGATACTGAAACATTTTGGTAATCTTTCTTACTAAAGATGTGAATGTTTAATGTACTTTTCTCTGTTTCTACTCTGTAGTCCAATGGGAATTCAGTAATGACATTTTGTCATGTCAAACTGTGAATATAAATTTGTACTGTACAGTCCTCATATACTATACACAGTATGCAATATATGTATTATATACTTGTTAATAAAATCATCAGAATATTTTAAAAAGTCGTGAACTACATTTACGTGCACACTGGGGAATAGAAGCCAGGCCTACCGGCTTTGCAAGAGAATCCGTTTAACCACTGACCCATCACCAAAATCCAACTTCGTTCTGGGCTTGTTCACTCAGTCTCTCCGGCAGCTCTGGGGAAGCTGTCCGACCTCTGGCCTCAGATAATGCGCTGCAGGAAACAAGATGCATATCTACAGCTTCCAACCAACCCTACCAGGGTGGACGAGGTTGTGCTCCGCCTGCCTAACGGCTTCGGGACCACGCCCACCTTGAGAGGCGGCCAGTGGGAGGCTCTGGGTCCTCCATTGTGACTGGCCTTTGACTGTGTGGGTCTGCGGAGTCTGGGTAGAGCTAGGGCATGCGCAGTGGGTCTGGGTGTCTTCCATGCTCTAGGGATCTGTTTTTATTTGAGTGGAAATATGGTTAATCCAGATGCCCCAGCCGCCGCAGCTGCCCCAGGGGCCTCAGCTTCCCCAGTTAAGCCACTGGACCGTCCGCAGACTCCTGAAGAACTGGCGTTTTATGCTCGGGATCATTTCTTTTTGACCGTCATGGCAGTAATTTTATTCCCTCCCCTGGGACTGGCAGCTCTCCACTTCCGCAGCCAGGTAAAACAATCCCTAAGCCACAGCCCGTTTCCTTCTGCACCTATTCATGTGAGTGTGGTGGGTGTCGGGTTGGGCCCTTTCCTCATTGGCTGGAGGTCCCCAGACCTTCTCGGAACCCCTGGGCTCAGAAGCCACACCTAAGCTCCCGCCCTACAGATCAAAGAGGACAACAAGAACAGCTACTGGGAGGGTGCTTACCTGAACTCCAGCAGAACGGTCTGGCTGGATGTATTTGCCATACTCATTGGTTTAGGCATCATCTATGGACTTGTCCTGTATACCTAAAGACCAGGACCAATACCCCAAGAGTCTACTACCCAACAGACCCACGGACCCAAGACATTGACCAGCCACCAAACAAGAACCTCAACCGCTGAGATAAGACCTAGCCAAGAAACCTACCAACCAGAGAACTCAACATCTAAGCTACTCACCCGCCCCAGAACCCAGAGGCCACCGCCCCTAAGACTTCAGCTCACTGGGCCTTTGGAGCTGTCTTCCTGTACGTCGGGAGCCGAACGTTACACCTCTGGATCCCCTGCGTTACAATGGCCTGCTCTTTCAGAAAAATATTTATTCAACCCAATAAAATTGGAGGGAAAGTTCTGGCTTTGCCTGTGTTTGTATATGTTTTTCTGCATCTGTAGTGTCTTCACGAGGCTGTTTCTTTAGACCCAGTGAAAATCAGACTGTCAAAATGATGCCAGGCATGGTAGCTCATGCCTAGAAATGCCAGCATTTGGGAGGTGGGGCAAGAGAATCAGGTATGCAAGGCCAGCCTCAACTACATGGCAAGTTGGAGGCCAGCCTGGGGCCACATGAGATCCTGTCTAAAAAAAAAAAAAAAAAAAAAAAAAAAAAAAAAAAAAAAAAAGTCCAAATGGTTAAACTCACAGACATGGAAATGATGGAAATGGGGAGGGAAAATGTTGATTTACATCCTGTTGTAGTTGGGTTCTTGTTGATGGGACCAAACATCTGACCAAAAGCAGCTGATAACAGGAAATGATTTCTTTCAGTGTACATTCTGGAGGGGAAACTCCTGATGGCAAGGGAAAGATGGCAGAGCAGAGGCTGGACGTCACCTCTGCCACAGCAGATGGAAAACAGTATCAGTGGGGCTGGAGAAATTGCTTAGTGGTTAAGGCACTTGCCTGCAAAGCCTAAGGAGCCAGGTTCAATTCCCCAGTATCCACATAAAGACAGATGCACAAGGTGGCACATGTGTCTGGAGGGGTTTTTTTTGCAAGTGACTGGAGGCCCTGTCATGTCCATTCTCTAATTGCCCCTGTCTCTATCTCTGTGTCTCTCCTCTCTCTCCCTCAAATAAACAAATATAAAAAGATTTACAGGGCTGGAGAGATGGCTTAGCCATTAAGCGCTTGCCTGTGAAGCCTAAGGACCCCGGTTCGAGGCTTGATTCCCCAGGACCCACATTAGCCAGATACACAAGGGGGCACATGCATCTGGAGTTCGTTTGCAATGGCTGGAGGCCTGGCGCGCCCATTCTTTCTCTCTTTCTCTATCTGCCTCTTTCTCTGTCTGTCGCTCTCAAATAAATAAATAAAAATGAACACAAAAATTAAAAAAAAGATTTACAAAGAAACAGCATCAGGAAAATGAGCCAAGCACTGGCCGGGGGAGCTGGCTATGGTACCCCAAAGCACACCTCCAGGAACACACCTCCTCCAGCAAGGCTCCACCTCCCAGTGCCACTAGCTGGGGATCAATCATTAAAACACACGAGTTTGTTGAAGACATCTGATTCAAACTGCTACATTCTACCCCTGGGCCCCATAGACTCACAACCATCTCAAGATATAAAAATGCATTCAGGGAGACTAGACAGATAGCTCAGAAGTTAAGACACTTGGCTGCAAAGCCTAACAACCCAGGTTCGATTTCCAAGTACCCACATAAAGTGAGATGCACAACATGGCTCATGCACCTGGACTGTGTTTGCATTGGCACTATGCCCTGGTGTACCCATTCTCTCCCTCGATCTCTTTCTCTCTCTCTGTTTGTAAATAAAAGTTTAAAAAAATGAATGCATTCAGGAAGGAGAGATGGCTCAACACTTTAAGGTACTTGCTTATAAGCCCTGATGGCCTCGGTTTAAGTCCTCAGATGCACAAAGTAGCATATGCATCTGAAGTTCATTTGCAGGGGCAGGAGGCCTTGGCATACCCCTACTGTACCCCCTCATCTGCCTTTTTCTCTCTGTCATAAATAAATAAATAAAATGCAAAAATGCATCTAACTTTAAAAGTACCCATAGTTTTTACCAATCCCAACACTGTTCCAAAGTCCAAGGTCAGTCCAGGTGAGGTAGCACATGCCTTTTATCCCAGCACTCAGTAGGCAGAGGTAGGAAGATTGCCATGAGCTTAAGACTACACAATGAATTCCAGGCCAGCAAGAGCTAGAGCAAGATCTTACCTCAAAAAAAAAAAAAAGAAAGAAAGAAAGAAAGAAAAGAAAAGAAAAAGAAAAAGAAAGGATGTAGAGATGGCTTAGCAAGCCGGGCGTGGTGGCGCACGCCTTTAATCCCAGCACTCGGGAGGCAGAGGTAGGAGGATTGCCGTGAGTTCGAGGCCACCCTGAGACTCCATAGTGAATTCCAGGTCAGCCTGGGCTAGAGTGAGACCCTACCTCGAAAAACCAAAAAAAAAAAAAAAAAAAAAAAGAGATGGCTTAGCAGCTAAGGCGCTTGCCTGCGAAGCCAAAGGACCCAGGTTTGATTCCCCAAGACCCGGGTAAGCCAGATGCACAAGGTGGCAAATGCATCTGATGTTTGTTTGCAGCAGATGGAGGCCCTGGCATGCCCATTCTCTCTCTATCTGCCTCTCTGTGTATCTCTCTCTTACATTAAAAAAAAATTAAAAAAAGAAAAGAAAAATAAAGTCCAAGGTCTAGTCCAAAATTCTAAACAGCAAACCTATAAACTTAAAACACAAGTTAAACAAACATAATGACACAGAATAGTCACATTGCAAAAACTGGCATAACAAGAGAAGATTGAACCAATGCAAGATCTAAAACAAGTACAGCAAATATCAAATCCTGCAGTTCTGTGTCCACCTGGGACTCGCAAAAAAGTCTCTGTGGTTCCAATTCCACCAACTCTATGCCCAGTCAGTAGCTCTTCTTGGCAACTATAGTCCAGGTACCCACAAAATCCTAGGGTCACCACTGCAACCCCAGTTCATCCTTATGCGTCCATCAGGCCTCCACACAGGGACGCCAACAACCCTGCCTCACATTGCCTAGTAGCCATTTCCAAAAAACAAAAAAAAAAGTATTATCCAATAACCCCCTCTTTCTTGTATTTGTTATATTTCCATAATACCAGGTAGGCTTCCAAATTTGTTCATCTTGGTTGGGGGAATAAAAGCAGCTTTGAGGGCTGGAGAGATGGCTTAGCGGTTAAGTGCTTGCTTGTGAAGCCTAAGGACCCTGGTTCCAGGCTCGACTCCCCAGGACCCACATTAGCCAGATGCACAAGGGGGCGCATGCATCTGGAGTTCGTTTGCAGTGGCTGGAGGCCCTGGCGCGCCCATTCTCTCTCTCTCTCTCTCTCTCTCTCTCTCTCTCTCTCTGTCACTTTCAAATAAATAAAACTAAACAAACAAACAAACAAAAAAGAACAAATTGTTGTTAAGGTAGTAAAAAAGAAATGTTTAAAAAAATCAGCTTTGAAGAGCCAGAAAATTTCTTCAGCTAACTGCTGTCCCAATGCAGAACAGCTGGCCCAATTTCAATGGGTGTCATATCTCAAACAATTTCAGTGAGTCAGACAGCAGTCTTTAGGCCAAAAAATTTCATTTATTTCTGTGCCATATCCTTCTGCTAACACAAGTCCATTACTTTTTTATATATTATTTATTTATTTATTTATTTATTTATTTATTTGAGAGAGAGAGAGGCAGATTGAAAGGGAGAGAATGGGCATCCCAGGGCCTCTACTCACTGCAAATGAACTCCAGATGCTTGTGCCACCTTGTGCATCTGGCTTATATGGGTACTGGGGAATCAAACCTGGGTCCTTAGGCTCCATCTCTCCAGCCCAAGTCCATTACTTCTAAACTCAATGCTGATCAAGTTTCCAGGACACAGGCAAAATGCAGCCAGCCTCTCATACAAACTGCCCTGAGCCAAGTTCTGGCAAACAAGCCACCCCCCGCCCACCCATAAGCCAAGACCCAATAGTCCTAAGTTCTTTCTGAATTTAGGTCTTTCAACTCTCTGACCAGAATGGTCTATCCAGCTCTGCCTAGAGTGTCACAAGGCATCTTTTAGTCCAAAGTTTCAAAATCCTTCCACAAATCACTTCCAAAGATCAAAAGCCACAGTCAGCTTTCTAGCAGCAACAATCCCACTTCACTGGTACCAATTTTCTGTTGTAATTACCTTTGTGTTGCTAGGACAAAACACCAGATTTAAAGAAGCTATTGGGAGAAAAATATTTTCTTTCTTCCTTCCTTCCTTCCTTTCTTTCTTTCTTCCTTTCTTCCTTTCTTTCTTTTTTGGTTTTTAAGGTAGCATCTCACTCTAGCCCAGGTTGACCTCAAATTAACTATGTAGTCTCAGGGTGATATTGAATTCACAGCAATCCTGCTACCTCTGTCTCTCAAGTGCTGGGATTAAAAGCATGCGCCACCATGCCTGGCTTGCAAAATATTTAATATTTATTTATTTGCAAGCAGAGTGAGATAGAAGAGAGAAAGACAGAGACTGAGCATGCCAGGGCCTCCAGCCTCTGCAAACAGACTCCAGACACATGTGCCACTGTGTGCTTCTGGATCTATGTGGGTACTAGGGTATAGAACTCAGGTGGTTAGGCTTTGCAGACAAGTGTCTTAACCACTGAGCAATCTCTCAGGCCAATTTTTTAAAATATTTTATTTATTTGAGGGATGGAGGAGAGATAATGGGCATGCCAAGACCTCCAGCCACTGCAAATGAACTCCAGATGTATGTGCCACCTAGTGCATCTGACTTACATGGGTCCTGGGGAATTCAACCTGAGTCCTTTGGCTTCACAGGCAAGCACCTTAACTGCTAAGCCATCTCTCCAGCCCTCCCCCCCAAAAAAATTTTTTTAATTAATTTACTTAAGAGAAAAAGGCAGACAGAGAGAAAGAATTGGTGTGCCAGGGCCTCCTGCCACAGCAAATGAACTCAAGGTGCATGTGCCACTTTGTATATCTGGCTTTATGTGGGTACTGGGGAATCAAACCCTGGCCCCTCAGACTTGGCAAGCAATCACCTTTAACCACTGAGCCATCTTTCCAGCCCCAGAGGAAAGATTTTTCTTTCTTTCTTCCTTTTTTTTTTTTTTTTTTTTTTTTTTGCTTGTTTTTAGAGGTAGGGTCTCACTCTAGTTCAGGCTGACCTGGTAGTCTCAGGCTGGCCTTGAACTCACAGTGATCCTCCTACCTCTGCCTCCCAAGTGCTGGGATTAAAGGTGTGCACCACCACGCCCCACTTCTTTTTTTAAATACTTATTTATTTATGAGAGATACAGAAAGAGGCAGACAGATAGAGGGAGAATTGGTGTACCAGGACCTCTAGCCACTGCAAACAAAGTCCATATGCATGCGCCACCTTGTGCATCTGGATTTATGTAGGTACTGGGGAACTGAACCTGGGTCCTTTGGCTTGGAAGGCAAGTACCTTAACTGCTAAGCCATCCCTCCAGCCCTAAGATTTGTTTTTCATTACAGTCCTGAGGAGAAGCTTCATGACAGCTGGGAAAGGATGGTAGAGCAGAAACTGGACATCATCTCCTGCCACAGCAGGTGGAAAACAGCAGCAGAAGAGTGAGCTGAGCTCTGGCACCGGGGACAGGGAGCAGACTAAAAAACCTCAAAGCCACCAGGCATGGTGGCGCACGCCTTTAATCCCAGCACTTGGGAGGCAGAAGTAGGAGGATCACCATGAATTTGAGGCCACCCAGAGACTACATAGTGAATTCCAGATTGGCCTGGGACAGAGAGAGACCCCATTTAGGAAAAAAAAAAAAAAACATATTGCTGAAGACTCCACATACTTGGGCTGCAAGGCCATTGAAAAATCTGGCTGGAACTGAGCTGATAACCTCCTCCACATAGACCAGCTGACAGAAAGCTGGAAGAAGCCATTCTGCATGCAGTTCAATGGGAGAGAGACAAATCACCAATGAAGATACTCAAAAGTGGACACTGCAAGCCTTATATTTGGCCAGCCAGGCCAAATGAGCCAATGGGTGCAATAGTGGCACATCTGTCATGGTGAAAACCAACTGCCCTCGAATTGGACTGGAGGCCCGCTCCATGGGAGGGAATACATCCCTGATACTGAAAACCTACAACAGGGGTAGTCGTGAGCTCTAGGGGTGTAACATCTGCTGATGTCTGGCTAAATGTATATACTATGATTATCAAACTTCCCAGTAAGCACTTCTCTTAATGTTCATACCTATATATTAATGCTACTCTCACTTTTGGTAGAGAATCTCTCTTTTCAGATGGCAGTGACCTTGGGATGACTCAGAAGGCATTATGGTGCTGGGAAGAAGTGACAGAAGTGCTCAGCACTGCAATAACTCTATCACACCTTCCAAGGCTCAGGGTCTATTGCAGAAGAGGTGGCAGAAAGAATTAAGAGCCAAAGGAAGGGTAGTACTCCTTACAACATGCTCCCCCAGACACAAAATGGCTGGATATCCTGGATATCCATGATCTCACAGTGCCTGACACTACCTACACAAGACCATCATAATAGGAGGAAAAGATCATGACATTAAAATAAAAGAGACTGATTGAGAGGAGGAGAGGATATGATGGAAAAATGGAGTTTCAAAGGGGAAAGTGGGGGGAGGGAGGAATTACCATGGGATATTGTTTATAATCATGGAAGTTGTTAATAAAAAAAATAAAAATAAAAAACAAATCCCACCCCAGCAACATACCTCCTCCATCAAGAATTCACCTCCTGTGCAAGGGACTGCATTCAAAACACATGAGTTAATGGGAACCATCAAATTCAAACCACTATATATCCCCTTTGTCACTTAAAATAAGATTGTTTTCTGGGACTGGTATCTTTGTAAGGTAACACAGTGACACAGTCATTGTGGGTGATATTTAGAAAGTTGAATCGATGTTTAGGTGGCTTCCCATTTAAGCTGGAATGTTAGACTTGTTATGTCCTCAACCAGATATGCTCCATCCCCATAACTTGAACATTCATGAGGCAAAGGCAGAAAGATCTGGGATATACAGTGAGACCCTGTCTCAAACTAACATAAACTAGCAAAAAAAAAAAAAAAAGCAGAAGCCTCAGGCTGGCGAGATGACTCAGCAGTTAAGGCATTTGCCTACAAAGCCTAATGACCTGTGTTCAATTCCCAGTACCCACATAAAACCAGATGCACAAAGTGGCACATGCAATTGGGGTTTGTTTGCAGTGGCTAGAGGCTCTGGCACACTTCTTTTTCTATCTGTCTCTCTCTCTCTCTCTCTCTCTCAAATAAAATTTTAAAAATTCAAATAAAACAAAAACAAGAACAGAGTTAATAGTCAGGATCAGAGAAGATATTAGAGGGACCAACTGAAGGGTTGGGGGTGGTGAGGTATTTATGTGTGAACAGCAATGGCTTAGAGAGGACCATGAAGGATTCATAGGAAGAAATATCAAACAGACAGAAGAATGAGTGTGTGGAGACACATGAGAACAGCCACCTGCAAGGCAAACAGAAGAGGAGTTTGGAAGAAACCAAACTCCTCGACTTTGTACTCCAGCTCTAAATGGTGAGAAAACGTCTGTTGTTTGAGTCACCCAGGCTACCATATTTTGTTATGGCTGCCCTAGCCAGCTGAAGGCAGTGTGCCCATTCCTGGATGGTTTACAGTCAACACTCTGCCTACTACCAACACCTTTATGTTAGTGAACACAAAACACAGGGATACATTATGGGAAAACAGGCCACATCTAAAGACAGTGGTGACAACCTACAGATGGCCGAGCAGGATGGGTCTTCCTGCTACTAAACTTGGGAAATTCCTTATTAATTTCTGCTAAAACTTAGTCAGCCTCCGTGAGATTCCAACTGACCTGTCCACAGCCCTCATGAAGAGACTAAAAGGCCACTCTAAAGACACTAATTAAACTGAATTACCTTTTTTTGCTTGTTTCTTTTAGATAGAGGCTCACTCTAGCCCAGGAATTCACTGTGTAGTCTCAGGGTGGCCTCGAACTCATGGTGATCCTCCTACCTCTTGTCTCCTGAGTTCTGGGATTAAAGGTGTGCACCACCATGCCCAGCAATTGAATTACCTTTTTAAAAAAATATTTCTTTTTGAGAGAGAGAGAGAAAGAATGGGTGCCACAGCAGAGCCTTTCAGCCACTATGAATGAACTTCAGATGCGTGCGATCCCTTTGTGTGCATGTGCAACATCGCACGTGTTTGTCATTGTGCATCTGGCTCTCTAGGACCGGAGATTTGAACATGCATTCTTAGGCTTCACAGGCAAGTGCCTTAACAGCTAAGTCATCTCTCCAGCCCGAAATTACCTTTTTATTTTATTTTATTTTTGGTTTTTTGAGGTAGGGTCTCACTTTAGCCCAGGCTGACCTGAAATTCACTCTGTAGTCTCAGGGTGGCCTTAAATTCACAGCAATCCTCCAAGTGCTGGGATTAAGGGCATGTGCCACCATGCCCAGCCTGAATTACCTTTATTTTACTTTATTTTATTTATTTATTTAAGAGAGAGCCTTCAACCACTACAAATGAACTCCAGGAGCATGCACCACCTGGTGCAGCTGGCTTAAGTAGGTCCTGGGGAATCAAACTTGGATTCTTTGGCTTTGCAGGCAAGTACCTAAACCTCCAAGCCATTCCTCCAGACCCTGAATTACCTTTTTAAAGGCCCTTTTCCCAATATAGTCACAGTCTGAGGTACTCCCCGTTAGAGCTTCAATAGGGCTCCTCATTTGGGAAAGACATAGTTGATGTCCCACAGTATCTTTCTAAGCCTGGGGATATATTCTGGATTTTGAACTAGGTGCCATGGGGGATGAAGTGATTTTTCAGTGGGTAAAGCACTTGCCATACAAGCATGAAGATCTGAGTTCAGATCCTCAGAACCCACAATGAAATGCTGGGTACTGTGGTGCTGCAAGGGAGTCAGGTAGCTCTGTTAGATAGTTAGGGTGACTGGGCCCCTAAAAGTACCCTTGCAGTCTCCACTCTGCTGACAGTCAAAATAAGATCTGACTTCTTAACTCTTCCCTAGATCTGTTTTTCAACAAACAACCTGAACCCCTTCTGAGAAGGTCTTCTCTCCTAGGATTTAATCCTAATACTGTGGTTGGTCAAGTTCAGCCCCCAGAACTTGGCATCATGGCTAGCCTCTTCCTGAGACAGCCCCTAGCCCAGACCAATCAGTCTTCACTCTGGCTTACCTGAACCAGAAGATAGGGTCCACCACCATAGGGTTATAAATATGTTTGCGAGGGGAGGACCATGTTTCTGGGCTGTCTGACCTCTCCTGAACCTCCAGCTTCTGTTTCTGGTGAGTTTCTCCCTGGTTCAGCCCAGCTGGGCTGAGACAAGGGAAGAACCCTAACACCTACTTCCCACATGGGCTCTTCACCCCTCCTGCCCTCCACGTGGCAGGAGCTCTCTGTACTTTCTCTTCTGTCCTCTCCACGATTTTTCCAGGCCCACCGCCATGGGCTCTTGAGCCATGTGGTTGTATTCATTTTCTGTCCCTTGGTTCTGTACTTCCCTAAATGAATATAATCATTTAATAATTATCCTTCTCAGTGTTTTTTTTTTTGGGGGGGGGGTTCGAGGTAGGGTCTCACTCTAGCCCAGGCCGACCTGGAATTCACTATGTAGTCTCAGGGTGGCCTCAAACTCACAGCAATCCTCCTACCTCTGCCTACCAAGTTCTGGGATTAAAGGCGTGTGCCACCATGCCTGGCTTGTGTCTTCTTTTAACCAAAGAATTGAGTAATATAAGACTAAAAAGGAAGCAGAGGGAAACAAGGCCATCCTGAGGCTACATAGTGAATTCCAGGTCAGCCTGGGCTAGAGCAAGACCCTGCCTCAGAAAACAAAACAAAAAAACAAAGGCCAGCAGAAAAGTTCAGATCAAGAAACAATGCCATGCTCTCTAGACTCATGTGTGTCTAAGTAGAGATGAGAGGGAATCCAGAGAAAACTCCTCTCTCCCCAGTCCAAGGGTCACACCAATTGAGAGGGAGGGACTAGAAGGCTTCAGCCTTTAAAGCATCAGATTCAGGTATGCAAGGGCAAGAGCTGATTGGTTTGTAGATTTGGAGGATGGACCCCAGGGCCAGTCCATCTGAGCTAGCCCATCCAGATAGCACACTAGACTGTGGGTAATCAGGGACACTGTAGATCAGTCTCAATCAGACATGAGTTCCATATCTGCCAAGAGTTCAGTTCTTGTGCCAGGGTGAGGTGGAATGTGTGGTGGCATTTCCTGGTTCGCTCTGGGTCTCAATCTCTAACTGAAACTACCTAAAAGAAGCTAGCTTCTTCCTATTCTCCTTCACCAGCACTAGGGAGGCAGAGACATGAATCCCTGAGGCTCACTGCCTAGCTGGTCTACCTGAATCGGTGAGGTCAGGGTTCAGCAAAAGACCATGCCTCAAAGAATAAAGTGGAGAACGGTCAAGTAAGACACCAAGCATTGGCCTCTGGCTCCACACATGCACATGCATACATGTGCATTCGCCACTTGCAGTGGCTTGAATGTAAAATGTCTCCCGTGGACTTCTATGTTTGAATACTTAACGCCCAGCTGGTAGAGCTGTCTGGGAAATCTGTGGAACCTTTAGGAGGTGGAGCCTCACTGCAGAAAGTGTGTCACTGGTTGCAGGTCCTGGGATGTTAAAGTCCAGCCCCACTTGTGATTTTGCATTTTCTCCTTCCTCCCTGCTGATGTGAAAATGTGATGCTAGCTGTCTGCTCCTTCCATGCCTTTCCCACCACGATGAAACTTCCCCTTGAGACCATAAGCCAAAAATAAGTCCTTTCCTTCCTTAAACTTCTGGTTCATATTTTCCCAGAAATGAGAAAGTAACTAATACACACCTGCACACATGCCCATGCTCCCCCATACATACAAACATGCATACACACATACACATTCAAAAATAAATAAACAGGGCTGGAGATATGGCTTAGTGGTTAAGGCATTAGCCAGAAAAGCCAAAGGTTCAATTCCCCAGTACTCATGTAAAACCAGATGCACAAGGTGATGCATGCATCTGGAATTCATTTACAGTGGCTAGTAGGCCCTGGCATGCTCATTCTCTCTCTCCCAAATAAATAAATTAATATTTTTAAAAAGGAAATAGGCCTGGAGAGATGGCCTAACAGTTAAGGCGCTTGCCTAAAAAGCCAACAGACCTAGGTTCAATTACTCAGGACCCACATAAGCCAGATGCACAAAGTGGTGCATGTGTCTGGAATTCATTTACAGCATCTGAAGGCCCTGGAATACACATTCTCTCTCTCTCTTAAATAAATAAATTAAATTAAATGTTTTAAAAAAGAAACAAAAACAAAAATAAGTAAATAGCTAAGTGCAGTGGTACATGCCTTTAATCCCAGCACTTGGGAGGCAGAGGTAGGAGGATCATAGGATCGTTGTGAGTTCAAGGCCAGCCTAAGAATAGTGAATTCCAGTTTAGCCTGAGCTAGAGTGAGACCCAACCTCGAACAACCAAATAAATCAATAAATAAATAAACAAACAAACAAATGTGGAGAGCCATCAAAGAAGACGAGGCTCTACATACACATGCACACACACCATGCAAAAATAAAAAGTATATATAATTTAATATTTTTAATTTATTTATTTTATTTATTTATTTGACAGAGAGAGAGAGAGAGAGAGACAGAGAGAGAGAATGGGCGTGCCAGGGCCTCCAGCCACTGCAAAAAAGAAGTCCAGACACGTGCGCCCCCTTGCGCATCTGGCTAACCTGGGTCTGCTTAGCAACCGGTGACGTCACCGCCGGCGCTCTCGTGACGTTAGAAGCAGGCGCCGTGCTTGAAGAGAGCGAGGGATTCGGCGGTTGCGGCTGGGCGCTGTCATGGAGCTACAGCAGAAAGTGCGGGAACTGGGTTGCTGGGCGACGGAAGAGATGCGGGTGCCCGAGGCGTCCCGGGCCCCAGAGTCGACACTGCGCAGGTGAGGACGCCCCGGGAGTAAGGCTTCCACCTCCTGGGACTAGACCCTCCGGGAGAGACCCCCTCCGAGTGACAGGGCCGGCCCTGCACCCTGAGCAGCATCTGTCCAAGAAGAGAGCCCCGAGTTGGACGAGGAGCCCGGGGGCCTGGACGGCAGCCCAGACCGGGATCCCCGGCATCTTTGAGGACCGCCTATAAATTATCAGAGTCCCCCTCGTCCAGCACGATGCTGTCCCTGCATCTCCTTACCACCGCCACTCCCGCCCTAACCACGGAGGACACTGCACGTTGGCGCGACCACCCCATTGAGCACTGAACCTGTAGGAATGGCGACCCGTGCCCCCCTGGGAGCTCACCTCTCTCTCCGTCTCTAGCAGTGACCGCAGCAGGCACTCTCAGAAGAAAGGGAGCACTCCTATCTTGGAATGAGGATACTCACATTTACTGAGAAGCCCACCTCTCAGTGACACCCACTCCAATAGCACAGGCCCTTCCCCCAGTAATGAGAACTCTCCTGGTTTGGTTTGGTTTATGGTTTTTCGAGGTAGGGTTTCACTCTAGTCCAGGCTGACCTGGAATTCACTGTGTAGTCTCAGGGTGGCCTCGAACTCATGGCCATCCTCCTACCTCTGCCTCCCAAGTGCAGGCATAAAAAGAGTGCGCCACCACGCCCAGCTCTCCTGATTTTTGTTTTGTTTGTTTGTCTTTGTTTTGCGAGGTAGGATTTCCCTCTAGCGCAGGCTGACTTGGAATTCACTGTGTAGTCCCGACGCCTGGCCCCAATTTTAAAATAATAACAATAAGCCAGGGGTGGTGGCGCACGCCTTTAATCCTAACCTTTGGGAGGCAGAGGTAGGAGGATGCCATGAATTTGAGGCCACCCTGACACTACATAATGAATTCCACAGTCAGTCTGGGCTACAGCAAGACCCTACCTCGAAAAACCAAAATAAAATAAAACAAAATAACAATACTTTTGGGCTGGAGAGATGGCTTAGCAGTTAAGGCACTTGCCTGCAAAGCCTAAGAACCTGTGTTTGACTCCTCAGATCATACATTAAGTGAGAGGTACAAAGGTGAGATAGGTGCAAGGTCACACATGCCACTAGGTGGCGCAAGTGTCTGGAGTTCGGTTTCAGTGGCTGAGACCCTGGCTTTTCTCTCTCTCTCGCTTGCTTTCTCTAAAATAAAAATATATTTTTAAACAATACTTTTACTTAGTTACAAGACAGAGTATGTATGTGACAGGGCCTTTTGCCACTGCAAATGACTTCCAGATGCATGTATTACTTTGTGCATCTGGTTTTATGTGGGTACTGAGGAATCGAACCTATACCAACAGATTTTGCCAGCAAGTGCCTTTAACTACTGAGCCATCTCTCCAGCCCCCAGAAATGAGAACTCTCTAGTAAAAACTTTTGTACCAACATCTCCCTAGAATGGTTAAGGTCCTCCACCTGCGTGGTGCCCCAGGCATATCTTATATTCTGTCCTTTCAGGCTGTATCTGGGCCAGGGGGCTGACATCTGGGCCTATGTCTTACAGCATGTGCGTAGTCAAAGGTGAGCCTAGCTTGTGCGTGGGGGGGAGGTGCGGGGAGCGGGAAGGAAGCATGGGCAAGGCCTGCAGCAACTCCTCTCCCTTCCTCTCTCCATTGCAGGAATATCAAGAAGATTCGGGGGAACCTACTCTGGTAACTGCTTCTTAAAGCTGTCTCTTCCTGTCTTCCTGAATCTTGTCTTGTTCACACCCCCAGCTTCACACTTCCTGCCTTCCCCTCCTCGAAGACCCGGCCATCACCTAACTCTGGTCTCATTTCTTTAGGTATGGCCACCAGGACAGTCCAGAGGTGAGAAGCTTTATAACAGTCTTTTATCCAACAGAGAGCTTGGTACTGGGTCTGCTGGGGACACTGTGTCACAAAACAGCCCAGATCCCCGCATGGCCTGCATGGGGGGGCTAGGTATGGTAGGAAGGAATACCTAGATGTGGGGTATCAGAGCTGGTGAGAGGAGGGTCCAGAGCTGGGTGGGGTGGTACATGCCTGGAATCCTAGTACTCCGGAGGGTGCTAAGTTCAGGGCCAGCAAGGCTGCCTAGCAAGATCCTATCTCCAACAAACCAAGATCCTTTTGTGTATTAGGGGACCTGGTCTGTTTGTGCTGTTAATGACTCTGAATGCACAAGGGATTTAGGAACACTATGGAAATTTTTGTTTTGTTTTGTTTTGTTTTGTTTTTCGAGGTAGGGTCTCACTAGTTCAGGCTGACCTGGAATACACTATGTAGTCTCAGGTTGGCCTCAAACTCACGGCGATCCTCCTACCTCTGCCTCCTGAGTGCTAGGATTAAAGGCGTGTGCCACCACGCCCAGCCACTGTGGAAATTTTAAGAGTTGTGGAATCTGATAGTGATGAACTTTCTGTGGAAGCAAGCCGTAGCTCTCCAGTCACAACTAAGTATCTACAGTCGCAGTACTGATACCAGCAAGTTTTAAAAGCTTAGCTGTTTCTCAGTGTATGTGTATTATGCCCGTGGAAAAGCACTTGGTCACAGTGCCAAGTGTCTCATTTGTGAGAAAACACTGAATGAAAATAGAAGGAAGTCAGTTGGTGATGCACTTCTGTAATCTCAGCGCTGTGAAGGCTGAGACTAGACAGAGATGTGGAGGTTGCCAGCAGGCTGGGAGGGTGGGTGGGAGTGATCTCAGGAGGAAGGAGCGAGCCAGGCAGTCCAGTAGCACTTCTGTGTCAGATACACAAACCACTTAGGAAAAACGCTCTGCCACACATACATACCCAGCAGATAGATGCCCACCCCCCCAAAGATATTCCAGCCAGACTAAATCCCCATCAGTCTGTCTGGCCCTATACCTGATCCCACCAGGCCCGTCGGAAGTTGGAGCTGGAAGCCACTGCAGCCCGCCTGCGGGCGGAGATCCAAGAGCTTGACCAGAGCCTGGAGCTAATGGAGCAGGAGTCTGAGTCTCAGGGTAACCTGTGGGGCCTGGAAGATAGGCAATGAAGCTCAGGGTGGACAAGGCACTGGTGACCACCCTTGTTCTTCCCACAGACATGGCCATGGAGCAGGCACTGCAGAGCCTTCGGGACACCCAGCACCAAGCTCTCCTCCTCCAGGCCCAAGCTGGGGCTGTGCGGAGGCAACAACGTGGGCTCCGAGAGCCCATGCAGAGACTGCAGAATCAGCTCCAGCGCTTGCAGGACATGGAGAGGTGGGGCTATGTGCCCTGGGAAGCCAGACATTCTTAGTGACCCTAATCCTGATCCCCTCCTGTTCCCAGAATTGGAGTTCCCACTCATAGCATTTAAATTCCACCAGAGACTAGTGCCACCCAACATCTAGAACAATAACTAGGAGACACAGTCAACACATGACACATCCCTGCCCTCCTGAGGTACATGGTCTCATGCAGAGAAGGTGGAAGGCACTGTAGGAAACAGCCCATGATTTCAGGTGGAGATAACATCTATGAAGAAAAGACCATGTGATGAAGGGAGGGGGATACCTTAGTCTCACCAAGGGATGCCTTGAGCTTCAGTAGCAGAAGCCAGAGTTCACCCTGGGGAAGGACATCCAGGAGACAGCACAGCCCAAATCTCACCAGCCAGAGGGACAACACGAGGAGATGGGGCTGGAGAGGTAGACAGTGCCATGGTGTCACTGGAGTTGCGGTCAGACAGAGTCCCAGCCCTAGCTTGGCTACTTGGAACTGTATGACTTCTGTGACTCAGTTTTTTGTTTTTGTTTTTGTTTTTTTAAGAGAACAAGAGAGAGAAAGAATTGGTACGCCAGGGCCTCAGCCTTTGAAATCGAACTACAGATGCTTGTGCCACCTAGTGGGCACATGTAACCTTGGGCTTGCCTCACCTTTGTGTGTCTGGCTTACATGGGATCTGGAGAGTGGAACATGGGTCCTTAAGCTTCACAGGCAAGCACCTTAACCACTAAGCCATCTCTCCAGCCCACTGTGCCTCATTTTTTTAAGATCCATTGAATGGGCTAATATTTACACCACCCTTCAGAGTGGGTGTGATAATTAGCTGAGTTTTGTCATGGAAAGGACTCAGAAGAGTGTGCTAACTGTTGTTACTCTGAGCATGGTGGGAAAGTTTCACATTGTTGTGTGGAGCAGTGCTCTGACCTTCACTAGGTTTTATATGAGTGTTTTTGTTTGATTTTTGTTATTTTAGTGGAACATTGAACCTGGTCCTCGCATTTTCTAGGCAAGCACTCTTCCATTGAGTTATGTCCCCTGCCTTTTCTTACAATTTTGAAACAGGGTCTCACTAAGTTTCCCAGGCTGGCCTGGAATTTACTGTGTAGGTCAGGCTGTCCTCAGATGTGTTGTGAGCCTACTGAGTATTGGGATTACAAGTGTGTGCCACCATGCCTGGCTTTCCTCAGATTTCCATAGAATTGTGACCACTGAGATGGGTCAAGAACAGGGAGACCAGTGAGGCTAATACAGGAGGTGACAGTGGGTCACTTTAGGAGGGATTCCCCAGGAGGCAGGTTCAGCAGTCCCTGTGCCATGCTGGCAGTGGGAGGGGACAGGCCACCAATATGTGTTCTCCCCTGGGACTCCAGCCCCAGTTGCATTCCTCTTTTCAGAAAGGCTAAAGTGGATGTGACCTTTGGACCCCTGACGTCATCAGCCCTGGCCCTGGAACCTGCAGTGTTGGTAAGAGTCCTGAGCTATAGAGGAATTGAAGTCAGGCAGGCCTGTTTCCCTTTTATGTCCTTCATGGCAGGATCAACCCAAGGCACAGGGTAAAGGAATTTACCAGGCCAGAGTTGATATAAAAGTTTGAAAACAGACACTGTTGGGCTGGAGAAATGGCTTAGTGGTTAAGGCACTTACCTGCGAAGCCTAAGGATCCATGTTCAACTCCCCAGATCCCATGTAAGCCAGACGTACAAAGATGAGGCAAGCACAATGTTGCACATGCCTACTAGGTGGCGCAAGTGTGTGGAGTTCGATTGTAGTGGCTGAGGTCCTAGCACACCAATTCTTTCTCTCTCCCCATCTCTCTCTAAAATTAATAAAAGGGCTGGAGAGATGGCTTAGCAGTTAAGCGCTTGCCTGTGAAGCCTAAGGACCCCGGTTTGAGGCTCGACTCCCCAGGACCCACGTTAGCCAGATGCACAAGGGGGCGCACGCATCTGGAGTTCATTTGCAGTGGCTGGAGGCCCTGGCGCACCCATTCTCCCTCTTCCTCTCTCTATCTGCCTCTTTCTCTCTGTCTGTCGCTCTCAAATAAATAACAAAAAAAAAATTAAAAAAAAAATTAAAAAAAAAATTCTTTTTAAGGAATAGACACTGGGGCTGGAGAGATGGCTCAGTGGTTGAGGTGTTTGCCTGCAAAGCCTAATGACCTGGGTTTGATTCCCCAGTACCCACATAAAACCAGATGCACAAGATGGTGCATGCATCTAGAGTTTATTTGCAGTGGCTAGAAACCCTGGCATGCCCATTTTCTCTATCTGCCTCTCTTTCTCTCTCTCAAATAAATGAATAAAATATTTTTTTAAAACAGACTGGCTGAGCCAGGCGTGGTGGCACACGCCTTTAATCCCAGCACTCGGGAGGCAGAGGTAGGAGGATCGCCATGAGTCCCTGAGACTCCATAGTGAATTCCAGGTCAGCCTGGGCTAGAGTGAGACCCTCCCTCAAAAAACCAAAAAAAAAAAAAAAAGACTAGCTGGATACTGGGGAGGCTAAAATAGGAGAATTGCCCTAAGTTTGAAGCCAGACTGGGGCTACAGAGAAAGTTCCATGTCAGCTTAGACTAGAGTGAGACCCTGCCTTTAAAAAGGGGGGGGAGGGCTGGAGAGATGGCTTAGCGGTTAAGCACTTACCTGTGAAGCCTAAGGACCCTGGTTCAAGGCTCAATTCCCCAGGACCCACATAAGCCAGATGCACAAGGTGGCACATGCATTTGGAATTCATTTGCAGTGACTGGAGGCCCTGGCATGCCCATTTTCTCTCTCTCTCTCACTGCCTCTTTCTCTGTCTGTCACTCTCAAATAAATAAATAAAAATAAACCAAAAAAAAAAAAAAACCCACTACGGAAAGAAACATCACTGGTAAAATCTCAGAGAATATCACTTTCCTGAGAGGAGATGGGGTCCTTTTGTAGCAGATGAGAGAAGCTATCTGGTCTTGCCTCCTGAGCCATTTGAGGCTGTATTTGAATACTTTGAGAATGCAGCTCCCTACCTTAAGGAAGTAAAATGCCTGGAGACTGGCCATTGGGGGTGAAGCACCAGGAACTACTATGAGTTAGGCTCTGTTTGTATCAAGCATCACAGAAATGGCTGAATCAGGCCCCAAGCAGTTAGGGTCTATCTGCTAGTAGGGGATTTTGTTTCTCATTGTTGGCCTTTATGTTTTTGCCCTTTTTAACTGTGTGGTGCCACATTGTCTTCCCCTAGCGTGACGTCCGGGCAGCCTGCTCCCTTCGAGCCCAGTTCTTGCAGACCCTTCTGATTCCCCAGGCAAGCGGAGGCAGCATCCCGTGAGTGTCCCCAGGTTCCTTTGACTTTGAGGGTATGAGGTCACTGGATGAGGAATTCCTCAGATGCTGAGCTTTCTGACACCATCAGTCCTGAGCTCTGCCCTGAAGGGTCCCAGGTTGGGACAAAGAAGAGACAGATAAGCCTCCATGGACAATGACAGCCAAGTGGTCAGGGCTGTTGAGGGTGAATCTCAAAGCTCTGAGTACCCAGAGGAGGTCTAACCCAGCTCCGGGGCCAAAGGGCTCCTTTTTTCTGCTGAGGAGACTTAGCTAGGGTAAGGCCAAGAAGAGGCCCTAGTTTAATAGGACATGTAGAGGCCCTAAGGCCATCAAGTTGGTATAATTGGGGAACTCAAGTCTAACAAGCTTAAGAGGATTCTTATTTCCTCATCTGGAAGGGAACAATGAGAGCACCTATCTTTTAGAGGGTGATGGGTATATCTCATGGCCTCCTCTCTCCCTTACCCAACTCCACAGAAGCCCCCATGATGACCAGTTTGGAACTTCCTACCAGCACTGGCTTAGCTCGGTGGAGGTAAGAGGGCAAGGCTCTCAGGAAAGGTCTTCTCCAGCCCCGTGAGCAAACCTCGGCATGCCAACCCTCACCCTCCATCTGTATGTCATTACCCTGGGGTGTGCGACCTCGTGCCACCATCCTATGCTGACTGCACCCTTCCTCCCACCAGACGCTGCTGACAAACCACCCCCCAGGCCACGTCCTGGCTGCCTTAGAACACCTGGCTGCAGAGCGGGAGGCGGAGATACAGTCCCTGTGTAGTGGGGATGAACTCAAAGATGTGGAGATACCCAGGTGTGGAGGGTGGGCAGGTTGATGGGTGAGCCACGACAGGGTCAAGAGCAGGCATAGCAACCTGCAGATGGGATAGAACAGAATCCCAGTGCCTAGCATGGCAGAGGTGGGTTGATAATGGCTGCCCACATGGACAAGGGAGACAAAGGCTATCTTGTTCAGCGGCTCTGTCCCCACCCCAGGCCCCAGGCACCAGACCCGTCTGGCCAGGCTCTGCCATCCACAGTGCATCTCATCCAGGTAACCCCAGACACCTTCCAAGACCCACTCAACCCCCTCCCACCACAGGCTGTGCCCACACAGACTCTGTACCCACAGGAGGGTTGGCAGGTTGTGGGCGCACTGGTCACACAGAGGGGCACCCTCCTGAAAGAGCGACAAGTCCTCACTGACCACCTCCAGGGCCTGGTGGAGGAGATGGAGAAACGTGCGCTGGGATCCAGTGAGAGGTGAGGGGAGGGGATCCCCCAGCAGAGGCCGTAGGTGCTTTCTTGTCCACAGGTCATTGGCCACCCCTGCGGCTCCCGGCTTTTCCTGGTGCTGTCTCCCTGTCTGTGGTCCCTGGTGCATATCCCTCTGTGTCTCACCCCCTCCCCACGGGGCCATCAGCCCCTCTTCTCCTTTGCTGCCTTTGGCTTGTTCCCCAGGAAGGTGCTGCTTCTGGGGCTCCGAGGTTGTGGCCTGTGGGCAGAGCTCAAGGCCCTGCGTGCTCAGAGACAGGAGCTGCTGGGCGCAGCTGGGCGTAGGCAGCTTCTGCTGCGGGAGCTTCAGGCCAAGCAGCAGCGGATCCTGCAGTGGCGCCAGCTGGTGGTGAGAGACGGCCTGGGCCTGGTGGAGGGCTAGTGTAAGCTCAGAACCCTGAGATCTTGAACTAGGCCCTGGGGCAGGGGAGATTGCTCAGCAGTAAATTGCTGGCCTGGCAAGCATGAGGACCTATGTTTGATCCCCAGGACCCACATAAAAATGCCAGGCATGTTAATATGTGCTGGGAATCCCAGCTCTGGGGAGATGGAGACAGGTGGATCATTAGGACTTGCTGGCCAGCCAGTCTAACCTAATTGGTGAGGACCAATCCAATAAAAAGACTCAGTCTCAAAAAAGGGGGGCAGAGCTAGAGAGATGCTCAGCACTCAAAAGTGCCTGCTTGCAAAGCCTGCCTTCTCAGGTTGTTTTCCAACCACCATGTAAAAACGAATCCACATTTATTCGCAGTGGCAAGAGATCCTGGTGCCCTGCCTCCCACGTGTAAATAAATAATTTTGTTTTGTTCTGTTTTGTTTTTCAAGGTAGGGTCTCACTCTAGCCCAGGCTGACCTGGAATTCACTGTAATCTCAGGGTGGCCTGAAACTCACAACGATCCTCCTACCTCTGCTTCCCAAGTGCTGGGATTAAAGGCGTGTACCACCACACCCGGTTTTTAAATTAAAAATAAATAAATAAATAAAATTTTAAAAGCTGGGTCCTGTAAGGGGAAGGGACCAAGGTGAGACTCCAAGGAGGAGGCAGGACCCTATGAAGGGGCGACTGACTGTGCTAGTTGGTGGGAGGGACACAAAGCTAGTCACGGAGGTGTCCCTGTTTCCCAGGAGGAGACTCAGGAACAAATCCGCCTGCTCATCAAGGGAAACTCAGCCAGCAAGACGCGCCTGGGTCGGGGTCCGGAGGAGGTGAGATGGATATGGGTTGTGAGGTGCCTGTTGCTGTGTGGACACCGGCTGTTCAACCCGTCCTCTGTCCCACAGGCCCTGGCCCTGATTCAGCGCAAAATCATCCCCACTGCTGAGGCAGTAGCACCCCAGAGCCAGGAGCTGCTCCGCTGCCTGAAGGAGGAAGTTAGACGTCTCCCCAACATTGTGCTGAGGTACAGTGCCAAAGGTCTACCCTGCCATGGGTGCCTGTCACTCCTGGAACACCATGCAAAATAGTAGCCTCAGTCTGGCCTCCCAGTCCCAAAGGCCACCTCTCAGTCCCTAAACCCTCCTCCAAGTCCCTGAGCTTCCAGAAGCCAAGCCCTTCTCTGAGTACTTCATCCAGTCTGGGCCTTTCCTCCCTCAGGTTGGATCCCCTGTCCGCGACCCTGCCGTCCATCCATCAGCTGCACCCTGCCTCCCCAAGGGGCTCCAGCCTCATTGCGCTAAGCCACACACTGGGGCTGCGCGGAGGGAAGGTGAATGCCCATTCCCTGTGACCTGTCTGTCAGCTCCCATCTCCACCCCTGCCCAGTGTGACTGTCCTTCTCCCTCCCTCCAGGCCCCAGAGTTGCTGCTTCCAAAGGCTGCCTGTCTCCGCCAAGACCTCCTGTTCCTCCAGGATCAGCAGCGTCTCCATGGTGGGGATCTCCTCCACATGCCTCTGGGACTGTCCACCCAGGGTAGGTCCACCCTGCTTGTTTCCTGGGTCCAGCATGTCAGACTGTTCCCACCTCCACTGCCCCCTGAAGTGATAAGGGTCGTTGCCACCCCAGTAGCCTGCACACGTGGCAGTGGCAGGACTGGGATTTGGTTCTTATTGACATGTTTTTTGTTTTTTTGTTTAGACAAGGTCTTGCTGTGTAGCTCGGGCTAGTCTGGAGCTCACTATGTAGCCCAGGCTGGTCTCAGACTTGAAACCTTCCTCTGCGTCTTCCTTCTGAGTGCTAGGATTATAGGCCTGTGTTGCCACACCTGACTAGAACTGGGATTTAAAACCATGAAGTCAGACTTGGGTCAGTGTTCCTAACCACACGGCTGCACAGCTCATCCACTTACCAAGAACTCACTCACCACCACCAGAGTGTATGCCTTTTTTTTTTTTTTTTTTTTTTTCCAGTTTTTCACTCTGGTCCAGGATGACCTGGAATTAACTATGTAGTCTCAGGGTAGACTTGAACTCATGGCAATCCTCCTACCTCTGCCTCCCAAGTGCTGGGATTGAAGGTGTGAGCCACCATGCCTAGCTCTTTTTTTGTTGTTTGTTTGTTTGTTTGTTTTTATTTATTTGATAGACAGAGAAAGAAGCAAAGAGAATGGGCACATCAGGACCTCCAGCCACTGCAAATGTACTCCAGACACATGTGCCACCTTGTGCATCAGGCTTACATGGGTACTGAGGAATCAAGCCTCGAACCAGGATCTTAGGCTTCACAGGCAAGCGCTTAACCGCTAAGCCATCTCTCCTGGAATTCACTATGTAGTGTCAGGGTGGCCTCGAACTCACAGCAATCCTCCTACCTCTGCCTCCTGAGTGCTGGGATTAAGGGTGCGCACCACCATGCCCAGCTGTTTGGGGTTTTTTTTGTTTGTTTGTTTATTTGTTTATGTGGTAGGATCTCACTCTAACCCAGCCTGACCTAGAATTCACTATGTAGTCTCAGGCTGGCCTTGAAATCACAGCAACCCTCCTATCTCTGCCTCCTGAGTGCTGGGATTAAAGGTGTGTGCCACCATGTCTGGCCTAAAAATAGTTTGTTTTTTTTTTAAAGGGGGCTGGAGAGATGGCTTAGTGGTTAAGGCCCATGCCTGCGAAGACTAAGGACCTAGGTTCAATTCCCCAGGTCCCATGTAAGCCAGATACACATGGTGGCACATGCATCTGGAGTTTGTTTGCAGTGCCTAGAAGCCCTGGTGCACCCATTCTCCCTCTCTCTCTGACTGTAATAAATAAATAAAAATAAAATCTTTTTTTTAAGAAAAAGAAGAAGGGGGGAGGAAAGATAGATAAATGATGGTATCACCTGGGGTTAGGTCAGGTTTTTCCCCTAGAAAGGGGAGCAGAAATTGCATAATGCAGTCTGTCAGATACCAAGCTGAGAAGGCTGGACTCTGCCTTGGGCACTCAGGAGCTTTCGGGATTCTGAGCAGGGGAGAGGGATCAGGTTGAAACTTCAGGAATATCACTCTGGCTGACACGTGGATGGTGACCAGAGTGGAAGACAGGGCTGGAGCTGAGGACGCAGAAGAAAGGCTCGGGCAGCTGTGTGAATGGGTCACAAAGGTTGATGGGCATCCTTGAGAAAAGAAACAGGTTTGGGAGAAGTGCTAAGGTCAAAACTAAGTGACCAGAGACTTGGTGGCTCACTGGGTGCCAGGCTCTGCACAGCCAGAGGACTCAAAGCTACATCCTGGCTTCTGATCTCCAGAGCTGCTGCAAATCCAGGCATCCCAGAAAAAGGAGCAGAAAGAGAATGTGGGGCAGGTGCTGAAGAGGATGGAGAACTTTCTGAAACAGGCCCTGGAACGGATCCCGGAGCTTCAGGGGGCTGTGGGGGACTGGTAAGCAGGGGCACAAAAGCAGTGGAGGGCCACATAATGGGGGAGGGCCAAGGAGTGTGGAGGGCTGAGCCCTCTGACGACATGCCCTTCCTCAGGTGGGAGCAGCCAGGCCAAGCTGCCCTTTCTGGGGAGCTCTGTCAGGGCCTGTCTCTGCCCCAATGGCAGCTGCGTTGGGCGCAGGCCCAGGGGGCACTGCAGCAGCGGTGCAAATGAAGATGGGCTCAAAACAGAGTGAAGAATTCCACTTTAGCCAAGGCTGGTGGTACATGCCCATAATTTCAGCACAGGAAGCTGAGGCAGAAGTATTGCCTCTGTGAGTTCCAGCCACCCTGTTCTACAAAGCAAGTTTGAGGTTACCCTGGACTACAGAGTGAGACCCTATCTCAAAAATAAATAATAAACTGTGTCACACTTGGTCACCCCAATACTTCACTTCCCTCAATAAAATAATTGAAAGACACAATTTTAAAATATTTTACTGCTATTTATTATTTTTTAATTTTTTGTTTATTTTTATTTATTTGAGAGCAACAGACAGAGAGAGAAAGAGGCAAATAGATAAGACGATGGGCACACTAGGGCCTCCAGCCACTGCAAACGAGCTCCAGATGCTTGCGCCCCCTTGTGCATCTGGCTTACGTGGGACCTGGGAAATCGAGCCTCGAACTGAGGTCCTTAGATTTCACAGGCAAGTACTTAACCACTAAGCCATCTCTCCAGCCCTTTATTTATTTATTTGAGAGAAAGATTAGTGTACCAGGGCCTCTAGCCACTGCAAATAAACTCCAGATGAATGTGCCACCATGTGCCTCAGGCTCACTTGGGTTCTGGGGAGTCAAACCTGGGTCCTTGGGCTTTCCAGGCAAGCTTCATAACTGCTAAGCCATCTCTCTAGCTTGAAAGACACCATTTTAAAGCTTCAATATTTTCTGATTTTTTTATTGATTTACGAGAGAGAATTGGCACACCAGGGCCATAGCCACTACAAACCAACTCCAGATGTGTGTGCCACCTTGTGCACATGCATCACCTTGTGAGCATGTGCCACTTTATTCATCGGGCTTATGTGGGTTCTGGGGAGTTGAACCTGGATTCTTAGACTTCACAGGCAAGTACCTTAACTGCTAACTGCTTAACTGTCTCACTCTGGCCCAGGCTGACCTGGAATTAACTATGTGTTCTCAGCCTGGAACTCATGGCGATCCTCCTACCTCTGCCTCCTGAGTGCTGGGATTAAAGACGTGCACTACCACGCCCAGCTTAATTTGCAATGAAACAAATCTTTCTTTCTGCCATAATTCATTATGCTACAAACAAAACATTTGACTTACAGACCACTTGTGGTGGTTTGATTCAGGTGTCCCCCGTAAACTTGGGTGTTCCTCAATGCTAAGGTTCCCAGCTGATGGAGATTTGGGAATTAATGCCTCCTGGAGGCAGTGTATTGTTGGGGCAGGCTTATGGGTGTTATAGCCACTTAACCACTAAACCATCTCTCTAGCCCTTTACATATTTTTTTCAAGGTAGGGTTTTGCTCAAGCTCAGGCTGAGCTAGAATTCTCAGGGTGGCCTCGAACTCACAGCTATCCCCTACCTCTGCCTCCCGAGTGCTGAGATTAAAGGCATGTGCCATCCCACCCGTCTTCCAACTTGTAAATTTTCTAAAAGTTATGTGTTTCCCTAGCTAAGTCTACTGACAGTCTAAACACAGACCACACAGTAACAGTGAGCAATCCTAGTGTGTGTCCAAATGACTGTCTCAAAGTGCCATTTTTGACTACAAGGAACCAGGAATCCTGGGGAACAAGACAATTCCAGGTCTGGGACAGAAACTGGAAGTGGGCAGGGGTAGCTTCATGCAGGAAGCAAGGAAGTCCTCCAGATAACTGGTCGAGGAGAAGCACAGGGCCCAGCTGAAAGTGCTCTCACTAGTCACATGGAGAAAGAATAACGGCTCTGTGAGCCATCCCTGCACTCAGGCAAGAGGATTATGAGGTCAAGGTCTCTTGGCATCACTAAAGAAGGGAACCCCATGTCTTGTGCTTCTGGTTCTGATGGGCTACAGCTGAGTATAGTGGGCTACAATACAGTTGCACTACCCATGAAACCTGCCAGCTCCACAGCCTGTCATCTGAGGCCCCACATCTATGGATTTAACCAAGCCTTCACTGATCACACTGAAAAACCATTTCATCTAAATATGTAGACACACGACAGGCGTGGAGGTGCACACCTTTAGTCCCAGCACTTGGGAGGCAAAGGTAGGAGGATGGCTGTTAGTTCAAGGCCAGCTGGAATTACAGAGTGAGTTCCAGGTCAGCTTGGGCTAGAGTGAGACCCTACCTCCAAAAAATAAATAAATAAAATAAAATAAAAAATAAAAAGATTTATGGCAGGCATGGCGGCATACGCCTTTCATCCCAGCACTTGGGAGGTAGAGGTAGGAGGATCACCATGAGTTCAAGGCCACTCTGAGACTACATAGTGAATTGCAGGTCAGCCTGAAGTAGAGTGAAACCCTACCTCAAAAAATAAAAAGAAAAAATAAAAAAATAAAAAAAATAACAGGTGTGGTGGTGCACGCCTTTAATCCCAGCACTAGGGAGGCAGATAGAGGTAGAATAACCACTGAGTTCAAGGACAGACTGGGAGTACATAGTGAATTCCAGGTCAGCCTGGGCTCGAATGAAACCCAACCTTGAAAACAACAAATGCATGTATGAAAATACAAATTCCCATGAGTACATACTGATGTTAAAGATTGAAGAAATGGGAACAACACAGAAACGTCCCACCCTGACTTGTTCCTGCTCGTTTATGTAGACCTACTTTCAAGGAAGCGGAGCAAGCCAGGAGTGTTGGCACACGCGCACAGTGACAGCAAGCAGAGGCTGAGGCCAGGAATTTGCCAAGTTTAATGCAAATCTCAGCTACATAGGGACTTTGTCGCAAAAATGAGGGGAGCATTACCCCCTTACTCCATAAGGGCTGTTAGATCTGAGTTGGGATCAGAACCAACTGGGATGATGTGAATGAGAAACGGAACCCCACCTCAAATGGCTATTGCAGCATTGTTGGGGTTAGTGAAGTGACTGCAAACCTCTTTCCTGGGCTTGAGGCTGCAGTGGCTTATTTACAGCGAACTGACATTTATTCAAAATGTGGGGCGAGAAGAACATTAATAAGCATGTGGGTTGGGGAAAACAAGACAGGAACAAGGACATTTCCCTTGCTGAGGAGACAGTTGCAAGTTTGTGTGTGTCGTTTTTCAAGGTAGGGTCTCGCTCTAGCTCAAGCTGACCTGGAATTCACTATGTAGTCTCAGGGTGGCCTTGAACTCAAGACATTCCTTCTACCTCTGCTTCCGGAGTGCTGGGATTAAAGGCGTGCAACACCACACTTGGCTTTCCTTAAATTGTCCTGTCTTCAAGACATGAACATGTTGTGCAGAACAGTGATTTTTCATTTTAACAGGTGTTTCTTTTTCAGGCCCAAGGTCTGGGGATGTTATTAACGAGGAATTGGACCTTCATTCTCAAGTCTCTGTTTTAGGGCCAGCTTGTCTCAGCAACTTTAGGGCTTCGTTAACTCTTTAAGGGCTACACATGGAGGCTTTCTTCTAAAGAGCATGGGAAGGTGGGGGGGGGCCTGGAGAGATGGCTTAGCGGTTAAGGCGCATGCCTGTGAAACCTAAGGACTCAGGCTTGATTCTCTAGGTCCCCCATAAGCCAGATGCACAATGGTGGCACATGCATCTGGAGTTTGTTTGCAGTGGCTAGAGGCCCTGGTGTGCCCATTCTCTCTCCCTCTCTTCGTCTCTAATGAATAAAAATAAAATCTTTTTTTAAAAGAGCATAGGGAGTTAATAACTTGTGGAGAGGCATCAATGTGATCTCTTTCAAGTGATCCGTGGTAACCATTGCAGGGTACTTTGTGTCCTTGAACTCTTGATGAGAAGAGCACTTGAAAGCTCCATAACCTAGTTATAATGAGAGAAAATCAGACAAATCCCAAACAAGAAGCATTCTTCAAAATACCTAACTAGCACTCAAAACTATCAAGAAACTGTCACAGCAGCCATGCGTGGTGGCGCACGCTTTAATCCTAGCACTGGGGAGGCTGAGGTAGGAGGATCACCATGAGTTCGAGGGCACCCTGAGACGACAGTGAATTCCAGGTCAGCCTGAGCTAGAGCGAGACCTACCTCGAAAAACCAAAAAAAAAAAATATATATATATATATATATATATATATATATATATATATATATATACATACATATATATGTATGAATCATACACACATATGGAACCCTAGGAGGCAACCAATAAAATTTAACTTTGACACAATTTTTAACAGGGAAGCAATCTTTCGCAGTGTATCAGTCTCCCCTCACCCCAACCCCTTGCACGAGGGCGTCCACGGGAAGCTGACGCGTGTTTACAAACTGCAAAGGGCTTCCGAACTTCTCCAGCCTCCGGACTCCATACAGCACCTGCCTCGGGCCCTGCCTCGCTCCCATTGGTCCACGTTCCTCCGAGAAGGCGTGGCCGGCTCTGCGCCACGCTCTAATAGGCTCAGAGTCTTCCGCCACTTTGTCTTTCTGGGACTCTGATTGGTCGCTCTTCCTGGGCCGTGTCTCATTGGCCTCTGCTCCCCTGGTGCATGGCGTCACTGCCGCGCCCGCCGCTTCCGGCTACGTCATCCGCCGGCGCCCAGCCTGACGGAGTCGGGGAGTTGTCTGGAAGCCGCGGCTGCGGTTTGGTCTGAGGAACGGCGGCGACAGCTAGCACAGTGGCGATGGCCGGGGCGGGGCCGGCCCCGGGGCTCCCGGTGGCGGGGGCACCCGTGGTCCCGGGCCCTGGCGCCGGCATCCCGGGCAAGAGCGGCGAGGAGCGCTTGAAGGAGATGGAAGCGGAGATGGCCCTGTAAGGCCCGCCAGAGGGAAATAGAAAAGCGGCCGCGGCGTGGCTCTGTCAGGGGCGGGGGGGGGGGGGTCCCTTCGGGATGTGGGGCACGCGGGCGGGGCGAAGGTGCCGTCGCCGAGCACCCCGCACTCCTGGATTGGAGCGAGCACCTGACCTGCGGTGTCCGTCTACCCCCCCACCCCCAGGTTTGAGCAGGAAGTCCTGGGAGCTCCAGTGACCGGAATCCCGACTGCGGTGCCCACCGTAGAAGCCATGCAAGTCCCAGCCGCTCCGGTGATCCGCCCCATTATTGCGACCAACACATACCAGCAGGTAAGGTAGAGCTAAGACGTGCAAGCCAGGTATGTAAGACATATAATGCCTTGATCCCAGCAGATGTTTGTCTATGCAGAGCTGCTAGTATTTTGGCTTGTTTTAATTAGCGTGACAAGTTATTCACATGCCACGCACTGAGGATACAAGTAGTGACTGAGGCAGAGTGTCTCTTGTGGAAGCCTCTATTCCAGAGCATGCCGTCCGGTAGAACTTTCCATAATCTCGGTAATGATCTGCACATTTCTTTATATTTTATATTTACATTAAATCGTTTCTGAATCTCATTGGTCAAATTTCTAGTGTTCACTAGCCAGCTGTGTATGTCTGGTGGAAGGAGAAGGAAGCAGGGAGAAGCTCCTTGAATAAATACGAGTAAACAAAACTTTTCTATTAACATCTATTAGGTGGGTTGTGGGATAACTCAGTGTATAGAGCGCCTACCTAGTATGCTCAAGGTCATGGGTTCAATTCCCTGAACTGCAAAAAATAAAAAGTAAGAAAGAAAAAGGTGGCTGGAGAGATGGCTTAGTTTTGGGGCATTTGCCTGCAAAACCTAAGGACCCAGGTTCATTACCCACGTAAGGCAGATGTACATAGTTGCACATGCATCTGGAGTTTATTTGCAGTGGCTAGAGGCCCTGGAGATCACATTTTCTCTCCCTCCCCTGCATAAATAAAGAAATCCAGGGTAGGGTCTCACTCTAGCCCAGGCTGACCTGGAATTCACTAAGTAGTCTTAGGGTGGCCTTAAACTCTCAGCAATCCTCCTACTTCTGCCTCCTGAGTGCTGGGATTAAAGGCGTGAGCCACCACGCCCGGCAATAATTTTTTTCTTTTAAGACAAGAAAGAAAGAGAGAGAGAAAAGGAAACCAATTCTGCCAAGTGTGGTGGCACACACCTTTAATCCCAACACTTGGAAGGTTGAGGTTGGAGGATTGCTGTGAGTTCAAGGCCAGTCTGAGACTAATTCCAGGTTAGGCTGAGCTAGAGTGAGACACCAAGTATTGGATACCTTCTGTACACCAAGCACTATAATAAAACTTACCATTACCTTTTTGGAGCTTATTTTCCAGTAGGGAAAGACAGGTTACAGGTAGTAAAAAGGATAGAAGGTGTTTTGTTTGTTTGTTTGTTGGAGGTAGGGTCTCACTCTAACCCAGGTTGACCTGGAAAACTGTAATTCCTGGCTGGCTTCCAACTCACAGTGATCCTCTTGCCTCTGCCTCATGAGTGCTGGGATTAAAGATGTGTGCCACCATGCCCAGTTTAGGCTAGCACTTGATGACCTCACAGTCAGAGAAAGACTTTCTGAAAGCAAAGTTATAAATGAGATGATGGAGGGAACCATGAAGATAACTGAGGCAAGGCTATTCTCAGCAGAGAAGTGTCAGTGCAAAGGCCCTGAGGCAGTTACACCACATTTGTGCTTGCAGAACAGCGAGATCAGTGGCTGAGTAGAGTGAGCAAAGGGAAAAGTAGAGGAGAATAGAACAGGTGGTGAAGGCTAGATCTTGAGGGCTCTTTGGCCCATTGTAGGAATGTTGGCCTTTACTCTGCGATGGTAATCTACTGGAGAATTCTAAACAGAAGGGTGATGTGGTTCACTTAGAGGGAAACAGGGCACATTGGGTGACTGGGGAATAGACTGTAGGGACTAAATTCAAGGAGTCTGAGGAAGGATCTCATAATAATATAAGCAAGAGGTAATGGTACTTGGGAGACAGGGAGGGCAGGTTTGATATAATTTGGGATAGTGCTGATGGGGCTCTGTAATAATGCCACCCTAAACACCCACCCCCATTTCGTTTGACCTTAGAAAGTGAGCAGGGCCAGGCCTGGTCATTACTTACATGGGAAATTGTGCTGTTGAAAATATGAAACAGGTGGTGAGAAATCGTGGGAGAGTCTCATGTGACCCCCAGAAGCCCCCTGTGAAGTGACCTGGTAGCACAGCTTGACAGGTTGCCAGTCCCACACAAGGTGAAAGTTTGGGGCTGTGGACATGAGCCAGCCACGGCAGATCGGGAGCCCTGAATCATCCTTCATCCTGGCCCTCTCCCCAACAGGTCCAACAGACCCTGGAGGCCCGGGCAGCTGCTGCAGCCACAGTCGTTCCCCCCATGGTGGGCGGCCCTCCTTTTGTGGGCCCAGGTAAGTAGTGAATGGCAAGGCCAGGGGGTCAGAGTCAGGGTCAGGCAGGGTGGTAGAAAAAGATGCCCAGGACTTGCCTCTCACTATCTTCATATTTCCTCCCCCGTAGTTGGCTTTGGCCCTGGGGATCGGAGTCACCTGGACAGTCCAGAAGCCCGGGAGGCCATGTTTCTGAGGCGAGCAGGTAAGTTGGGGACCAGGGCCCTCACACATAGCCATTCCCACTTGTTCAGGCAACTTCAGCCTCTTGGCCGAACCTGCTTTTAGTTACCTGCTCTGTTCTTCCTTCCTTCCCTGGTGTTGTGGTCTTCCTGCAGCACAAGCCTGACGTGCGCTTCAGCGTGTCCTTGACACTCCTCATTCAGAACCTTGGCTGTCCCCTGAGCACTTCGCCTCTTGTCACAGGCTCTCCAGCTTGCTGACCGTGGTCAGCGTGCTTTGCTTCCTGTGACATAAGTTTTGTGGAGGGCAGCACTGTCTTTCCTGCCACATAGAACGATCCAAGTAAACCGTCCAAGCGGGCTTCTGACCTGTGGTCCACACCCTGTGTGACTTGGTTGCCTGTAGGAGATTGTCCCATCCCTCCATGAGCCAAAACCATGCCTGAGACACTAGCGAAGGTTGAGGAAACTTTCTGTTCTTTGCTCGTTGTCACTGAGCTCTGACCTGCCTTCCTCTACTCTGACTAGGCCCCATTTTTTCACTTCTTCTTTTTTTTTTCCCCGAGGTAGGGTCTCGCTCTAGCCCAGGCTGACCCGGAATTCACTATGTAGTCTCAGGTTCAGGTAGCCCTCACACACACATACATAATACCAGTTTTTGTGACATCATCCCCACATATATGTGAACAGGATGTGTGTTCCCATTTGGATATAAGATTCTGGTAGTCTGTTAAATCAAGTTAATTATGTTAACTAAATATTGTTACATGTGTTTGGTGTTGGGAATGAACCCAGGCTTTGCATGTGCTAGGCAAGTGCTCTACCACTAAGCTACATCCCATCCCTTGATGTTTTGTTTGTTACTGTTTTGCTTCTTTTGGACTTTTAAAAATTTTATTTTATGAGAGGGAGAATTGGCGCACCAGGGCCTCTAGCCATTGCTAATGAACTCCAGACATGTGCGCCACTTTATACACATGCATCACTTTGTACGTCAGGCTTACATGGGTTCTGGTGAATCAAACCTGGGCCCTTAGGCTTTGCAGGCAAGCACCTTATCCACTAAGCAATTTTTCCAGCCCCTTTTTCAACTTTCTATTTCCAGCGTCCATACATGTACACAGTGTGCTCTGATCATGAGCCCCTCCCTCCTTTGTCTCTCTTCCTCCACCCTACCCCCACCCCATCACTGAACCCCTTCTCTTCAATTAGTCCCTTGTGTGTTTGTGTGTGTGTGTGTGTGTTTTGAGGCAAGCCCAACCAACTGGCCTTTGTTTTTTTAATGCAAGAGAGATAATTGGCGCTCCAGGGCCTCCAACCACTGCAAACAAACTCCAGATGTGTCTGCCACCTTGTGTGTCTGGCTTATGTGGGACCTGGAGAGGAAAACATGGGTCCTTAGGTTTTGCAGGCAGGCGCCTTAACTGCTAAGCCATCTAACCACCACCACCACCACCCCCATTTTTTTTTTAATTTATTTATTTGCAAGCAGAAAGAGATAGAAGAGAGACAGAGAATGGGCACATCTGGGACCCCAGCCACTGAAAACAGACTCCAGATGCATGTACCACTTTGTATATCTGGTTTTAAATGGGCACTGGGGAATCAAACTTGGGTCATTAAGCTTTGTAGGCAAGTGCCTTAACTGCTCAGCCATCTCTCCAGCCCCCACTTACATTTTATATTATTTCTTTATTTTTGATTTTTCAAGGTGGGGTTTCACTCTGGCCCACGCTGACCTGGAATTCACTATGTGGTCTCAGGGTGGCCTTGAACTCCCGGTGATCCTCCTACCTCTGTCTCCCGAGTGCTGGGATTAAAGGCGTGCGCCACCACGCCCGGCTCTGCCTTCTATTTTGATGTCATCTCCCCCCACCCATTTACGCACTTCTCATGTAGGTCTGGAAGAACATTACAAAGCATTTCCTTCAGCTCTTGGCGTCTTTCTGCCATCCCTTCCACAGTGGTCTCTGAGCCTTGGAGGGTGTAATAGAAATGTCTTACTCCACTGACTTCTCAGCACTATAATGGGTTTTGAGTGTCCTCAGTGGTCACCACCATCTGAAAAAAAGAAGCTTCCCTAACCAAGAGTGAGAGTAACATTAATATATGTACATAGACATAAAAATTTATAGGGCAGTTTGGTGGGCATATCCATTTAGACAGACAGCGCTAGTAGTTCAGTAGTTCCTTCCCCCTTAAGGCTT
Source organism: Dipus sagitta (assembly GCA_036346955.1). Classification (NCBI taxonomy): domain Eukaryota; kingdom Metazoa; phylum Chordata; class Mammalia; order Rodentia; family Dipodidae; genus Dipus; species Dipus sagitta. Next base: position 1,507,157 of record CM070775.1, on the reverse strand, counting down.
ATGAATTCCCCTGCCACAGGTTTTTCTTTGTTTTGTTTTGTTTTGTTTTGTTTTTGGTTTTTCGAGGTAGGGTCTCACCCTAGTCCAGGCTGACCTGGAATTCACTATGCAGTCTCAGGGTGGCCTTGACCTCACGGCGATCCTTCTACCTCTGCCTCCTGAGTGTTGGGATTAAGGGCATGCACCACCATGCCCAACTCTGCCATAGGTTTTTGATTAGCTTTTCACTACCAGGCAGTAATTCCCTTTTATGGAGTGTCAAGTCCAATCAGAGAGGAGTTGGTTTCTCCCATAACAGACATGCCACCATTGCATCAGTTGTCACATTTGGCCTGGCTGGCTAACTGTACAACTTGCAGAGTCCTCTGCTGGTTAAGACCTCTGATGACTTCTCTCCCCCAGCAGGCTTCTTAGCACTTTTCAGAACTATGGCAGTCTGTGACAGTCAACAGGGAGGAGGTTTCCTGTTCAGCTGTAGCTTGATTTCTCAGTGAATCTTCCACAATGGGTTCTTACCATGTAGTCCTGGAGGGCAACCAAAAGCCTCGGCAATAACCAGTAGTGTTTTGGGGCCATCAGAGACCTCCCTGACCCAGCCATTAGTTTTTTTTTTTAATTGTCTTGCTGTGTAGCCCAGGCTGGCCTCACATTTGTGATCCTCCTGCCTCTACCTCCTAAATGCTGGAATTATAGGCATGTCCCATCATCCCTGTCTTTTATATTTTATATCTTATGATGACCTTAAAAATGTTCATGTCTCCTACTCTTTAGTGTGGTTTTGATCAAAATGCAAATCTGACCCAGTCACCCTGCTGTGGCTCCCTAGTGCCCTCAGATGGACATCCATGGGTCAGCCAGGAAGGCTGTCCTTTGATGCCTGCTGACCTCCCAACCCTCTCATGAGGCTCCCAGAGTCCCACTTCCTCTGAGACACTCCTCCTAGAATGAAGAGTAGAAAGATTGTCCTTATAAATGCGTTCCCCAAGGTGGAGAGATGGCTCAGTGGTTAAAGGTGCTTGTTTGCAAATCCTAACAGCCTGGGTTAGATTCCCCAGTACATGTAAAGCCAGATGCACAAAGTGGCATATGCGTCTTGAGTTTGTCTTTGGTGAGCCTGTACTCTCTTTCTCTGTCTGCCTCTTTTTTCTCTGTCTTTCTCTTTTTAAGTAAAAATTTAAAAAAAAAAAATGCTTTCCCTGCCAGTAATACTACTTCACACTGCTGCCTGCCTAGCTTCATTTGCATCAGGTCTCAGCTCACAGGCTGCTTCCTCTAAGCAACCTGTAGTTCCTCTGCCCTGGGCTTCCACTTTCCAGCCCTAACCACTCTGGGCTGCCCCTCTCTAGTTATGTGTGGATTGCCTACTTTTCTACCCTAGGAGGCTCCCCAAGATCCCATGACCTATTGGTGAGTACCCAGTATTGCTCACTACAGAATTGAGGTCCACAGGAGGATCCTCATAGTCAGCTTGCAAAATGACCATTGGCAAGACCCCACATCTCCAGGAAGGATCCTTTAGAGTCTTCAGGATTTCTTGGATGCAGACAGTACCCCACACACCCTGCCCCAAGTCCCTGTCCCCCATGACACACACCCCCATCTCTCTCTCCCACAGCTGTGGCCCCTCAGAGGGCCCCTATCCTGCGTCCAGCCTTCGTCCCCCATGTGCTACAGAGAGCAGGTGAGGGGCCAGGGTCATCATCCCTGCCACACAACTCCCTCTCCCCAAGCCCTGGAACTCCCTGACTAACACCCTGACAGATTCTGCTCTTTCTCCAGCAGGTGGTCCCCGCCCTATGGCCCTGCGGCCCCCTCATCAGGCCCTTGTGGGACCACCTCTGCCTGGGCCTCCTGGACCACCTATGATGCTACCACCAATGGCTCGGGCCCCTGGACCTCCTCTGGGCTCCATGGCTGCTCTGCGGCCTCCCCTGGTAAGTGGGGACCAGTTATGAATGTCAGCAGTGCTGTGAGTGGGAGGCCCCAGTCCTGGCACCACTCTGCTGAGCTGCTTCCTCTCACTTCATCTTTAGGTCTCCTTCTGCCTTTGTCTTTGTCTTAGTTTTTTGAGGTAGGGTGTGTCTCTGGTCCAAGCTGACCTGGAATTAACTATGTAGTCTCAGGGTGGCCTCGAACTCATGGAGATCCACCTACCTCTCCATCTTGAGTGCTGGGATTAAAGGCGTGCACCACCACACCCAGTTCTTTTTCTGTTCTTTCTGGGACCCAGAGTCAGGATCTCACTACATAGCCCAGGGTGGCACACAGTCCTCCTGCCTCAGCCTCCTGCGTCCTGGAATTAAGAGGCATTCTCCATCAGGCATGGCTTTCATCTGTGGGGCCTTTCTGTCTCTGTTCTCCTTCTTGTCTATTGTTTGTTTGAGGCAGGGTCTCATGGTAGCTTAGGCTGGCTGCAAGAATTCATGGTTATCCTTCTACTTATGCCTCCTGAGTGCCACGCCTGGTCCTGTTGTCTTTTGATGTCTCTCCCTAATTGTGTTTACCTGTGTCTACCTCCTTCACTGCCTGTCTTTCTCTTTCTGGCTGACTAAACTTCATTTCTACCTGTTCCCAGGCTTGCAGATCTTTGCTTTGTATGGATGGGGTTAGAAGTAAGATGAGAGCCTCTCAGCTGTTCCACTCTTGCCCACAGGAAGAGCCAGCAGCACCCCGAGAGCTGGGCCTAGGCCTGGGGCTGGGCCTGAAGGAGAAGGAAGAGGCAGTCGTGGCAGCAGCAGCCGGGCTGGAGGAGGCTGGCGCAGCAGTGCCTGTGGGGGCAGGAGGAGCCCCAGCAGGCCCGGCAGTCATTGGGCCCAGCCTACCACTGGCCTTGGCCATGCCCTTGCCTGAGCCTGAGCCCCTGCCGCTCCCACTAGAGGTAGTGCGTGGCCTACTGCCCCCACTGCGCATTCCTGAGCTCCTGTCTCTGCGTCCACGACCTCGGCCACCTCGACCTGAGCCACCCCCTGGTCTCATGGCTCTTGAGGTAAGCAGAAACAGAAGAGGCTGGGAAGAAGGCCATTGCCATGAGCTTCCACTTACAGGAGTATGCATGGCCCTCTGGCCAGAGGGTGGGCAGGAAGTAGAGTGGAGCAGGAGACTCCAACACTCATCCACTCCCCTCTGCAGGTCCCAGAGCCACTGGGTGAAGACAAGAAGAAAGGCAAGCCAGAGAAATTGAAACGCTGCATTCGCACAGCAGCAGGGAGTAGCTGGGAGGACCCCAGCCTGCTTGAGTGGGATGCTGGTAAATGGCTGGCAGCAGGGGTCAGGGATGGTGTGGCTCAGCCAAGAACAGGCTATGCTTGTTTGGGAGGACAGATAGGGAAGGAGGAGCAGGTAACCTACAGCTCTCTGTAGAACAAGCACTGTTGATAGCCCATCCCCTTAGGGTGTGCCATACTGTGTCCCAGAGCAAGAGGTCGTCCCCTTGCTAGTAGCTGGAACTTGGTGGGCATGATTGGTACCCAGGGCCTTGGTTTCATTTTGTTCGTTTATATATATAATATTTATTTTATTTATTTATTTATTTTAGAGAGAAGGGGTGTGCCAGGGTCTCTGACCACTGCAAACAAATTCTAGATGCTTGCACCATCTTGTGCATCTGGCTAACATGGGTCCTGGGGAATCAAGCCTCAAACCGGGGTCCTTAGGCTTCACAGGCAAGCACTTAACCGCTAAGCCATCTCTCCAGCCCAGGATTCTTTCATTTATTTGAAATAGGGTCTCATGTAGCCTAGGCTGGTTTTGAGCTTGCTCTGTAGCCAAGCATGACCTTAAACTTCTGATCCTCCTCTCTGTATCACCCAAGTGCTAAAATTATAGGCATTTCTACATACCACATTTTTATGGTATAGTTTGGTTTGGTTTTTTAGGTTTTTCAAGGTAGGATCTTGCTCTAGCCCAGGTTAACCCTGATTCACTATGTAGTCTCAGATTGGTCTCAAACTCACCTACCTCTGCCTCCTGAGTGCTGGAATTAAAGGCATATGCCACCACACCCGGCATTATGAGGGTTTTAATACATTAGCATTCATCTCCTTTAATCTCAGCACTTGGCAAGGCTGTGGTAGGAGGACCACTGTGAGTTTGAGGCCAGCCTGGGCCAGAGTGAGACCCTACCTGGAAAAAAGGAACACATTCTTTCCTATAATGCCATTACCAAAGCTAAGGAAATACTATATAGGCATTGGCTATTGTTACTGAGGGCCCAGGCAAAGACTGATGACAGGGAGGAAGGCTGGAGATGCTGCATGCTCTAACCTCTGTTCTCTCCCCATCTTCAGATGACTTCCGGATCTTCTGTGGGGATCTCGGCAATGAGGTGAATGATGACATCCTGGCACGAGCCTTTAGCCGTTTCCCATCCTTCCTTAAGGCTAAGGTGATCCGTGACAAGCGCACAGGCAAGACCAAGGGCTATGGCTTCGTCAGCTTCAAGGACCCCAGTGACTATGTTCGCGCCATGCGTGAGATGAATGGTGGGTGAGGTCTTCCCTAGGGACAGTGGGTGTGACAGGCACCGACCTAAGCCTGACCTCGAACCCTCCACTCCCATAGGGAAATACGTGGGTTCACGCCCCATCAAGCTTCGCAAGAGCATGTGGAAGGACCGGAATCTGGATGTGGTCCGCAAGAAGCAGAAGGAAAAGAAGAAGCTGGGCCTCAGATAGGGATAGGGCTGCAGCGGGCTCCCACCCACCGGGCCAGTGCTGGCTCTCCCTGGATGGCTTTGGAAAACCCCCATCTATCCCAAAACCAGTTTCAATAAATGTACCTTCATTTCCATCCCTGGCTGGGTTTGGAAGCCCTCTGGAGAAAGGGCTTGGCCCACTCTGCTTAAGAAATGGGGAGTCAGGCATGGTGGTGCATGCACTTGGGAGGCAGAAGTAGGATCACAATGAGTTCAAGGCCAGCCTTGGACTACTGAGTGAGTGCCAGGTCAGCCTGGGCTAGAGTGAGACCCTACCTCAAAACAAACAAACAAAAAGCCAGAAGCTGAGCTGGGCTGTAATCCCAGCACATTGATGGCAAGATGAAAGGCAGACATGAGAATTCCCCAGAAGCTCAAAGACCAGCTAACCTGGCAAAAATGATGTTTTCTTTGACCTCCACAGGCATGCCTTGACACATGTGCACTCAAATGTGAACATACATCATACACAAAAACTGAAAGAAGAGGGAACCTTAAAGTTCACACAGCAAACTTTGCAGGGGTGTTTCTGGGCCTTGGGACCCTTCTTACATGCCCATTACCTTTTTTTTTTTTTTTTTTTATGTCAGTTTTGTTTAGTTTTGGCATGTGTGTGAGAAGACACATGTGTTCAAGGCAGAGGACAACTTCAAGTGTGTCAGTACATTGGTTCTGGAGATATGAACTCAGGTACTCAAGCTTGGGTGGCAAGCATTTTGATCGCTGAGCCACCCACCCCCACCTCGGCATTTGCTTTTTTTTTTTTTTTTTCCAAGTAGGGAGCAAGCAACAGAATTGGCATGCCAGGGCCTCAGCCACTGCAATCAAACTTCAGATGCTTGCGCCAACTAGTGGGTATATGTGACCTTGCACTTGCCTCATCTTTGTGCATCTGGCTAAAATGGGATCTGGAGAGTCTAACATGGGTCCTTAGGCTTTGCAAGCAAGCGCCCTAACTGCTAAGGCATCTCTGCAGCCCTGTTTTAATATTTTATTTATTTGACAGAGAAAGAGGCAGAAAGAGTGAGTGTGCCAGGGCCTCCAGCCACTGCAAATGAACTCCAGACGCTTGCACCCTCTTGTGCCTCTGGCTCATGTAGATACTGAGGAATCCTGGGTCCTTATACTTCAAGCACCTTAAACACTAAGCCATCTCTCCAGTCTGGCTTTTGCTTCTTTTTTATTTTTTTTTAATATTTTATTCATTTATGTGAGAGACAGAGGAAGAGGCAGAAAGGAAGAGAATGGGCATGGCAGGGCCTCCAGCCACTGCAAACAAACTCCAGACACATGCACATCTTGTGCATCTGGCTTACGTGGGTCCTGGGGAATTGAACTGGGGTCCTTAGGCTTCGCAGGCAAACGCCTTAACCGCTTAAGCCATTTGCCCAGCCCCTGGCTTTAGCTTTTTAAAAATTTTTGTGTGTGAAAGAAAATGAGTTTACCAAGGCCTCTTGCCACTACAGACTTCAAGCACATGAGCCACTTTGTGCTTTAGGTGAGCACTCAAACCTGGACCAGCAGAGTTTGCAAATGTATCTTTAACTACTGAATCATCTCCCTAGTCTTTTTTTGTTGTTTTTTTTTTTTTTTTTTTTTTTGGTTTTGGTTTTGGTTTTGGTTTTTCAAGGTAGGATCTCGTTCTAACCAGGGCCACCAGGAATTCACTATGTAGTCTCAGGCTGCCCTCAAAAGTCCCAGTGACCCTCCTACCTCTGCCAGTATTGGGATTAAAGGTGTATGTCACCACACCTAGCATTTTTTTTCTTTTCAATTTTTTTTATTAACAACTTCCATGATTATAAAAAAATATTCCAGCCAAGTGTGGTGGCACACGCCTTTAATCCCAATACTGGCAGAGGTTGGAGGGTCACGGTGACTTTGAGGCCAGCCTGAGACTACATACTGAATTATTTCAGCTCAGCTTGGGCTAGAGCAAGACCCAACCTCGAAAAACCAAAAAATATATATATATGTATGTATGTATGTATGTATATATATATGTGTATATATATATATATATATATATATATATATATATATGTATGTATGTATGTATGTATGTATGTATTCATTCCATGGTAATGCCCTCCCTCCCCCCCCCCACACTTTCCCCTTTGAAACTCCATTCTCCATCATATCCCATCCCCCTCTCAATCATTCTCTCTTATTTTGATGTCATGATCTTTTCCTCCTATTATGATGGTCTTGTGGAGGTAGTGTCAGAAACTGAGGTCATGGATATCCAGGCCATTTTGTGTCTGGGGGGAGCATGTTGTAAGGAGTCCTACCCTTCCTTTGTCTCTTATATTCTTTCTGCCACCTCTTCTGCAATGGACCCTGAGCATTGGAAAGTGTGATAGAGATATTACAGTACCGAGCACTCCTGTCACTTCTTTCTAGCACCATGATGCCTTCTGAGTCATCCCAAGGTCACTGCCATCTGAGAAGAGAAGATTCTCTACCAAAAGTGAGAGTAGCATCAATATAAGGGCAGGAACATTAAGAGAAGTGCTTACTGGGCAGTTTGATGAGCATAGTATATACATTTAGCCAGACAGCAGCAGACGTTACACCCCTAGGGCTCACAATTAACCCTGTTTTCAGTATCAGATGTATTCCCTCCCATGGAGTGGGCCGCCAGTCCAATTAAAGGGCAGTTGGTTTCCACCATGACAGACGTGCCACTTTTGCACCCATTGGCTCATTTGGCCTGGCTGGCCAAATATAAGGCTTTCAGTGTCCACTGTTGAGTATCTTCACTGGTGGTATCTCTTTCTCCCATTGAGCTGCATGCAGAATGGCTTCTTCCAGCTTTCTGTCAGCTGGTCTACATGGAGGAGGTTATCAGCTCAGTTCCAGCAGGATTTCTTAGTGGCCTTGAAGCCCAAGTATGTGGAGTCTTCAACAATAGGGTCTTAGGGCCTTGGCAATGGCCTATTAATGTTTTGGGGACATCAGGGACCTCCCTGGCCAACAACTCACTGGAAGGTATCCCATCCCTGGCACTGAAAATTTTCTAGCAACAATCTATGGCTCCTGAGTGTTCCATTGTCCAGAAAAGTAGGTTTCCATGATTTATTTATATCCTGTTAGATTTTGATTAGCCCTCCCTCCACCTTTCCTTTACTCAATCTCTTCCCTTGACCTCACTTTGGGCCTTTTTCACCCCCATTAATCTATTCTTCTACTTACATATATATAATACCATCCTATTAAGTACCCCCTGCCTTCCTTTCTCTTCCCTTTATATCTCTTTTCTAGCTTATTGGCCTTTGCTATTGAGTTTTCTTCCAGCTCACACAGAAGTCCAATCATGTGTAGTTAGGATACACATATGTGATGGTTGGCTTTCTGGGCCTGGGTTACCTCACTTAGTATCCTTTCCAAATCCATCCATTTTCCTACAAATTTCATAACTTCATTTTTCTTTACCACTGAGTAGAACTCCGTTGTATAAATGTGCCATATCTTCATTATCCACTCATCAGTTGAGGGACATCTAGGCTGATTCCATTTCCCAGCTATTGTAAATTGAGTGGCAATAAACATGGTTGAGCAAGTATCTCTAAGGTAATGAGATCATTGAGTCCTTAGGATATATGCCTAGGAGTGCTATAGCTGGGTCATATGGTAGATCAATTTTTAGCTGTCTTAGGACCCTCCACACTGATTGCCACAATGGCTGGACCAGATTGCATTCCCACCAACAATGTAGAAGGCTTTCTCTTTTTCCGCATCCTCACCAGCATTTATGGTCACTTGTTTTCATGATGGCAGCCAATCTGACAGGAGTGAGATGGAATCTCAACATAGTTTTAATTTGCATCTCCCTGATGACTAGGGATATAGAACATGTTTTTAGATGCTTATATGCCATCTGTATTTCTTCTTTTGAGAACTCTCTATTTAGTTCCATAGCCCATTTTTTAATTGGCTTCTTTGATTTCTTATTATTTAATTTTTTGAGTTCTTTGTATATCCTAGATATTAATCCTCTGTCAGATATACAGCTGGCAAAGATTTTTTCCTATTCTGTAGGTTGCCTCTTTGCTTTATTCACAGTGTACTTTTCCGCACAAAATCTTTGTAATTTCTACAATGGCTTTTTCTACCCTAGGCTGCTTTGGCGTGGTTCCTACGACACCATCTTAACCAGAAATACTTTTTTTTTTTTTTTTAAATGAGAGAGACAGAGGGCTGGAGGGATGGCTTAGCGGCTAAGGCTTTTGCCTGCAAAGCCAAAGGACCCAGGTTTGATTTCCTAGGACCCACGTTAGCCAGATGCACAAGGGGTCGTACGCATCTGGAGTGTGTCTGCAGTGGCTGGAGGCTTTGGCCCACTTACTCTCTCTCTCTCCCTCTTTCTCTGTCAAATAAATAAAATAATGAGAGTGACAGAGAATTTTTGCACTGGGCCTTAGTCACTGTAAATGAATTCCAGATGTGTCTGCCACCTTGTGCATCTGGCTTTTGTGGGTTCTGGGGAGTTGAACTTGGGATCTTAGGCTTCTCAGACAAGCACCATTAAGCCATTTCTCTAGTCCTCTCTGGTTGTTTTTGAGATTCTCATGTAGCTGTGGCTGGCCTCCAACTCAATCTTCCTCCCTTAGCTTCCCAATTACTGGTATTACAGGTGTTTGCCACATGCCTAGCCCCTTTGCCACTTGTTTTCTATTTTTTTTTAATTTATTTTATTTTGGTTTCTCTAGGTAGGCTCTCATTCTAGCCCAAGCTGGCCTGGATTCACTATGTAGTCTCAGGCTGGCCTTGAACTTATGGCAGTCTACCTACTTCTGCCTACCAAGTGCTAAGATTAAAGTTGCACACTACAGACCGGGCGTGGTGGTACACGCCTTCAATCCCAGCGCTCGGGAGGTAGAGGTAGGTGGATTGCTGTGAGTTCAAGGCCACCCTGAGACTACATAGTGAATTCCAGTTCAGCCTCAGCTAGAGTGAGACCCTACCTCAAACAAACGAACAAAAAAAAAAAAAAAAGTTGCACACTACCACACCCAACCTATTACCATTTAGAACCTCTAGTGCATGCTGAATACAGTCCTTCTCTGGGCAGGAATGAGGGCTTTGACAAGGCCAAAGGCAAGCTGAGGCTCAGACCCATGTCTCCTTATGTTCTCAGCATTGAGGTGGTGGGATTAAGGGTCAAGTGTGGCCAAAACAGGCTGGAGAGATGGCTTAGTGGTTAAGGTGTTTGCCTGCAAAGCCTAAGGACCCATGTTCAACTCTCCAGGTCCCACATAGGCCAGATACACAAGGTAATGCAAGCACGCAAGATCACACATGCACAAAAGTGGTGCATGTGCCTGGAGTTTGATTGCAGTGGCTAGAGGCCCTGGCGTATCAATTTTATCTCTTGCTTGCTCACTCTTATTCTCATAAAACTTTCCAAAAACAAACTTAAAACAGTTCTGAAGAGATTGCTCAGTAGTTAAGGTGCTTGCCTGCAAAGCCTAAGAACCCTGGTTTGATTCCCCAGTACCCATGTTAAAACCAGATGCACAAGGTGGTACATGTGTCTAAAGTTTGTTCATTGCAGTGGCTAGAGGCCCTGGTGTGCCCATTTTCTTATCTGCATCTTTCTCTCAAAATATTTTTTTAAATATATTTTATTTATTTATTTCAGAGAGAGAGAGACAGAAGGAGTGTGCCAGGGCCTCCAGCCACTGTAAATGAACTCTAGATGCATGAGCCCCCTTGTGCATCTGGCTAACGTGGGTCCTGGAGAGTCTAACAGGAATCCTTTGGCTTTGCAGGCAAGTGTCTTAACCGCTAAGCCATCTCTCCAGCCCTCTCAAAATATTTTCAAAAATTTAAAAAAGAACTTGAGAAGCCAGACGTGGTGGCACACACTTTTAATCCCAGCACTTGGGGAGGCAGAGGTAGGAGGAGCGCTGTGAGTTGGAGGCCACCCTGAGACTACATAATGAGTTCCAGGTCAGTCTGGGCTAGAGTGAGACCCTACCTTGAAAAACCAAAAAAGAACTAGAAATACAAGGTTTTTCTTTTTATTTTCTTTTTTTTTTAATACTTTATGTGAGAGAATGGGCCTCTAGCCACTGCAAACAAACTCCAGACCAGACCTTTTTGAAAAAAAAAATACTATTTTGATGGGCTGGAGAAATGGATTAGTGGTTAAGGTGCTTGCCTGCAAAGCCTAATGACCCAGGTTTGCTTCCCCAGGACCCATGTAAAGTCAGATGCACAAGGTGGCACATTTGTCTGGAGGCCCTGATGCACCCATTCTCTCTCTCCCTCTTTCTCCCAAATAAATAAATAAAATATTATTTTGAGACAGAGGTAGACAGTATGGGCACTCTAGGGCCTCCTACCACTGTAACTGAACTCTGGATGCATGTGCCACTTTGTGCATCTGGCTTTACATGGGTACTGGGGAATTGAACCCAGGTCATTATGCTTTGCAGGCAAGCCCCTTAACTGTTAAGCCATCTCTCCAGCCCTATTTTTCTTTTTATTTGAGAGAGAAAGGAGGAGAGAGAATGGGGTGCACCAGGACCTTCAGCTGCTGCAAATGAACTTCAGACATGTGCGCACACCTGTGCGCATGTGTGACTGTGTGCTTGTGTCTCTGTGCCTCTGGCTTCCGTGGGACCTAGAGATGCAAATATGAGTTCGCAAGCAAGCACCTTCACTGCTAAGCCATCTCTCCATCCCTGTGTTTAGTTTTGAGGCAAGATCTCACCATGAACTCACTCTGGCCCAGGCTGACCTGGAACAAACTTCTTGCTTGAGCCTTATGTGTTACACTACAGGTGTGCTGTCTGTCTAACCCTCTGGACAGCTCACAGTGCTGTTTCTCCTCTCTATAGAGTGAGCCTTAGCCAGCATCTCTTGTGGGTGTTGGAGTGCTCCTGTTTCTTGTGTGCTAGCTCTCTGTATCTCTGTCTCCAGTCTTCTCTTGCTTGAAGAGGTGTCCTTTAGGACCCTGAGCACCAGACCTAGAACTCAGGACTTCCTCTTAAGGCAGCAGTGGGTCCCCAAGAAGCTGAGACAAGGCTTGGGCACAACAGACAGGGCCCTTGTTTGCTGATTTACACTTCAGAAAGATCCCTGAAGCCTGGCATGATGACACATGCCAGAAATCCCAGCAGGAGGCTGAGGTAGGAGGATCACCAAGTTCAAGGCCAGTCTGGGCCACAAAAAAACTGGAGCGTGGTGGCGCACTCCTTTAATCCCAGCACTCAGGAGGCAGAGGTAGGAGGATCGCTGTCAGTTCGAGGCCACCCTGAGACTACATAGTGAATTCCAGGTCAGCTTGGGCTAGAGCAAAACCCTACCTTGAAAAACAAAAAACAAAAACAAAAACAAAAAAATACGGTGAATCAGGCGTGGTGTCTCACGCTCTTAATCCCAGCACTCAGGAGGCAGAGATAGGAGGATCACTGTGTGTTTGAGGCCACCCTCCATAGTGAATTCCAGGTCAGCCTGGGCCAGAGTGAGCCCCTACCTAGGGGGAAAAAAAAACAGTTCTGGAGGTAATGGCTTACATCTAAAATACCTATACTCCTGAGGCAGGAGGAGGGCCAAGAGTTCCAGGTCAGTTTTAGCTACAGGGTGAGGCCCTGTTTCAAAATACAAAAAAAGAAAAGAAGAAAAGGAAGAAGCCAGGCGTGGTGGTGCACACCTTTAATTCCAGCACTTGGGCGGCAGAGGTAGGAGGATCACCGTGAGTGTGAGTTCAAGGTCACTCTGAGACTACATAGTGAATTCCAGGTCAGCCTGGGCTAGAGACCCTACCTCGGAAAAACCAAAAACAGAGAGAGAGAAGGGAAGCCCTGAGCATATTTGCCGGATGCCTGGAAGGAAGCTGGGGAGGTCCAGGCTGGAGGAAAGAGATGCAAACCTGGAGTGTGGGGAGGGGACTCAGGTCACTCTGAGATGCAGCCATCAGAACCCTGGACTGGGGACAAACTGGGAAGGACTTGTGGGCACAGACTGAGGGGACAAGGCCTGCAAGGGAAGATTACCCAGGAGAGGTGTCAGATTTCAGTTCCTGTCTCTCCCCCACCTTACTGCCCCTTCTCTGACATCACATTTTCCATTCTGGTCAGGACTGTGGGCCTCTCTCCCTAACAGGAAATACCCTTCAGCCCCCTGCCACCTGGGCTGGGCCACTCAGTCCCCCAAGACCCTCAGATGTCCCTCTCCCCACCACTAACCCTTCCTATTCCTGACCCACTTCTACTCACTGCCACCAAAGGGGTATGGAAGGAGATGGGACAAGTGATCCTAGAAAAGCATCCTGTGGGGGGTGAGGCTGGAGCAGGCAGACATAAGGATAGAGGAAACGAGCTGAGTGAGAAATGGCAAGCAGGGTAGTGCAGTGCAAGGGAAGTGTGGGGAGACAGACAGGGACACAGGCGGGAGGGACTGAGATTTGTTGAGAAAGGAGTATCAAGGTCTCACCTGGAAAGGTGCAATGGGGACCACTATTAGAAAAGAGGAGACACACAGGAGAGAGGCCAGCTTCAGGGAGAAGGGGCAAGACAGGGCTCCCAGACTCCTTCCAGGTCCATGACTGGATGAATGGAGGGACTCATGATATCCCAAGACTCATGGTTTGCTGGGTTTAATTCCAGTTCCAAGTGACTCCTCTTGAAGAGTCCAGTTTTTCTTCTGTAAATTGGACAAAAATGCTGTGCACCCTCCCCCACCTTCCAGTTATGAATAACAATATAACAATGAAGGAGCTGGCTGAATACTGGAAGCTGGCTATATATATACGTGTGTGTGTGTGTGAGATACATATATATATATATATATATATATATATATATATATATATATATATTATTGGACTTGGTGGTTCACACCTGTCATCCCAGCACTAGGGAGATGAAGGCAGGAGGATCTAGAGTACAAGGCCAGCCTGGGATACACACTGAATCAAAACATGAACTGCAAGCTGTGCATGGTGGCACATGCCTTTAATCCCAGGATTTGGAAGGCAGAGGTAGGAGGATTGCTGTGAGTTCAAGGCCACCCTGAGACTACATAGGGAATTCCAGGTCAGCCTCAGCTAGAGTGAGACCCTACTCAAAAACAAAAACAAAAAAAGGCTATGGACTGGAGGGATAGCTCCCTGGTTAAGGTACTTTCCTGCAAAGCCTAATGACACAGGTTCAATTCCCCAGTACCCATGTAAAGGCAAATGCACAGAGTGGAGCATGCATCTGGAGTTTGTCTGCACTGGCTAGAAACTCTGGCGTGCCCATTCTCTCTTTCTCTGCTTATAAATAAATAATAAGTGGAGAGAGGGTGGGGCACGGTGGCACATGCCTTAAACCCCAGCATTCAGAAGGCAGAGGTAGAAGGGTCACTATGAGTTAGAGACCAGCCTGAGTCTACAGAGTGAATTCCAGGTCAGTCTGGACTGGAGGAGACCCTACCTCAGGAAATTAAGAAAAAAGGTGTAGAGAAACTGAAGAAGAGACCTGATGTCAACCTCTGGCTTCTACAAGCAGCCACACATGCATGTATGCACACACATATGCAAAACATTAAAAAATAAAACATCAGGAATGGTGGTACTTGCCTGTAGAAGCAGGAGGATCAAGAGTTAAAGGTCATCCTCTGCTACATAGAGAGGTTGGGGCCAGCCTGGGATACTTTAGATCTTGTCTCGAAAAGGAAAAGAAAATGCCAGGCATGGTGGCACACATCTTTAATCTCAGCACTCTGGAGGCTGAGGTAGGAGGATCGCCATAAGTTCCAGGCCACCCTAAGAATACACAGTGAGTTCCAGGTCAGCCTGGGCTAGGGTGAGACCCTACCTCGAAAAACCAAAACAAACAAACAAACAACAAAAAGAGCTCACCTTACCTTGGAAAAATAATAAGATGAATTATTCCATGTGCTATCTGACATTCAATTTATATACTCAAAATTTCCCAATTGTCTTGGTCTTTTATAACCCTGAAGAATATGGAGAGAAAGAGAAGTGGGAAAATGCATGCCTCAATTTCCCCTTCATAAAATAGAAATAAAAATAGCTTCTACAGGACTCTTGAAAGGATTAAATGAAGGCCCACTAGACATGGCTCGTTCGCCCCCATGAGTGCTGTCATTACTGTTGTTGTCTATACTGATGTTATTACTACTATATGACTGACACTTCTGGAGCAGCTCCGAGACACCCTCCCCAACTGTGCCTGGTAGGGGATTCAGGGTTGGCCTACCTCCCATCCCATCCCATCCCGCTGTCCCCCTGCCGTTTGTGACGTCAGCAGATGTTGGGGAAAAGGGGCATCTGGCCGGAAATCCCTCTTCCTGTTGCAGATAAGCTCAGAGTTGCCCAGTTGACCCCAGACCCTCCTCCCCCACCTCCCATGTCGCGGGATCAAATCCTCAAGAGGAGGAAGCTGTCCACCAAGCCCCCGCCCCACCCCTATCACCCCGTAAACACCCCTCCCCCGCCCTGCCCGCTGTTCCCCAAGCTCAAGCCATCCCCGCAGCAGGACAGCTCCAGGGACCAGAGCGCTTCCCTCATGGGGGGGATGGCTCAGCCCCGCCCCCACCCCTGCAATTTGACCCAGTCTGCGACCCCTGGCTCTGACGTCTCGGAAAATTCCCCCCCCCTTCAGGCCCCTGGAGAGGGGGTGCATGGTATGAAATGGGGCTGAGACCCCCGGCTGGGGGCAGAGAAACCAGCCAGAGGTGAGTCACGAAGTGGGGACTGGATAAATGCTTGGATATCTGGATTAGGGAGTACTTGGGGTCTAGACTCCTAAGGGATTCCTGGACCACTGGACCTTAGAGAGGGAAAAGGGAACTGGAGACTCAAATCCCGGGTTCCTAGGGAAGGAGCGAGAAGAAAGCTGGACTCCTGGGTCTACGGGAAACAAGAGCTGGGGACCAGACTCGTTCCTAAACGTCCACCAGCTCATCCATTGCCGTTTGGACTTCTTTCCGTACTCAAAACATTCAGGAGCATCCATGGACCTGTGGAACTGGGACGAAGCATCACCCCAGGAAGTGCCTCCCGGCGACCAGCTGTCCGAGCTGGGTAGGCTGGGGCTTGGGACAACGAATCTGGGGAGGAGGTCTCTCTGATGACCCCTGACCCAGCCTTAACGTCCTTGTTTCTTGCAGAAGGAACCGAATTTGGCTTTTATTTCCCTGAACTGGCACTCCAAAGAAACTCGCCGCCCGTGGAGACAAGCTGGAAAGGTGGCTGGTGGGCTTGGCCCCCTCGGTGCTGGGGAGAAAAGGGAAGGGGCAGGCTCCCGGATCCAAGGGAGGAGAGGGGCTGAGAGGGGAGGAGGCCGCGTGCTTGGGTGGACTCCTGGGCCTGCTGGAGGTCTTCAAGTCGTTATTCACAACTTCTCTAAACACGGCTGCGATCCTGATCCACGCAGGGTTCCCGGAGCTGGACTGGAGCCCCGCGTTACCACACCCAGAAGTCCCTTGGGGGACAGGTGAGTGTGCGGAGAAGCGGTGTGGGGGGACTAGAGGCACGGGGCAGGGGGTTGGGATCCCAAGCTTTCCAGAGAAAGGGGACTCGGACTTGGGGGGATACGTGCATCTTCAGCGCGGATGGGCTGGATCTGGGAACCCCGGCTCCGCAGCTCCAGGAATGAGCTCTTAGGTCTCTAGAACTCGCGAGGGTGCTGGGGCCCAGGACACCTGAGCCCCCTCACTTAAGGTCATCCTCCTCACAGAGCCCGCAGCTCACGCCCTCCCGTGGTCCGGACACTGGACAGACCTGGCTTGCACCAGCTCAGACCCACCCGGCTGCACCTCGCAGACTCTGGGCCCCGCCCCTCTCGCTGGTTTTGATGGGGCGACGAGTCCGAACTGTGCCACCCGGTGGTCGTCCTCTCAAACCTGGAGCACTGTCAACTGGGACTGTGCGGTAGGCTCCACCGGCGCCACCTACTGGGACAGTGGCCTCGGCGGGGAACCGCGTACGGACTGGACCCCGTCGTGGGGAGCAGGGTCTGCGGGTTCGGACTGGACCCCGTCGTGGGGAACAGGGTCTGCGGGTTCGGACTGGACCCCGTCGTGGGGAACAGGGTCTGCGGGTTCGGACTGGACCCCGTCGTGGGGAGCAGGGTCTGCGGGTTCGGACTGGACCCCGTCGTGGGGAACAGGGTCTGCAGGCTCGGACTTCACCTCGTGGCATACTGGGCCGCAGAAGGGGCACAGCATCTCTTTGAAGGAGGACCAGAGTTCAGCTCTCCCCACTCCCTCCGAGCCCAGGCTGCAGTCTGATCGCGCCTCTTTGACTCGAAACCACAAAACTAACCACGGAGGTGAGAGGCGAACTGAGCAAGGAGGCGGGGCCTGCGCACCTAAACCCGGGAAACTGGAAGCTAGAGGTGGGGCCTAAGCACAGCCTGGACGCTGCCGGGAGGCGGGGCGAGAGGACCAGGCTGTCTTCCAGGGTTAAACCTAGGGAACGATCTCCTGGATGATATGAGAGGAAAAAGAGAACGCCCGGGTCTCCGAGGCGGCGAGGCCAAACGCCTGCATTTACTGGTCAGGAGTCCAGGATGCCTGGGTCTCTTCGATGGGGGGAGGGAGGATCTGAATTCATGGATCCCCCAAGAGAGGGCGATCCGGACTCCTGGGTCCTTAAGCGTTGGCAGTGAAAGCGTAGCGACGAGCAAGGACTGGGAAGCCTGCGCCGGCATCCACCTGCCTTTGCCCTGCAGGTCCCATTCAGCTGTGGCAGTTTCTCTTGGAGCTGCTTCACGACCGGGCCCGTAATGGCTGCATCCGCTGGACGGGCCAGAGCCGCGAGTTCCAGCTGTGCGACCCCAAGGAGGTGGGACCGCGGCCCTGGCACCGGGTCCCTACTAGTCCAATTTAGTCCCGCGGGTCCCTCCCCGGGGCTCCTGGCTCCGCCTCTGGCCACGCCGAGTCCCGAGGCTCCGCCCCTCTAACAAGCCCCTCCTCCGCCCTAGGTGGCCCGGCTGTGGGGCGAGCGCAAGAGGAAGCCCGGCATGAACTACGAGAAGCTGAGCCGGGGTCTGCGCTACTACTACCGCCGGGACATCGTGCTCAAGAGCGGGGGCCGCAAGTACACGTACCGCTTCGGGAGCCGCGTGCCCGGCCTCGCCTGTCGGGATGGCGCGGGCGACACCCAATAAAAGTCAAATCTCGCCACGCGTGCTTGTGTCTGTCTTTTCCACCGACCCCGGGAGCCCGCGTACAGAGTTTGGCATCCCCGCCGAGGCTCAGCCAGACAGACCTTGTCTTTCCTTTCACGAAATGCGTCCCGGAAAAGGCGGGGGGCCCCTCCGTGAGCCGCGGCTCTGCCCATCGCGAACTCCAGCACCTAAGCCCGTCCTCCCTGCCCCCTCGGGGCCTACGCTCGGCTCTCCACTCCTCCTTCGCTACCTGTCACTTGTATCTCTCAGTCCACGGGTTAGCTTTTGGGAGGAAAGAACCACCCAATTCCCGTGCTGAGTGGGTCCGAGACAGCTGTGTCCACCATGTGATGAGACATGCAAGGGAAGCAAACTCAGCGTCCATAAAAGACTTACTTTGTGCTTCTCTTGTGCAAGGACTTCGTTATTTTCAAGGTAGGGTCTCACTCTAGTCCAGGCTGACCTGGAACTCACTCTGTGGTCCCAGGATGGCCTCGAACTCACCGCGATCCTCCTACCAAAGGCTTGTGCCACCACGCCTGGCTTTGTGCAAGGATTTTTAAAGAAACCCGGGCTACTAAGAGTTGAATATGGTTTGTCCTCATAAATTTATCTTAGAATTTATTTACTTGTTTATTTTTAAATATGTATCTGGGAGGGAGAGGGACAGAGTGGGTGTGGCAGGGCCTCCTGCTGCAAATTAATGAGTTAGTGTGACTGGTTTTATGTGGGTACTGGGGAATCAGACCAGGGCTCAGGCTTTGCCAGCAAGTGCCTTCCACCACTGAGCAATGTCTCCAGCTGTTTTTATTTATTTTCTTTCTTGAGAGAGGTCTCTTGCTGCTTCAAGTGAATTCTAGATGCATACGCCACTGTGTGCATCTGGCTTTACATGGGTACTAAGGGAATTTAATCTGGGCTGACAGACTTTGTAAGAAAGCATCTTTAACCAAGGAGCCAACTCCCACCCCCTATCTAAGAATTTAATCCCCAAATTTTATGCTAATCCAATTAGGATGGAAACGTAGTCGATGGTGTTTAACTTTCTTTTTTTTCAAGGTAGGGTCTCACCCTAGCCAAGGCTGACCTGGAATTTACTATGTAGTCTCAGGGTGGCCTAGAACTCATGGCGATCCTCCTACCTCTGCCTCCCGAGTGCTGGGATTAAAGGCGTGTGCCACCACGCCTGGCAAATATATATTTTTTTTAATTTATTTGCAAGGAGAGAGGGAATGGGTGCCCCAGGGCCCGTTGCCACTACAGACAAACTGCAGGTGCATGCAACACTTTGTGCACCTGGTTTTTTACATGGGTGCCCCAGGGCCCGTTGCCACTACAAACAAACTACAGATGCATGCAACACTTTGTGCACCTGGTTTTTTATGAGTACTGGGTGATGGAACTCAGGCTGGCAGCCTTTGCAAACCAGCTCCTTTAACTGCTGAGCCATCTATCCCGTCTATGGTGTTTAGAAGTGCCTCCCCTCCCCTGCCCCCATGGTGTTTAGAAGTGGCCCATTTGGGAAGTGGTTAGGTCATTAAGATGGAGTCCCCATGATTGAGTCCTGTGGTTCTATAAGGAGATCCAACAGAGCCATCTGACTGTGAGTGAAGTAGTGACGCATGCCAGTAATCCCAATGTTCAGGAAGCTGACGGGGGGGCGGGGGGGGGAGAACCCAGGGGAGAGCCCTTCGCTTCCTGTTTGAGCCCCTCCTTCCCCAGCCAGTCTACATAGCAAGACATTTTTAAAAAATCTATCAAGCTGGGTGTGGTGACCTACAGAACGAAGCCCTGCCTCAGAAGCATGTACTTTCCCTGGGACATTCTCCCCACGCCCGCTATCCAGACAGTTCCACGGCCGTCCTTTCCCGCCGTAAAGAGGGAGCGGACAGCTCAGTCCCGCCCCAGCTCAGAGCTCGAAGCACCGCCCACGCCCGGCCGCAGTGATGATGAATAGACGCCTAGCCCAATCGGAATTCAGAGCTCGTCGGGGTGGGCGTGGCCAGAGGCGTGG
Source organism: Dipus sagitta (assembly GCA_036346955.1). Taxonomy (NCBI): domain Eukaryota; kingdom Metazoa; phylum Chordata; class Mammalia; order Rodentia; family Dipodidae; genus Dipus; species Dipus sagitta. The sequence goes on along the minus strand of CM070775.1, from coordinate 1,487,317 downwards.
GCGCTCTAGCCACTCCCGGGGCTCGGCTGTCCTCCGCCTCGGCGCTTCCGACCGGTCTGAATTCCGCTTCCGGTCTGACATTGGCGTCTTTGCGAAGGGTCACATTGAGCTTCGCGCTGCTTCAGGGGCGTCTTTAGGTGAGTGCGGGGGTTCGCGAGTGGGGACCCGGTCCAGTAGCCCGACGAGGCCCGGATGAGGCTTCCGGCCGGCGGCCGCCCGCCCTGCGGTACTGTAGTTCCGATAGTGATAGCTACCTATTATCCATCGCGTCCTTCCTTGATGCCAGGTAACGTCCCAGGCAGTTCATATCGACTCACTGCATCCTTCCTGCAGTCTCTTGAGCTGGGGCCTGCGAGGACCCCTCCGGCCACGAGGAAGCGCCTTGAGGCACCACAGCTTTCAGGCCGCGCTCCCCAGGCCTGGCCTCCAGCGCCTCCGAAGCCGCAGCTCGTCTTCCCTGTTGTCGTGTCCTTGCTCCCTCTGACCATCACCTTCCATCCGCCCTCTCAGATAAAAGGTCGAGGTTTTGCACAAAAGATTCCCTGTCCCCACCCCACCCTCTGGCCTCCTCATTTAGTGCCCCAGATGCCTCCTGAGGTTGGGCTACTTAAATTTGACACTGGCCTGCGCATCTCAGTGTGACACCCTGGCTCCCTAGATTCCTTGGACCGTAAACATGTTCTCTCATTCTGTAATACTCTCACACCTCTTTAAAGACACAACAGTTTCTTTTTGTTGTTTTGTTTTTTAACCTGGGCCCTTGGGTTGGTAGCATTTAAGGAGTGCTAGTGCTTGAATGGACTAAAGGGATAACTATATTGTCTTACTAACCTAATTGAAATGTAACATTTAATTAGGAGGCAGAGGTAGGAGGATCACTGGTTCGAGCCCACCCTAAGATTACATAGTGAATTCTAGGTCAGACTGGGCTAGAGCAATACCCTACCTCAAAAAGAAAGGAAAGAAGAATGAAAGAAAAGAAAGAAAGGTAGCGTTTCTTTCGATTAGGAATGGAGGTGACAACTTCAGTGGATTTAGCAGCATCTGTCATTCCCACGCCGTGCCCCCAACCCCACCATCCCCATGGCACCGCTCCCTTTGCATCCAGGACTCAGCACCATGGCTGAAGACATCAAGACGAAAATTAAGAACTACAAGACTGCCCCTTTTGACAGCCGCTTCCCCAACCAGAACCAGACTAGGAACTGCTGGCAGAATTACCTGGGTAAGCAGGGCATGGAGGGAGGCGGTTTGCAGGTCTTCCCTGGGGTGGGGGGTACCCATGGATCCTAGCCTGTTCCCATTAATTCTGGACGCCCTATGTTTGGAAGGTCCAGGGTCACAAACTTTGGACCATAGCGCAGTGATTTTTTTTTATGTGTGTTTGCATGCCCATGAATGTGTGTGTACATAAAACATATACAACCAAAATTTTGCAGTGACTCTTTGTGCAGTCATAGTCCACATAGGAAGACAGACACTGCCAGCATGCTGGCCTGTGTGTGCTCATACCCACTGGGAGTGTGACCCCACTAACTGAAGATGGTCACTTTTTGGTGTCCCTAGCACATTTGGGCTCAGCTCTTTGTGAATTTCGTATACACTGTATGCATCCTTCTGTGCATAGATTATATATGGTATATGCATCCTTCTAATGTCTTGTTTTGAATGTGTGGGTGGGTTTCTGTGTGGGCAGGTGTGCATGCACATGTGTAAATGGGCCAGAGGACAACCTCAGGTGTCATTCTTCAGGGACATCACCCACCTTTTTTTCTAGACAGGATCTCTCAGTGGCCTGAAACTCACCAGTTAGGCTAGAGGGCTGGCCAGCAAGTCTTAGGAATCTGCCTGTCTCCACCTCCCAGTGCTGGGATTATAAGTGCACGCTCCCATGCCTGGCTTTTCACAAGGGTTCTGGGGCTCAAACTCGGGTCCTCATGTTTGCAAGGCAGACACTCTACCAACTCAGTGTTCTCTTTAATTCAAACATTTTTATTTTATTTTATTTTTTAAAAAAGTGAAGTCCTACATCAAAATAAAAAAGAGACTGATTGAGAGGAGGAGGCAATATGATGGAGAATGGAGTTTCAAAGGGGAAAGTCGGGGGAGGGAGGGAATTACCATGGGATACTGTTTATAATCATGGAAGTTGCTAATAAAAAATAATTAAATAAAAAAGTGAAGTCCTAGCCGGGCGTGGTGGCTCATGCCTTTAATCACAGCATTTGGGAGGCAGAGATAGGAAGATTGCCATGAGTTCGAGGCCACCCTGAGACTTCATAGTTAATTCCAGGTCAGCCTGAGCCAGAGTGAGACCCTGCCTTGAAAATCCCCCCCCCCCCAAAAAAAAAAGTGAAGTCCTGGTTCATTTGCAGTGACTGGAGACCCTGTATATCTATATTCTCTCTCTCTCTCTCTTACAAATAAATGAAATATTTTTAAGTAATTTATTTATTTATTTATTTATTTGGCAGAGAAAGAGGGAGAGAGAAAAAATGGGCGCACCAGGGCCTCCAGCCACTGCAAATGAACTCCAGATGGGTGCGCCCCCTTGTACATTCTGGCTAATGTGAGTCCTGGGTCATTGAACCTGGGTCCTTTGGCTTTGCAGGCAAACACCTTAACCGCTAAGCCATCCCTCCAGCCCTAAATGAAATAGTTTTTATAAAGTGAACTCCTGGGCTGGAGAGATGGATTAGCAGTTAAGGCACTTAGCCTGGGAAGCCTAAGGACCCATGTTTGACTCTCCAGGTCCCATGTAAACCGAATACACAAAGGTAAGGCAAGCATAAGGTCACACATGGCCACTAGGTGGCTCGAGCATCTGGAGTTTGATTGCAGTGGCTGAGGCCCTGGCACACCAATTCTGTCTTTCTCGCCGTAAATTTTTTTGTTGTTGTTGTTTTTAAAGTGAACTCATATTCCTTCTGAATAAACCTCCCTAGCACTGGAATTACTGGTGTGTCATCATGCCCACTTAGCATTGTCCTCAATGCACAGGGTCTCAGTATGTATTCCAGGCTAACCTGTAACTTGCTGAGTGGCCCAAGCTGGCCTTATGACCCTTTTACCTCAACCATGGAGTACAGACATCATAGGTGTGCACCCCCATACCCAGTGCATAAATACAATTTTATGTCCATGTGCTTGATTTTTCTCTCTGGGAATTATGTCTTGGAATAGAATACCTGAAGCTTTTTTTTCTTTCTTTCTTTCTTTTTTGGTTTTTTTTTTTTAATTTTTTGTTATTTTTATTTATTTATTTGAGAGCGACAGACAGAGAGAGGAAGAGACAGATAGAGAGAGAATGGACGCGCCAGGGCCTCCAGCCACTACAAACGAACTCCAGACACGTGCGCCCCCTTGTGCATCTGGCTAACGTGGGTCCTGGGGAGTCGAGCCTCGAACCGGGGTCCTTAGGCTCCACAGGCAAGCACTTAACCACTAAGCCATCTCTCCAGCCCCTTTCTTTCTTTTTAATTACCAACATTGTGTGCATGTGTGTTCATGCAGATACATGCATGTGGGGAGTCCAGAGGTCAACATGAGGTGTCTTCCTCAATTGCTTCTCCACTTTATTTACTGAAATAGCCTCTCTCATTGAACCCAGAGCTTACCAATTTGGCTAGTCTGGCCTGCCAGCTTGCCCTGAAGGCTCTCCTGTTTCCACCTCTTGAGCACTGGGTTTGCAAGTGTGCACTGCCTCAGCTGGTATGAAATCCACACTCAGCTCCTCACGCTTGCATGGCAAGAGCTTCACTTACTGATTGATTGATTGATTGATTGATTCATTCATTCATTCATTCGAGAGAGAGAGAAAGAGAGAATGAGTGCACCAGGGCTTCCAGGCTCTGCAAATGAACTCCAGACACATATGCCACCTTGTTTATCTGGCTTACATGGGTACTGGGGAATTGAACCTGGGCCTTTGCCCATAAGCACCTTTATTACTAAGCCATCTCTCCAGCTGTAGCAGATAGCTTCAGGTTCGCTGAGATGAACTTCCAGACCAGGCACAGTTATGGAGGAAGGGATATTTATTGAAGCTTACAGATCCAGGGGGAGTTCCATAGTGGCAGAAGAAGCTGGCCTGCCTTCACAGGTCCAAGCAGAGAGAGAAAAAGAGAGAAGCACAAGCCTAAAGGCACATAGCACAGCACACTTCAGGAACTCCAGCTAGGCACACTTTGCATCTTTAGATTGAAATCTCAAACCCACCACCACACCTTAAAATTCCCCCAGTGACACTGCCTCCAGCCAGGTGGCTGCGGATGCAAACTACAAACAAATAAAACACTGAATATTTTGAGGGCCATCTACTCAAACTACCACACCAGCCCTGCCTACTTTTTTAAAAAATATATTTTATTTATTTATTTGAGAGAGAGAAAGAAGCAGAGAGAGAGAGAGAATGGGCACTCCAGGGCTCCAGCCACTGCAAATGAACTTCAAATGCATGCGCCCCTTGTGCATCTGGCTTATGTGGGTCCTAGAGAGTCAAACTGGGATCCTTTGGCTTTGTAGGCAAATGCCTTAACTGCTAAGCCATCTCTCCAGCCCCCCTGCCTATTTTTTAAAATATAAAGTTTTGGGCTGGAGAGATGGCTTAGCGGTTAAGCGCTTGCCTGTGAAGCCTAAGGGCCTCGTTGGTTCGAGGCTTGATTCCTCAGGACCCACATAAGTCAGATGCACAAGGTGGCACATGCATGTGGGGTTTGTTGCAGTGGCTGGAGGCCCTAATGAACACATTCTCTCGCTATCTATCTGCCTCTTTCTCTGTCGCTCTAAAATAAAAGTAAAAAATAAAATATAAGGTCCTTAATTTTTTTAAAATATATTTTACTGAGCTGGGTGTGGTGGTGCACGCCTTTAATCCCAGCACTGGGGAGGCAGAGGTAGGATCACTGTAAAGTTGAGGCCACCCTAAGACTACATAGTCAATTCCAGGTCAGCCTGGGCTAGAGTGAGACCTCAAAAAATAAACAAACAAACAAAAAATACATACATACATATATATATATATATGGAGAGCTGGCTAATTGAGGCATGTCGAGTCCTGTGTAGTACTCTGTTCTTTTTTTTTAAATTTTTTTGTTCATTTTTATTTATTTATTTTAGAACGACAAACAGAGAGAAAGGCAGAGAGAGAGAGAATGGGCGCGCCAGGGCCTCCAGCCACTGCAAATGAACTCCAGACGTGCACCCCCTTGTGTATCTGGCTAACGTGGGTCCTGGGATCGAGCATCGAACCGGGGTCCTTAGGCTTCACAGGCAAGCGCTTAACCGCTAAGCCATCTCTCCAGCCCAGTACTCTGTTTTTTTGTATGTTTTGCTTTTTAAATATTTTTATTTATTAATTTGCAAGCAAAGAGAGAGAATGGGTATGCCAGGGCCTCTAGCCACTACAAAGAAACTCCAGATACATACACCACTTTGTGCATCTAGCTTTATGTGGTTACTAGAGAATTGAACCTGGGTCATTAGGTTTTTATTGACAACTTCCATAATTGTAAACAATATCCCATGGTAATTTCCCTACCTCTTCCCATTTCCCCCTTTGAAACTCCACTCTCCATCATATCCCCTCCCCCTCTCAATCAGTCTTCTTTTTCCAGCCTTTTTTGGTTTTTCAAGGTAGGGTCTCTATCCCAGGCTGACCTGGAATTCACTATGTAGTCTCAGGGTGGCCTCGAACTCACAGAGATCCTCCTACCTCTGCCTCCCAAGTGCTGGGATTAAAGGCATGGTTCACCATGTCCGGCCTGCAAATTTTTTTTTTTTAATATTTTTGAGGCAAGCCCAACAGACTGGCTTTTTTTTTTAACGTGGGGTGGGGAGATTGGCATGCCAGGGCCTCTGGCCACTAATTGAACTCCAGACGTGTGTACCACTTTGTGCACATGTGTGATTTTGGACACTTGGGTCACCTTGTGTGTCTGGCTTACATGGGACCTGGGGTCGAATGTGGGTCCTTAGGTTAGGCTTCGCAGGCAAGCACCTCAATCGCTGACCCATCTCTCCAGCCCAAATATTTATTTATTTAAGAGAGAGAGGAAGAATGGGCACACCAGGGCCTCTGGTCACTGCAAACAAACCCCAGACGCTACCATATGCATCTGGCATATGTGGATATTGGGGAATCGCACCTTGATCCTTAGGCTTCGCAGGCAAACACCTGGACCGCTAAGCTGTCTCTCCAGCACTTTTTTTTTTAAATTATTTATTTTATTTATTTTGAAGTAGGGTTTCACCATAGTCCAGGCTGACTTGGAATTCTCTGTATAGTCTCAGGGTAGCCTTGAACTCATGGCAATCCTCCTACCTCTGCCTCCCGAGTGCTGGGATTAAAGGTGCCCGGCCAGCCCTTGTTTTGGTTTGGCTTGGTTTTTTGAGATGGGGTCTTGCTGTAGCCAAGGCTGACATGGAATCCACTCTGTAGTCTCAGGGTGGCCTCCAATTCACAGCAATCCTCTTACCTCCAGCCTCCCGAGTGTTGGGATTAAAGGCGTGTACCACCACACCAGCCTCCTTGTTGTTGTTTTCTTTTTTTAAATAAGTTATTTATTTACTTGCAAACAGAGAGAGAAAGAATGGGTGTGCCAGACCCTCCACCTACTGGAAAGGAACTCCAGATGTATGTGCCACTCTGTGCATTTGGCTTACATGGGTAGTGGGTTGTTGGGTTTTACAGACAAATACCTTAACCGCTGAAACATTTCTCCACAGCCTTTTTTTTTTTTTTCCCTCATTCTAGCTCAGGCTGACCTGGAATTCACTATGAGGTCTCAGGGTGGCCTCAAACTCACAGCAATCCTCCTACCTCTGCCTCCCAAGTGCTGGGATTTAAAGGTATGTGCCACCATGCCTGGCTTCCTATTTTGTTTTTTGAGGTGGGCTCTCGCTCTAGCCCAGGGTGACCTGGAACTCACTCTATAGCCCAAGGTTGGCCTCAAACTCACAGTTATCCTTCTACCTCAGCCTCCAGAGTGCTGGGATTAAATGTGAGCACCACCATGCCTGGCATGTTTGTGAATTTTGGTCAGAATTGTGTCTCAGCTCTTGGTCTGGGCTGATCTTGACCCTCTCTCCACAGATTTCCACCGCTGTGAGAAGGCAATGACTGCCAAGGGAGGTGACGTCTCTGTGTGCGAGTGGTACCGGCGTGTGTACAAGTCACTGTGCCCCCTGTCCTGGGTATGTACTTCCCAGTGGAGGCGTGGCATGCTCAGGTTGGGACCTTGCAGAAAGGAATGTGGTGACAAGGTGGGAGTTCATCTCCAAGGGTCAGAGGGAGGGTAAGGATCCCACTGTACACTAAGTCAGGGCCTCAGCCAAGGCGACCAGGACCTTCATGCTAGGTCCCACTCATGCTTGCTTGCTTGCTTTCTTTTTTTTTTTTTTTGTTCAATTTTTATTTATTTATTTGAGAGAGAGAGAGAGAGACAGAGAGAGAGAGAGAGAGAGAGAGAGAATGGGCACACCAGGGCCTCCAGCCACTGCAAACGAACTCTAGACGTGTGCACCCCCTTGTGCATCTGGCTAACTTGGGTCCTGGGGAGTCGAGCCTCTAACCGAGATCCTTAGGCTTCACAGGCAAGCGCTTAACCACTAAGCCATTTCTCCAGCCCCCACTCGTGCTTTCTGTAAGAATGGTTTGTACAACAGACTATCCTTTTATGCTGTGAGCAAGAGAGAGGAAGGCTGGAGAGATGGCTTAGCAGTTAAGGTGCTTGTCTGCAAAGCCAAGGGACCCAGATTCAATTCCCCAGTACCCACGTTAAAGTCAGATGTACAAGGTGGTGCATGCATCTGGAGTTTATTTGCAGTGGCTAGCGGCCCTGGCACACGCATTCTCTCTCAAATAAATAAGGTTTTTTTTTGGGGGGGGGGATGGCTTTTCGAGGTAGGGTCTCGCTCTAGCCCAGGCTGACCTGGAATTCACTATGTAGTCTCAGAGTGGCCTCAAGCTCACAGCGATCCTATCTCTGCCTCCCCAAGTGTTGGGACTAAAGGTGTGCCCTACCATGCCCAGCAAATAAAGTATTTTTAAAAATTATTTAAAAAAAAAAGTAGAATAGTCCCATGATCCAAAATAGAATCATTCACATAAATTGAGGAATTGCCAAGAATTTTCTACTTTTTTCCTCTAGAGATAGGTTCTTGCTTTGTAGCCTAGTTTGGCCTGAAACTCTGGATTTTCCTGCTTCAGCCTCGCAAAGGCTAGATGTTGTACAGGTGTGCACCATCACGCCCGGCTAGACCGCCTTCATTAATTTCATTTTCTTTCCCTTTGTTAAGGCATTCTGGTGTAAATCTCAGACATGTTATTTCACCACACCTCCTAGTATGGATCTTGACTAAAGGAGCACTTACGAGGCAGCAGTCCTTTTAGTCTTACTATGATGAGATGTTACATACATAATAATCCAATGTTACCTTATTTCATGAAATCACAGGGTCTTATTGACTATAAGACATATTCAGAGATGTTTAATCTTGATAAAAATCGGTGAAAATAGGGCTGGAGAGATGGTTAAGGCACTTGCCTGCAAAGCCAAAGGCCTCAGGTTCAATTCCCCAGGACCCAAGTAAGCCAGATGCACAAGGTGATGCATGCATCTGGAGTTCTTTTGCAGTGGCTGGAGGCCCTGGTGTGCCCATTCTCTCTCTGCCTGCCTCTTTCTCAAATAAATAAATAAATAAATAAATAAATAAATAAAAATGTTTTATGAAGCTGGGCGTGGTGGCGCACGCCTTTAATCCCAGCACTCAGGAGGCAGAGGTAGGAGGATCGCCGTGAGTTCGAGGCTACCCTGAGACACTCCATAGTGAATTCCAGGTCAGCCTGGGTTAGAGTGAGAACCTACCTTGAAAAGCCCAAAAAAAAAAAAAAAAAAAGTTTTATGAGTTAGAGGGCTTAGGTTTTAAGGTGTTTGACTGCAAAGCCTAGGGACGTAGGTTTGATTCCCCAGTACCCACATAAGCCAGATGCACAAGGTGGCATGTGTGTCTGTGGCTAGAGGCCCTGGCATACCATTCTCTCTCTCTCTCTCAAAATAAATCAATATTTTAAACAAATGGGCTAGGGAGATTGCTTAGTGATTAAAGGTGCTTTGTTTGAAGCAGCAGGATACACTGATGCATGCATGCACATACATATGCATACATACATACATATGAGTAAATAAGAAAATTTTAAAAGTTAAAATCAAAACTCGGAATCTTCTAGATGGAGTGATAATTCTTGGAAATGCCATTTCTATGCCACTCATGGATCTGATGACCAGTTGGTTCTCTGTGTTTGGCCTTGTTTGCCCTTGGCTGCATAATCTAGAGGTCCATTCACACCAGAACATAGATCAGCCTCCTTTTTACAGCCGTCCAGTATTTCTCTTTCCTCTCTTCTTCCAAGCAACACAGAGTGTCACAGGGTCTGGAAGCAGGGCACATGTGCACTCTTAAACCTTGAGCAGGGACACATCTCCCTGGGCCGTCTCTAGAGTGAACCTGGGATTTTTTCACCTTTGCATTCCTCAGAAGGTCACCTTGTTTAGGTTAGTGATTGCTGTCTTTTGGGGTCTGTGTCGATTCCCTGGCCCTCAAGAATGGAGAACATACAGCAGGTTGCTGTGGCTGTTGGTTTTCAGGGACACAGGTGGGTAAAGTGAGGTGAACAAGAAGCCCACCACATGCTTTCCCCGCAGAGAGGGTAGTGACATTACCTGTCTCTCTGCAGGTCTCAAGCTGGGATGACCGCCTTGCAGAAGGCACGTTTCCTGGAAAGATCTGACGTGGCTCCACCTCAGCTCTCCTCTGTCTTCTGTCCTCCCAGGGTAGTAAAGGGGGACCTGGGTCCATGATGGTCCCTGCCCTGGGACCCTGAATCATGATGTAACTGCTAATAAAAACTCACTGGAAAAGTGTTAGACTGTGTGTCCAAGAGCTGGACAGCTCTGGCCAGTACAGGGGTCTCAGAGTGGTTATTTACAAACATTTCATTATTTATACTACAGTGCCTTACGTCCCTCAGTCTAGCCTCGAACTTCCTGTGCAGCTGAAGATGAATTGAATCCTGCTCCTTTTGCCTCCACCACACCCAGCTTCCTACAAGATGGTGTTAAACTATATTCACACTACCTTTATTATACCTGAGAAATTAATGAACTCTCAGTACTACATGTGCAGCCGCTTCTGTAGGAGCTCCTGTCCCTGAGTGCTGGTCCCCCTCACTTCCTGAGTTTATCATGGTGATGAGAAGTCCTAGGAGCAGGCCAGGGACTCTTGTTATGCCATAGCACCCAACCAGGCACACAGGTAAGTCCAATGTATCACCAGAGCGGCGTGGCCAGCTAGAGTGCCTTTTTTTTTTTTTTTTTTAAAGGTAGGGTCTTACTGTAGCCCAGGTTGACCTGGAACTCACTGTAGTCCCAGGCCACACTCGATCTCACAGCAGACTTTACCAACTGAGCCATCTTTCCCCAGATTTTTTCTTTAAGGTAAGGTGTCAACACAACCCAGAGTGGCCCCAAACCTGTATTTTCCTGCCTCATATCCCTGAATACTTGAATTACAAGCATGGCCCAGCACACCTGGCTAACATGAAGAATGAAATAGGATGTCCAGTAAAAAGCCAAGGGTAGGGTGCCCCATATGAACTGCCAACAGGCTACTGCCCTTTGCTGTTTGCTCACTTTCCTCCTGAGATAGTCCACACGCTTTAAAGCATTTATGAACATATTGGGTAAGATGGGCATGGTGATACACGCCTTTAATCTCAGCACTTGGGTAGTAGAGGTAGGAAGATGGCTGTGAGTTTGAGGTCAGCCTGGGCTAGAGTGAGATACTACCTCAAAACCAAATAGAAGCTGGGCGTGGTGGCACACACCTTTAATCCCAGCACTCAGGAGGTAAAAGGTAGGATTGCCATCAGTTTGAGGCCACCCTGAGACTACATAGTGAATTCCAGGTCAGCCTAGGCTAGAGCAAGACCTTACGTCAAAAAATAAATAAATAAATATTGATATGTTTTTAAGCATGCAGCTTGGTGGTAGTTTGCCTAGCATGCCCAAAGCCCTGCCTTACATTGCTAGCTCCTGACAGTGTACTTGTGGGTACATGGTTTTTTGTTTGTTTTTTGGCTTTTTGAAGTAGGGTCTCTAGCTCAGGCTAAGAACTGTTTGTTTGTTTTGAGGTAGGGTCTCACTCTGGCTCAGGCTGACCTGGGATTCACTATGTAGTCTCAGGGTGGCCTCGAACTCACGGCAATCCTAACTCTGCCTCCCTAGTGCTGGGATTAAAGGCATGCACCACCATGCCTGGCAGAACTATGGTTTTTTTGTTTTGTTTTTTTTAATTTGACAGAGAATGAGTGCACCAGGGCTTCTGGCTTACTTGGGTGTTGGGGAATCGAGCCTTGAGCCAGGGTCCTTAGGCTTCACAAGCAAGTGCTTAACCGCTAAGCCATCTCTCCAGCCTGATTCACAATCTTGGGGGATGGCCCCAATAGTTTTTTAATCAATTCCAATGATGTTCATACATCCCCATAGTCCAAGATCTTAACTGAGCCATAATACCAAAAAACAACCTCAAAAAACCCATAATGGCACAGAATAAACATTCACACTACAAAAGATGGCATTGGGCATAGCAAAGAAATACTCAGCAATACATGATTTAAAACAACCAGGGCAAACATCAAACTCTGTAGCTTCAAATCCAACAACTAGTCAGTAACAAGTCTCCAAGTTCAATAATTCCAACCAGCAACAAATCTCTGGAGTTCCAATTCTGCACCTCCTGCTAGGCTCCTCACAGTCCTGGAAAACTTCGGACTAGCATCTTTCTTTAGCAGCCATCTCGTGGTCCCAGCATCTCCACTGGGTCTCCACTGCAATCCACAGTTCATCCTCATGGCCCCATGGGGTCTCCATGCAGGCATCCAGCAAACCTGCTCCACACTGCCCTTGCTCATTTCCAAAACACAAGACTGTGTTGCAAATTCAATGACCCTCTTTTTCCTGCATTTCTTAGACTCCACAATACCAGGTAGGGTGCCAGTTTGTTAATCCAGGGGGGAATAAAGCAGACTTTGAAGAACAGGACACTCCTTGCGCACTCAGACCCCTTCATCAAGAATCTACATTCTTCCTGTTGCCCCAGTGCAGTTCAGCCGGCCCAGTCTCAAAGGTTGTAATCTCTTAATTGCAGCTGAATGGGCAGTAGTTCACCCAAAGATTTAATTTTTTCCGTGCCATATCCCTCTGCTCACACCAGTTCATTTCTACACAAAGCAACCCTGCACAACTTGCCTATAGCTCAGTCCAAGCAAAGCTCTTTCTCACCCTCATAAGCCAAACCTCATAGTCCATAGTTCTTACTGCATTCGGGTCTTTCAAATCCTTCCATATTCCTCTTGAAAATCAGCTAGAAAAGGCCAAAGCTACACAGCCAGGATTCTAACAGCAATCTCACTCCTTAGTACCAGTTTACTGTTGCAGTTAGCTTCACATTGCTGGTAGAAATCACCCAACCAAGAGCAGCTTGTGGGAAAAGCAGATTTATTTTGGCTTACAGGCTCGAGAGGAAGCTCCACAATGGCATGAGCAGAGGGTGGACATCACCCGCTGACCCACATAAGGTAGACAACAGGAACAGGAGGATGTGCCAAACACTGGCAGGGGAAAACTGGCTATACCACCCATAAGCCCACCCCCAACAGTACACTCCTTCCAGTAGGCATTAATTCCCAAATCTCCATCAGCTGGGAACCTAGCATTCAGAACACCTAAATTTATGGGAGACAACTGATTAAACCACCACACCCACAAAAGGCAGATGCACAAGACTGTATATGCATCTGGAGTATGGTTGCAGTGGCTGGAGGCCCTGGCATGCCCTTTCTCTCTCTCAAATATATAATTAAAAATACTGTGGGCTGGAGAGATGGCTCAGCGGTTAAGCACTTGCCTGTGAAGCCTAAGGACCCTGGTTTGAAGCTCGATTCCCCAGGACCCACGTTAGCCAAATGCACAAGGGGGCACATGTGTCTGGAGTTAGTTTGCAGTGGCTGGAGGCCCTGGCACGCCCATTCTCTCCCTTTCTCTCTGCCTCTTTCTCTCTCTGTCGCTGTCAAATAAATAAACAAAAATAGACAAAATAATTTTAAAAATGCTTTTGTAAAAATATACAATATGGGCTAGAGAGATGGCTTAGCAGTTAAGGAACTTGCCTGCAAAGCCAAAGGATCCCAGTTCAACTCTCTGGGACCCATGTAAACCATATGCACAAGGGGTGCATGCATCTGGAGTTCGTTTGCAGTGGCTGGAGGCCCTGGCATGCCCTCTCTCTCTCTCTCTCTCTCTCTCTCTCTCTCAAATAAAAATAAATTATGTATGTGTGTGTGTGTGTGTTTTGGTTTTTTGAGGTAGGGTTTCACTGTAGCCCAGGATGACCTGGAATTCACTATGTAGTCTCAGAGTGGCTTTGAACTCATGGCGATCCTCCTACCTCTGCCTCCCAAGTGCTAAGATTAAAGATGTGTGCCACCATGCCTACAATAGAGCTGGGTATGGTGGTCAGACTTAGAATCCTAGTATTTAGGAAGCTGAAGCAGGAAGACCGCCTTGTGTTTGGGGCCAGTCTGGGCTACATAGTTTTATGCTAGCCTAGACTACATAATAAGACCCTGTCTCAAAACACCAATAATAATAATATTCTTAAAACCAGGTATAGGGCCGGGCGTGGTGGTGCACCCCTTTAATCCCAGCAATTGGGAGGCAGAGGTAGGAGGACTGCCCAGAGTTCAAGGCCAGCCTGAGACTATATAGTGAATTCCAGGTCAGCCTGAGCTACAGGGACACTTTACCTGGGGGGGGGGGGAGGTACAGGCATGGTGGCACATGTCTGTAATCCCAGCACTCAGGAAGGTGGAGCAGGAGGATCACAAGTTAACCTCATCCTTCGCTACCTAACAAGTTTAAGGCCAACCTAGGATACATGAGTCCCTGTCTCAATAAGGGCAGGAAGGTTGGCTCATGGAGGAAGTGCTTGCCACACAAGCACGAGTTCAAGAATTGGATCCCAAGCGCCCATCTAAAAGCTGGACATGGGTAGAGCAGGTCTGTAACAGCAGCACCCCTACGGCTAGATGGGAGATGGCAGCAGGAGAATGAGAAGTTCGTGGGTCAGAATACAGCGACAGAGACCCTGCCTCAAGCAAGGTGGAAGGCGAGGAGCAACAGCTCGAACTTGTGCCGGGGCATGTGGGCGTCCACAAACACGCACACACTCACACACCCCTCCAAAACACTCGTAGAAATAATAGTCCTGCAAAAGCTTTTCTGCCCATTTCCAGAATCATCACACTGGATTCTTCTGTGTGCCTCTTTAGTGCTCCCCAGCAAGAGGCAGCCCATGCCAGAGTGCCTCTGTTAACAAGGGCCGTGTGGTGGCACCTCACCTTTAATCACAGCACTCAGGAGGCAAAGGTCGAAGGATCGCTGTGAGTTCAAGGCCAGCCTGGGACTACAGAGTGAGTTCCACTTCAGCCTGGGCTAGAGCGAGACATATATATATATATATAGTTTCTCTGTTTTTGTTTTTCCAGATAGGGTCTCACTGTAGCTCAGGCTGACCTGGAATTCACTACATAGTCTCAGGGTAGCCTCGAACTCACAGCGATCCTCCTACCTCTGCCTCCCAAGGGCTGGGATTAAAGGCGTACGCCACCACGCCCGGCTAAGTTTAATGTTTTTATTTACTTTTTTTTTTAGAAAGAAAAGTAAAAATCAAACTTTATTGTTGTGTTTTGCCATTTTGGTAGCATTTTAAACACAGGCTTCGATCTTCAGAATACCCTGGATTCAGTAGAGAAAACCTTTTTAAATGAAGTTTTGTACAATAGAAACTTCTCAGCAGTCAAAATGTAGACTGTAAAAAAATACATGCAAAACATACTCTTCTGAAAACACTTAACTTTGAACAAAGCACCAAACTACACAAATGCAGAATGAAAACAGCATTTCAACTCCACCAAAAGTTGTCATCATAAAAGGTGTAAAAGTCACCTAACTTCTCTAGGCACTGTTCACTTTTTAAACAGGAGACAATAAAAATGTTGTCCACAAACAACATCCCAGCTCTACGGCAGGTTTCAGAAAATCTTTAACTCCATGCTTTAATAGCGACAAGGCGAATAAGATCGAGACCTGGAACGTGATCTGTATCCTCCATGACTGTAGTAAGGGGAAGGTGATCCCCTTCTGTAAATCTGATCCCTGTCTTGAGCAGCTCTCCATCCTCCACCACCGCCTCCTCCTCCTCTGCATGATCTGCTATAGTAATCTTGATCATCATAGCCTCCAGCGTATCCTCTATCGTAATAATCCCGACGACGTGAACCGCCATAGGTTGGTCTCCCCATGTAAATCCCAGGAGTTGGGGTATGTGGTCTCTTTGTAATGGAGAAATCAACTCTAACTCTACGTCCATCAAGCTCCATTACATTGGCACGTTCTTTAGCTTCCTTGGCATCATCTACATTTTCAAAGTATACAAAAGCAAATCCTCTTGAGCGTCTAGACTGCTGGTCATATACAATAGACACATCAGCAATGGGGCCATATTTAGAGAACACTTCTCTTAGATCTCTTTCTGTGGTGTACAAGCTCAAGCCAAACACTCGAAGACAACAGTTAGGGTCAGGATTTGCCCGATTCCCAACATGGCGCCTTCGAGTAGACATGGGAGAATGGCTGTGGCTATGACGTCTGTGATAATCTCGACTATAAAATCTGCTACGGGACCGCCTATGGGAGCGGGATCGAGATCGTGACCTTGTATAATGCCTTCGAGAACTTCTTCTGGCTCTAGACCTACATTCAGATCTGGACCTGGATTTTGATCTGGATCGCCTGGAATCTTCCTTGGAGCGAGACCTTGCAGGGGTATGTCTTGCAGATTTCCCGGATCTGTGAGCACTACCACTTCTGGAAGCAGAACGGGATTCTTAGCGTAGTGCTTTCTGATTCCAGATTACTTCTTATCTTAACTTCATTTTTATTTCTTCATTCTTCCGTTTCAAATTCTGACTTCTTTCATCTTCCCCACTTCACACAAATTGCTCAATATTCTACAAGTGGGACTTCTGGTCTGATAATTAGCATGCATTCTTTCTTTTATTTTTTCAAATTTCAGCTTCACTTATTCCTGAGCTTCAAATACTCATTTATAAAACTTGTCAAATGACGACTTCCGCATTTTCCTTCTTCAACATTAACCCGCTCATGACTCCGTCCTAACGTCGCGGCTCGCGGCTTCCACGGAAGAGCCCATCTCCTCCGCGCCTTCTTCTACCGAGGCTCGGCGTGGCCTCGCTAGGACGCACCACCCACCGAGCCCGCCTGCCTGCCAGCCGCTCGGAGCCGACGCGCGCCGCACCGGCCTCTCTAATATTTTTATTTACTTGAGAGAGGGTAGAGAAGAGTATGGGATGGTTGTGCCTGGGGTTCTTGCCACTCGGACTTCAGATGCATGTGCCACTTTGTGCATCTGGCTTTACGTGGGCGCTGGGGAATAGAACCGGGCCAGCATACTTTGCGAATAAGCATATTTAACGCGGAGTCATCTCCCGAGCCCTAATGTCTTTTATTTCTGAGACAGTCTCACTGTGTGCACAATTCTCTTGCCTCTGGGTTACTGAGGTGCCTCCGCCAGTCCTGGCTTAGCCAGCCTCGTCATAAGGGGATCTTAAACTTCGGTTGCTGCCTGGTTCGCATACAATGGGGTAGCGACGGCTCTGAAGGACACGATAAATGCCCTGGCTTTGCTTCTGCTTTGGTGTGAAGTCCGGAGTTGGTCTCCTGCCCCAAGCCACCATTTTAGCCCGCAGGGACAGAGCTTCACCACCAGGGGGCGCTGTCGGAAGGCACATGGGCTCCCCCGGCAGGCAGCTTGGAACTTGTGGCTTGCTCGGTTCTCACTGCCACCCTGCAACATGGTAAGAAGACACCCATGTTGCAGATGTACACTCCAAGTCATCTGCACAGTAAAGACAGAACTGGCATTTAAACTTAGATTCATTTATTTACTATTATTTTTTGTTGCTGTTTTGTTTTTTTGAGGCTGACCTGGAATTCACTATGTAGTCTCAAGGTGGCCTTGAACTCACAGCAATCCTCCTACCTCTGCCTTCCTAGTGCTGAGATTAAAGGCGTGCGCCATCACACCCGGCTCCTTATTTTTATTTTATCTTTTTTCTCCCAAGTTACCATTATTTTATTTTTTTACTTGCAAGGGGAAAGCGAGAAAGACAGACAAAGATAGAGAGAATGGGTGCAGAACCTCCAGCTGTTGTAAATGAACTCTAGATGTATGTACCACTTAGTGCATCTGGCTTTACATGGCTTCTGGGAAATCAATTAGGCTTTGCAGGCAAGCACCTTAACTGCTGAGCCATCTCTCCAGTGTTTGCTTGTTTTGTTTTTTGAGATAGTTTCTGGCTCTGTAGATAGCCCAGGCTGGCCTGGAATTTACGATCCTCCTGTCTTCACTCCCAAGTGCTGGCATTACAGGCTTGCACCATGTGGGGCTTGAACCTAAATCTCTATGGTTCTGCAGGCAGAAGTGTGGGAGGGGGTTCCTTTTCTCCCACCAAGCCCATTCCTTTTTCTACATTCTTCTCCCCTTCATTGTACAGCCATGTCAAAGTGCCCTCGCTCACCCATTGCCCACATGGTCCTCTCCTCACTGCCGTCTCCGTGACGGCACCCTGAACGCACTTCCCTTTCCCCCTGCACTTCCTTCCCACTGCTTTGTCTGGGCCAGCCCTGACCTCTGCTATGAGGGTCCCTCTTTGGTCCTTCCTTTGAGGTCCTGGGCTCTGAGAGCTGGAACCACTTTCCTAGGGTCTCACAGCAAGGGAGAGAGCTCTGACACTGGGGAGTCTCAGCCATCTTTGCGGGTCTGTCATGGACCTGCCTCTGCTCTCAAGAAAGGCCAAGTAGCTCCATCTGCAGGAGAGGGCCCTGGGGTAGAGTGCTCATCCCCCAGCCTCATCCCCTCCTGCACCACTACAGCCTGGCAACCAGAGGCCCTGGACCTAACGACCTTGCCTCAGTGGCCAGACAAGAGCACAATCCTGAATTTCAGGTCTGTAAATCACTTCCATGTCAGGAACCACATAAAATCTGTTCTTCCATCTTGGTCTGCCTGCTGGGCCTCTTTTCCCCTCCTCTAGGCACCCTCCCTCCTTCCTTGGGCACTGGTGCAAGGAGGGGCCTGGGCATATATAGGGAGCCACTGTGGGTGGGGCTGGCCAGAGAGGCTTCTGCAGCAAAGGTGAAAAGGGGGTTCTGGGAGTCTAGTGGGGCAGGAGGAGTTGGGATGGGCTCTGAGCTCACCTTTCCTGTGCTGTAGACGGGCTTACTGGCAGTGCTGTGGGAGGCTGGGCACAAGGGTCACCAGCCTGGGCTCTGCAGTGGGAGCACCCCATGAGAGCTGGGGTAACAGAGTGATAGAGGGTCTGCCTAGCCCTCCATCACTCCTAACTTCTTCCTGACCTTATCCTTGTTCCCGTTTTTCCAGGCAGGACAATGTCTTCTGTAGCAACAGAAGTGGAGAAAGGGTCTCCAGTGGTCGTGGGACTGTTGGTCATGGGCAACATCATTGTTCTGGTGAGAGACCCCAGCACTGGGGCGCCATGGGTACCTGGAGGGAGGTGGCAGCCCTGAGCAGGGGTGTTTCTGAGGGTGTGCTAGTCAGCACAGCCTGGCTGTGTCCCAGCTCCCAGACCTCAGGGAACAATTTGACTTTTCCCTGCCTCCTCTTCCTCATCTATACACTTTGTGTTGCTGAATGTGTAAATTAATTGACATAGGGCATTCAACTTAGAAAAAGTGTTTGAAGCCCAGAGTGTAGCCTCATGTCTGTAATCCCAACACTCGGGAGTCTGAGGTAGGAAGGTTGTTGTGAGTCTGAGGTCAGCCTGGGACTACAGAATGAGTTCAAGGTCAACCTTGGCTAGAGTGAGACTTGCCTACAAAAAAAAAAAAAAAAAGAAAGAAAGAAAAAAAGAGAGAGAAAGAAAGAAGGGAGGAAAGGGAAAGGAGAAGGAAGGGAAGAAGGGAAAAGAAGAGTGCTTGAAAGGCTGGGGCTTGTAGCTCAGTTGGTAGAGTGCTTGCCTGGCACACAGGAAGCCCTAGGTTCAAGCCCCAGTACCACATAAACCAGGCATGAGGCACCTGTGATCCAGGCATTTTGGGGATGGAGGCAAGAGCATCAGAAAGTCAAGGTCATCCTCGCCTGCACAATGAGTTTGAGGCCAGCCTGGACTATATGAGACCCCATCTCAGAAGAAAACAAAATTTAAAAAAAATTTTTAAACATGACCACAGAGAAGTCTTCCCTAGCTTTGTCCCTTGCCAGCCCCGTCCCTGTGACTGGATTTTTCATTTGTCTGGTTTTTCTTTTCTCCCCACTTTCTTCTTTTGTTTTCCTGAGGTAGGGTCTCATTGTAGCCCATGCTGACCTGGAACTAACTCTGTAGCCCATGCTGGCCTTGAATTCACAGCAATCCTCCTCCCTCAGCCACCGCAGTGCTAGTTAATAAAGGCATGTGCCACCATGCCCTGCTTACTCTGATATTTCTTTAAGTGAACACAAGCAAACAAAAATGTTTGGGGAGCTGGCATGTGGAAGCCAGGCTCTAGCTGAGCCTCTCCTTCCCTCCTGGCTTCCACCACCTCATCCCTGCTCCCCAGGGGTGAGGGATGGGCCACCCTTGTCCTGCTTTCTCCTGAGGGCATGGGGCCCTGGGGATAGAGACTCAGGCAGCTCAGCAGCTGACCCAAGCAGACATCTAACTAGCTGACCTGTCCAGCTATCAGGTCTGGCTCTGTTTGCCGAGACGGTATGGGTGACCGCTGACCAGTACCGTGTGTACCCGCTGATGGGCGTCTCGGGCAAGGACGACGTCTTTGCTGGTGCCTGGATTGCCATATTCTGTGGCTTCTCTTTCTTCGTTGTGGCCAGCTTTGGTGTGGGAGCAGCACTCTGCCGCCGCCGCTCCATGGTCCTCACGGTGAGACCCCAGGACAGGGGTGGTGGGTACAGATGGGCACAGAGCTTGTCACTGCAGTCATAATACTACCAAGGTCACCAGTGTAAGTTCCACTCGGCACCTTGATCTGGTCTTAAGGGCATCTTTTCATTTCATCCTCCCCTGACCCCATTAGTCGCACTTGGCTGTTACCGCCTGTGTACAAAGAGAACTGGTCGCAGGGCGGACAGAGAAGGTCTGCACAGCTACTAGAAGGCTCCTGGCAGCAGGACTGAGATTCGAACCCCAATTAGTTGGGTTCCACAGTCTGTGCTCATGAGCTCCTCCAATAACAACAACAAAAATCAGAATAGTGCTGTCACCATTGTGCGAGTATGCACATCAGGCCAGGAGCTTAGCGGCTTACACAGATTGCTTGCTTGCTTCTCACGGCCTGCCTTGAAACCCGACCGTCTCCACTGCCATAACCACCGTCCTACTTGGCAGAGATGGAAACATTCAGCGAGGCACTTGTCCAGGTCCACAAGCCCGCCGATCAGCTCTTGACACTGCTATTCTCTGTTTTTCTCTTTGTGCTTGTTTGTTTGTTTGTTTGTTTGTTTGTTTGTTTGTTTTGAGGTAGGGTTTCCTCTCTAGCCCAAGCTGACCTGGAATTCACTACGCAGTCTCAGGCTGGCTTCAAACTCGCAGCGATCCTCCTACCTCTGCCTCCCAAGGCTGGAATTAAAGTCATGTGATTCTGTTGCTTTTTTGTTGTTGTTATTGTTTGTTTTTTTATTTTTATTTATTTATTAGAGACAGAGAGAGGGAGGGAGGAAGGGAGAATGGGTGTGCCAGGGCCTCTAGCCACTGCAAACAAACTCCAGACACAAACACCACCGTGTGCATTAAGTGGGACCTGGTGAGTCAAACATGGGTCCTTAGGTTTTGCAGGCAAGTGCCTTAACCATTAAGCCATCTCTCCAGCCTGCTTATTTTTAAATAATTTATTTATTTTGCAAACACAGATAAAGACAAAAGAAAGAGAGAGAGAAAGAAAAGATGAAAGGAAGGACACACCAGGGCTCTTGCCACTGCAACTCCAGATGTATGCAGAACTTTGTGCATTTGGCTTTATGTGGGTACTGGGGAATTGAGATGGGGGGATCATTAGGCTTTACAAGCAAGCACCTTTAACTGCTGAGCCATCTTTCCAGCCTTGGTTTTTTTTTTTTTTTTTTTTGAGGTAGGATCTTGCTCTAGCCCAGGCCCAAGACCAAAAAAAAAAAAAAAAAAAAAAAAAAAAAAAAAAAAAAAACAGAGGAAGAGGGGAGATGGCTTAGTGGTTAAGGTACTTGCCTGCAAAAGGACCCATGTAAGTCAGATGCACAAGGTGGCACATGCATCTGGAGTTTGCTTGCAATGGCTAGAGGCCCTGGCACACCCATTCTCTCTCTCAATGAATAAATAAAAATATTTTAAAACAGAGCTGGGGAAATGGTTTAGTGGTTAAAGTGCTTGCCTGAGAAGCCTAAGGACCCAGGTTTGATTCCCCAGGACCCATAAAAACCAGATGCACAAGGTGGCACATGTGTCTGGAGTTTGTTTGCAGTGGCTGGAGGCCCTGGCACACCCATTCTATCTGCCTCTCTCCCTCTCTCTCTAATAAATAAATAAATAAAATTAAAAAAAATTAAAACCAGGGCTAGAGAGATGGCTTAGTGGTTAAGGCGTTTGCCTGCAAAGCCAAAGGATCCCAGTTTGATTCTCTAGGACCCACGTAAGCCAGATGAACAAGATGGCACATGCTGGGGTTTGTCTGCAGTGGCTGGAGGCCCTGGCATACCCATTCTCTCCAATAAATAAATAAATAAAATATATTTTAAAAAATTAAAACTGTAAGAGGAGGCGCCAAGGTCGCAGAGCTGGGATGCAGTGGAGGGTCTTGTGGCCTCCCAGCAGCGCTTCCTCAGTCAGCACACGCTTACTGAGCAGGACAACCATCCCCACAGGGCGCACAGAACTCGCAATGATCTGGAGGAGTCTGGGGAGGACGAGGAAAACCCCAACAGTCTAGGGAAGCAAAGGCCCTGGGGAGTCTGCCAGGCCAGCAGACCACAGTGGGGCTATGGTGGAGAGAGAGGGGGCAGGGAAGGTGGCCAGTCAGGGTAGACCGGCTTTGTTCTTTTTTGTTGTTGTTTTTGTTTTTCGAGGTAGGGTCTCGCCCTAGCCCAGGCTGACCTGGAATTCACCATGTAATCTCAAGGTGGCCTCGAACTCATGAGGATCCTTCTGCCTCCCGAGTGCTGGGATTAAAGGCGTGCGCCACCATGCCCAGCTTTTTAGATCAGCTTTATTTTTAGTAGGTTGTAGTTATGTACGGAAGAGTTCCTTATTGCTCCCTTCTCCTCCTCCTCCTTCCCCTTCCTCTCTTCTTCTTCTCCTTCTCCTTCTTTCTTCTTCTTTTTCAATGTAGGGACTCACTCTAGCCCAGGCTGACTGCCTGGCATCCATTCTGTGGTTCCAGGCCAGCCTCAAATTTACAGCAATCCTCCCACCTCTGCCTCCTGAGTGCTGGGATTAAAGAGGTGCACCGCTACACCAGCATTCTTTTCTATCTTATGTTTAATTTTCTGACATAACAATCTAGCAAAAGCCTAAAAATCATCCAGATGTGGTGGCACATGCCTTAAGTCCCAGCACTGGGGGAGGAGGGCCAGAGGTAGGAGGATCCTTGTGAATTCAAGGCCACCCTGAGACTACATAGTGAATTCCAGGTCAGCTGGGGCTAGAGTGAGACCATACCTCAAAAAACCAAAAAAAAAAAAAATTATCTGGGCGTGGTGGTGCACACTTTTAATCCCAGCACTTGGGAGACAGAGTTAGGAGGAAGATCACTGTGAGTTTAAAGCCGTCCTGAGACTACACAGTGAATTCCAGGTCAGCCTGGGCTAGAGCGAGACCCTACCTCGAGAAATCAATCAATAAATAAACATTTAAAAATATATATATATATATATATATATATAATTTATTTACTTATTTGTGTGTGTGTTTGGGAGAGAGAGACATTATAGAATGGATACATCAGTGCCTCTAGCCACTGGAAACAAACTCTAAATGAATATGCTACCTTGCGCATCTGGCTTATGTGGGTACTGGGAAATAGAACCTGGGTCCTTTGGCTTTGCTAGCAAGTGCCTTAACCACTAAGTCCTTTCTCCAGCCCTGTTAAGATTATTATATAAAAAAAACAAAACTTACTGTGGGAAACTAAAGCAGAAGTGATGGTGGTCTATGCCCCAGGGAACTGTCACCTGGTTCAACAGTAGATCACCTCTGCTCCACTCTCTGCCACCAGGCCACATTTTTTCCACCTGAGGAATTTTAAAGGACATTCTAGATATGTAATCATTTATCTGTAAATACTTGAGTCCATATTGCTCCGTGTCACAGGACATTGTTTTCTGTGCCCCCTCCCATTCAGGGGACAGCATACAGGGACCTGTGCATGCTAGGACATTCCCAGCCCCTCCCTAGTGGATTCTAGGCAGGTGCTCTACCACTGAACTATATTGAGCATTTTTTTTTTCTTTTTTGCCTTTCATGCCATTGGCACACCACACAAAATTCCCCCTAATTCCTTCATATTTTTCAATGGCTAGTCTGTGCTTAAATGTCCCTAGTTGTCTTGAGAATGTCTTTATTTTAATTAACTTTTTCTTTTTTTTCTTTTCTTTTTTGGTTTTTCAGGGTAGGGTCTCCCTCTAGCGCAGGCTGACCTGGAATTCACTATGTAGTCTCTTGAACTGCCTCCTGAGTACTGGGATTAAAGGAATGCTTCACCACGCCCTGGTATTTCTTTTTAAAATAATTTTATTTATTTATTTATTTGCCAGTAGAGAGAGAGAATGAGAATGGGTGCACCAAGTCCTAGTGCCACTGCAGACAAACTGCACACAAATGGGCTGCTTTGTGCATCTGGCTTTGCATGGGTCCTGGGGAACCAAACTCAGGCTATGAGGCTTTTCAGGAAAGTGCTTCAACCACTGAGCCATCTCCTCCAGCCCATCTATTTCTTTTTCTTTTAATATTTTATTTATTTATTTATTTGACAGAGAGAGAGGGAGAGGAAGAGGCAGATAAAGAATGGATGTGCCAGGGCCTCTAGCCACTGCAAACGAACTCCAGGTGCATGTACCACCTTGTGCATCTGGCTTACATGGGTTCTGGGGAATCAAACCTAGGACTTCAGGCTTTGCCAGCAAGGGCCTTAAATGCTAAGCCCATCTCTCCAGCTCCTTTCTTTCTTTCATTGTTTTATTTTTATTTTTTTAAACATGTTTTTATTTATTTGAAAGAGAGAAGAGAGAGAAAGAGAGAATGGGCACACCAGGACCTCCAGCCACTACAAACGAACTCCAGATGCATGCGCCCCCTGTGCATCTGTCATATGTGGGTCCTGGGGAGTTGAACAGGGGTCCTTAGGCTTTGCAGGCATGCGCCTTCACCACTAAGCCATCTCTCCAGCCCTATTGTTTTATTTTTGGTTCTTTGAAATAGGGTCTTATTATGTAACCCAAGATGGCTTCCAACTTCCTGTGAAAGCAAAGGCTGGCTTTCTTACTTGGGGCAATCCTCCAGCCCCTGTTCCACCATACCTCAGTTTATACTTTTTTTTTTTGTTTTTTTTTTTTCAAGGTAAGGTCTCACTGTAGTCCAGGCTGACCAGGAATTCACAGTGTAGTCTCAGGGTGACTTTAAAATCACAGTGATCCTCCTACCTCTGGAGTGCTGGGATTAGAGGCTGGGATTTGCCACTACGCCCTGCCCATTTTATTTATTTTTTATGTATTTGCAAGCAGCAAGAGACAGGAGAAAATGGGTAAACAAGGGCTTCTAGTCAGTGCAAACTCCAGATGCATGCACCACTTTGTGCATCTGGCTTTATGCCCATGGGTATTGGGGACTCAAACCTGGGTCATGGTAGGCTCTTGCTCTAGCCCAGGCTGACCTGGAATTCAGTTGGTAGTCTCTGGCAATCCTGCCACCTCTGCCTCCCAAGTGCTGGCACTAAAGGCATGTGCCACCACACCCCTGTGCTGTTTTTTCAAATACTTTTTTTGTGCTTTGGACATAACTCAGCGCCCGGCTGCTACAACACTAGCCACTCGCTTAATTTTTTTTTTTTTTTTCTCTTAAGACAGGGTCTCACGCTATAGCCAACACTGGCTTTGAACACACTATGTGTAGCCTAGGCTGGCCTTAAGTTCGTGTGATCCTCCTACCTCAGTGACCCAAGGGTAGCTAGCATTGCAGAGGGGCCACCACCATGCCAACTGACCTACACAACTTTTTAAAAATTCCTTTGTACCTCCCTCCTTCGTTCCTTCCTTCCTCCCACCTTCCTTTATCTCTATTCCCCTCCCCCTCTTTTCTTCTCTCTCTCTTTTTTTTTTTTTTTTTTTTTTTGGTTTTCCGAGGTAGGGTCTCGCTCTAGCCCAGGCTGACCTGGAATTCACTATGTAGTCTCAGGGTGGCCTCGAACTCACTGCGATCCTCCTACTTCTGCCTCCCAACTCCCAAGTGCTGGGATTAAGGACGTGCACTACCGTTCTCCCTTTCTTCCTTTCTCCCTCTCTCTCTCTCTCTCTTTGTTGGAACCCAGGGCCTCACAGGGGCTAGGTCAGGGCTCTGCCCCTCAGCCCTGGGCCAGCAGTGCGGCCTGGTCCCCGCCCACTGGCTGTCTCTCCCCGCAGTACCTGCTGCTGATGTTCGTCGTGTATGTGTTCGAGTGCGCCTCGTGCATCACGTCCTACACCCACCGCGACTACGTGAGCCCGGCGGGGCAGGGCAGGCCGAGGCGGGCTGGGGTGCACTGGGGTGGGCTGGGGCGGGGCGGGGCAGGGCGGGGCGGGGCAGGCTGGGGCGGGGCGGCCCTGCTCCTCACCCAGCCTGTGGCTCCTGCTCTTCCCACCCTCCCTCCGCAGATGGTGTCCAACCCGTCCCTGATCACCAAACAGATGTTGACCTTCTACAGCGCAGACACCGACCAGGGCCAGGAGCTGACCCGCCTCTGGGACCGCATCATGATGGAGGTGGGCGGGGCTGTCTGTCCACCTTAGATGACAGTGCTTGAAAGCCAGTAGGGGATCCCTGGAACCACAACACTTTCCAAAGGAGTCATCAGGCCCAGAAAGGGAAGTTCATTTGCCCAGGGTCACCGAGTTAGTAAGTGCTGATAACAGTGTCAGCCATTTGGGGAGCAGCAACTCTGTGTACGTGTCTCACACTAGCCCAGGCTGACTTGGAATTCACTCTGATGTGTCAGGGTGGCCTTGAACTCTAGGCGATCCTCCTACCTCTGCCTCCCCAATGCTACGATTAAAGGTATGCGCCACAACGCTTGGTTTAGCACTGACTTTAAAAATATATTTTATAGGGCTGGAGGGATGACTTAGCGGTTAAGGCACTTGCCTGCAAAGCCAAAGTACCCAGGTTTGATTCCCCAGGATTCACATAAGCCAAATGCACAAGGTGGCGCATGCATCTGGAGCTTGTTTGCAGCAGTTGAAGGCTCTGGCTCACCCAGTTCTCCACCTCCTCTGTCTGTCTGTCTCTCTCTCTCTCTCAAATAAATAAATAAAATAAAATAAAAAATATTTTATTTATGTATTTGACAGAGAGAATGTGCATGCTAGGGCCTCCTGCCTCAGCAAACAAACTACAGGCAGGCATATGTACCACTTTGTGCATCTGACTTTATGTGGGTACTAGAGAATGGCACCAGACCAGCAGGCTTTGCAAACAACACCTTTAACTGCTGAGCCATCTCCCCAGCCCAACAAGGTCTCTTTTGTTTACTGCTATGAGAGCCAGCCTAGCTGGCCCAGGAGCTCCTAGAGTCTCCTGATTCCACCTCCCATTGCCCTAGCATTAGAATGCAGTGCTGCTTGCCTCCAACTTCACATGGCTTCTGGGGATCTAATCTCAGGTTTTCACACTCGTGAGCGAGCAGTCTCCCCAGCCCCACTAAGCTTTTTTTTTTGGGGGGGGGGGCGGGGTGGTCCGAGGTAGGGTTTAACTCTAGCTCAGGCTAGAATTCACTATATAGTATCAAGCTGACCTTGAACTCACCATGATCCGCCTATCTCTGTCTACTGAGTGCTGGGATTAAAGGCGAAAGTATTTTAAAAGAACTAACAAAGGGCTGGGGAGATGTGTCAGTGGTTAAAACAAGCACTTCTACACTAGCCTGACAGTAGGATTCAGATTCCCGGAACCCACGGAAAGCCAAAGGCAAGCAGTACATGCTTCTGCAGAGTCCAGTCCAGGCTGGGGAGCCCGACATCCTAACAGCAAAAGCAGACCCTGTCTCCAACAGGGATGAAAGTGGGGCTCCACACCCCAAAGTTGTCCTTTGACTTCCATATGGCTGCTTTGATGTGCACACACAGATAAAGAAGGAGGAAGAGGGGCTGGAGAGATGGCTTAGCAAAAGGCGTTTGCCTGCAAAGCCAAAGGATCCCAGTTCAATTCTCCAGGCTCCACGTAAACCAGATGCACATGGTGGCACATGCCCATTCTCTCTCTCTCTCTCTCTCTCTCTCTCCTCTCTGTCTCTAATAAATAATAATAATAATAATAATAATTTTAAAAAAAGGGAGAAGGAAGAGGAGAAAAGATGAGGATGGGTTTGGTCCAAATCTCCCATCAGCCTCCTGGCCCTGGGACAAATACCATACGATCCTTGCACATTCACATATGTTGAGGCCCAGGGCAGTACCAGAAGCTAGCTCTGCCTCTCCTTACTGAGTGACAGTTGAGCCGCAGTCCTCTCCTAGGTGCAGCCTCCCTCACCCCCAGCTTTCTCTCCAGCAAGAATGTTGTGGCACATCTGGCCCCATGGACTGGGTGAACTACACGTCGACCTTCCGGGCCGCCACTCCGGAGGTGGTGTTCCCCTGGCCCCCACTGTGCTGTCGTCGGACAGGAAACTTCATTCCCATCAATGAAGAAGGCTGCCGTGTGGGCCACATGGAGTACCTGTTCACCAAGGCACGTCCCCTCCCTGGCTGGCTGCACCTGTCAGGGAGCACATGGGGAGCCAGCTCTGACCACAGTCATCCCCAGAAGGTCACAGCCACTACCTGGAAGTCCCTGCTTGCTCCAGGGCTGAGTTCAGCATGGCCTTCCTGGCTCCCCTGAACCTCCCTGGGAGGCAGACAGTGCCACAGTCCCCATGGCAATGGCTCAGATGGGGAATCCAGGCAAAGGGAAGGGTGGACGGTATCTTACCATCACGCGCCAGCCTCCCCGGGCATCTTCTCAAGCGCCTGTGTTCCTCTCTCTGCCCAGGGCTGCTTTGAGCACATCAGCCATGCCATCGACAGCTACACATGGGGCATCTCATGGTTCGGGTTCGCCATCCTGATGTGGACGGTGAGAGGCGGGGAGCCTGTGGGCTGGGTGGGCTGTGGGTGTGGGCTGGGCCCCCTCCTCACGGCCTCCCCGCTCAGCTCCCAGTGATGCTGATAGCCGTGTACCTCTATGGCACCCTCTGAGGATGAGAGAAGGCGCCGCGCTCGCAGGCTCCTGCCCACCTCCCCAGTGCCACGGCCTCTTCACGCCCTGCGTCTTCCTGCACATCCTCCTTGTCTCTCCCTCCTCACGTCCCTTAACCTGCCTGTCTCCCACTCCCAGAATCAATCCCTTTCAAGGGTTAGGAGCCTTTCTGGGCCCTAGGAGTGCTCCCAGGTCTAGATTTGTGCCCGAACCCTTGACCTCATTTCACTTGGCTAATTCCTGGCCCATTGTTCAAGTGACAACAAACGGTCCTGTCCTCAGGTCCCCTTCCCTGGTCCTCCCGCCCACTCACAGACTCTTGCAGCTCCCGGCTCCCCTTTACAGCAGCTGTGGTCACTGTTGCTGAGCAGTGTGATTGGCTGTTTCAGCTCTGAGACACTAAGATTGTCCCGAGAGGAGTGACAAGTTATGTCATGGTCATTTTGTTGTCCCCATCATCATCCAGTACATGGCTGAGCATGGAGACCAGCTGTTCAATAAATTTTGATTGTCTAAATAAGTAAATGAGTTTCTTGTCTTTTTATTAATATTTTATTTATTTATTTAATTGAGAGAGAGAGAGAGGCAGAGAAAAAAGAGAGAATGGACACACCAGGGCCTCCAGCCACTGCAAACAAACGCATTTGCTCCCTTGTACATCTGTTTTGCATGGGTCCTGGGGAATCAAACCGGGGTCCTTAGGCCTTAACCGCTAAGCCATTTCCCCAGCCTCAGAGTTTCTTTTCTTTTTAATGTCTTTGTTATATATTTCTTTATTTTGTTTATTTGAGGTAGGGTCTCACTGTAGCCCAGGCTGACCTGGAATTCACTATGTTGTCTCAGGCTGGCCTCGAACTCACTGAAATCCTCCTATCTCTGCATCCCGAGTGCTGGGACTAAAGACATGCACCACCATGCCCGGCTTCTTTCTCTTTTCTTTTTTTTTTTTTTTTTCTCAATTTTTTTTTTATTTTTTTAAATGCATTTTATTTATTTATTTGAGAGAGAGAAAGAGAGAAGGAGAGAAATGGGCGCACCAGGGCATCCAGCCACTGCACACGAACTCCAGATGCAAGCGCTCCCTTGTGCATCTGGCTTACGTGGGACCTGGAGAATAGAGCCAGGATCCTTTGGCTTTGCAGGCAGTTGCCTTAGCCACTAAGCCATCTCCTCAGCCCGACAATTACATTCTTTTTTTGGGGGGGGGCAGGGTCTCACTGTAGCCCAGGCTGACCTGGAATTCTCTATGTAGTCTCAGGGTGGCCTCCAACTCATGGTGATCCACCTACCTCTGCTTCTTGAGTGCTGGAGTTAAAGGCATGAGCCACCACGCCCGGCTTGTGACAATTACCTTCTTGAAAAGCTGGATAAATTTGTCAGAACTTGGAACCTTGACTTCCTAGGGCCAGCACCTGTATTTTCTTTCCAAGTGAACACATTACTTTTTTTTTTTTGTTTTTGTTTTTGTTTTTTTTTTCTATGACCAAATATATATTTTTTAATTAAAATAATTAAAATAAATTTAATTAAAATAAAAACTTTTATTTTTTATTTTTTGAGGTAGGGTCTCACTCTAGACCTGGAATTCACTATGTAGTCCCAGGGTGGCCTTTTTCTTTTTTTCTTAACTTTTATTAACATTTTCCATGATTATAAAAAATATCTCATGGTACTACCCTCCCTCCCCCCACTTTCCCCTTCGAAACTCCATTCTCCATCATATCCCTTCCCCATCTCAATCAGTCTCTCTTTCATTTTGATGTTATGATCTTTTCCTCCTCTTATGATGGTCTTGCGTAGGTAGTGTCAGGCACTGTGAGGTCATGGATATCCAGGCCATTTTATGTCTGGAGGGAGCATGTTGTAAGGAGTCCTACCCTTCCTTTGGCTCTCACATTCTTTCCTGCCACCTCTTCCGCATTAGATCCTGAGCCTTGGAAGGTGTGATCGAGATGTCACTCAGTACTCCAGTCACTTCTTTCCAGCACTATGATACCTTCTGAGTCATCCCAAGGTCACTGCCATCTGAAAAGAGAAGATTCTCTACCCAAAGTGAGAGTAGCGTTAATAAAAGGGTATAAATATTAAGAGAAGTGCTTACTGGGCAGTTTGATGGGCATAGTATATACATTTAGCCAGACATCAGCAGATGTTACACCCCTAGGGCTCATGACTACCCCTGTTTTAAGTTTTCAGTATCAGGGATGTATTCCCTCCCATGGAGCGGGCCTCTAGTCCAATTAGGGGGCAGTTGGTTTCCACCATGACGGATGTGCCACTATTGCACCCGTTGGCTCATTTGGCCTGGCTGGCCAATTATAAGGCTTGCAGTGTCCACTGCTGAGTATCTTCACTGGTGATATCTCTTTCTCCCATTGAACTACATGTAGAATGGCTTCTTCCAGCTTTCTCTCAGCTGGTCTACATGGAGGAGGTTATCAGCTCAGTTCCAGCAGGATTTCTCAGTGACCTTGCAGCCCAAGTATGTGGAGTCTTCAGCAATAGGGTCTTACCATCGATTCCTGGTGGGAAAGCAAGGGCCTTGGCAATGGCCTGTAATGTTTTGGGAGGCATCAGGGACCTCCCTGGCCAACAACTCACTGGAGGTATCCCATACCCCGGCTTCTTTTTCTTTCCCTCTTCTTCTTCTTCTTTTTAAAATATTTTTATTATCTGTTTGACAGAGAGAGAAAGAGGCAGACACAGAATGAGTGCACCAGGGCTTCTAGCCAGCACAAACAAACTCCAGACATATGTGCCGCCTTGTGGTTCTTTTTTTTTACATGGGTTTACATGGGTTCTGGGGAGTCAAACTTGGGTCCTTAGGCTTCACAGACAAGTGCCTCAACCTCTGAGCCATCACTCCAGCCCCTCCTTTCTTTCTTTCCTTTCTTCCTTCCTTTCTTTCTTGGTTTTTTGAGGTAAGGTCCCACTGTAGCCCAGGCTGACCTAGAATTCACTATGTAGTTTCAGGGTGGCCTCGAACTCACAGCAATCCTCCTACCTCTGCCTCCCCAGCGTTGGGATTAAAGGCGTGTGCCACCACGCCAAGCTCTTTCTTTGAAAAACATTTGTGTGTATGAGAGGGAGAGAGAGAGAGAGAGAGAGAGAAATGAGAATAGGCATACTAGGGCCTCTTGCTGCTGCAAATTAACTCCAGACATATGTATCACTTTGTGTGGCTGGCTTTATGTGGGTAGTGGGGAATTGAACCTGTGCTGGCAGGCTTTGCAAGCAAGAGCCTTTAATCACTGACCCACCTCTCCAGTCCCTTCTTTATTTTATTTTATTTTTTGTTTGCTTTGTTTTTAGAGGTAGGGTCTTGCTCTAGCCCAGGCTGACCTGGCATTCACTATGTAGTCTCAGGGTGGCCTCAAACTCACAGCAGACTCCTACCTCTCCCTTCCGAGTGCTGGGATTAAAGGAGTGTACCACCACACCCCGGCCTCCTTTCATTTTTAAATGATAATCACTTTTGTTCTCCAACAAACTCAAGAATGAAATGTTAATGCAATGTCAATGTTAGCAGGGTGTGGGACACACACCTGCAATCGCAGCTACTCAGGTGGCTGAGGCAGGAGAATTACAAGTTTGAGGTTAGCCTGAGTTACAGAGTGAGACCCTGTCTGAAAACAAAAAGGGCTGGGAGCTGGGCGTTGGTGGCACACGCCCTTAATCCCAGCACTTGGGAAGCAGCAGTAGGAGGATCACTGTGAGTTCAAGGCCACCCTGAGACTAAATAGTGAATTCCAGGTCAGCCTGGGCTAGAGTGAGACCCTACCTCGAAAAACCAAACAAACAAACAAACAAAAAGAAAAACAAACAAAAAAAAAAGGAGCACTGGGGATATAGCTCAGTGGCAGAGTGTGTACTTAATATGTGTTAAATCATAAATTCAATGCCTAGGTTTGTAAAACAAAGAAAAGTTTAAATTCAAGAAAATTGAAAATGATGTCCTTGCTGGGTATACAATGTGCATAGAAAGAAGGATTTCTCTGCTAAGCATTTTCAACCTCTTGCCAGGTGTGTAGAACAGGCCTCGGGACCCTCATCTCTGTCCTAGTCAGCCAGCCTCCCTCTCTGGCTCCTTATGACCACATAACTGCAGGGTGACTCAGCTGCACTGACAGCTGTGTGGCTTGATCAAGACAGGCCTGGGCTGGCAGGACAGGTTTCTCTGCCCTGGCTCCTCACCCAGAGACCAGCTCCCGTGGCTGAGAGTGCCAGAGCAGGGCGAGGGTCACACGAGCGAGCAGCAGCCATTCGTGGCTCCTTGACTGCAACCTCCAGCTCTCTATAACCACATCCCCCTTGACTCCAGCCTCAGGAGGCTCCCCAGCTCCTCATCTGGCGGGAAGGGGCCCATGTGACTTGCTCTCTTGCTACTTCCTCTGGCTTTCCTCTCTTTCCTGCCCTACTAAGCTAAGCTCTCTCTCACCAACTAAGAAAGAGTAACAAGTGTTATATGGCAATGAATGGAAAGTATATGTAATATCATATATATATGAATATATATATTTGTGAGAGAGAAAGAGGCAAATAGAGAGAGTGTGCGTATGGGCGTGCCAGAGCCTCTAGTCACTGCAAACAAACTCCAGATGCATGTGCCACTTGTACATCTGGCTTATGTGGGTTCTGGGGAATGGAACCTGGGCCCTTAGGCATCACAGGTAAGTACCTTAACTGCTAAGCCAACTCTCCAGCTCTATAATTTTTTTTTTTTTTTTAAGCAAGGACTGTCCTGGCCAGGCATGGTGATACACATTTTTTGTTTGTTTGTTTCATTCTTAGTATTTATTATAAGTGTATATGAGTGCTGGGGATCAATCCCAGGGCAAATAGGCCCTTTCTGGCCCTCATGGCAGCACCTTTACCAGGGGGGGTCATCTTCTAAACCTTTGTTTTGTTTTTGATCTTGTTATTGTGACTTTAAGTGGCCTTGAATTTATTATGTAGACCAGACTGGCCTTGAACTCTCAGTGATACACTTGCCTCTGCTTCCCAAGTGCTGGGATTACAGGCCTGTGACACCACACACAGTTTCCGCCCCTACCCCCTTGCTGGGATAGATTGCCTGCGGGTCTATACCAGCTTCCCCAGACATTGTTATGTAAGAACTTTAGGCATTGTGATACAAATTAGGGCTATTCCAGGTATGAGCTATTGTAATAATTGAATTTTTGAAACTGGTATAGTGGTACATGCCTTTAATCCCAGCATGTGGAAAGCAAAGGTAAGAGGATCACTGAGTTTGAGGCCAGCCTCAGACACATAGTGAATTCCAGGTCAGCCTGGGCCTCTAACCGCTGCAAATAAACTCAAGATGCATACACTAACTTGTGCATCTGGCTTCCATGGGTTCTGGGGAATTGAATCTGGGTCCTTAAGCTTTGCAGGCAAGCACCTTAAATGCTAAGCCAGCTCTTCAGCCCTAAAAATATTATTTATTTATTTATGTATTTACTTACAAGCAGAGAGAGATAGAAGAGAGAAAGACAGAGGAAAGGGGCCCACCAGGGCCTCCAGCCACTGCAAATGGATTCCAGATGAAAGTGCCACTTTGTGCCTCTGGCTTTATGTGGGTCCTGGGGAATCGAACTTGGGGTTTTAGGCTTTGCAGGGAAGTGCCTTAATCACTGAGCATCTCTTTAGCTTCAAGAATTACACTTTTTTGTTTATTTGTTTTGTTTTTCAAGGTAGGATCTTGCTGTAGCCCAGGCTGGCCTAGAATTCACTATGTAGTCTCAGGGTAGACTCGAACTCACAGCAGTCCTCCTGCCTTTGCCTCCCAAGTGCTGGGACAAAAGGCGTGCACCACCATGCCCAGCCTAGAAGTAAACTTTGTGATGAGAGCTTATTTTATGCCGACTTGTCACTGATACCTTGTGCCCCAGGGACCTGGGACCAGAAAGTGCAATTTGCGCTGGCTCCTGTTCAGTAGGACAGGCATTAGACATTAGACCTGGCTCTCCCTTTATAAAATTGACTTTTGGGCTGGAGAGATGGCTTAGCTGTTAAGGCATCTGCCTGCAAAGCCAAAGGATTCCAGTTTGATTTTCTAGGACCCATGTAAGCCAGATGCGCAAGGTGGGGACGTATGCATTTGGAGTTCGTTTGCAGTGGCTGGAGGCCCTAGAGTGCCCATTCTCTCTCTTTCTTTCTCTCCATCCCTCTTTCTCTCTCAAATAAATAAATAAAAATATTTTAAAATAAATAAAATACAATTGACTTTTAAAAATATTTATATAGGGCTGGAGAGATGGCTTAGTGGTTAAGGTGCTTGCCTGCAAAGCCTAAGGATCCAGGTTTGACTCTCCAGAACCCATGTCAGCCAGACACACATGGTGACACATGCCCACAAGATGGTGCACACGTCTGGAGTTTTATTTCAGTGGCTGGAGGCCCTGGCACACCAATTCTCTCTCTCATAAGTAATAATAAAAAATTGTGTGTGTGTGTGTGTGTGTGTCTGTGTGTGAGTGCACAAGGGTCTCTTGCCACTACAAATAACAGATGCTTGTGCCTCATTTTGTATCTGGAATTATGTGGGTACTGGCGGGTCGAACCGGAGCCAACATCATCACAAGCAAGTGCCTTTAACCACTGAGCCATCTCCCCAGCCCACAAAGCTTACTTTCAAAACCAAGCATGATGCAGCTTGCCTGTAACCTCAGCAATCTGGAGACTGAGACATACAGTTAGAAGTCAGTCTGGGTGATATGGTGCATTAAAAAAAAAAAAAAGTGGGCCAGGGTGTGGTGCACATCTTTAATCCCAGCCCTCAGGAGGCAAAGATAGGAGGATTACCATGAGTTCGAGGCCACCCTGAGACTACATAGTGAAGTGCTGGTCAGCCTGGTCTAGAGTGAGCCCCTACATTAAAGAACCCCCCAAAAAAAGAAAAGTGGGGGAATCTGGGCACACACCTTTAATCCCAGCACTCGAGAGGCAGAGGTAGGAAGATTGCTGTGAGTTCGAAGACAGCCTGAGACTACATAGTGAATTCCAGGTCAGTTTGGGCTACAGCATGACCCTGCCTTGAAAGAGCAAAACAAAACAGCACAAAAGAAAGTTGGTTTCCTGCAGCTGTAGTTCATAGTATCATACTTGCCTTGCTTGCAC
This sequence comes from Dipus sagitta, assembly GCA_036346955.1. Taxonomy (NCBI): domain Eukaryota; kingdom Metazoa; phylum Chordata; class Mammalia; order Rodentia; family Dipodidae; genus Dipus; species Dipus sagitta. The sequence continues at coordinate 1,451,595 of CM070775.1, read as the reverse complement.
AAGGACCTGGATTGGACTCAGCACCACAAAACCAAAACCGAACAGATGTGTAAGAAAATAATAAAATATCAAGAATGAAAGAAAAAAAGCAGGAGGGAAACAGAGGAGACAGGGAGTCTGGGCACCACACCAGCGTCCAGGCTGGCTGTGTGGGTAGTGCTCCTCTGGGCGGCTTCTGTTGTCTCTTTTGGAGGCTGTGCTGTACCCTCCTGGGCAGGAGGTGGGAAAAAAGCTCTTCAACTGACCATTCCGGAGGCAGATGTGCAAGGTGGAACTCATGGTAATCCTCCTATCTTTGCCTCCTGAGTTCCATTGCGCCTGTGAGGAGGGGGCGCTGTAGGTGGCCTTACTCAAACTCAGGCCCCGGGACTTGGGAAGGGTGAACAGGTGCCGGTGAGAGAAATGACCAGTAACCCTCTCATCCACCTTCCACCTGATGATGCAATTACAATAGTTTGGAATGCTCCGAGAAATCACCGTCACTGTTTTTATGGGTATGAGGGGCTCCCCTTCATCCACCGGTGACAATTACCATTTACTGGGTTAGACCTTGTCAGTGGAGGGCGCTCGAGGGACGCGGCAGAAGCTGGGCAGCGCCTTCGGATGCTAGCGCTCTCCTAGTTCTTCCTACTCGGCTGCCGACAGCAGGTGGCTGTCACTCCTCACAGGGGCGGCAGACCATGCCCAGGACTGTTCGGTTTGTTCTGTTTTCTGTTCTGTTCTGTTTTTGAGACAAGGTCTCATGCTATCCAGACTGATCTAGAACTCTCTATGCACCCAAGACTAGCCTTGAGCTCATCTTTAATCCCAGAACTTGGGAGGCAGAGGTAGGAGGCTCTCCATGAGTTCAAGGCCACCCTGAGATTACATAGTGAGTTTCAGGTCAGCCTGGGCTAGAGCGAGACCTTACCTTGAAAAACCAAAAAGTGAAAAATAAACGAATAACAAAAGCAGCCAGCATAGTGGTGCACGCCTTTAATCCAAGCGGTCGGGAGGCAGAGGTAAGTGAAACATCATGAGTTCGAGGCCACCCTGAGACTACAGAGTGAATTCCAGGTCAGCCTGAGCTAGAGTGAAACCCTACCTCGAAAAACCAAAAACGAACAGATGTGTAAGAAAATAATAAAATATCAAGAATGAAAGAAAAAAAGCAGGAGGGAAAACAGAGGAGACAGGGAGTCTGGGCACCACACAGCGTCCAGGCTGGCTGTGTGGGTAGTGCTCCTCTGGGCGGCTTCTGTTGTCTCTTTTGGAGGCTGTGCTGTACCCTCCTGGGCAGGAGGTGGGAAAAAAGCTCTTCAACTGACCATTCCGGAGGCAGATGTGCAAGGTGGAACTCATGGTAATCCTCCTATCTTTGCCTCCTGAGTTCCATTGCGCCTGTGAGGAGGGGGCGCTGTAGGTGGCCTTACTCAAACTCAGGCCCCGGGACTTGGGAAGGGTGAACAGGTGCAGGTGAGAGAAATGACCAGTAACCCTCTCATCCACCTTCCACCTGATGATGCAATTACAATAGTTTGGAATGCTCCGAGAAATCACCGTCACTGTTTTTATGGGTATGAGGGGCTCCCCTTCATCCACCGGTGACAATTACCATTTACTGGGAATGGAATACATCCCTGATACTGAAAACCTACAACAGGGGTAGTCATAAGCCCTCAGGGTGTAACGTCTGCTGCTGTCTGGCTAAATGTATATACTATGCTTATCAAACTGCCCAGCAATCACGTCTCTTAATGTTCATACCCTTATATTGCTACTCTCACTTTTGGTTAGAGAAGCTTCTCTTTTCAGATGGCAGTGATCTTGAGATGACTCAGAAGTTACCATGGTGCTGAGAAGAAGTGACAAAGGAGTGCTCAGCACTGAATCTCTATCATACCTTCCAAGGCTCAGGATCCATTGTGGAAGAGGTGGCAGGAAGAGTGTAAGAACCAAGGAAGTGTAGGACTCCTTACAACGTGCTCCTCCAGACACAAAATGGCCTGGATATCCATGTCTTTACAGTGCCTGACACTACCTACACAAAACCATCATAATAGGAGGAAAAGATCATGACATCAAAATAAAACAGAGACTGATTGAGAGGGGAGGAGATATTATGGAGAGTGGAGTTTCAAAGGGGAAATCCAGGGAAGGGAGGGTATTACCATGGGATATTGTTTACAAACATGGAAGTTGCCAATGTGTATATCCTCTTAGATTTTTTTTTCCTCTTAGATTTTGATTAGCCCTCTTTCCACCTTTCCATTACTCAATCTCTTCCCCTGACCTCACTTAGGTCTTTTCACCCCCATAAAATAAATAAAAGTATTTTATTTATTTATGAAAGAAAATGGGAGTGCCAGGGCCTCCAGCCGCTGCAAACGAACTCCAGAGGCATGTGCCACTTTGTGCAGCTGGCTTATGTGGATCCTGGGGAATCAAACTTGGGTTCTTTGTCTTTGTAGGCAAATGCCTTAACTGCTAAGCCATCTCTATGACCCTAAATATATTTTTTATTATGTATTTGCGAGCAGATAGAGAGAGGATGGGCATGCCAGGGCCTCATGCCCTACAAAGGCAACTCATTCAGATACATGCGCCACTGTGTGCATCTGGCCGTATGTGGGTACTAGGGAATGAAACGGGCTGTCAGCCTTTGCAAGCAAGCTCTTGTAAGCGCTGAGCCATATCTCTAGCCCAAACCTTCCACTTTCTTCTCTCAACCTCCTACGATCCACGAAGATTGCCAGTCTACAAATAAGTATGTCCACCCTGGATTGGCTGCAAGGTCCTCAAGAGCCAGGCCACTATAGACTTCATTTTCCCCTGTGCCACCACCAATTGGCTGACCGGGTATCCCCGCCCTCCCCTTCCAGAAGCATTCCAGAAGCTTTCTAGGACGGAGAAAATACTAGCCCAGGCAGTTTTCTTTTTTTTTTTTAATTTCTTTTTATTTTATTTTCATTTATTTGAGAGAAAGAGGCAGATAGAGAGAGAGAGAATGGGCCCACCAGAGCCTCCAGCCGCTGCAAACAAACTCCACACGCATGCACTCCTGTGCATCTGGCTTATGTGGCTACTGGGGAAATTGAACCAGGGTCCTTAGGCTTCTCAGGCAAGCGCCTTAGCCATCTCTCCAGCCCCCAGGCAGTTCGACTCACATTGAGCAATTTATTCGCCCTACAAATTCTCCCTGACCCGCCTGTTACGCCCGCTTCGCGAGTGGGCCACGCTGCGGGTGCGCACAGGCAGCGAGCACCGCATCCATCCTGTGCCATCCGCGAGCAGCTTGTCCAGCCACGGTGCGGTGGCGCCGCTGATTGGCTGGCCCTGCTCTTGGACACAACCAATGATATATAAGAGCGCTTTGAGGGGCGGGCATGGCTCTGCCGCTGACGCTTCTGATTGGCTCAGAGACTTGCTCTCGCTTTTGATGGAGCTGCTGGGGTCCGAGGAGCCGTAGCCCAGCTGAAAACCTTCAAGCTGCGCGAACAGATCTGTGCACGCCTTGTTTGCTAGTAACTAGCGGAGGAGCTGGGCGTGGGAGAGACGGGGCTGGGAAAGAAGATTCTCCTGAGAAGGGAAGCACGCAGGAGAGCCTGGTTCCGTAGCTGGATCTGTAACTCAGGACAGAGACAGCTTGAGACTTTTCTGCCCAAGAAGGCGTGAAATCCCAGACAGGAAAGACAGGCTCTGCCGTAGTAATGGCAGTTCTCTGTGGGCACCGCCCTCGAGGCATCCTCAATGCATCCTAAACCACCGCGTGCAAAAGACGATTGCGATGCGTTAATCTGAGAGTCAGAGAGACTACGCCCTTTGTCGCTGGTCACACCGTGGATTCCGAAGTTGCCGGGCCTGGAAACATTGTGAGAGTCCCTCCTTGGAGTTGCATCACGAGTGGGGAGTTGTGGTTCACTCCTGTAATCCCAGCACTCCAAAAGCTGAGACAGGAGGATCATGAGTTACGAAGATAGCCTGGACTGCATATAGATACCCTGTTCTTAAAAACAAAAAAATGGCGGGCATGGTGGTGCACACCTTTAACCCTAGCACTCAGGAGACAGAGGAAAGAGGACTGGTATGAGTTCAAGGCCACTCTGAGACTATATAGTGAATTCTAGGTCAGCCTGGGCTAGAATGAGACCCTACCTCAAGAAACCAAAACTTAAAAATAAATAAATAAATAAAGTTACATTGTGATTGGTCAGAGTTGATCTTGGAGATGTGGAAGGCTTGATGCAGTCACGTGGTCCCTGGTTTACCTTATGTACAAAATGAAGATTTAGGATTTGGATTTAAGTTTTTGCTTGTTTGGATTTTGGACTTTGATCAGATCCTGAAGAATTGGCATATTCAGACTCTAACTCAGAAAAAGGTTTCTAGGCTCCTTAAAAGTAAGGATAAAGACAAGAAGGGTGCTACGATTTGGATACCCAGTGAGGTGGTGCACACTTTTAACTGTAGAAGGATCTCTGTGAGTTTGAGGTCAGCCTGAGCTAGAGTGTGACCCTATCTGGGAAAAAATAAATTATATGGATGTGGGCTAGAGATGGCTTAGAGGTTAAGGCGCTTGCCTATAAAGCCAAAGTACCCAGGTTCGATTCCCCAAGACCCATGTAAACAAGATGACATATGCGTCTCGGGTTCTTTTGCTGTGGCTGGATGCCCTGGCGTGCCCATTCTTTCTCTCCCAAATAAATAAATAAAAATAAATTATATGGATGCGAAGTGTCCCCTCAAAAGGCTCATGTGTTGAAGGCTTGCAGCCCAGCTTGTGGCACTATTGATGGGTGATGAAAACATAAATCCACTGATGGGTTCACTGTTGATGATTACAAGAACTATTAGGACAAGGAGCCGGGTTGGAGGACATGGGTCACCACAAGTGTGCTTTTGAAGAGTATAACTTGTCCTCAGTGTCTCTCTCTCCCTGGCTGGCATGCAATGAGCAGCTTTTCTCTACCATGCCCTTCTGCCACATTTCTGCCTTACCACACACAGGCCTAAATGCGATGGAGCCAGCTGTCCATGAAGGAATGAATCAAAATAAATCTTCCTGTAAATTGTTTTTCTTCAGGTATTTTGTCACCATAATGGAAACTGACTAACCCAAAAAGCAAACCAAGCAAAATCAGGAGTCACGTTTGAGAGCACCTTGGAAGATGGCATAACGTGTGTGATCAGGACAAGTGGAATAAGCATGATGAACACTGACAAGTGCAGTAAAGTGCTTCATGCATTGGCAGTGAAAGCGGGAGAAACTGAGGCACCAGACAACCCGATGTTCACAAGTGAGGATGGAGAAGTACTGAAAGTCCCACAGGAATTCTGTGTCGGACAGTGTCACTGAGGACAAATCCTGCATAGCTCCCAGCTGGGAGGCCTAGAATAGGATTGGTGTCCCAGTGTGGCCTCTACCCTCTCTCTCCTTCTTACTGTTATCCTTTGCTGCCCTTGCTATAAGCTTCCAGGGAATTCTTCTGTTTCCACTTCCCATCTTGCTGTCAACATGCTGGGATTACAGACATCTGCTATGGCCTCTAACTTTTTAAAAAATATTTCATTTTTATTTATTTATTTGACAGAGAAAGAGGCAGATAGAGAATACACGCACCAGGGCCTCTAGCCGCTGTAAATGAACTCCAGATGCATGCACCACCTTGTGTGTCTGGCTTACAAGGGTCCTGGACAGTCAAACCTGGGTTCTTTGGCTTTGCAGGCAAACACCTTAACGCTAAGCGATCTGTCCAACCGGACCTCCAAATTTTTATGTGGGAGTCTAGGACCAGATTCGGGTACTCGGGCTTGACAGGTGAGTGCTTTATTCCCTGAGCCATCTCCCCAGCCTCACAATGGCATGAGGATAGAGTTCAGGAGGCACTTTTCCCACAGCATCATCTCCCTGGTTCCCTCTCATCTATAAGTTGACAGTGACCAGCATTAGGCAGTGATGATACTGGTTGACAGATGCAATGCTTGGACGTCAAATGCTCTATTTTCTTTTATTTTTGTTCTTTTCCAAAGTAGGGTCTCACTGTAGCCCAGGCTGCCCTGGAACTTACTCTGTAGTCCTAGGCTAGCCTCAAACGCACAGCAATCTTCCTACCTCTGTCTCCCCAGTGTGAAATACTGTTTTGTATAGTAACCTTGGATTTGACACAAGACCAGCAAAATAGGAGGAAAAGATGATGACATCAAAATAAAAGAAAGACTGATTTGGGGGGGGGATATGATGGACAGTGGAGGTTCAAGGGAAAAATGGGGGGAGGGAGGGAATTACCATGGGATATTGTCTACAATTATGGAAGTTGTCAATAAAAAAATATTTAGGAAGTGGAAGGGTGCAGGCAAGAACTACTGAGAATATAAGGACCCGAAGAAGAAAGGTGGTGGATGGCTTCCCAATGCGCCCTTAACGCTATTCCTGAGCGGGAGGTTCAGGGACCTAAAGCCTATGCCCCCGGGACCAATCAGACCCAAGGTTCTCCCCTCCCCAGTTGGCTCGTGCCCACGTCAATCAGCGGCAGCGAGGGAGTGGGGCCTTCTCAGCTGTCCATCTTGGCACCAACCAGGAAAGAGCTTGGCTAGACCTACAGCCAATCAGCGGCCGCCTGGAGGTCCAGGCGTGAGGAGGCTGTGCACGCGTTTGTGGCTTGGTGTCGTTGGCCTCGTCCCTGTCGCTGCCTGCTCGCCAACGGCCGCTCGGGCCTATGCCGCCCTGCACGTGGGTGAGGCTGAAGGGGGAGGAGAAGCAGGGCACGAGTGGTGAGTCCGTGGTTTTTCTTTTCTCTCTTTGCTCTTGGGCCTGACCCAGACAAGGCTGGGGTTTGGGGCCTTGAGAGACGCTGGGCAGGATTGTTAGCGTTGATGGCATTCGGCCCCGTGGCCTCCTCATGTTGGCAGACAGGGAAATGCGAGCTCTTGGGGAATGTTGGGCCCAGGCTGGGCAGCGCAGCGTCTCCCTTTGGACCATGGTCCCTGAGGTCAGCCTGTGTTGGAGGTGGGCAGGTTGTCAGTCCTAAGGCCTGCCTGGCTTCCGGCAGCTGGAAGTAGAGGGCCGTGGTTCTCTGAGGTTACAGTCATTGGCCAAGGTGAAACTGATGCACGGCCTGGGGATTTTTCTGGGGGTTTGGACCCCACCTGGCTCGGAGTAAGTTTTGGTGAGGTTGAATAGCCCACTGGGAAGTTGCCAGTAGCCATTTTGCCCAGACTGGGCTTGGTAACTTGCGCTCTCTGGACTCTGGGTTGAGGTGCTCTTGGCATGTTTTCCAGTACTGAGTCGTGATTGGACAGTGTGACCAGTTGAAGTAGTGATGCTCTGGAAGTTCTCAGAGGGAAACCCAGAATCCCAGCTGGGCAGTGGCCTGCAGGAATCATTACTGCCCTGTATGGCTCTAGACAAGAGCTGGGGTCGGGCCTTCTCAGTCTTGTAGTCCCCACTCCTTCCCATGCTCCTCTGGGCTGTAAGCCTGGGGCAGGTGCACAGGAAGTTGTACTGGAGTGTGGGAAATTGTGTGACAGAATCCAGGCTTTCCACAATCGTCCAGGCTGTCTTTGCTGGTAATCTTTTACATTCTTATTTATTTTCACGCAGGGGCATGTTATGTATTCCCAGGCTGTCCTGAAACTTGTGACCCTCCTGCCTTGATCTCCCAGGTGATAGTACTATAGGAATGTAACCTCACCCTTGTCTTTTTTGTCCTTGTTTTTTTTTTTTTTTTGAGGTAGAGTCTCACTGTAGCCCAGGCTGACCTAAAGCTCCTATGTAGTCTCAGGCCTCGAACTCACAGTGATCCTCCTACCTCTGCCACCTGAGTGCCGGGATTAAAGGCATGTGCCACCATGCCTGGCTTTTCTTCTTCTTCTTCTTTTTTTTCTTTTTTTCTTTTTCGAGGTAAGGTCTCACTCTAGCTCAGACTGACCTGGAAATCACTCTGTAGTCTCAGGGTGGCCTCGAACTCATGACAATCCTCCTACCTCTGCCTCCCGAGTGCTGGGATTAAAGACGTGCACCACCACACCCGGCTTCTTCTTATTTTTTTAATAGTATTTTTATTGGGCTGGAGAGATGGCTTAGTGGTTAAGGTGCATGCCTGCAAAGCCAAAGAACCCAGGTTTAATTCCCCAGGACCCATGAATCGGCTGGAGGCCCTGACATACCTGTTTTCTCTCTCTCAAAAAAGTAAATAAAATTTAAAAAAAGAAAAAAAATATTTTTGTTTATTTGCAAGCAGAGAGCGATAGCTGCAAATGGACTCCAGGTGCATGTACTCCACTTTATGCATCTGGCTTTATGTGGGCACTGGAGAATTAAAATCTGGTTCATAGGCTTTGCAGGCAAGTACCTTAACCCCTGAGCCATCTCTCCAGCCCACCTCTGTCTTATTGCTGCTTTTTTCTTTTTCTTTTTTTTTTTTTTTTTGTTATTTTTTTGAGAGAGAGAGAGAGAGTGAGAAAGAGAGAGAAAAAACCCCAGGGCCTGTAGCCACTGCAAACAAACTCCAGATGCATGCTTCACCTTGTGCATCTGGCTTATGTGGGTACTGGGAAAGTGAACCTGGATCCTCAGGCCTTGCAGGCAAGCACCTTACTTTTAAGCCATCTCTCTAGCCCATGCTGCTATTCAATTCATATATAATTTTGAGAGAGAGAGAGAATGGGCGCGCCAGGGCCTCCAGCCACTGCAAACGAACTCCAGATGCATGAGCCCCTTGTGCATCTGGCTAACGTGGGTCCTGGGGAATCGAGCCTCGAACCGAGGTCCTTAGGCTTCACAGGCAAGCACCTAACCGCTAAGCCATCTCTCCAGCCCATGAAATTTCTTGTTATTCATTCATATGTAAAATGTTATGGGTGTCTGACATACCCTAATATAAAGGGCTGGTCCAATGGCTGGCTGGATGATGAGCCCCTAACAGATCATTGCAATAAAACAGACTCCTTTATTATTTATGGAGCCTGGGCAAGACTAAAAAAGTCCCTTGTTCTTCCCAAATCTACTGGTCTCACACTCAGGGCCTGATATGTGTCTGTTAGTCACATATTACTCAGGAGTGGACAGGGGTTGAGGCCCATATGGGCCAGGGATGTGGGCTAAAGTCATTTGGTTTCAGAGACCATCGGCTCTGGATTCCCAAAGCCCAGTCTTAAGGTGTGGGAGGTGGATTTCTCAGCATCCATGTAAGTACTTCCTAGATGCCCTTGGACTTGTCAGCTCACTGGAAGGGACATAGACCAAAGAGGCCAGAGTGGTGCCCTCTGCCTGGGTTTAAGTGAATGCTTGATATTCAGCCCAAGAGGAAGTGGAGGTGGGAGGAAAAAACTGTGAAGATGCAGTGAGACAGTTTTCTGCCTTCTAGTCTATTCCTTTGCCACTTAATCCTGAATTCAGCTTGCTTAGGTGTGACTATATGTGGTTCTCGGGTTATGCAGAGCTCAGATTCAAGAAAATCCTGAGCTGTCTCTGCTCTGGTATATGTGGGATGTCCTGAGTGACTATCTCAAAAGCTCCTGTCAGGTCTGCATAATTGGGACTTAATCTTTATAAATACTGTGGGAAATTTAAGCACCTTGATTTGTGGAAAGAGATGTGTTGCTGGGAAGAACTTTTCCTATTTCTAAATTCAATCTTATTCAACTTGGGTTGGTGAGTAGGCTCAATATTTAAAATATGTTAGACAGAGTGCCTCTAATCACAGAACCTGGGAGATTGAGCTGGGAGGACTGCTTCAAGGCCAGCCTGGGCTACATAGTGAGCAGGCCCTGTCTCAAAGAAAAAAAAAAAGTGAGACAAAAAGAGAACATTTTAGCGGGGTGTGGTGGCGCACACCTTTAATCCCAGCACTCGGGAGGCAGAGGTAGGAAGATCGCTGTGAGTTTGAGGCCACCCTGAGACTATATAGTGAATTCCAGGTTAGCCTGGGCTAATGTGAAACCCTACCCTGAAAAACCAATAACCAAAATAAAACAAAACACCTCATTTTACTATAGGCTTAGTGCCTCACATAACCTCCCTTTATTGTTTTATTGGTTGATTATGTTAGTGGAATTTAAAAAGTCAGATTTCTGGACTGGAGAAATGGCTTAGCAGTTAAGAAAATTGCCTGAAAAGCTAAAGGACCCAGGTTCGATTCCCCAGGACCCACATAAGCCAGATGCACAAGGTGGCACACGTGTCTGGAGTTTGTTTGCAGTGGCTGGAGACCCTGGTGCACCCATTCTCTCTCTACCCCCTTCCTCCCTTTCTGCCTCTTTCTCTCTCAAACAAATAAATAAAATAAAAAATATTAAATTAAAAAAAAAGATCTCAAGCTGGGTGTGGTGGCGCACGCCTTTAATCCTAGCATTTGGGAGGCGGAGGTAGGAGGATCAGTGTAAGTTCGAGGCTACCCTGAGACTACATAGTGAATTCCTGGTCTACTCTGAAAAAACAAAAGAAAAAAGTCAGATTTCAAGTTTATTTCAGCAATATGGGTATTAAATAGAAATATAACAGAAAAAGGGCTGAGGTATGGCTCAGGGGTAAAACGCTTGCCCTGGGTTCAATCCCAGGGACCTCTCCTCCCCACACAGAACATAAAAAGAATAGAGAAAGCTGGGTATGGCGGCTCATCCTGTAATCTCAGCACTCGGGAAGCTGAGGCAAAATGATTGCTATGAATTTGAGGCCACCTTGGGCTACAGAGTGAGACCTTGTCTCTGAAAGAAGGGGGTGAGGAAGGAAAGGAGAAAAAAAAAAAAAAAAAAAAAGGAAGAGAGTCAGTCAGGCCTTTCTCTTCTAGTCACATCTTGCCCAATCTTTCCTATCCGTCTGAGGTTCTGCCTGCATACAGGCAGTGTCCTCCTATCCTGTGATTTTCTCTCTTCCCCAGGGGGACAATTACAGGTGATTCTTACTCAGTAGCAATTGCTCAGTGCAGAGTGTGTTGGACAGCCTGGCCAGACTGCAGGGAGAGTCCAGAAGGGAGTGTTACTAGCCTAAAGGCTCAGGTGCAGGGCCCTGAGATCCCTTTAGGAGGCACTCTCAAAGGATGACACCAAGTGGGAGGCAAAATGAGGTCTCCCATTTTGGGAGCTTTGTTCACTTAATGGGGAGTCCCTCTGTCCCCTTCCCTCCTTGGTGGTCCTGAAAGCCCACTGATACGCCCTGTCAACTGCCTTTGGCTTACAGAGGTGCTGCCCTTCTAGCACAGTCTCCACCTCTTGGTCATCAGTGGGCAAAAGGCACTAGTGGGGCTGAGTCATGGGCATGACGGAAGACAGGAGGGGAGAGGTGGCATTCCACTGGGTGATGAGGTTACCTTCAGACCCCAGTACCTTTGTCTATTCTTGTGGCTTTCTCCCACTTTCTGCTCATCATTAGATTATGTATTGCTGTGGAGAATGTTTCTCTCTGCATGCATGTCAGAAGGATTCACGTTTTATGTGTCTTTACATAGTGGAATCTAATATATCCCTGGGTGTGGTGTTGTGAGGAAATGGAAAATATTTAATGTTCAGAGCAGCAGAGGAACTCCACTTGCCATTTGCATTTCCTTTTCACTCTGACTCATCTTTTTACTATTGCCAACCTACTGCCCCTCTACCAGCCTTACCCACCAACACACCCTGTCTGGTTTCAGAACTCACACACCTGCCTGGACCCACGCTAGAGTGAGAGGGAAAGCACCTTGGGTCTGGAGGGAGAGAGTAGTAGGATGCTGGCCTGAACATTTTGGGGTCCTGGGGCCAAAGGGAGCTTAGAGACACAGCATTTGGGGAGCAGAATCTTGAGAGACATCTAGAAGGACCAGATTTTACCTTGTCACCAGAGCAGCCTGCTAGTGCCTGACTTGTCTTCTAAGTATTTGTTGCACACACATGGTATTCTAGGCACATGCCACAAACATGTTAAACATTGGTTAAATGAATGAAAAAGTTTCAGTAGGATCAGATTGATAGAGTAATAAGAAAAAGAAAGTTGAGTTGAATGTCTCTGGTTTTATCCCTTCCTCAATTTAAAGAGTGCTAAAGCTGGCTTTGGTGGCACATGCCTATAATCCCAGCACTCAGAAGGCTGAAGCAGGATGGTGATTTTGAGGCCAGCCCGGGGTACCCACTGAGACTCTGTTTCAAAAACCCAAAAGAAGCAAAAAAAAAAAGTGTGAAAAGAGGGGGAAGGAGGAATTCTCTAGGGACCTTGACCCCTTGAGCAGAAAGTGAAAGAAACCACTGGGTCCTTATTTCAGAGAAATGTCATCTGTCATCAGCACAGAAAAAGGGAGATTTTCTCTTCATAGACCACCACAAGCCTTTTCTGGGGTTGCCCCTTCAGAGCTTGCTGGGAGGAGCTGAGTCACACACATACACAGGCCCTTCTGGTGGCCCAGATGAAAAGGTCAGCCCTACAAAGTAATTACGTGAGGCTTTCCAGACCAAGCCAAGGAGTGAGAGAGAGGAGGCATGTTTTTGTTCCTCCTTGACCTTACCCCTCCACTTGGAATCTAGATGTTTCTGTCCGTTTTACTTCTGAGCTAGTAGAAACAGCTTCCAGCTCTATTGTCACTGTAAGAAACAGAACTCACACTGCTTGGATAATGGGCCATACTTACATTACAAACCCCTTCCACTGGCACATTCCGCCTCCAAATAAAGGAAGCAGAGATCACTAGTCATGAATGAAGTAACAGGCTCTGGGAGGTGACTTAAAGAGCAAATGTTCTCTGAAGCTCTGGGACCTCTGGGAGGTGACTTAAAGAGACACTGAGACTCTAGTCTGATCATTTATGTCAAAGTCCATGTTGCTACAGATTCACCTCTCTGACTACGTGTTCACAAATGAAGTAGAGACACGAATGAGCAGAGGAGACAGCCTGTTCTCAAGTACAGTGGCAGTCTCCACTGTAGGCCTTAAAGGGGGAGATAAAGCCACACCCCCTTGGGGGACTGTGGCAAACTGATACTTGAGGTGTCCAATGAAGGGACTGAAGTCGGGGGCAGAGCTAGCTCGGGAGGAAGGGGGTGGAGGGGGCAGGAGCCCCAAAAGCAGTACAGAGGTGCTAGGAGGCAGCGACAGCCATGAGTGGTTGCTTGTCCCACCTAATGATTTCCACCTTATACCCCTCTTTCTGTCCACTGCCTGCCAACCTGTACCCCTTGCCCCAAGGTGTCCAGGTGTGAATCCTTGCTCCTGGAGGTCTGCAGAAGTTTAGGCCTGCTAGGTGCTAGGACACGTAAGCTAGTTCTCTTAAGATATGGATTCCTGGCTTTCTTTCTTTATTTTTTAAAATATATTTTATTTACTTATTTGAGACAGAGAAAGAGGGAGAGAGAGACAGAGAGAGAATGGGAGAATGAATGTGCCAGGGCCTCCAGCCACTGCAAAGGAACTCCAGATGCATGCACCCCGGTGCATCTGGCTTACGTGGGTCCTGGACAATCGAACTGGGATCCTTTGGCTTCGCAGGCAAACGCCTTTAATCGCTAAGCCATCTCTCCAGCCCCCAGCTTTCTTTAAAGCCAGTGTTGTAGGTTTGATGTGTGATAAAACTCCTCCTGTGGGGTCTTTCTAGTCTTCATTTTTGGCTTAAGAAAAAGGAAATTAAACCATCTCTTTATCCTGATTTTGAGAGGGAATAGCTGTCCTGCTAGTTTGTTTCCTTTCGCCTACTTGCTTGGGTGTCACAGCTTCCAGAACTTCTCTCCTGTGGCTGTTGAATTTGCTCTTTACTCACTGGACGGAAGTCTTTGTTCTCTTTCAGTTACTTCTTTGAGTATGTGTTCTGGAAGCTTCAGCCTCAGGTTGAAGAAGAGCCTGCCTACTCTCCTGCCACCCTCTCTGGCTTGCAGGCTTGATGGGCTCCACATTGGGGAAGAACCCACTAGCTTCCTAAATTCTCTCACGAACCTGTCTTGCTCCATTGCTAACTGCCAGGGTAACTGGATTTTGTAGTCATCCCTTTGTGTGGAATTACTTCAATGGTAGAAGAATGGAACCTGTTGCCTTTATCATTCTTAAACTTGATATTTGTGCAAGATTTAGCTCAATTTACATTCTCCTGCCTCCACCTATGTTGATTTGTTCCACTCAGGACAGAGGCGCTGCAGTCTAGGACTGCAATTCACTCTTCTCCCTCCCTTCCACAGGCTTGAGAACATGCTGTTTCTTTCTCCCCTTTCTGTCATGGACTCCCCATTGTGGCCTTTCCCTCAGAGCCTCTGAAACTGGTAGCCACACAAGTCATAATGCCACTGTCGCCCACAAGACTGCCCAGCCCCTATGGCTTAGATCTGTTAGTACAGTTAGCAGCCAGGCTTTGGCCAGCATTATGTGATACCATGATTACTGTGGGAGGCCAAGAGTTCCCTGCACACACCCTGGTCATTGCAGGTGTGAGCCATCAGCTGGGCTGCAAAGGCCAGAGGGCTCTGGTAGAAGGGGTCAGCCCCTTCACCTATGCCCAGCTTCTGAGCTTGGTGTATGGAGAAAGTGTAGAGCTTCAGCCTGGGGAGCTGGGGGCCCTTAAAGAGGCAGCCAAGGCCTTGGGGGTTCAGGCCTTGGAAGAAGCATGCCAGAGGGCCCAGAGGATCAAGGCTGAAGATGAGCTGGATTCACGCCTGAAGACATGGGAGGAGCCTGAAAAACCCACAGCAGGTTCTGAGAAAGGTCTAGGGGGCCTTGGAGGAAAGCAGAAACCAGAGAAGGATTTTGGAACTTCTGGGCAAGAACAAGAGACCCGGTACAAGCACAAGCCACCTGGAGAGAGCCATGAGATGACAGGAGCAACAGGGGACGGTCAAGTGGGGTGATTGAATCTGAAGAGAAACTTAGGCCAGCCCTTGTTGTCTACAAGGGAGCAGAAGAAAAGCAAGGAGTGGTTATGCAGGGGATAGAGAAGTCCAGGGGCTCTGAGAGTCTGTGGGAGTTCCCGGATCCCCTTCCTCCACTAGGTTCCCTCCAAACCAGAGTCATCCCCACGCCCTGGTGGGCTGACGCCCCTTGGTTCGAAATGGGCCAATCTTCCCTGTGGAACATCCTGCTGGGGCCACCCACGCCCTTCTCCCCTAGCAACCCCATCACTAGACCCTGGCAGGAGGTCTGGCCTTGGGACCAGAGGTGAGTGAAAGGCTTAGTGGGAAGACCTCTCGGCTGGGAGGGGGCAGCGCAGGAGGCAGTAGTGATAGGTGGGAAGGCACCTGCACCTCCTGTTTCTGCTGTGCATTTCCTGAGGTGGGGGTGGGGGTGGGAATGAGACCTTCCTATCACAGAGGAAGCCCGGGCCTGGCTAGCTGACAATGAAGACTCATGACATCCCCCTCCTCAGGAAAGGGAGAGAGTTGGCTATTATTCTTAGGCTTTTCCAAGGCTGTAATTTTCCCCCACCCTACTCCCAGGATCCCACTGACCCTGAACCACCCCACAGGACTCTGGAGTCAGACCCAGTTGACATCCTTCAGCCCCACCCCAGGTAAGCCCCTGCCTGCCCTACAAGGGCTCTCCCAGGCACCTGGGCTTCAGGAGTCCGGCCTGAGCAGGACTCCTACTTTATTCTGCTCCCTCCAAGACCCCTGCCCCAAGGTCCTGTGCAGTTTAGCTCTGGGGTGATGGAAATCTGGGCAAGTGCGCACCAGTGAGTAGGGCGAATTGCACTGCAGCCTGAGGCCCACTGAAACTTTTCTTGCCGAATGCTGTCGTGATTCGGCCTTGGGATTCCAGCCCATGCCCAGCTCTCACTTCTCTGCCCATATAGGCTGACCGGCAAGCTGTGTGGGTCAAGAGGACACAGCGGGCATGCCATCTCACCAATACCCTCTGCCACCCTCTCCTGCTCGGTTTAGGCCCTATACTTGCACTGCCTGTGGAAAAAGGTTTTCACTGAAGCATCAGATGAAGACGCACTACCGAGTCCACACAGGTATGGGCGCCCTGCCCAGTCCTGGCCAGCTTGCTCCTCCTTCACCTCGTTGCCTGACATGATATACTCAGTTTGGCCAACTTCGCTCCCTTTCTTTCTTTCTTCTCTGGCCTTCCCCAAGAGAGAAGCCTTTCTCCTGTAACCTCTGTCCTCTGTGCTCCCGGGACTTCGCGGCCATGACCAAGCACCTGCGAACACATGGCGCCGCCCCCTACCGCTGCCCCGTGTGCGGGGCCGGCCGTCCCAGCCCGGCCTCCATGCAGGCGCCCATGCGCGGCCACTCGCCCAGCCAGCTGCCGCCGGGGGGAGCATTCGCTCCAACTTCGTCTACTCGTCCTCCGGGCCGGCCCGGGCCTGCACCTCTGCAGGCAGCGCCACCCACGCCTCCACCTGAGCACTGTGCGGACTTCACTGGCTCCAGTACGGTCCCAGTCCACACTGAAGGTCGGGCGGGCAGATCAAACTCGACTGCAGGACTGGCGCCAGCGGCGCTCCCGGGAGGCCGCGGGCTCAGCCTGGGCCGGCGAGTCCTGGTGGCGTCCTTGTGGCACTTGGGTTCGCACGGACACAGATGGGCTGTGGGGAAGGCCGAGTCCATCGCCCTAATAAAGTCGGCTGTACTCGAGCAAGAGCTGAGAGCCCGTCCCGACCGCGGCGCGCCCGTCCCGCTCTGGAGCGACCCCTGGCGGCCGCGCCGCAGCCCGCGGATGACACTCTTCCCGGCGCCTCCCGGCCCGCACGCTCGGCGCGAGGCCGCGTCTCCGCGACCCTCCTGGGCGGCGCGGCCGCCTTCACTTCCCGGCGCCGGTCGCTCCCCGGGCGGGGCCCGCGGTACCCTGGGAGTGGTAGTTCAGGCCGGCGCCGGTCCCCACTACAACAATGGGAGGAGTCTGAGTCGAGGACCACACCTCCCGGAGACCGGGAACTGGCTTTCCGGGTCCGCGGCAGGTCCCGGTAGTCCCTGCTCGGTCAGAGCTAGGCGTCGGGACTACATTCCCCGGAGGACTCCGCCCCGCCGCCCTCGGGTCCCCGTGTCGCGGAGTGCGGTGACGGCCGGCCGGCCCCGGCGCCCGCCCCCGCGGTGCCCGCCCGGCTCCCGCGGCCCCGGCTCCCGCTCCCGCGGCGGCGCGGGTTGGTGTCGTGAGCCGCGGCCGCCCCGCCCCGCCCCGCCCCTCCCCTCCCCCGCCTGCGCACGGGCCGCCCCTCCCCCTCCCGGCCCCTCTCACGGTGCCAAGATGGCGGCGGCGGCGGGCGGCGGCGGTTGCCCCGGGCCTGGCTCCGCGCGGGGCCGCTTCCCCGGGCGGCCGCGGGGCTCCGGCGGGGGCGGGGGCCGCGGCGGACGGGGCAGCGGGGCCGAGAGAGCGCGGGTGGCCCTGCGGCGCGGCGGCGGGGGCGCGGCGGGGCCCGGAGGAGCCGAGCCCGGGGAGGATACGGCCCTGCTCCGCTTGCTGGGGCTCCGCCGGGGCCTGCGCCGGCTCCGCCGCCTGTGGGCCGGCCCGCGCGTCCAGCGGGGCCGGGGTCGGGGCCGAGGTCGGGGCCTGGGCCCGGGCCGAAGCTGCGTGCTGGAGGAGGAGAGCAGCGACGGGGAGTCGGACGAGGAGGTGAGGCGGCGGAGGCGTCCCCGGCGCCGGGCCGTGCGGGGCGGATGCCAGGGGCTCGGACGGGCCTGGGTGGCCGCGAAGGGTGGTCTTGACCGGTGGGTCCTCGGGCCCCTGCGGAAGGCAGCAGCTTCTGCAGACAGGCGTGCAAGGAGGTAGGCTGCGCGGAGCTATGGCCTGCGAGGGGTGGGCAAAGAAACCCCGGTCGTGCCGAGTGTCCTGAGCTGATCCTTCATAGTAGCAAAGGTGGGGCCCCGGAGCTGTGGGTGTAGAGGCCGTGGGGACCCGGCATGCCCAACCATGGTGGCTGACAGCAGTAGTGTGGCTTTTATTTAGTAGACCCAGACTATAGCTGCTGGGCGCTTACCTGTAGACTGCATTCCTGGGCCTCACAGTCCCTTGTCACATCCCTGGTTTCACCAGTGCCCCAGTTGCTCTTTGACTCTAAGGTAGAGCGGTGGAGGGCTTCCTGGGGCATGTATTGAAGGGGAATAGAATGAAGGCTGATTCTTGGGTCTGGCCGATCCTCATAGGTCAGCTAGTAGTCACTGGAGGGCTCGCTACTATGATAAACCATCTGAAGCCCACCCTTCACCCAGGTTTCCCTACTCCCATTCAGGAAGAAACTGTGGCCCGAAAGGATATAAATGGGGGGCCCACTTTATTGTGAGTTGGAATTGTAAGGGTCTCCTGTTTAACCTGAAGTTAAGTCTTGCTTTCTTCTGGGTTAGTGAGCCACTCATGGTGGTGCTGGTATGGTCTGGCTCTGGGCAGGGGTGTTCAAAAATGCTTGTGTCTCCATCCCTGGAGAGATCATTTCTATTCCCTCTGACCTTCCAGTCTTTTTAATTCGTTGGTGAATAAGCAGGAGTACATTGAGGGGAAGCTGGGGCTAATGTGCTTTGATACCTGAGTCTCAGGTGGAAGCAGGGATTTGGCACTGACTGCTGTTTCTTCCCTCCACCCCTGGTCCCCTAAATCAGGAGTTTCAGGGTTTTCATTCAGATGAAGATGTGGCCCCCAGTTCCCTGCGCTCTGCGCTCCGATCCCAACGAGGTGAGTGATGGGGAAACTCCACCTCTGTAGCCTTACAGCTGTTATTCTCGCCCTTTGTGGGAGCTCTTCCCTGTTCACCTAGTTTCCATAGTTACTGAGTGTGTCCTGTGTTCCAGAGTCCAAGCTAGGCTGGGCTGTGGGGGAAACAGACAAGAAAGCTTAGTTCCCACCTTCTGGAAGTCCCTTCCGTAGACTACACCACCAGATTGACCCATATCCCCACACCTGTTCTCCTTTTAGGTCGAGCCCCCCGAAGTCGGGGCCGCAAGCATAAGACGACCCCCCTTCCTCCTCGCCTAGCAGATGTGACTCCTATCTCCCCAAAGACCTCTACTCGGAAACGGGGTGAGGAGGGACAGAACGAATGGTGCAGGCACTGACTGAACTTCTCCGGCGGGCCCAGGCCCCCCCAGCCCCTCGGAGCCGGGCATGTGAGCCCTCAACCCCCCGTCGGTCTCGGGGACGGCCTCCAGGACGTCCAGCAGGCCCTTGCCGGAAAAAGCAGCAAGCAGCAGTAGCAGTAGAAGCGGCTGTGACAATCCCTAAACCCGAGCCTCCACCTCCTGTGATTCCAGTAAAGCACCGAACTGGCAGCTGGAAATGCAAGGAGGGACCTGGTCCAGGACCTGGAACCCCTAAAAGTGGAGGACAGCTTGGGAGAGGAGGTCGTGGAGGCAGGGGTAGAGGTCGAGGTGGGCTTCCTCTCATGATCAAGTTTGTTTCAAAGGCCAAAAAAGTAAAGATGGGACAATTGTCTTTGGGACTTGAATCAGTTCAGGGTCAAGGTCAACATGGGGAAAGTTGGCAGGATGCCCCTCAAAGAAGAATTGGAGCTGGACAGGAAGCAGGTTCTTGTTGGAAGAAGCAGGAGCAGAAGCTGGAGGAGGAGGGAGAAGAGAAAGACAGAGAAGAGGGAGAGAAGGAGGAGAGCGCTGTGGCCAAGGAAGAGGTGATACTAGCCAAGGAAGAGGAAGAGGCAAAGCCATCATTCTCACCCCTGACTCTTCCAGCCCCTCTGCCTTCCCCCCCCACCCCCTTCAACCTCTCCTTCACCCCCGGAGCCCCCTCCTCCCCCACCTTCCCCTCCCCCATGTCCAGCCCCAGAGAAGAGGGAAGAGTCCCCTCCTGTGGTTCCAGCTGCATGTTCTAGGAAGAGGGGCAGGCCTCCCCTGACTCCCAGCCAGCGGGCAGAGCGGGAAGCTGCTCGGGCAGGGCCAGAGGGCACCTCTTCCACCTCAAACGCCAGCACTACCACAGGAGGCCCTATGGAAGACAGTCCTACTGTGGCCCCCAAAAGTACCACCTTCTTGAAGAATATCCGTCAGTTTATCATGCCTGTGGTGAGTGCCCGATCCTCCCGTGTCATCAAGACGCCCCGGCGATTTATGGATGAAGACCCTCCCAAACCCCCAAAGGTGGAGATCTCACCAGTTCTGCGACCTCCTATTGCCACCTCCCCACTTGCTTCCCAGGACCCAGTGCAAGTTCCCTCTCCGCCCCGTGTCCCAACTCCCCCATCTATCCAAGTCCCGCTCCCTGAGAAGAGACGGTCCATCCTAAGGGAGCCCACGTTTCGCTGGACCTCACTAACGAGGGAGCTGCCGCCGCCTCCCCCTGCTCCTCCACCAGCCCCATCCCCACCACCTACCCCTGTCACCTCCTCCAGGAGGCCTCTGCTCCTTCGGGCTCCGCAGTTTACCCCAAGCGAAGCCCACCTGAAGATCTATGAGTCGGTGCTTACTCCTCCTCCTCTCGGGGCTCCTGAAGCCCCTGAGCCAGAGCCGCCTCCCACTGATGACTCTCCAGCTGAGCCTGAACCTCGGGCAGTGGGGCGGACCAACCACCTTAGCCTGCCTCGATTTGTCCCCGTGGTCACTACTCCTGTTAAGGCCGAGGTGCCCTCTCCTGGGACTCCAACTCTGAGCAATGGGCACCAGCCCCCGCAGGCCTTGCAGAACCAGCTTCTGCCCCAGGCTGTACCACCACAGGAGCCACAAGTGCAGCCGCAGGTACAGCTGCAGCCGCCACCATCAACATCACCATCACCACAACACACACCACCACTGGAAAAACCCCGGATTACAGGCCTGGGTTCCTTGCCACTGTCTGGGGTAGAGGAGAAGATGTTCAGCCTCCTTAAAAGAGCTAAGGTGCAGCTGTTCAAGATTGACCAGCAGCAGCAGCAGCAGCAGCAGCAGCAGCAGCAGCAGCAGCAGAAGGTGGCAGCATTGATGCCGGTGAGCACGGTGCTGGAGCAGATCCTAACTCAATCCCTGCAGCTGCCTCAGCAGACACTGTCCAGAAGGAACCCTGGGACCAGTCCTTCCTTTAGCCCACCACCTGTTTCTGTCCTGGCCACATCCCCTCCCTTTGCTAGTCCCTGTTCCCATGTGTCCTCACTTTGCAGCCTCTGACCCTGTTTATTCTCCTACCAGACAAGCCCTGGAGGGCAAATGGAAGAGACCGTGGGGACTGTCAAACAGACCCCAGACCGAGGCTGTGTGAGGTCTGAAGACGAATCCGTGGAAGCCAAGAGAGAGCGAGCCTCGGTATGCGGGCAGAGGAGGGTCTTCTGGAGAAGGCTGGCTGTAGGACCATGGGGGGCACCTCTGTACACGTATCCTGCTTTTTCCTCTCAGGGCCCCGAGTCCCCTGTGCAAGGTCCCCGCATCAAACATGTCTGCCGTCACGCTGCTGTGGCCTTGGGTCAGGCTCGGGCCATGGTACCTGAAGATGTCCCCCGTCTCAGTGCCCTCCCCCTTCGTGACCGGCAGGACCTCGCCACAGAGGGTAGGGTTGTGCAGTGGGGAGGCTTGGCAGCCATGTCAGGGTTGGGCCTGAGCAGAAGCACCAGGGAGCTAGCTCAGTGAGGCTTAGGGAGCAAATGGGCTACGTGTTGCCGGGTCTTGGATAAGGCAGGCTGGTTCAAGCTGGGCATAGTGGCACACACCTTTTATCCCAGCCCTCGGGAGGCAGAGGTAGGAGGATGTCTGCAAGTTCAAGGCCACCCTGAGACTACATGGTGAATTCCAGGTCAGCCTGGGCTAGAGTGAGCCCTTATCTTGAAAACAAACAAACAAACAAAAGTAGGTTTAAAGGCACCTGGGACCAACTGTCTATATGGGAAAGTGGTGTCCACAGGGCCAAGTGAGCACAGGGAAGGAAGCGAGGGGTGACTGGCTCTGTCCTTCTTGTGCTATAGATACATCATCAGCATCTGAGACTGAGAGTGTTCCATCCCGATCCCAGCGGGAAAAGGTGGAATCTTCAGAGCCTGGTGGAGACTTGGAGACTGCGGGGTCTGCAGGGACCCTGGCCCACACACCGCGGCGCCCACTGCCCTCTCACCATGGCAAGAAGATGCGCATGGCTCGATGTGGGCACTGTCGGGGCTGCCTGCGTGTGCAGGACTGTGGTTCTTGTGTCAACTGCTTGGACAAACCCAAGTTTGGGGGCCCCAACACCAAGAAGCAGTGCTGTGTGTGAGTAGCTGGAGAGTTGCCTCTTCCCAAACAGGGTTGTTAGTCACCCAAGCCCTAGCCCTTCTTCTGCCCAGCCAGAGCAGTGGGATTGGCATCCTTGTGGAGAGCTTCCTCTCTTCCCCCAGACCACCAGTCCCCTACCCTGGTGACGTGCTGCTCCCCTCCCCAGATACCGAAAGTGTGACAAGATAGAGGCTCGGAAGATGGAACGGCTGGCAAAAAAAGGTAATAAGGTTTGAGAAGCGTATTGTCAGAAGCTTAGATTTGAGCTGGGTGTGGTGGTGCATGCCTTTAATCCCAGTATTCAGGAGGCTGAGATGGTAGGATTGCTGTGAGTTTGAAACCAGCCTGGATTACACAGTGAGTTCTATCTAGGTCAGCCTAAGCTACAGTGAGACCCTACCTCAAGGAAACAAAAACCCCCAAAACTTAGATTTGTGATACGGAGAAAGCTATCTTTTCTTTGTTTTTCCCCTTACCTTTGTAGCTCTTCTCTTTTGTGCTTTCCCAATGAATGCTTTCCTATCTCCTGTATATTCCTTCTCTTGGCATGTTTCTTTCTGACTCTGTATCCTGATGTCCTTGTTCCTGGTTAAGTCCCACTGAGTTGCTTGTTCCCCACAGGCCGGACGATAGTGAAGACGCTGTTGCCTTGGGATTCCGATGAATCTCCTGAGGCCTCTCCTGGTCCTCCAGGCCCACGCCGGGGGGCGGGAGCTGGGGGGCCTCGGGAAGAGGTGGGCACCACCCCCGGGCCCGAGGAGCAGGACTCCCTCCTACTACAGCGCAAGTCAGCCCGGCGCTGCGTCAAACAGCGACCCTCTTATGATGTCTTCGAGGACTCGGATGACTCAGAGCCAGGGGGTCCTCCTGCTCCCAGGCGTCGGACCCCCAGAGAACATGGTACGAACTGCTTGTTACTTTCTCTACCGAGCAGTCAGCCCTTTGCCTCTTCTCTTGACAGTGCTGGGGGTGGAACCCAGGGCCTTGTACGTGCTGAACAGGCCTCCAGGCCTTTTATTTGGAACGGACAGGCTCCCTGACCCAGGAGTCCATCAGTCTATTCAAGAGTGGCTGTGGGTAGAAGAGCAGGCGTTTCTAGAGAGACATATGGAAAACTGGCATGTGTGGTTCTCACTGAATTTATTGAGCAAGGCTTAAGGGTCTTCCTTGTGAGCAAGCCCTGGGAATCTAGGTGTATTGCTTGGAAATAGTATAAGGGCCATGGAAGGAAAAGGACTAAACCGCTTCTGTGTACTGCCTAGAGCTGCCAGTGCTAGAACCCGAGGAGCAGAGCCGGCCCCGCAAACCCACCCTGCAGCCTGTCTTGCAGCTCAAGGCCCGAAGGCGCCTGGATAAGGTCAGCACGACCCGCTCCGAGAACCCCAAGCCCTGTGTGAGGCATGGCTCCTGCTCTCCAGGAGCTACCTGGCAAGTCAGGGTGATGGGCACACCTGAGTGCTGTGGTGTGTCCTCACCAGAGGACAGGCCCTGAGGGATGAGGCAGCCTTGGCTGTCTGGAAAGCAAAGTGGGGTTTGGACTAAAGGCTGAGTCCAGCCAGCTGGGGGCAGGGCCCTGAGGAGGAGTCCTCAGAGGGGTGAGGCTGCTGGCCCCTGACCACCATGTGTTCTTCTTAGGATGCTTTGGCCCCTGGCCCCTTTGCCTCTTTTCCCAATGGATGGAC
The DNA here is from genome assembly GCA_036346955.1 of Dipus sagitta. Taxonomy (NCBI): domain Eukaryota; kingdom Metazoa; phylum Chordata; class Mammalia; order Rodentia; family Dipodidae; genus Dipus; species Dipus sagitta. The sequence continues at coordinate 1,427,896 of CM070775.1, read as the reverse complement.
TGGAAAACAGAAGTCCCCTGATGGTGTGCACCGGGTCCGAGTAGATTTTAAGGTACAGCATTGGTGGGCTGGAGAGATGGCTCAGCAGTTAAAGATGCTTTCTTGAAATGCCTGCTGGTCCAGGGTTCAAGTCCCCATGTAAAGCCAGACACACGAGACAACATATGTGCTGGGATTTCATATGTGCCGGCAAAAGACCCTGCTCTGCCCATTCATATTCATATTCTGTCTGTCTCTCTCTCTCATAAAGAAGTAAAAAGAGAGAAGGACAGGAAGGTGGAACATTGAGAGCTGGTTGCAGAACTTGTGGTGAAAGAAACTTGTTTATTGTGTTCAGCAGCCAGGGCTTTCAGGATGGATCTAACTTGTGTTTCTGGTTGCTCTCCAATCCTTCTCTTCCTAGGAGGATTGTGACCTAGAGAATGTGTGGCTGATGGGTGGTCTGAGCGTGCTCACTTCCGTACCAGGGGGTCCGCCAATGGTGTGCCTTCTGTGTGCTAGCAAAGGCCTCCACGAGGTTGGTGCTGTCTTTTTCCACCCACTCTCCCGCACTCCCAAGTCCCTGTTGCCCTGTCCTCTCGGCCAGGCCTCATCCCCTGGTCCTCCAGCCTCACACTGTCCATCATTTGCTTTCCCCTCCCCCTAGTTGGTCTTCTGCCAAGTCTGCTGTGATCCTTTCCACCCATTCTGCCTGGAGGAGGCTGAACGACCCCTGCCCCAGCATCATGATACCTGGTGCTGTCGCCGCTGCAAGTTCTGCCATGTCTGCGGACGCAAAGGCCGGGGATCCAAGGTTTGGGTGAAGACCAGCCTGGGGCAGGTGGAGTCCCGGAGGGAGAGGGTGTCCCTATGCAGGAGATTTTCACATTGCTGTCTCCTCTGCTATCTGCCAGCACCTCCTGGAGTGTGAACGCTGTCGTCATGCCTACCACCCGGCCTGCCTGGGGCCCAGCTACCCGACCCGGGCCACTCGTAGACGGCGCCACTGGGTGAGATGAGTCTGCCTTCCTCACTCTGGCATTGAATTATCCTACCCCACAATACCTCTAGGCCAAAGCTGTCATGAGGACAGGAGAGTTGGGGATCACTTTGATATTTTCTTTTCTGAATTTTCACACAGCCAAGCTGTAGATGCAGAATTTGGTATAATGATTTTAGGAGCTCATGGGTTTAGTCCACTTCTGCCCTCTCTTCCTCCTTTTACTCATCTCTCCTACACCTCTCTTCTTGTACTTGACCTTCCTCATCTGTTTCCCTGCACCCCTCCCCACTGTCCTGTTGCTCCAACACAATGTCTAGCTTCCTTCGAACATCACCCTGTTCCCCCAGATCTGTTCAGCCTGTGTGCGCTGTAAGAGCTGTGGGGCAACTCCAGGCAAGAACTGGGACGTCGAGTGGTCTGGAGATTACAGCCTTTGCCCCAGGTGCACCCAGCTCTATGAGAAAGGTGGGACCTGGCAGGGAAATGGGGCCTGGTGGTGGGGGAACAGGGGAGCAGACCAGGCTCCTGGATGTAGGGCCAACTCCAAGCCTCACCAGTGAAAGTCAGGAAGGAGATTCTAGGGGCTTTCTACCTTGTAGCTGAGGAACATGGATTCAGAGTACTTTATACTGAAATCTTCCGTGTATATATAACAAACAGAGCCCCTCTTGAAGGCAGTGAGATTCCAGGGCCTGGGAACCCCTTCTCAGTCTCTGAGGTCTCTCCTGGAACCCCACATCTATCTCCATTGGGCAGTTTGAACACTGGCTCTCCTCTTTTATTCATCTATACACTTAACAAGGCCCTGATTTTTGGAAGTTGTTGGGGCTGCAGGGTAAACAGGCTTTTTCCTCTACCAGCTTCTATGGACTAAGAGGTGTAGTGGAGGCAGCTCGTGCAGCCACCAAGATGTGGTCAGCCTCAGAACAGGACTCTGAGGGGTAGGAATAAACCTTCCCCTGACTCTTCCCTTTACCCTTTTTTTTAGGAAACTACTGCCCGATTTGCACACGCTGCTATGAAGACAATGATTACGAGAGCAAGATGATGCAGTGCGCACAGTGTGACCACTGGGTGCATGCCAAATGTGAGGGTCTCTCAGGTAAGTAGTTAATGTACTCACGTCCTTGATATGACAGATGGTCCAGCTGTTTCTGGGCTAGGGGTTTCTGAGAACCCTCACACCTTCCCTGTTTCTTCTTTCTCACTCTGTTCTAGATGAAGACTATGAAATCCTATCTGGGCTGCCAGACTCGGTGCTGTACACGTGTGGGCCATGTGCTGGGGCCACACAGCCACGCTGGCGAGAGGCACTGAGTGGGGCCCTACAGGGAGGCCTGCGCCAGGTGCTCCAGGGCCTGCTGAGCTCCAAGGTGGCAGGCCCACTGCTGCTGTGTACCCAGGTCTGGAGTGCTCTGGAGGCAGGGTGGATGGGGCTGTGCTCCTCCAGCCTTACTCACTTCCCCCAATTGCAGTGTGGGCAGGATGGAAAGCAGCTGCATCCAGGACCCTGTGATTTGCAAGCTGTGGGGAAGCGTTTTGAGGAAGGCCACTATAAGTCTGTGGTGAGTGGCACATGGGGAGGAGCAGTGGGTACCAAAAGGAGAGGGCAGGGCTGAGGCTGTGGGTAGGGGCAAGGTCTCAGACCCTGAGAGACCTCCTTACAGCACAGCTTCATGGAGGACATGGTGGGCATCCTGATGAGACACTCAGAAGGAGAGACACCAGAGCGCCGGGCTGGAGGCCAGATGAAGGGGCTCCTACTAAAGGTAAGAGTTAAGGAGTCCTTGATGGTGTGGTGAGTGGCAGTGTAGGGCAGAGAGAGTCCTCCAGACCCTGTGCGCCCTCCCCACACTTGGGTGAAGCCTGTTCTTCTCATTCTGTTAACCCACTCCCCAGCTGCTAGAGTCCGCGTTCGGCTGGTTCGACGCCCACGACCCCAAGTACTGGCGACGGAGTACCCGGCTGCCAAAGTGAGCAAAGCTGGGTAGCAGGAGGGGAACCAGGGACTGAGGGCAAAAGACGGGTATCTGGGAATCCAGGGATCAGCCTGGGCAGAGTAGCTGAGAAGCGAGCAGTGTTTGGGGTTAGGCCGGAGGAGGAAAGGGTAGTAGCTTCCCTAGCGCTTCTCCCAGGTATACAGGAGGCTCTCACTTTGCTTCTGTGCTTGGGCATATGGAAGGGAATAGATTGGACTGAATAGTGCCAGGCATGGTGGTGCACGCCTTTAATCCCAGCACTCGGGAGGCTGAAGTAGGAGATTTCTATACCAGCTTGGGCTACAGAGTGAGTTCCATGTCAGCCTGGGCTAGAGACCCTGCTTCAAAAAACCGGAAAGGAGCGGGACAGATGGCTTAATGGTTAAGGCACTTGCCTGCAAAGCCTAAGGACCAGAGTACCCATGTAAAGCCAGATGCACTAAAATTTTAAAAAAAGAGCATAAAGGATTGAACTGAATAAACAGCTTATGTTTTGAGGGTGGGCAGGCACTGATGACCCAGATAGTCAGAGTAGGACACAGAAACCTGTTGAGGAGGTGGTCAGCTCAGACAGGGCACTTCTTAGAGGCAGGAGGAGTTAATGCTTTCTGGAAGAGGTGACAGCTGAGCCGTGGAAAAAGAGGAATAGCACACCGTGTGTTAAAGGTCACACGAGAGAGCTTAACTTAGTTGAGGGATTAAGAAAACCTGTGTGGAGAGAGGAAGAAGGGTATCATGGCATGTTTAGGTTTATGTTGTGGGCAGACCTCAGGCCATCTGTCCTCGTTGAGCATAACAGACGCTAACCCTGCCTGTCCACAGTGGAGTCCTCCCCAATGCTGTGCTGCCCCCATCCCTGGACCACGTCTATGCTCAGTGGAGACAGCAGGAACCAGAGACCCCAGAATCAGGGCAGCCTCCAGGTGATCCGTCAGCAGGTACTAAGACATGGGGCTGGGGCCTGCTTGGTGGGCCGGTGTCCCAGGTCCTGGTTTTGAGACTTCCCTTCCCACACTCTTTGTAGCTTTCCAGGGCAAAGACTCAGCTGCTTTCTCACACCTGGATGACCCCCGTCAGTGTGCACTCTGTCTCAAATATGGGGATGCTGACTCCAAGGTGAGGGGTGCTGTTTGACTTTCCAGGTTGCGTATGGGGCCTGGTACCTGGAGGGGCTCTCCATCACACCACTTGTTTTGTGCCCCCCAGGAGGCAGGTCGGCTGCTGTACATCGGGCAAAATGAGTGGACACATGTTAATTGTGCCATTTGGTCAGCTGAAGTATTTGAGGAGAATGATGGCTCCCTCAAGAATGTTCATGCTGCTGTGGCACGAGGGAGGCAGATGGTGAGGGCTGTGGGCACAGAGGGTGGGCAGCCTTTGGGGTCTGAGCTTGTCCCCTCCTTTAGCTCTTTTCCTAGCCTATGGGGCATGTCCTAGGTAGTGTTTTTGTTTGTCCCAAGGTTCTGGTACTGTGGAGATGGCAACCACTCTTTTTCTCTGGCCGTGATCTGGCCCTGAAGCACAGGAGGCTGCAAGTTAAATGTCTTCTTGCTGGTTGAACCTGTGCTGGATGTTTTCCAAGCAGTGGCATCTCCCTTTCAGTACATGACCCAGTGAAGATAGCATCAGAATCTGGGCAGGGTCCTGGAAAACACCCTTAAGGTTCCCTGGAAGGAGCTGAGCCATAGAGCTACTGACCACAGGGGCAGTTGTGAGGACTAAATGAATAAAGCAGGCTCTACGTTACAGTATGGGGAAGATGGCGGGTGCCACTCAATAAGACTGTTCTTGGCTTTCTCCCAGACACTGCTTCAGGATTCTCAAATAGTTTGAACATATACTTGCTCCTAGGTGCAGGGGAGGGAGTTGGTTTGCTTGACAAAAACTTTCGGCTGTGGGAGGTGCAGGGCTAGGCAGGGGCCATGCAGTCTGAGTTAGATGCCTCGCATCAGACCCAGGATGCTGTTCAGCACTTCTCCCTCAAACAGCCCCTTCCTCCCACAGCGCTGTGAGCTCTGCCTGAAGCCTGGAGCTACTGTGGGCTGCTGTCTGTCCTCCTGCCTCAGTAATTTCCACTTCATGTGTGCTCGGGCCAGTGACTGCATCTTCCAGGATGACAAGAAGGTTTTTTGCCAGAAACACACAGACCTCCTGGATGGCAAGGTGGGTCTGCGTCTGAGAGACAGCTGCCTGCCGTGCTTTCAGTCTCCTTGTAGGTTCTCTCACAGTCCTGTAAGCCAGGCACCTGGCTGTCAGTCCTTGCCTATAAAATTTTCCCCTCACCCCTTGCCAATCCAGCAACCTCCATTTGCCTCTCACCTCCCAGGAGATAGTGACTCCTGATGGTTTTGATGTTCTTCGCCGAGTCTATGTGGACTTTGAGGGCATCAACTTCAAGCGAAAGTTCTTGACAGGGCTTGAACCAGATGTCATCAATGTGCTCATTGGTAAGCCACTTGCTCATTCCTACTCTTCCTGACCTCCCTCTCCTGGCCTACCCCACCTGACCTCTCCTTTGTACCATAGGCTCCATCAGAATCGACTCCTTGGGGACCCTGTCTGATCTCTCAGACTGCGAGGGTCGGCTCTTCCCCATTGGCTACCAGTGAGCAGTCCAGGGCTGATGTGGGGCGGGGGACTCCAGGGCTAGGTGTCCTTTCCCAAGTAGTCCTAACCTTCTTATCCCTCACGTCTGCCTCCAGGTGCTCCCGGCTGTACTGGAGCACAGTGGATGCTCGGAGGCGCTGCTGGTATCGGTGCCGAATTCTAGAGTATCGGCCATGGGGACCAAGGGAGGAACCTGTTCACCTAGAGGCAGCCGAAGAGAACCAGACCATTGTGCACAGCCCTGCCCCTTCAGGTATGTCCTTGGTACTGCCTCATTCCCTTCTGGAATGCTGCCCTCTCAAACTGTTACCCAGGGCCTGGAGAGATGGCTTAGCGGTTAAGGTGCATTTGCCTGCGAAGCCAAAGGACCCAGGCTCAATTCCCCAGAACCCATATAAGCCAGATGCACAAGGTGGCCCATGGGTCTGGAGTTCATTTACAGTGGTTGGAGGCCCTGGCATACCCATTCTCTCCTCTCTCTCCCTCTCTCTCTCAATTAAATAAAAAATTTTTTAAAAAGATTAAAAAAATGTTACCCGCACATTTCTATTCCCCTCTTGCCTTGCAAAACTCTAGGATGCTGCTCCTCTTTCTTTCTTTCTTCCTTCTTTTGTTTGTTTGTTTGTTTGTTTGTTTGTTTGTTTTTTGTAGGTTGTGTCTCATTCTAACCCAGGCAGGCTGACCTGGAATTCACTATGTAGTTTCAGGATGGCCTCAAACAACGATCCTCCTGCCTCTGCCTCTCCAGTGCTGGGATTAAAGGCATGTACCGCCATGCCTGGCTTTATTCCTCTTTCTTTTTTTTTTTTTTTTTCCGTTTTTCAAGGTAGGGTCTCACTCTAGCCCAGGCTGACCTGGAATTCACTATGGAGTCTCAGGGTGGCCTCAAACTCATGGCGATCCTCCTACCTCTGCCTCCTGAGTGCTGGGATTAAAGGCGTGCGCCACCACACCCGGCTATTCCTCTTTCTTTATTGATCCATGTTGTGTACTGCAAGAGCTGTTTACCTCATTCCATAGGAAGTGAGAAGAGAGCACCAGGGTAGCTCTCAGGAACGGGGAGGTTTTCTAGCTGGGGCTATGTGCTCCTGTAACCCTCCACTGACCTTCTTACAGGCATAGGTGCCACTGTTAGTTCAAAGGGGTAGGTTACCTCTGCAGTAGCAATGTGTAGAGCCAGGATTTGGGCCTGGATCTACTCAGGTTTCTACCTGCCTGTTAACACTGTGCTGATAGTGAAGGGCATAACAGCTGGATGGCACAGAACAGGTAATGGGCTCAGAGGTCAGTAGAGGAAGAGGTCATCATGGGCCACTTAGCATGAGGGAGAGTATAGATCTTGTTTATGGCAATAGCTGCATCCTTCTTGGTTGTAGACTTGGCATGTTGGAGGGAGAAGCAGAGATCAGTTTGCAAAGCCTGAGTACCAGGATGTGTTTGGTTTAACAGGGATATGCAGAACTCCTAAGAAAGTGGAAGGACTGGCCATGCTGGAGAGAGGTCCTTGCTAGCAGCACAGGGCACGTGGCGCTTGCCCCAAAGAGTAGCAGTGGACAGCCAGAGAGTAGAGAGATGGCCAGGGGTGGGCAGGAGAGGTCATAGAGGAGCCCTGACCTAGAGGCATGGGGAGGGTTTACAGATGCCACAGAAGGGACTTGGGGCCTGTGGTGGCTAAACACCAGTGGGTCCTGTGACTAGGCCAGCACAGTTGGCTTTAAAGAAGAGAGTGCATGTGATGGGAGGATTCAACACGGAGCCCTTGCCTCCTATGATGTAATGCTCTTGCTTCTCCAGAGCCCCCCAATCATGAGGACCTGCCAGATACAGATGCCCTGATCCTTGGAGCTCCTGAGCACCATTCACATTCACCTGTTCAGAGTCTGGACCCCACACTTCGGCCAGATTCAAGCCACGGCCCTTCTCCTGCCCCCCACTCCTTGGGGGCTCGAATCAAAGTGCCCAACTACTCGCCATCCCGGAGGCCCTTGGGGGGTATCTCCTTTGGCCCTTTGCCCTCCCCTGGTGAGCATGTGGGAGTGTCCAGGGGTGGGTAGAGCAGAGGAGGCTAGAGCTGTTGGCTGACACTGACTCTTTCCCTACAGGAAGTCCATCCTCTCTGGCTCACCACATCCCTACAGTGGGAGATCTGGACTTCCCAGCTCCCCCTAGGCGCTCCCGGCGTCCTAGCCCCTTGGCCCCCAGGCCACCACCCTCACGGTGGGCCTCCTCTCCTCTCAGAACCTCCCCTCAGCTCAGGGTGCCCCTGCCTACCTCAATTGTCACAACCCTCACACCTACCTCAGGGGAGCTGGCTCCCCCTGGCCTGGCCTCATCTCCTCTACCACCCTCTGAAGACCTGGGCCCAGACTTTGAGGACATGGAGGTGGTGTCGGGACTGAGTGCTGCTGACCTGGACTTTGCAGCCAGTCTTCTGGGGACTGAGCCCTTCCAGGAAGAGATCGTGGCTGCAGGGGCCGTGGGGAGCAGCCATGGAGGCCCAGGGGACAGCTCAGAGGAGGAGGCCAGCCCTACCACTCACTATGTCCACTTTCCTGTGACTGTGGTATCTGGCCCTGCCTTGGCCCCTGGCCCCCACCCTGGAGTCCCTCGAATTGAGCAGCTGGATGGAGTGGACGATGGCACCGACAGTGAAGCTGAGGCAGTCCAGCAGCCCCGGGGCCAGGGGACTCCTCCTTCAGGACCAGGAGTGGGACGAGCTGGGGTTCTTGGGGCTGCAGGGGACAGGGCCCGACCTCCTGAGGACCTGCCTTCCGAAATTGTGGATTTTGTGTTGAAGAACCTAGGGGGACCAGGCGAGGGGGCTGCTGGTCCTAGAGAGGAGCTGCTTCCCCAAGCACCTTCCCTGGCCAATGGCAGCCAGCCCCCTCAAGGTCTGCCCTCTAGCCCAGCTGACCCCACTCGGACATTTGCCTGGCTCCCTGGGACCCCAGGGGTCCGAGTGTTGAGCCTGGGCCCTGCTCCTGAGCCCCCTAAACCCGCCACATCCAAGATCATTCTTGTCAACAAGCTGGGCCAAGTATTTGTGAAGATGGCAGGGGAGGGTGATCCTGTCCCACCCCCGGTAAAGCAGCCACCTTTGCCCCCTATCATTCCTCCGACGGCTCCCACTTCCTGGACTCTGCCCCCAGGACCTCTGCTTAGTGTGTTGCCAGTGGTAGGAGTTGGGGTGGTTCGCCCTGCCCCACCCCCGCCCCCACCCCCGCTTACATTGGTGTTTAGCAGTGGGCCCCCCAGCCCACCTCGCCAGGCCATCCGGGTCAAGAGGGTGTCCACCTTCTCTGGCCGTTCCCCGCAAGCTCCTCCCCCAAGCAAAGCCCCCCGGCTGGATGAAGATGGGGAGTCCTTGGAGGATATTCACCAAGTCCTGGGTCTTGGTGGCAGTGGGTAGGTACCAGTGCTGAAGTTGGGCTAGGGGAGGTGGGCAGGAGAAGGCAGCTCAGTCTTCTGTGCTTCCTCCTGCTAGATTGAGCCGTGTGCGAATGAAAACCCCCACGGTGCGAGGAGTTCTTGACCTGGACAACCCTGGGGAGGAAAGCCCTGGGTGCGTGGCCAGCCCTTTCCCTGGAGCCACTGGGACCCTTACCTCCTACCCATCCTGACAGATCTCTCTTCACAGGTCCCTCCAGGACCAGTCCCCTGTGCTGCCACTTCCAGAAGTTGGTCCTTCCCTGGCCCCTGATGGTCCCTTAGACCTGCTGCTTGAGTCCCAGTGGCACCACTATTCAGGTAGAGAACAGTCATTCCCTCATGCCTTCTTCCTGTGTTTGGTCTAGTGGGTGACCAACAGAATCATAGTTGGCCCACTCCAAAATACAGTGTGCAACATAGACTGAAGAGCCTGGGCTCCATACCCAACATCAGAAAACACAAAAACCAGTATAGAGCCAGGCATCCTGGCACACGCCTTTAATCCCAACACTTGAGAGGCAGAAGGAGGAGGATCTCTGAGTTCGAGGCCAGCCTGGAGCTACAGTGTGAGTTCCAAGAAGTCAGCCTGGGCTATAGAGTGAGACCCTATCTTGGGGCGGTGGGGGGAACAGTACATACTACCTGGGGACAAGCCTGACTCAAGGTGCTAAAGTCACAGAGTTGCCCTTGGGGAGCTTTTGATCTTATGACAGAAACAGAAATGACATTCACAACCAAATGTACTGATGGCTACTTCTAATCCCAACTCTCAAGAAGCTGAGCCAGAGATTCAACTGAGCTTGGATTACTGAGTGAGTTCAAGATTACCCTGGGCTACATCATGAGATCCTTTCTCAAAAAGAAAAGCAAAAAGCTCCCAAGAAATGACATTCAGCCTTCTGTATAAGCTCAAATCACTGCCTTGTGCAGTGAGCCCAAGATCCCAGGGGAGGGTCTTAGGGTCTACTTGGCCAGTCAGATGGTAAAACCAAAACTGGAATTCTGGGGGATTATTCAAGATAGGATAGAGGCTGGCCATATGGGTCCTAAATCACGTTTCACTCTTACTTTTGTGCCCATTCCCACCCCAGCTACAGTGGTCAGTTTCAGTGTACACCCTATGAATGCCAGCAGCAGCATTTGGTGTCTTATCCCTGTCTTTGAAGCACTTCTTTCCCTGGATCCCAGGACCCCATATTCTCCACTCACCTCTGCTCATGCCTCATTATCTTATCCTCCAGGTTTTGTTTTTTTTTCTTAATTGTGTTTTGTTTTGCCCTCTCGAGGTAGGGTCTCACTCTGGCCCAGGCTGACCTGGAATTCACTGTAGTCTCAGGGTGGCCTTGAACTCATGGTGATCCTCTTTATTTCTGCCTCCCAAGTGCTGGGATGAAAGGTGTGCACCCCCATGCCCAGCTTCATCCTCCAGTTTTAATGTGTTCCAGGGCCATGGCCCTCCTTCCTTCTTTTCCCTGGCTTCAGGGCTTAGAATCCCATCTGTATTCTGATAACCACCACAGACTTTCTCCAGCCCGGACCTCATCCCTAGACTCAGGCATCTGCATTGTGCTGCCTCCTTGCCACCTCCCCCAGCAAATTGAAGGAGGAGGTTTTCTGAGAGATAGCTCAAAGACAGCATGTCCAAACAGTCCTTGACCTTCACCTCAAATTGTTCCTTTCTTATCTTCACCTTGACAGTTGATGGCAGTTTTATCCTTCCTCTGTTTAAGCCTCAGACTTCAGGGTTGCCCTGAACTCTAGTCTTTGTCACATCCACATCTAAATACATCAATAGTCCTGTGTGTTCTGTCTGAACTCTATGAACTCCTATAAGTCCTATCAACTCAGAAGTCAGAAGGATCTCTTGAGTTCAAGGCCATTCTGGACAACTAATGAGACCTTGTCTCAGAAATCTCAAGAAAGAGGGGGAGGGGATATGATGGAGAATGGAGTTTCAAAGGGGGAAGTGGGGGGAGGGTAGGCATTACCAATGGGATATTTTTTTATAATTATGGAAGTTGTTAATAAAAAAAATTTTTTGAAAAGAAAAAAAAAACGCTCCAGAAAAAGCCGGGCGTGGTGGTGCGCACCTTTAATCCCAGCACTGGGGAGACAGAGGTAGGAGGATTACTGAGAGTTCGAGGCTACCCTAAGACGACATAGTAAATTCCAGGTCAGCCTGAGCTAGAGTGAGACCCCAGCTCGGGGGGGGAGGGGCAGAATTGTGGTTCGTTAAAAAGCTTATACACTGTGCTTGGATATTGTGTCTGCATCTATACATTCATGATAGCTGTAGAAATGTACTGTATGTGGGGCTGGGGATGTAGCTTAGGTCCTGAATTCAATCCCTAGTGCCACAAAAAAGAAAAGCTTACTGCCTGTGATAAATGTATGTACAAGACAATTCTCCAGGGTCTGTAATCTGTATGACGAACAAATAATGATGGGTAGATGGGTATGTATGGTAAAGTGGATTTGAATGAGCCTTCAGGGTGCCCTGAAGAGGCCTCACACCTCTGAGTCTGCTGTATGGATAGAAGTTGCTGCCAGACCCCTTGGAACGCCTATGTCCATGCTACAGGAGCTGGAGGAGGGCCATCTACTCCCAGTGCCTGCTTGTACCTGGGTGGGGAGAGAGAGTGTCTTCTGGGAGTGAGAGCATGTGTGGTGGAGGGCAGAGCATTGGCTCTTTTGATCCTGGGAGGTGATCCTTGCCTACTTACTCTTCCTGGCTTCTTGGGTCCAGGCGAGGCCTCCAGCTCTGAGGAAGAGCCTCCATCCCCAGAAGACAAAGAAAACCAGGCTCCAAAACGGGCTGGGCCACACCTACGCTTTGAGATAAGCAGTGAGGATGGCTTCAGTGTGGAGGCAGAGAGCTTGGAAGGTGAGTTGAGTATAGCAGTGGCAGGGAGGGGAAGTGTCCCTGCAGAGCCCATCCTGATGGCTGTGGCTCTCACCTTACTCCAGGAGCCTGGAGAACTCTGATTGAGAAAGTGCAAGAGGCCCGAGGGCACGCGCGGCTCAGGCATCTCTCCTTTAGTGGTAAGGGGTGTCTACTGGGATAATGGGGTCTGGGATAATCCCACGGGTAAGGTGGGCCCTCCATACAGTTTTTTGTCCTCCTCAGGAATGAGTGGGGCACGGCTCCTGGGCATCCACCACGATGCTGTCATCTTCCTGGCAGAGCAGTTGCCTGGGGCCCAGCGCTGCCAGCACTACAAGTTCCGATACCACCAGCAGGGAGAGGGCCAGGAGGAACCGCCCCTGAACCCCCACGGGGCTGCCCGGGCTGAGGTCTATCTCCGGTGAGAGGTTGGGGAACCCAAGCATGGGGGATTTGGGCTAGACAGGTTGAAGCCAAGGCAACTCTAGGAGTCATATGTCGTGTCCGTCGGAAGGATGGCCCCACCTGTTTGTTTTGTTATCATCAGTGTGGCCCTGAAAAGCTGGTGCCATCGGCAGGCCCAGGTCAAGGAATGAGCAGGCAGCCTGTCCTTGAGGGAATGGCTGTGACCTCTATCCTCCCTCCCTCCCTCCTTCCCTCCTGTAGGAAGTGCACCTTTGACATGTTCAACTTTCTGGCCTCCCAGCACCGCGTGCTCCCTGAAGGAGCCGCCTGTGATGAGGAAGAGGACGAGGTGCAGCTCAGGTCTACTAGGTATGGAGGTCAAGTTGGGGTGCTGGGCCTTGTCTGAAAGTCCTAAAGAAGGTGACTGTTGCTGAATATCAGCCTATGTGGCCTTGCTATCTCCTACCAGACGTGCCACAAGCCTAGAGCTGCCCATGGCCATGCGCTTTCGCCACCTCAAAAAGACGTCCAAAGAGGCTGTGGGTGTATACAGGTTAGTGGGGTGGGGCTGCCCCTTAGGTGCATGGGCAGATGTCCTAGTGGGGGGCTGCCTAGTATCTTTGCCCCCTGCTTCATTCTTCCCTGCAGATCGGCCATCCATGGGCGTGGCCTGTTCTGTAAACGAAACATCGATGCTGGAGAGATGGTCATTGAATACTCTGGCATTGTCATTCGCTCTGTGCTAACTGACAAGCGGGAGAAGTTCTATGATGGAAAGGTGAGTGCCAGAAGGCTGTGGAAATGACGTGAGTGATAGGTTGTGGGGACTGAGCATCTAATTCTCCTCCCCTGTCCCTGTAGGGTATTGGGTGCTACATGTTCCGCATGGATGACTTTGACGTGGTGGATGCCACGATGCACGGCAATGCCGCTCGCTTCATCAACCATTCGTGTGAGCCCAATTGCTTCTCTCGTGTCATTCATGTGGAGGGCCAGAAACACATTGTCATCTTTGCCCTGCGCCGCATTCTGCGAGGTGAGGAGCTCACTTATGACTACAAGTTTCCCATCGAGGATGCCAGCAACAAGCTGCCCTGCAACTGTGGCGCCAAGCGCTGCCGTCGCTTCCTTAACTGAGCTGTGGATGCCTCCAGTCCTCACGTGCCCATCACATCTCACCCTGGCCTGTGGCTCCCTAGTCTCTCAGCGGTCTCACTCCCACCCTCTTGTTCAGAGTGGGTGTGGGGATGCAGGGGGTAGGGGGTCCTGCCTCCATCCCTCCTCCCGGACCACCCAGCAATCGCCCCCTTCCTGCCTTGGGGACCCAGGATGTAGATATTGTACAAAGATTTCTAAATCCCTTCTTTTCTATGCACTTTTTTATTTAAGAGGGTGGGGTCCCAGGTGGGAACTCCCCCACAATAAAGTCTGTCAATGTTTGGAGAGTTGGCCCCATTTGTGTGTTGCTAGGGGGTGGGTAGGAACCCCACTTTATCATGCCCCACAGTTTTCCTAACCAAGGATTTCTCAGTGGTCTATAGGCCATCAGCCTGAATTAGAAGTTATAGGCTGCTTGCCTAGCATGCATGAAGGCCTGGGTTCAATCTGCAGTACTGGGTAAGTCGTGTGTGGTAGTGTACATGGGAGGTGGAGGCAGAGAGTGCAGGTGGATGAGTTGCCCCAAGGGTGGCAGGAGGTCCTGTGTGCATAATGGAATGGACAAAGGGGAAGGAAGATGTCTTGGCTCTTGGCCCGTTGAAGAAGACTCCTCTAATGAGGACCATAGATGACAGGCATTTGCTTCAAGGGACTTTTATTTAGTAGGCCTGACAAACCCTGGCTCAGTCAAGCTTGGATAGCGCCTGTGGTGCATCTGCTGGCCAGGTGTTGGCCAAACTGGCTCAGCCTGGCAGATGGCTCCCTTGCCACCACCATCTCAATCACGGTCCTTAGAGGTCATTGGCTGGGCTGCAATGAGTAGATGAAAGTGGACCAGGTGGCAGGCAGCCCATACCTGGCAGCCAGGTACCGAATGGAACCATAGGCCATGCTCGCACCAGGCTCAGGGTCCAGCAGCACAATTAGCTCTTCCAGCACCTCCAGCTGATCCAGGAGGCGAGGCAGGCTTTGAGGCCAGGCCTTGCAGCTCTGGAAGACCAGAGAGGAGTTAAGGGGGTGAAGACTGGCTTCCACCTGTCCCTACAAACCCCTGCTTGAGAGATACAGAGAAGCCTTCCTTGCTTTCCGTCGGAGGGCAGGACAAGACTTGGAATTCAGAGCTCTCTGTCCAGGTGTCCAGGGACTAGAGCTCTCTGGTGAACTAGACCCTCTAGATTGAGTTGTCAGAGAAGGACAGACCCCCTTGGGAGGAATGGGCTTCTGAGCATAGAGGTTCGAGAGTAAAAGGTGGTCTTGCTTGCCTCTTGGCTCCATCAGCCCAAGCCTCCCACCCGTACTTCAATGCAACTAAACCCTCCCAATCTTGCCCTAACCTCACCCACTCCCCGCTTGAAGATTCTGCTCTGGTCCCTCAGGTCCCTTCAATGACTCAGGCCTCCGCCCACTCCATCCCTCCCACAACACCCTCAGCAAGGCTTAGCCCAGGCCCTGCAGTTAGACTAGCACCTTTCTACTGCGCTTCTGCGTTCTGTTCTAACGGGGCTCCGCTGCTGCAGTGGCTGCACAACTCTGCGCCATTGCAGTGCAATACCCGGAAGGACACTTTTGGGGAGATCGCCGAAGTCATTGAGACCGAAGTTTTCAGTAAATTCAGGGTCTAGTGGGAGATGCAGGCTCTAAGGGGCTGAGTGCCCTTCCTCCAGGCCCTACCTAAGCCACGCCCCTTCTATGCAGACCCATCCAGTGCACCCCGCCCCTTTCCCGTGAGGCTCCGCCCTCCAGCGCCTACCGACCCCATCCTTCCGCTACTAGCGCCGCTCACAGTCTGAGTACAGAAAGTCCTCTTTGCACTGGCCTTCCTGTCCAGTCTTACCTGACCGCCCTGCCCCCTAGGCAAGCCCCACTGACCCAACAGACATCGCCCGCCCGCCCGCCCGCGGCTATCACCCCACCTCTTATCTCCGCCCAGATTTATGCACATAAACCCAGGCCCTAGCCTCACCCGGAGGCCTGAAGCGCTGCCCGCACGAGCTGCAGCATTTCTTGTCAGGTTACCAGTCAGTGCTCAAGGCGGCTGCAGTTACGTGGAGGTTTTGGACAACGCAGCTGTCGCCCGAGGGAGCACTGCCACCTAGAGGAAGCGTTCGGGTCCCATCTGGGCGGGACTTCCAACACTCACAGGCTCTTTGCGGGGAAACCCCGATGCGGGTGAAGGAAGGGGTGGATTTGGGGACACAGAGTTCCACCGCTCCTTTTAGCCAGAAATCTACCCCAGCCTCAACATCTGGCCCATAATCAGAGAGGTCCGCAAAGATGGCTAGCAAAAGTATTCACGCCTGTAATTCCAGCACTTGGGAGGCTGAAATAGGATTGGATTCTAGGCCAGCCTGGGTTAGAATGGGACCTTGCCTCAAAAAAAGAGGGGTGGGGGGCTGGTGCGTAGCCAGGCGTGGTGGTGCATGACCAGTTCCCCTACTAGCAGCAGCCTTGAATGCAGAAATGAGGGGTCAGGCACAAAGGCAGACCCCATCCTACCACTACAGACCCAGCCCCCAAGCCACCTTAACAGCTGCTTCGGATATCCTCTGCAGAGCATGTGGTTCAAGTGCAAGGGCGCCACTCCTTCTATCAGGGGTGGGGGAGGCAGGAAACCACAGCTCCATTAAACAGAGTCAGTGTGGAGCTTTATTAGGGGAAGGGCAGTAGGAGAAAGTCCCTGTGTTGAACAGATTACATCATTGAGCCAGAGTGAAGGGGTTTTGAGGAGGGGTCCTGGCCAGGAACATCTATGACCGTGGGGGAAGGGCAAGGGACTAGTCTCAGAAGCGGCCGTGGCGGTGGTCTGGGAAATGCCTACGGTGCCTTTCTCGGGGATGGTGGCCCATATGGGACCTTGGAGGTGACCTGTGGGGCAGGAGTGAACAGAGACAAGTTAGAGCTGTTGGGAGTGGTGCAAAGATCTCCCAGGCTTGACTGTCAGGGGTAGGGTGGGTGTTAATGTAACTAGGCTTCCAGAAAGTCATCTCAGGATAGGTACTCAGGGATAGGGATCCAGGCAGGCTCATCCTGGTCTAGGCATTGAGATTTTTCAGTCTCAGACAGGGCTGAGGACTATTTTTAAAGAGTCTTGGGCCCAGTGTGGTGGCACGCCTATAATCCCAGCACTCATGAGGCAGAGGTAGGTGGATCGCTGTGAGTTCAAGGCGAGACTGAGAATACATAGTGAATTCCAAGTCAGCCTGCGCTAGAGTAAAACTCTACCTTAAAAAAAAAAAAAAAAAAAGTCTTGGGACACTGTGAGTGGGAGTTAGGATGAGGCTCATCTGCCCAGCGTGGTGGCACATGCCTTTAATCCCAGCACTTGGGAGGCAGGAGAATCACCTTGAGTTCGAGGCCACCCTGAGACTACAGAGTGAATTCCAGCTCAGCCTGAACTAGAGTGAGACCCTACCTTGGAAAAAAAAAAAAATCCTGGTAAGGTTGGCCTGAGGTAGGTACCTGCGCCTGGGTCCCCGCCCATAGAGCTGTCTCCGGAGGTTTCGGGATATGGGTCGCAGGTGCATGAAGTTGCAGAAACCACCTCGGGTACATTCTCTGAGGATAGAAGGATGGAGGAAGCTACTGAGACTGTCAAGCCCCAACCAAGCACTCAAGCATCCGAGACTCCAAGTGCCCACCCCACCCTTGCTCTACCATACCCCATCTCATACTGCCGGCAGCATGACTCCCGGAAGTCGGTGACAGGCGACAGCTCCGCATGCACAGCCTGCCCGTTGAACCAACGGTTATTGAGTTCAGCCACAGCCCGCTCTGCATCCTCCTCCCGCCGGAACTGAGGGGAAAGTGGGTGACTGTGGGCTGTGGAACTCGAGATCTTCCGAGGACTAGTCAGCTCTGAGGCTAGACTAGATTTAGTGATGGCCAACAGACTGAAACGTTTCCACTTCTGGGCTCTAAGCAGGGGCCAGCAAGCACCTTAACATAGACATTGCCCACAAGGTGGTCCCCGAGGTTGTCGCAAACATTCATCTCTTCAATCTCTCCATACTTCTCCTGCAGTTCTGTAAACACCTCCTGTGGAAGATGGGGAGGAACTCAGCTACATGTCTGGTACACCATAGCAAACCCAGCTGCCCTGGCAACCCTCACCTCAAAGAAGTTATCATAATGTTCCTGCACCTCCACGTCGCTCACGTGACCTGGAGGGACCCGGGGTGGAATCAGGGTGTGGCCTGCTGGGAGCTGTCCACCCTATCCCTGCCCTACCTGGTCCTTTACTCACAGTGAGATCCATCTGCCGTTTGGGCCGTGTTCTGTGGATTTCGGTATAGGTTGAGCAGCACTATGGTCTGAACAAAATTTTAAAAAGGGCAGAAACTGAGCTCAGAGGGTAACGCTGCCTGCAGAAGGGGTACGAGCCCTGAACCTCGGGGGATCTACGTCTCACGAGTTCATCAGCGAGGCTGGGCTCTACGAAACTACAGGGAGGTAGGACCTGGAGAGCATGGACAGCTAGGGGCGTGGTCTGTGAGTCGGGGGCGTGGCCGAGGCCCTGGGAGGAGAGCAGAAAGCCGCGGAGAGGGTTGGCCTTAGAAATCCGGAAGAGGCGGGGCCCGGGTGACGGCCCGCGGGAGGAGGGAGCGTGCGGCCGCCCGGCGCGGTGCCGGGGCTCACCTGGCTGAAAGTCGGTTTGTTGTGCAGCCGGGAGCACCGGTCCCCGTGCCGGCAGGCCCCGATCTTAAAGTAAAAAGAGCAGTTAACCCTGGAAGAGGTGCAAAGACAGAGGTGAACTGAGGGCCGGACACCGCCCTGACCACGCGGACAGCGAGCACCCGACAGCCCCCCTCCCCGAGATACCACTCCCTCCGCCCGCTCTCACTTGTCCTTCTCAGTCCCGAAAATCGAAGCTAAATATTCAGCCATTTTTATCCGAACACTCCCACTCGCCAGCTCCTGACGTCACTTCCGTGGCCTGGGCGCGTCGGGAAGCGTAGTTCGACGCCGCCGCCTCCCGGCGCTCGCAACGCCTGCGGGCGCTCTCTACTGCGCGTGCCCGTCAGGGGCGTGTCCCAGGGGCGCATGCGCACGGCGCTGCCTCGAAAACACTTTTTTTTTTTTTGGAAAGGGTTACAAGCTGCGCAGAAACCTGAGGCATCTAGCACCCACGCCCGTAGTGGAGAAAAGCTATCCGAGGTGGGAGGTGTAAGTTCCACTGGTGAGTTGGGAGTCGTTGCGCGCACTCCATAAACGCTCGTTGGATGGAGAGAGCCGGGATGCCCTTCTTCAGCTAGCCCTCCACCAGATCTCTCATTTGCCGAAGTCGGGGCGGGTTTGTTCGTAATCTTCGCACCTGTCATTCGCGTCTTGCCCAGCAGCCCCTTAGGACGACCCAGCGCAACGATGAATCTGGAGCGGGTGTCCAATGAGGAGAAGCTGAACCTGTGCCGCAAGTACTACCTTGGTAAGGCCGAACCCCGAGGGTCTCGGGGAGAGACGGAGGTGACTGGCCTAGAGCACCCGTGGCAAGAAGGCATGGGGATGTAGAGGGTGAGGGACTGCAGATGTGGACTCTTTCTGTGGTCTGGGGGAAGGGGAGGCCTGGGCACTGAGGAAACAGGAAGCTGAGGCGTCAACTTTTGGGTCCCAAAAGAAGAGGACTGGACTCCAGGGTCCTAAGAAGGGGGTGGCTGAGGAATGGGTTTCCTGGATCCTTGGGGAAGAGCCTGACTACCTTGATGTCGGAGACCTCCGCTTGAACTTGGGGATGGGAGAGGACCATCCACATGGGTTTTCCAGGTGAAGATTAGGGAAGATCCGCATTGCCTTGACCCGATGTGGCTTTCCTTCCTAGGTGGGTTTGCGTTCCTGCCTTTTCTCTGGCTCGTCAACATCTTCTGGTTCTTCAGAGAGGCCTTCCTTGCCCCAGCCTACACAGAGCAGAGCCAGATCAAAGGCTGTGAGTCTAGGGCCCAATGAAGGGAGGCCAGCTGGGTGACGGGAAGGGATGGTGGAGGCTCTAGAATGCTGGGCACTGTGGCAGAGAGAAAGGGCTGGACTGGGGGACTTCAGATTGCAACTGGAGGCCAATTCTCCCCACTTGTGCCCCTCATTCTAGATGTGTGGCGCTCAGCTCTGGGCTTCCTCTTCTGGGTGATTGTACTGACCACCTGGATCACGATCTTTCAGATCTACCGGCCCCGCTGGGGGGCCCTTGGGGACTACCTCTCCTTCACCATACCCCTGGGTACCCCTTGACAACTCCTTCACAGGCTGGTAGCCTGGTCTTTCTTCCAGAATGGGCTCCTCTGCTCTAAATTCAGTCTCAAGCCCAAAGACTCTACCTGTCTCTCATCTTCTTTGCTGACATGCCCCAATAAAGGACCCAAACTTTAATATTGACTTTGTGGGATGTTTTGGAGATTGAAGCCTAAAATGAACATTCAGAAACATTTACTGAATGCTGGAGAGATGGCTCAGTGCTTAAAGACAAAGTGGTTAAAGGTAAAGAGCCTGATGGCCTGGGTTCAATTCCCCAGTACTCATGCAAAGCCAGACACACAAAGTGACACATGTGTCTGGAGTTCCTTTGCAGTGGCAGGAGGCCCTGGTGTGCCCATTCTCTCCCTCCCCCCTCAAGTAAATAATTAAATATATTCAAAAACATCTCATGAAACTGGGCATGGTGGTGCACATCTGTAATCTCTGCACTCGGGAAGGTGGAGGCAGGAAGATCAGGAGTTCAAGGCCAACCTTGGCTATATAGCTTGGGCTCCATGAGACCTTGTCTCAACAACAACAAAAATTTTTTTGAGTGAAGCACTTTGTGCCAGGCTTGGTGCATTTTTTTCCTGTTGAATACTATTCATAACCCTTTGAAATAGGAACTTTTTCTTGCCCAGGAACCCTATTTTACAGATGAAGAATCATTCCATTCTAGGAGCTTCTATACTGCTAGTTGTGAATTTTAAAAAGTGACCTGCGCTGGGCGTGGTGGTGCACGCCTTTAATCCCAGCACTTGGGAGGTAGAGGTAGGAGGATCGCCATGAGTTCGAGGCCACCCTGAGAATACAGAGTGAATTCCAGGTCAGCCTAGACTAGAGTGAAACCCTACCTGGAAAAACAAAAACAACAACAACAACAACAACAAAAGGTGACTTGCCCAAGCCAGGTGTGTGCCATCCTTAATCCCAGCACTCTGAGAGGCTGAGGTAGGAAGATTGCACAGGAGGCCAACCTGGGACTACAGAATTGAGTTCCTGGGCTAGAGACCCTGCATAGGGGAGGGAGGCAATTACTTTCCTAACTGGGGATATAGTTTAGTAGTACAGCACTTGCCCAGCATGTGAAGTTGTGAAAAACTCAGCTTTGAGGCTGGAGAGATTTCTCAGTGGTTAAAGGCTTGCAAAGCCTGATGGCCCAGGTTCAGTTCTCCAACACCTACATAAAGCCAGATGTAAAACGTGGCCCATGGGGCTGGAGAGATGGCATAATGGTTAAGGCACTTGCTTGTGAAGCCTAAGGACCCATGTTCTACCTCCCAAATCTCACAAAAGCCAGATGCACAAGGTGACACGTGTAAGGTCGCCCATGTGCACAAGGTGGCGCATGCCTCTGGAGTTCAACTTCAGTGGCTGGAGGCCTTGGTGCACCAATTCTCCTCTCCCATCAAATAAAAAAAAAAACACACACACATAATTGTTATTTAAGGTACAGTCTTGCTCTAGCTCATGTTGACCTGGAATTCACTATGTAGTCTCAGGGTGGCCTCGACCTCAGGTGATCCTACCTTTGCCTCTGGAGTGCTGGGATTAAAGGTGTGTGCCACCACACCTGGAGATATATATATATAATTTCTTTTAAAAAGTTTCTGGCTTTGATTCTCAGCATGACTAAACAAGATCCCGCTCTTTTGGATTCTGAACCTTAGAATTTTCATTTGAGTGGAGATCATGATGGGAAAGGCCCATCTGAACCAAGACATTTCTCACTCTCTGAAGAAGGTGTCTTCATAATAGAAATATTCAAACTTTCTCAGAGAAGCTCCTTTGACCATCCTGTTTGAAATGTTAGTTTGGTGTGGTGGCTCATGCCTGTAATCCCACACTTGGGAAGCTGAGGCAGGGTATTGCCACACATTTGAGGCCAGCTTGGATTACATTGTTCCAGACTAGACTGGGATACCCTGTGTCTAAATAGATAAGGGGCTGGAGAGATGCCTTAGTGGTTAAGACACTTGCCTGCAAAGCTAAGGATCCAGGTTCAATTGCCCAGTACCCACATAAGCCAGATAGATGCACAAGGTGGCACAAGCATCTGGAGTTTGTTTGCAGTGGCTGGAGGTCCTGGTACGCCCATTCTCTATCTGCTTCTCTCCTCAAGTAAACAAATATTTTAAAAAGTGAAATTTAATTAGATAATTGAATAGGTGAAATTTCAGCCCCTACTACAATGTTCCTATGACTATTTCAAAGTATAATCTTTGGCTGAGGATATAGCATTCATGAAGCCCTGGTTTAAACCCACAACCCCGCATAAACCCAGCATGGTTTACATGCCTGTAATCCTAGTTCTGACCGAGGGAGGGGCAGGAGAAGTTCAAGACCATTCTCGGCTACATAGGGAGTTTGAGGATAGTCTGGATAACATGAGAACCTGTCATTCGTATATTTTCCTTGCTTCTTCTGTTACATTTCACTTAGAATGATTTGTTTATTGTCAATCGTCCATCCTCCTATATAAGCTCCACTGGGGGAAGAGGATTGTATGTTTGTTTCATCCCGTGCAGTGTCCTCGTACCTGGCTGAATGCCTGACATACTAATAAATATTTTCAGGAGACTGGAGCAGTCAAAAGCGCGTGTTTGCAAAGCCTGTCCTCCCATCTGCGGAGGGACACACGCACAGGTAAATACTAAATTGCTGAATGAATAATGTACCTGAAAAGACAATAGCAGCTGGCTGGCGCCTAATGAGTTCATCCAAATAAAGGACCTAGTCTAACCCCAGAATAGTCTTCCTCTTAAGAACTAGAGACTTCCATAGTTCTGTAAATACGTAAATTGTTGCTAAAGCCGAGAACTACAAGTCCCAAAGAGCCTTGCGATGCTGGAGCCTTTGTTTCCCACAATGCCCTACGCGGCGGGGCGCAGGCGGTGTTGCTCCACGATCTCTGGAGTTTGAACTACATCTCCCAGAAGGCATCTGTGTTGTCGTTGGTTTGTTTCAGGAAACATAGCATTGGGAAGGTGGGACTTAGTGCTGGGAGCCGACCGTAGAGGCTGTCAATTGGCCAGAGGATAAGATTGATCTCTTCCATGGCTAATGGAAACTAGCGACTGCCGAACAGGTCTATCCACAGAAGGGAAGGAAGGGAGGGTCAGCCGGGGCGGGGACGTCCCGCCCGCAAGCTTCCCTTTGACTTGTGCCTGCCCGCTCGCCTCCGGCCTGGCCTTGGGAGCCTCGGTCGCCTTTGGGTTTTTCTGACCCAGCTAGTCAGACCCAGACCCGCATCATGTTCCCGGTGAAGGTTAAAGTGGAGAAGTCAGGTGAGGCCCGGGAGCCCAGGACGCTGCTGATCAGAGTATGTATGGAAGGCCCGAAAGACACGGTTATTGCGAAAAGGCGTCCTCCGTGACATCTTTCTGCAGCCCATCTGACAGTCGCGGCGCCGGGCACGGAGCGTTTGCAGGCCCCCTGCACAGCCTCCGGGGTGTGCTCGAAGGAGCTTTGAGACTGAAGAACGGCGATTCCGCTAGTGCAGTGGTGCTAACACGTGCGGATTCGGAACGCCTGACTCTGACAAGGGCCCTGTTCTTACCCTACTTCACTTTCCCCGTTCCCAGCAGTGGTCATGAGTGACACATTGCGCTGTCAGCCTGAGGTACAGGGACTCTTAATCATTGATAATAGCTGCGTTCCGATGATCTTAGGATGTAGGAAGTGCGATGGATGGGGAAACTGAGGTCAGGTAGAGGCAGTCAGCTGAGTTCGGGCCGAGCTGGAAGGAAGCCCAATACTGGCATGGTAAGAGCAGTGGGGATGGCACACAGAATCCAGAAACAGAATGGCAAATGATGATGTGAGATGGGATACATGTTATTAAAACAAAATGAAGGACTGGTGAGATGGCTCAGTGGCTAAAGGTACTTGCTGACACAGCATGTTGGCCCAGGTTCAATCCTCTAGTGCCTATGTAAAGTTAGGTGCATAAAGTGGCACGTGAGTGGAGTTCATTTGCAGGCAGCAAGAGGGCCTGGCCTGCCCATTCACTCTCTCAAATAACTAACTAAATAAATTTATGGGCTCATTAACCCGGGTTCAATTCCCCAGTACCTATGTAAAGCCAGGCACACAAAGTGGTACATGCATCTGGAGTTTGTTTGCAGTGGCTGGAGACCCTAGTGGCCCATTCTCTTTGTGTTATAAAGAACAACAAAATGAGATGGGGGCTGTGGGTGCAGCTCATTGGTAGTCACCTGTTTGGCATACATGGCCCAGGATTCTACCTTCAGCACTGAAAAATAAAACCAGACCTGGATGGAGTATCCCCTAGAGTCACAGCTATTGAGAGGTGTAAGACAGTTCACTCATTTGAACCAGGATTCAGGGTCTATCTAGGCAACATCACAAGACTCCACCTAAGAAATCAAATGAAAAAAAAAAAAAAAGTAGGAGAAGGTAAGGGGTCAGGAGTGGGTATATAAAGGGACAGCCAGTGCACAAAGGAAACAGCAAGGAGCAATGGTGGCTGGAGTGAGTAGTCTAGGCAAAGAAGAGGTAGGGGAAGAGGACAGATCTTGTGGGTCCAGGTGAGGACTATTGCTGTGAGGGAAATAGAGAGTTCAGGGAGGTTTTGAACCAAAAAGTGAGTTGACATGGGTGTACCCCAAGATGTCAAAAATATTCTGAGTGGAAAAGTAGAGAGGGCATGACCGCAAATGATGGATGAGGAGGCTGAGTGCAGACCTCATCTTCCGGGGGAGGGGTTGTGGAATCCTGGAGGATTCTATCCTAGGGAAAATCAGGGTTAGGTTTTTTTGTTATGCATGTGACTATATACATACATACATACATACATACATACATATATATATGTGTGTGTGTGTGTATGTTCGTGTGTGCGCACATGCATGTGTGTAGGCCAGAGCACACCATTGGGCGTTCTCTTCAGAAACACTATCCATCTGTTTTTGAAACTGGGTCTCTCATTAGCCTGGAACTCATCAATTAAGCTAGATGGGCTGGCCAGTGAGCCCTATGGATCCTTCTGTCTCCACCTATCCAGTGTTGGGATTGCAGGCTTGCAACACTACTTGGCATTTCTACATGGGTACTGGGGATCGAACTCAGGTCCTCATGCTTGCAAGGCAAACACTTTACTCACTGAGCCCTTTGTTTCTTATTTGGATGGTATTTGGATCTGTTACAGGATCTCATGTAACCCAAGCTTACCTTGACCTCACTATGTAGCCAAGACTTGCCTTGGACTTCTGATTCTCCTATCTTAGCTTTCAGAGAGCTGAGGTTACAGGCATGTGCCATCAGGCTTGGCTAGGTTTGGTTGCCTTTTAGGAAGATTCACCTGGCTACTTTGTTGGGAGTGGATCAGAAGGGGAGACTAAAGTTAGGAAACTAAGGGGTAGGAAAGAGCAGAGTAGGGAGGAGGTCAGTGGACATACACTAAGGAGGCCAAATGGGCTGAAGTGGGAGAGGGAGAGCGGTATCCGTAGTGAGGCCAGTGAAGGGACTGGAGAACGGTGGAGTCATCACGGTGAGAATCCAGGAAGAAGGGTAAGTTTAGAGACACTGAAGCCAGTACAGGACTTAGTGGAAAGAGCCTACAGATTGTCCAGGGGTAGTGTTCAAACTATGGGATCTCTAAGTTGGGGTTCAGGAGAGAAGCCAACAGAACAGAGCTGTTGCCCAATCTATACTCTTGGCTCCTGCCCAAGACTCTTTGCTTCAGTTGCCCCAGTCCCCTGTGTTCAGCCTCTCTGTCGAGCACTGGTGGGCATCCTTGAGGCTGCTTGTAGTGTCCTTGGGCCAGGCCATAAGGTTGGCCTCTATGAAGTATATACACACAAAACTGACTCGTGCTTGGACCTTCTTCCCCAGAGTTGGAGATGGCCAAAGCCCGGAACCAGCTGGATGCGGTTCTGCAGTGTCTGCTGGAGAAGAGCCACCTGGACAGGTTGGGACCTCATCCAGCATGGGGTCACAGGGCTAGGAACCCTGGCAGGTTGGGACCTGGTCCAGCATGGGGTCACAGGGCTGGGAACCCTGGTGGATCCTAAGAGGATCTGGATGGAAGCCTAGAGCTGACTTAGGGGAGAAAGGTGTCTTGTGGGGAGGATACTCAGTGCTATGCCACTCAGGGGCCCTTGGCACCCTGAACCAACAATTCTTTTCTGCTGCCAGGGAACGTCTGGATGAGGAAGCTGGGAAAACTCCCTCAGACACCCACAACAAGTAATGTGTTTTGGTGGGATTTGGACTGGAGAGTTTGTGTTGGGTAACATTCTCCCTCACCCCAAGCCCTGATCCCTTTGTCCTGTGCTTGCTCCATCACAGTCCAGCTGCTCCACATGACAATGACCTGTGGCAGCAGTGGCTAAATTCCCAAGGTGGGACACGAGGCCCAGGGGCCCTTTTGTTTCTGAGCTAGGGATAGAACCCCAGGGCCTCTGCACGTGCCAGGCAGTGCTTAGACACTGAACAATATCCCCAGCCTTTGGGAGGCTTTAAATGGGGCATTTGTTTAAGGCCCAGCCTGGTGATACCCTGTCTCTCTCTACAGGGATTGTTCCATTACTGCCACTGGCAAAAGGTAAGGTGGCAGGGCCCTCAGCCAGCTGATTAGTTCCCAGTGCCCCCACACACCTGGAGTCTGACATTCCCCTTCCCCACACAGGCCATCTGCCCGCTTCCCTCATCAGCGGAGGAAGAAGAGGAGGGAGATGGATGATGGGCTGGCTGAGGGAGGCCCTCAGAGGTCCAGTGAGTAGGCAGTGACCTAAGAGGATGGGCCGGGAGCCAAAAGGATCCATGAGAATACTCACCTCCTACCCCACCCACTGCAGACACATATGTGATCAAGCTGTTTGACCGCAGTGTGGACCTGGCCCAGTTCAGTGAGAGCACACCTCTGTATCCCATCTGCCGAGCCTGGATGCGCAACAGCCCCACTGTGCGGGAGCGGGAGCACTCACCCAGCTCTCCACTGCCCCCGTTGCCCGAGGATGAGGAGGTGGGATGGGGAATGAGTAGTGGGCCCTGGTCTGGTGGCCAAAGAGGGCAGGGGTGAAGAGGCTCAAGGTATCCCCAAGTTTGTAGTAGTCAGGCAGTCTGCATCTCCTAAATAAATATTGAGTCAGAATACTCAGCTGTGTGCCCTTAGCTAGATCAGGACAGAGGTCCTTGAGTGACAGACATGGTCTCCTGGACTAGGGGGATAGGAAATAGGATTCTCTTCAGCAAGTAGACATGAACTCCAAGATCAGGGCTCCCCCAAAAGCTCAAGGGCTGGAGAGAGGTCCTTAGTGCAGACAGGTGTGGCCATCAGATGTGACCTTTGGTGACCAGATGGGACCCTCTGGGTTGGGTAGAGATGAATGGGGATTTGGAAGTCACCAGGCCTGAGAAGGTAGACAAGGACAGACATACAGAATTGACCCTTTGTATGGTCAACATCTGAGCAGACATGGTCACCTGGCCATGGGAAGTGGTAGGACAGGCGTTACCCCTGGACAATTCCCTAGGGCAAGGCAGTTTGCTCCACCTGAGCTGACAGGGATAGATAGGTTTCCCTGGGCTGAGCAAGGGTAGACCAGGCTCCTCAGATTGAAGAACCCAGGCAGGTAAAGGTATCTGCCCTTCAGCTGAGACTCTTCCACTGTGTGGATCAGTGAGAAAGGAGGAATGACATATACTCCCAGCTCTGTGCACACTCTCCTAGACTTCGAATGGGACTTTGTGTTCACAGGGTTCAGAGGTCACCAACAACAAGAGTCATGATGTGTACAAGCTGCCTCCACCCACAGCCCCTGGGCCACCTGGAGAGGCCTGCAGACCCCGCATTCCATCCCCACTGCAGCCTGAGGCCCAGAGCGCCCCTGGTGATGAGGTAGATACAGAAAGCTGGCCTTGGGCATCAGGGCATATGCCTTGGGGCTCAGGCACAGCCAACTAGCCTGGCATCTCTGTCCACACAGCCCTCCGAGCCTGAACCTTCGCCCTCCACACTCATCTATCGCAACATGCAGCGCTGGAAACGCATCCGCCAGAGGTGAGCATTTCCTATCTCCCTTGGCCCTCAGAGGCCTCTGGCAGTTGCTGAGTCATCCCTTTCCCTCCCCAGGTGGAAGGAGGCATCTCATCGGAACCAGCTCCGCTACTCGGAAAGCATGAAGATCTTACGGGAGATGTACGATCGGCAGTGATGTTCCCAGGACCCACCACAATAAACATATCCCCTTACCCCTGACCTCACACTGGTCTGTGCTCCATCTAGCCTAGCCTTCCTGGCCCAGACATAAGGCAGTTGGCATCTGTCTAGCACATTTATTGAGGACTGACCTAGGAAGGTGTGAGGGCATAGGGTGACAAGGAAGATAGTGTGACTCCTTGTTGGCTCTTGGAGGAGCCAGGAGAGGATAACAGGGTTGCTTACGGTTTCTGTCTGGAGACCCAGGAATCAGGAGAAAGGAACTGGGAGATGGTTCACAGCCTGACAGCTGTGCATTTGGGGGCGTGGGGCATGGGAAGTGTCTACAGTTTGAGGTTGGAGGTCTTGGATGGCCTGAAATGGGTGTCCCAAGGAGTAGGTGGTCAGAAAAGGCTTCAAGAGTATTATGACTGGCTGGCCAAGCCTCCCAGTCACAGGATGGATTGGGTGCAGTGGAGTGTCTGGTTGTAGGAAATGGATCCAGACTTAGGGAGCAGGCCTGGATGTTGTGGAGTGGAAGTCTAGGACATTGGAGGTGGGGACAAGCCTGGAACGGAGGCAGGACTGCACCATAATCTAGTGTCAGAGGGGGGGAAGTGGAAATGGGGTGTGGGGATTTTTCAGGGGAGTCAGCGGTACAGTGGAAGGCCATAGAGGCCATGGAAGTGGTGTCAGCATGGTGAGACTAAGCGGAGGGTGGTGCTGCTTCCTAGCCAGGGAGGTGTCCTAGGTGGGGTCCGAAAGCTGGAGGAGTACAGAGGTGTTTAGGGTGGTGAAGAGGGGCCTGATCTCCATTTGTGTGGGAGGGACTGTCTTGGCGCTGGGTACATCTGGCTGGGTGGAGTCAGATCGGCTTTTTAAGAGGGAGGAGGGCAGTCAGGCACTCCTGGACCCCTACTTGGCAGCAGGTGGTGAAAGTGGGGGCTGGGCAGGCGCTGGTGCGGCCTGGATGGACAGGACACCTTCGGGGGACAGCGCCGAGGTCACAGCGGCAGGGTCCACACCGGGTGGCAGGCGGTAGCGGCGGTGGAACTCGCGTGAGATGAAACCGTGCTCGTCCTGGAGGGCAGAGGGGCTTGAGCGGCCCGCCCCTCCCGCGGCCCGGCCCGCCCCAGGCCTTCTGCCCGCGCTTACTGGGCGTTCCTCGTGGCGCGCATGCACCTCCACATGGTCACCAACCACCTTGACCGCGATCTCCTCCGGCGAAAAGTGCTTCACGTCCAGCAGCACCGAGAAATGCCCGGGGTCCGTTGGCACCTGAGAACAGCCCACGTGGAGGTGGGACGGTCAAGGGGCGGGGCTCCTAGGACCCGGCTAGGCCCCACCCCCGTGGGTTCTGATGCTATGGCTAACTTTGGCCTTCCGACGTGGGGAGTCAGTACCCCTCCTTACCTCTTCACCCACGGTAACTGGAACCTAACCCCTGTAGGCACTGGGTTCCATTCTCATAGAGTGAGGAGACTGCCTTTTTTACAAGGTCAGGTCCTCTGCATTCACAGGGTGATCAGACCTGTGGCACTCCACCCCTCTGCATGGGTTCCACCAATGCCTCCGCCTCTTACTCCCCACCCCCACCAGCCATGTGAAGATGCCTTTTCGCCCAGTTTCCAGAATCCTCGGATTCCAGGACTTCCCGTGCCTCCTTCAGCCATTGGTGCCCTTCTACAGTACGCAGTGCCCAGGACCCCTTCCATCGAGTCACAGCTTTTACCCATCCAGGAGACAATGGGTCACAAAATCTGCCCCTCAGGAGTCACTGCCCATCCTGTGCCCAGATTCCCAGGGTCACTGCCTCCTTCAGATTCCTCAAGACTTCCCCTGAATGACCTTCCACTACTTTCTAACTAGGAAGACCTCTTCAAGGCCACTGAGACCTCCCCATCGCCGCAGTAGCCCAGTTTCTTCCCTATGACCAGGCAACTCCCAAAGCGCCCCTAAGTGGCTTTACTACGCTCCAAGTCAACGAACATGCTCTCCAACAGGGTGACCCAGACCCCCTAGTCTTGTTCATGGTAGAGTTGCCCCCCCCAGACTTGGCACCTGGGCGGTGGGCAGCGCCACGCTGGGGGCGCGCAGGTAGTAGGGGGCGAGCGCGGCCGGGCAGAGCGAAGCCAGTTCGGCCTCCAGTAGCCCCTCGCCGAAGCGCTGGTCAAAGAGGCGTCCTGGGGCGGAAAACCCCGGTAACGGGGCCGAAGCTCGGCGCAGCCAAGTGGGCTGTACGGGCACGGGGATCTCCATCCTGCTGCTCCGCCACCCGGGTCCCGCAGTGCCCCTACGTGCGCAGCCGCCCGTTTATACTGCGCCCTGTGCCGGCCCCCGGGCGGGCCTCCCCGGGACACTGGGACCGAGGCCAGCATCGGCCATTAGTAGAGCCTTATTTAGAAACTCCAATAATGATTTGGCCATTTGTTATTACGCTCCTGCTGGATACCTGGAAAAGGACACCAGGAAAATGTCATTAAGATTTCCCCCTCATGTCCAGAAGGGGAAACTAAGGCTAAGGGGCAGAACCCTTACGGGTGTGAGGGACCTAACCTAATGTAGTTGGGACCCAGGGTCCGAGGACTGCACGGGAGGGTTCTCAGTCTCCTTAACCCATCCCCGCCCCCTGGCAGCGCAGAGCATGACGCACCAACGGGTCTTAGGACCGGATTCCTGCAGAATGCAGTGCCCGGGCCAGACTGTCAGGACAGACACAGAACAGACAGACCCTACCCCCATGTTTAGCCAGCCCTTGGGCCCAGACCTTGGAGCAGGTCGGGCCTAATTCTGTGCCTCTGACTCAGCCTCGGGTGCTCGGCGTCCAGGGGGCGTGAGTAGGAACATCCAGGCTGCTCCCCCGGGGGCCGCGCGCCGGGGCCCGAAATAGCTCGTTTTGATCCCACTACCTGGGCCGGGAGCCCGGGCCTGGCAACGAGGGCAGCCAGCTGCTCTGAGCAAGAGGGAAGTGGCTAGGTGACAATCAGGACGGGGTGGCTGGACCAACTGACGATGGTTAACGAGGAGACAGGCTCCCCGGTGTTAACGGGTGTCACAGTGGATAACTTGGCGCCGGGTCCTAGCGACCGCAGCCAAAGGAGGGAACGGTTAGAAATCACCGCTGCTGGAAAAGCCACGGACCCTGGGCTCATTCCAAGCTTAAGCCCAGCCTCTGATCCTTCCCATTGGCCTACAGCCTTGCCAATTACTGCTGCTACGCTACGGGGTTTCCAGTCAAGCACGCGCGTTAGCAGCCCTCCACCTATCATTGGTTGCCTCGGCTGTCTCTCTCGGTCTGCACGAATGGGCACGCCCATCAGGGGGCGGGCTTGTCGGGCCTAGTTGAGCTGCGAGATGCGCGCAGGCGGGTTCGCAGGAGCGCAGGCGGCGGAAGTGCCTGGGGAGATGCGGGATGGACCCAGGTGAGGTTGGTCGCTCTTTCAGAGTCCTCGGGAGGCCTGGGGAGGTCCGACAGTCAGGGCCGCTCAGGTTTACAAACGTCTGGGGGCTCCGGGCCTAACCGCATTGAAACTACAACTCCCAAGATGCTGCTGAACAGCTTTGGCCGCTGCAGCCGTAGACTTCTCCAGCACTGGGGCCTTTTGTTCCTTCGGATTGGGATTTCCCCCAAACGTGTCCAAGTGAAAGTTGGAAATTGAGTTTCTTAATTTTAAAAGTGTTCTTCAGGCACCCATGGATATTGTCTTTGAACTTTGTGGTTTAGGTAGAGCCCAGAGAATCATGGGGATTGTAATTCATCTATACTTTCGAGGGTCTTTTAAACTAAGTTCCAAGAAGTAGGGCTCCTCGAAATGTTTAACAAATTAGGCACTGTATGTCATAAATGTATGTAGTTAGTATGTGTTCAGAAAAACAACAGACCACATTTTACCTTTGGGTCGCATTTTTAAAAACAAGTTTCGGTGTTTCAGCAGTTAAAAGCAATTGCTTAGCTGGGCGTGGTGGCGCACGCCTTTAATCCCAGCACTCGGGAGGCAGAGGTAGGAGGATCGCCGTGAGTTCGAGGCCACCCTGAGACTCCATAGTGAATTCCAGGTCAGCCTGGGCTAGAGTGAGACCCTACCTCGAAAAAAACAAAACAAAACAAAACAAAAAAAAAGCAATTGTGTGCAAAATCTGCCTGCCCAGGTTCGATTCCCCAGTCCCCACCTAAAGTCAGTGGCACATGTTCCTTTGCAGCAGCAAGAGGCTCTGGCGAGCCAATGTTCTCTCTATCTCTCTCTCTCCTCACAAATAAAAGTATTTTTAAAAAATACAAAAATTTCCTGCAATGTTGTGGTAAACATGTGGCTATCTAACCCCACATATATGTGTGTGTGTGTGTGTGTGTGCGTGTAGTGTTTTGTTTCTTTGTTTTTGTTTTTTTGAGCTCAGGCTGACCTACAATTTACTACACAGTCTCAGGCTGGTGTTGAACTCACAGAGATCCTTCTACTTCTGCCTCCTGAGGTCTAGGATTAAAGGCATGTGTTACCACTCCCAACTATAGTATTTTATTTATTTATTATTTGAGAGAGAGAGAGAAAGAGGCAAATAGAGAGAGAGAATGAGAGAGAGAGAATGGGTGTGCCAAGGCCTCTAGCCACTACAAATAAACTCCAGATGCATGTGCCACCTTGTGCAGTGGCTTTACATGAATACTGGAAAATCAAACCCTAGTCCTTAGGCTTTGCAGGCCAGTATCTTAACCTCTGAGCCATCTTTCCAGCCCCACCTCCTGATATTCTGATTCTGTTGGTTGAAGTGGGAACCACTAGTCTATCGTCAGTTGTGAGACAAGATCTCCCTTTGTAGCTTGGGATGGTCTGGAACTTTCACTAGCCTCCTGAATGCTGGGATTACTGGCATAAACCATACACCTGGGTTGAGTCTGTGATTTTTATTCTTATTTTTGTTTTATTTTGATTTTTCCCAGGTAGGATTTCTCTGTAGCTCAGTGTGACCTGAAACTCACTCTGTAACCCCAGGTTGGTCTTGAATTCACTGCCATCTTACCTCAGCCTCCCAAGTGCTGGATTAAAGGTAGCACCGCCATGCCTGCAGAGTCAGAGGGGTCTTTGGGCGTAAGGGGGTTTGAGGTAGGGTCTTGCTCTAGTCCAGGCTGACCTGGAATTCACTATGCAGTCTCAGGGTGGCCTCGAACTCACGGTGATCCTCCCACCTCTGCCTTCCAAGTGCTGGGATTAGAGGCGTTCACCCGGCATTAATTTTCTTTCTTTCTTTCTTTCTTTCTTTTTATTTGAGAGTGACAGACAGAGAAAGAGGCAGATGGAGAGAGAGAATGGGTGCGCCAGGGCCTCCAGCCACTGCAAACAAACTCCAGACGTGTGCATCTGGCTAATGTGGGTTGTGGGTCCTCGGGAATCAAGCCTCGAACCGGGGTTCTTAGGCTTCACACGCAAGCGCTTAACCACTAAGCCATCTCTCCAGCCCTAGTTTGCAATTTTAAAAGGCTCCTCCTAAAGCCTGGCATGGTAGAGGCCTGTAATGTAGTACTAAAGATGCTGAGGCAGGAAAATCTCCCTGAGTTCCCAGGGCCACAGAGAGACACGATCTCAAACAAACCTAAACCTAAAACGAATAATAAAATAAAATGTCCTCCATCGTTGAGACCACCAGCTACCAGTTTTATCAAGGGTTCATGAATGAGAATCTTGCCACTAGCCACTATCATTATCTTGAGCAAGCAGTAGTGCCTCATGGGAATTGTAGTCCATCTCTGTAAGACTCTATGGAAATTGTCTGCTTGTGCCCTTCTCTCACCCCACTCTTCCCTTGTATCCTATCAGTTTTTGCCACCCAAGGCAGGCTGTTTGGAGATGCTTCCTTGGGTCAAAGCCTCTACTGGCCTTCATGAAGACAGACCTGGAGCACCAAGGTTAGGACACCTCACAGAAAGTGCTGAGCCTTAGCCTAACAGCAGTTTGATGACAGATGGGGTGAGAGATGAGGAGACAGTCTCCTCCTCTTGCTGTGGCTTCCTTTACCCAGCCCTCTACCACTGGATCCCCCATCATATCCCCATCCACTCGGGGTCACTAGCAATGGTAGCATTGTGGAATATGTTTCCTCCAATGGAGACTAGGCTACATGTGTGTCTTCGATCTCTACAAGGATCACCCCTCAGACCTCACTTTTTCTTCCTGTGTTCTCACCCACTTTCATCCAGGTCTCAGAGACCCAGGTTGCCACAAGCTCCTAAGGTCACAGCTATTCCTCCTGAACTGTCTGAGGATTCGTGGCCATCCAGTTCAGAGACCCATTCCCCATCCAGCACTACTGAGGGACAGATGGGTGCCCTCCCTCCACTCAGCCTGAGTGACAGTGGAGACTCTGTGGTGGCCAAGTAAGTACTGGACACTCTGAAGGGAACGAAGAGTTTGGATTGGAGGGCAGAAGAAGGCATCCCACAATAACCATTATAAGACAAAGCTGTTTCTGTCGTGTTCTTTTAGGACCAAGTGCGCTTCATGCATGTTACTTAGAGCCCTGGAGCTAGGATGCCTGGTTCAAGGCCCATCTTATTCTCTTTCTTTGGTTTTTCGAGGTAGGGTCTTGCTCTAGCCCAGGCTGACCTGGAATTCACTATGTAGTCTCAGGGTGGCCTCAAACTCACGGTGATGCTCCTACCTCTGCCTCTCGAGTGTTGGCATTAAAGGCGCATGCCACCACACCTGCCTGTCACTTACTCTCCGTATGACTTCGGCTTCAGTTTTCTTAACTTGAGGGTATTAGTCACACATGTGACCTAGGGCTCTTGTGAGTTCTTTGAGTTGCTGTGTATAATGAGCTCTAACAATGCATGTCACACAGTGAGCACTCACTGTAGAGAACAAGTTAGCTGCTGTAACAAAGAGTCCTAAATTGGTTATGGCTTAACAAGATAATATTTATTTCTCCTTCATTTAGTGGTCCAAGCAGAAGCAACCAGGGATGACATGGCAATCCCTGTTTGAGATGTTAGGGACATAGGTTCCTTCTTTCTTATTGCTGTTCCATCCCTAGACTGTTGTCCTTTCCTTAATGGGCCAAAATGGTTCTCAACTACATTGATTTTCCAGAATCCCACCCCATCATTCCTTGTTTGTCAAGGGTCCACTGCTGGGCCTGGTGGTGTATTTCTGTAATTCAGCTATTAGAAAGGCTGAGACAGAAGGATCACAAGTTCTAGGTTAACCAGTGCTTCAAATCAAAAACCCTAGCTGGGTGTGGTGGTGCATGCCTTCGATCCCAGCTCTTGGGAGGCAGGTGTAGGAGGATCACTCTGAGTTTGAGGCCAACCTGAGACTACATAATGAATTCCAGGTCAGCCTGGGCTAGAGCAAAACCCTACTTTGGAAAAACAAAACAACAGCAAGAAAAACAACGGAACCCTGTCTCAAAAAAAAAAAAAAAAAAAAAAGAAAAGTGAAAGAAAATACAGATTAATTGAATTCAAATTTGACAGTCATTTAAAATTTTCTTTTGACTCTTTTTTTTTCTTTTTATCTTTTTGATTTTCTGAGGTAGGATCTCACTCTAGCCCAGGCTGACCTGGAATTCACTATGGAGTCTCAGGGTGGCCTTGAACTCACGGCGATCCTCCTACCTCTGCCTCCCGAGTGCTAGGATTAAAGGCATGCGCCACCACGCTCGGCTTCTTTTAAACTTTTTTTAATTATTTTTTAATTATTTATTTATTTATTTGAGAGTGACAGAGAGAGAGAGAGGCAGATATGTATATAGAGAGAATGGGCACGCCAGGGCTTCCAGCCACTGCAAACGAACTCCAGATGCGTGTGCCACCTTGTGCATCTGGCTAACGTGGGTCCTGGGGAATCGAGCCTTGAACCGTGGTCCTTAGGCTTCACAGGCAAGCGCTTAACCACTAAGCCATCTCTCCAGCCCCTTTTAAACTTTTTTAATGACAATTTTCATCCATGTACATAATGTATGTTGCTCGTAATCCTCCTCCCATTACTTTTAAAAAATATTTATTATTTATTTATTAGGGAGAGAGAGAGAAAGAGGAATATAGAGAGAATGGGTATGCCAGGGCCTCTGGCCACTGCAAACAAACTCCAGACGCATGCACCACTTTGTGCATCTGGCTTATGTGGGTTACTGGGAAATCAAACGCGGGTCCAAGTGCCTTAACCACTGTTGCAGTCAGGTTCGCATAGCTGGTAGAAATCACCCAACCAAGAGCAGCTTGTGGGGAAAAAGAGGTTTATTTTGGCTTACAGGCTTGAGGGGGAGGCTCCATGATGGCAAGGAAAATGATGGCATGAGCAGAGGGTGGACATCACCCCCTGGCCAACATAAGGTGGACCATAGCAACAGGAGAGTGTGCCAAACACTGGCAAGGGGAAACTGGTTATAACACCCATAAGCCCACCCCCAACAATACACTCCCTCCAGGAGGCATTAATTCCCAAATCTCCATCAGCTGGGAACCTAACATTCAGAACACCTAAGTTTATGGGGGACGTCTGAATCAAACCACCACAACCACTAAGGCATCTCTCCAGGCCCTTACATTACTTTTTTTTGTTGTTGTTGTTTTTTGCGGTAGGGTCTCACTCTAGCTCAGGCTGACCTGGAATTCACTATGTAGTCTCAGGGTAGCTTCCAACTCATGGTGATCCTCCTACCTCTGCCTCCCGAGTGCTGGGATTAAAAGCATGTGCCACCACACCTGGCTCTTATTTTTATTTTATTTTATTTATTTATTTGAGAGAGCAAAAGAGAAAGAGGTAGAGAGAGAGAGTGGGTGTGTCAGGGCCTCCAGCTACTGCAAACGAACTCCAGACGCATGTGCCACCTTATGCATCTGGCTTACATAGGTCCTAGGGAATCCAACTGAGGTACTTTGGCTTTGCAGGCAAACGCTTTAACCACTAAGCCATCTCTCCAGCCCCTTTTAAAAATATCTTTATTATTTATTTATTTGAGAGAGAGAAAGAAATTGATAGAGAGATAGAAAGAGAAAATAGGAGTACCAGAGCCTCCAGCCACTGCAAACGAATTCCAGATATGTACACCACCTTGTGCATCTAGATTTATGTGGGTGCTAGGGAATCTAACTCGGGTCATTAGACTGTGCAGGCAAGCACCTTTACCGCTGAGCCATCTCTCCAACCCTAGCCATAGGCTTTTAACAAGGTTTTCAGTACTGGGATGAATTCCCTCCTGTAGGGAGGGCCTCAGATCCAATCAGAAGGCAGTTGGTAGCCAGGTGTGGTGGTGCACGCCTTTAATCCCAGCACTTGGGAGGCAGAAGTAGGAAGATTGCTGTGAGTTCGAGGCCACCCTGAGACTACACAGTGAATTCCAGGTCAGCCTGAGGTAGAGTGAGACCCTACCTCGAAAAAAAAGCAGTTGGTTACCCCCATAACGGTCATGCAGTAACTGTTGTAATAACACCAGTGAGCACATCTTGCCTGCCTGGCTGGTTGTGTAGCTCTCAGGATCCACTGCTGTTGAAGACTATCGACTTTTCCCCCAGCAGCTTGCATAGCACTTTCTAGCACTATGACAGCTAGCCAGCAGCTTCCAGTTTATTTCTTGGTTGATTTCCCAGTGCCCTGCAACTGAAGCATGTGGTACCTTCAGCAATAGGGTCGTACCATCTCATTCTAGGGGCAACCTGAGTTATTTGTTTGTTCATTTTCTACAAAATATTTTATTTATTTAAGAGAGAGAGAGAGAGAGAGAGCAAGAGACAGATAGGATGTTTGCGCCAGGGCCTCTAGCCACTGCAAATGAACTCCAGATGTGTGCGCCATCCTGTGCATCTGGCTTATGTGATTACAAGGGAGTCAAACTGGGTCCTTCAGCTTTGCAGGCAAGTGCCTTAACCACTAAACCATCTCTCCAGCCCTTATGGTCTTTTCTTTCTTTCTTTTTTTTTTTTTGAGACAAATTCTCATGTACCTCAGGCTAGCCTCAGAATTACTATGTACCCAAGGATGGTCTTTCACTCCTGATCCTCCTGCCTCCACCTCTTGAGTGCTGGGATTACACCACCACACCCAGATGATTGTTGCGCTTGAGAAACACAAAAGCAATGTGCTTGCCACCATGGGCCTTAACAAACGCTGTCTATTGTAATAATTACTTTTTTTTTTGGTTTTTAGATTTTTCAAGGTAGGGTCTCACTCTAGCCCAGGCTGACCTGGAATTCACTATGGAGTCTCAGGGTGGCCTCAAACTCACAGCGATCCTCCTGCCTCTGCCTCTCAAGTGCTGGGATTAAAGACATGTGCCACTACACCCGACTATAATTACTATTTTTATTGTTTGGCTCTCCTCACTCCTGCTTCTCATCGCCTGATGCTCATAGGTATATAAACAGGTTCCGCCAAGCTCAGCCCACAAGCCGAGAGGAACGCCAGCCAGCAGGCCCAACATCAGCTGACTTTTGGTGGCTGCAGCCTGAGTGTTCAGACCCCAGCAGTCACCTTGCAGCAGGTACTTCCTTTCATCTCATCTGTGCTGTTTGATGTCCTCAGCAGCTACTCCTCCTTATCACTCAATTGCAGTTTCTCAGCAGGAGCCAGTGAGTCAGAAGGAAGACCCAGAATGCCAGACCCAATTCCTGCCATAGTCGGTGCATCTCAGGCTGAGGCTCCTCTTCATAAAGTAAAGCAGGTGACATGCTTATCTACTCCCTCCCTTGTGTGTCTGAACTGACACCACTAGCCCTGGGATAGAGTTAGAAACAGGTACCAGCCCAAGGAATTGCAAGCAGAGAAGGGAGATTTATTGGAGTTGTGCTCAGGGCTTCCCATGTAAAGTAAATGTTTGAAGGCATGTGCAAGAATTACTTTCATGTTTCAGTGACTAAAGTACCTTACAGAAATAAGGGAGTAAAGGGCTATTTGCCCACAGTTTCAGAGGGATTTCAGTCCACCATGGAAGGGGAAGCATGGCGGTGGGAGTGCGTGGTAGAGTTGTTCACATCCTTGTCCAGAAGGCAGAGAGGGCAGACCTGCCTCTAATGTTCTAGTTCCACAAACCAGGCCCCACCTCCTAAGGGTCCACAATCCGCAGAATGGTTGGTTCCATAAACTGAGGACTGAGTACTCAAAGCCCAGCCTTGTGGAGGACAGTATATTTTCATACCATAGCCAGGGTCCAGATATATGGATAATGTGGAGAGAACACCAGCTCTTGGATGGGTGTGTTCATGCATGCCTTTAATCACAGCACTCAGGAGTCAAGAGTTCAAGGCCAGCCTGGGACTATAGAGTGAGTTCCAGATCAGCTTGGGCTACTGTGAGACCCTATCTCAAAAAAAAAAAAAAAAAAAAAAAAAAAAAAAAGAAAGAAAGAAAGAAAGAAAACCAACTCTTGGTTCTGTTTTCCATTTTTTTTTTTTTCTCTCATTTCTCGAGGTAGGGTCTTGCTCTAGCTCAGGCTCACCTGAAATTCATTATGTCATCTCAGGGTGGCCTGGAACTCACAGCAATCCTTCTACCTCTGCCTCCCAAGTGCTGGGATTAAAGATGTGCGCCACCATGCTGGGCTGTTTTTGTTGTAATTTTTTTAGCATCTCACTCTAGCCCAGGCTGACTTGGAATTCACTCTGTAGCCCCAGACTGGTCTCAAACTCATGGTGATCTTCCTACTTTTGCCTCCTCAGTGCTGGGATTGAAGGCGTGTGCTGCCATGCCTGATCTGTGTTCCTTTATGTGGCACTTAACCACACTCAGCATGCTTTCTCCTCGCAGCAGCCAAGATAGCTCCCAGTTGCTCTAGGCTCCTGCGGTACTAACTCAGCTACTACAGTGAAAACTAGGAACCAAGAGGCTAGAGAGATGGCTAAGTAGTTAAAGACACAGAGCTTGTCTGCCCAGGTTCAATTCCCCAGTACCAATGTAAAGCCAGATGCTCAAAGTGGCACATGCATCTGGAGTTTGTTTCCAGTAGCCAGAGGTCCTGGCACACCCATTATCTTCTCATTTTTTTCTCTCTTTCTTTCTGTCTGCAATAAATAAATAAAAAAGAAAATAGGAACCAATTTTCTTTCCCTTCTTTTCCTCCCTCCCCCTCTCATCTTCCTTCTTCCTTTTTCCTTCCTCGCTTTGTAGCCCAGGCTGGCCATAAACTTGGGATCCTGCTTGAGACTCCCAAACACTAGTATTACAGGTATACACCATCATACTGTGCTATGTGGGGGCTTTTTTAATTTTTAATTTTTTATTTTTTTGAGGTAGGGTCTCACTCTATCCCAGGCTGACCTGAAACTTACTATGTAGTTTTGGGCTGGCCAAGAACTCATAGCGATCCTTCTACCTCTGTCTCCCAAGTGCTGGGACTAAAGGTATGCACCACCATGCCCAGCATTCTATTTTTTTTGTTTTAATACAGGGTCTCATGTAGTCCACGCTGCTCTCAAACTCACTATGTGGCCAAGGATAGCCCTTCCATGTGCTGGGATTCTAGGCATGTGCCACCATGTCCATCTTGATGGAGCCTTGCTAAGGTTTTCATCCAGAGCTCTGGCAGGTTCTCTCTTGTTCATTCATTCTTGAGCCAATCATTGTGAACTAGATGATAGAATGTTTTGACTTAGTCGGGTCTGGTCAGGAAGATGGCATCAGTGTTCCAACAAAGACTTGCACATGAAGGGTGTGGATGCAAAGAAGAAAAGTGACACATGCCTTTAATCCCAGCACGCGGGAGGCAGAGGTAGGAGGATCACCGAGAGTTCGAGGCCATCCTGAGACTACATAGTGAATTCCAGGTCAGCCTGGGCTAGAGTGAGACCCTACCTTGGAAAAAAAAAAAAGTGAGTTGGGTGTTGTGGCACACACCTGTAACCCTAGTACTGAGGCAGCTGAGACAGGAGGATCAATAGTTAAAAAAGGGAAAGTGGGTCTCCCTTCTCTGAGGAAAAGCAGATTGTAAGCAGCTTGCCACGGGAGGCGTATAGATGGCACTCCAGACTCTCTGTTCAGTGCCCCTTTCCCAGCAGCCTCAGAGGTGGAGAATGGCCTCTGACCCCTCTCACCTTGCAGAGCCTCAACACATGGAACTCATCCCTGTTGGACTTGGAGACTCTGAGCCTACAAAGCCAAGCTTCCAGGCTGCTCAAACGCAGGTACCACCCTCCCTGCATAGCCCTGCCCCTTCAGCTGCAGGCCAGCCCACTGTCTCTGACCTCCATGACTTCTCTTCTGTCTTCTCTCTCCAGCAAGGCCTCCATCTCCTCCTCCTCTCACAGCCCCAGTGATGCAAGCAGCTCCTCCCTTCCTGTAAGCTCTGATGTCCTCTCTTCCTTCTCTATGTCTCTCACCCCAGATTCCAGCAAGGGCTGTGACCCCAGAGAACCTGGTAAGTCCTAGAAGGTGAGGGTTGAGCACAGTCTGGGTTCCAATCCTACCTTATCCACTTGCTAACTGTGTGACTTTGGCCTCTCTGGGCCTTGTGTCCCTGACTGGGAAATAGAAATAATTGATACTGTGATGATGAAAGGGTCACAGGAAGCCCTCAGCGCAGCTCTGTCCACAGTAGCTGTCACACGTGTGTCAAGAAGGTAGTGCTCCTGGAAACTCTGGACATAAGCATCAGAATCATACAGGCTTGGCACCACCTTGATTTAACAGCAAAATCTGACCTGTGAGGTTATTCATAATCTATTTTGAGCCTGTTTAGTGTGAATATTCATATATTTTTGTTGTTGTTCATTTGAGCCAGAATCTTGCCATATGGCCCAAGCTGACCTAAAATTCCCAACAGTCCTCCTGCCCCACCTGTCAGAGTACTGGGGCTAGAGGCATGCACCATTTGTCTGTCACACTTTTTCCATGTATATATCATATTGAACCATAGGAAATTGTTTTTGTAAGTCAAACATAGTTGAATATCGGCTATTTCACATGGCTTAGCCAAATTTTAATGTGTTTGAGTCTGGTTCCTTGCTCCAAACCCACATCTGTGCCACATACAGCACGCAGCTTAACTACAACATGACAAGTGTCAAGCTGTCAAGGTTTCAGAGATGGGGCTGGGCAGCTCATCTGAATAACCCTCTGGCACGGTGGAAGGGAGGCGTCCAGGCTGTCTCCAGCGTTCTGATCACCCTCGCTCCTGCCTCACCCCGCTCCCCTTTGTTTCCCTCATAGCAGCTCCGGTGCCAACCGAGGCCCCCACCCCTGCTCCTGTTCTGGCCTCCTCTCAGGCCCCCCTCAGGCCTGAGGATGACATTTTGTACCAGTGGCGGCAGCGAAGGAAGCTTGAGCAGGCTCGGAAGCTAGAGCAGGCTCGAGGAGGGGGTGATGGGACCTGGGTGCTGCCTCGAACCTCAGCACTGCCCACTCAGGTGAGGGCGGAGGAGGAACCTGAAGGAACTAGAGAGCCTGAGGGTGACGGAGGACCCTTCACCCTCTTCCTGTGTCTCAGATCATCTTTCTTTCTACAGACCTCTCCTGCTCCTGCTACCCTGGGGACCCAACCTAACTGTGTCTCACCATGGGGCTGTGCAGTCCAGCATGCTGTCCCAGGGGCCTTCTATGTGGAGAGGCCTCCTCCTCTTCCAGGATCCTCTCCACACAGCTGCACTCCCAGCCCCCATGGATTTTTCTGGGCCCCAAGTCCCTGGGTGTCTCTCGGGATGGTTCCTGCCTCGCTGCTGGCCTCCACCCCAGCTTCCCCAGTCTCCACTCCAACTGCGCTGGCTTCCATCCCTGCTCCTCCGGCCTCTACCCCTGCGCCCTCTGGCATCCCCCAGGGCCCGCCCAACCCTGAGCCAGGCAGCTCCATCCATCCCAAGAAGCTGGGCACCAAGCCACAAAGGTCTAGCACCTCCTCACACCAGGAGGATACTGGGCAGGTCACTGCCGCCTCCGAGGGGCCGGGTCCGCAGCTCAGGGGTGTCCTGGGCCAAGTAGTTTCTGCTCGGCTCTTCCCGGACAACCCGGAGGACACACCTCCCCTCCCTGAAAGCCTTCCTCCACCCCGCGAGGACTCGCGGAAAGTCAAGGCCACACCTCCTCAATCCAAGGTTCCGCCCTCCTTGTCCCGCACAGCAAAGGCCACGCCCTCCGCAGGAAGGTCCGCAATTTGGAAAAACAAAACCAGAGGGTCAGCTGGAGTTGGGGAGCCACAGCCCAAGGCCCCGCCCCCTCCAGAAGAGACGTCCACGTGGTCTGAGGTGCAGTCACCTGAGTTT
Source organism: Dipus sagitta (assembly GCA_036346955.1). Lineage (NCBI taxonomy): Eukaryota > Metazoa > Chordata > Mammalia > Rodentia > Dipodidae > Dipus > Dipus sagitta. The sequence goes on along the minus strand of CM070775.1, from coordinate 1,384,891 downwards.
AGAGCTCCCGCACTAGCGTCAGGGTCTCCGGAAGCGGTGGCCTCACCCCCTCTAGCGTCCAGGCACGCCCCTGCTGAGGACTTGCTGTCCCAGGCCGTCCAACTTCTGCAGGCTGCTGAAGGTGAGCGGGATTCTGGGGCCTTCTGGGATCTTGGTGGTGGATTTGCCCTCGAGATCCATCTTCTGGAGCTCAGATTCTCCCATCCCACCCCAGACTCCGATGGCAGTGAGTTTCAGGACGACCCATTGCTACAGGTGCTAAGAGCTCAGAGGGCTGAGTTGAGGCAACAGAAAAGGTAATTATCAACAGGGGCTAGGACCCTGGCCCCTTAATCCTCAGATGCCCCATAGGTGCCGCCCCTCCTAAGCCCCTTTCCCGAACCACTCACAGCCCCAGATCCCTATCCAGAGTAAGCACTCAGTCTCCACTCCCTGGCTTTTCTCCAGGAATGTGGATGCCCGATTGTCCCTCCTGTTGGACAGTGCTCAAGACCCAGAACCTTGGTCCCATGCAGCCAGATCACCTTCCAGGTCCCCAAGGAAGCTGTTGCCTAGGGAAGGAGCCTCTCTGGAGGCCACAGGACTTTGAACTGTAGAGATTGTTTTTTCCAATGAAAGACTTTTCCCCCTTTACTGTTTATCACTGAGAACTGATTTTTGTATAAAGATTGTTGTGCTATCTGGGTTTGGTGGCAAAAAACACCTTTAATCCCAGTACTTGAGAGGCAGAGGTAGGAGGATCGCAGTGAGTTCGAGGCCACACTGAATAGTACATAGTGAATTTCAGGTCTGCCTGGGCTAGAGTGAGACTGAAAAACAAACAAACAAACAAGCAAACAAAAAGATTGTTGTGCTAATCTGAGGGACACGCCTTCCACCTCTGCCCTCACTGAAACACAGTTCCTTTTCAGGCTCTGTCTTGGGGTGAGAGTGTGGTTCTAGGTAAGACAAAAACCCACCTCATGTAACTCAACTCGGAAGTGAATCCTGGGCTAGGGAGATGCCCAGCGGTTAAAGGCACTTGAGTGCAGTCAGCCAGCCCAGGTATGATTCCCTAGCACCCAGTAAAGCCAGACACAGAAAGTGGTGCATGTGTCTGACATTTGCAGCAGCAAAAAGCCCTAGTCTACCCATACACGTGCACACACTCGCAAGTAAGTAAATAAATAAAATGAAGTGGGTCTTTATGTTTCAAATGAGGACAGAGAGCTTCTGGGGATACCAGTGTTGGACAGAATGTCCCATGTGTGCCAGCAGTGGCTGCCCATTTCTCCCTCCTATCCAAGTACTAACCAAACCCTTCCCTGATTAGCTTCTGAGATCAGGCATGTTCAGGGTGGTTAGGCCTTAGAACATCCCTTCCTCTCTGGTCATCAGCTCCACCTGCAGGTCTAAGATGTCTTCAGTTGAATGACTGGGCGACTAAAGTAATACACAGATGTCAGATGACATGGTAAAACGCTAAGGGTACCATCTAATGTGGACATGTGGGTGTTGCTGTAAGACTGTTAAACTTGACATATGTTAGAAACTTTTCATAATAAAATGATGGATAATATGTGACCAAGGTTGTTTGGATATCTGTATTCATGAAAAGGGATAGCATTGATTTCTAACAGCAGGTACCATGTGGGTAAATATTTGTTTTCAGTTTTTCTTTTTTTTTGAACAACTCACACATTAAGTGAAAGCAACAAGAAGGAAATAGCTGTTTAGACATAAGCAATGTGAAATGTTCATGCTGACAAACCATTCTGGTTGAGAGGGATTCCTAAGGACGTCACACTTACAATGAGACATATAGACAAGGGCTATCCTAATTACTGTGGCCCGGTAACAAACCACCATCAAAAGGCAGTGGCCAAGCTGGGCGTGGTGCATGCCTTTAATCCCAGCACTCAGGAGGCAGAAGTAGTGGATCACTGTGACTTCAAGGCCACCCTGGGACTACATAGTGAATTTCAGGTCAGCCTGTACTAGAGTGAGACCCTACCTCAAAAAGAAAAAAAAAAAAAGAAAAATAGGGCTGGGGAAGTGGCTTAGTGGTTAAGGCATTTGCCTGTGAAGCCTAAGAACCCTGGTTTGATTTCCCCGGACCCACGTATCAGTTTCACAAGGGGCCATATGTGTCTGGAGTTTGCAGTGGCTAGAGCCCTGGCAAGCCCATTCTCCCTCTCTGCCTCTTTCTCTCTTAAATAAATTAAAAAAAATATTTTAAAAAACTCAAACAAAATAATTAAGAGAAAAAAAGGCAATGGCCTGGGCTTGAGAGATGGCTCAGCAGTTAAGGCATTTGCCTGCAAAGCCAAATGACCCAGGTTCAATTCCCCAGGACCCATGTAAGCCAGATGCACAAGGGGGCGCATGCATCTGGAATCCATTTGCAGTGGCTGGAGGTCCTGGTGCACCCATTCTATTTCTCTGTCTCTCAAGTAACTTTTTTTTATTTTTAGAAAAGGCAGTGCCAGGGCTGAAGAGATGGCTTAGCAGTTGAGGTGCTTGCCTGCAAAGCCTAAGGAACCAGGTTTAATTCCCTAGTACTCATGGAAATCCAGATGCACAAGGTGGCACATGTGTCTGGAGTTCATTTGCAGTGGCTAGAGGCAATGGTGTGCCCATTCTCTCTCTCTGCCTCTCTCTCAAATAAATAAATTTTTTTTGGGGGGGGGGAGGGTTTGAGGTAGGGTCTTGGTGTAGCCTAGGCTGACCTGGAATTCACTATGTAGTCTCAGGGTGGCCTCAGACTCATGGCGATCCTCATTCTTCTGCCTCCCAAGTGCTGAGGTTAAAGGCATGTGCCACCACACCCGGCTGTTAAATAAAAAAAAATTTTTTAAAGGCAATGGCATAAAACAATCACTGTGGTGAATTCTGTGGTGTCTGTTGTCATTTGAATGTACCCCATAGCCTCATGTGTTTTGAGTGCCTGGTCCCTAGCTGGTGGCAGTCTGGGAGACAGAGCCTTGCTGGAGTAGGGCATACTTAGAGGTGCTAGAGCTCCCCCTTTCTCATGCTATCTAGCTCACTGCTGCTGCTGCTATTTCCCAGCTGCTGTGACGAGATGAGATGCCTGTCTCTGTCATGTTTTCCTGCCATGAAGAAACTTCCCCTCAAGACTGTAAGCTGACTTAAACCCCTCCCATCAGCTGCTTCTGGTTGGGTATTTTATCCCAGCATCAGGGAGGTTACTGCTGTAATAGAAATGAGGTTACCAAAGCCAATGTCAAAGTAAGTAGCTGGAGTTGGGGGATGGAGCTCAGTGGTTGAGCATTTACCTATCATGTGACATCCCCAACATTGCAGAAAACCATGATGAGGGCTGGAGGGATGGCTTAGCCGTCTTGCAAAGCCAAAGGACCCAGGTTCCGTTCCCCAGGAACCATGTAAACCAGATGTACCAGAGGGTGCATGCATCTGGAATTCGTTTGCAGTGGCTGAAAGCCCTGGTGCACCCATTCTTTCTCTCACACACACACAAATAAAACGATGAGTTTTCTTCAACGTTTGTTCTCCCCAACCCCTGATTAACTTTTCTCTATAGAACTGAACACAGAATATTTATATTTTACTCATTGTCCTTTCCCACTAACTTTTTTTTGTTTCTGAGGTAGGGTCTTCCTCTAGCTCAGGCTGACCTGGGATTTACTCTCAGGGTGGCCTCGAACATGGGGAGATCCTCCTATCTGTGCCTCCGTAGTGCTAGGATTTTAAAGGTATGCACCACCACGTTGGGCAAAAGCGAGGTGGCCTTTTTTTTTGGGGGGGGGGTGTTTGAGACAGGGTCTATGTAGCCCAGGCTTGCTTTGAAGGTCTTAAATTGAGATCCTTGTGCCCCAGTCTCCTGAGGGCTGGAATTGCAGGTGTGCGCTACTACTCCCATTGTTTCTATTTTGAGCCCCGTTGTCCGCCAGTTCGTCATCTTCCAGCTTCTATCTCAGGGCTGCAATTACGAGCCTGTGCCACTGCACCCAGTTCCCACTAGCTTTTGAGCTTCAGTGTGGATAAAGGTGTAGTTTTCCCTGTCTTGATTATTGCTGTGCCTACGAATTAAATGATGGCAGTTTTTGGGTGAATGCGCTAAGGATGTGGCCTCTGGAGTGAGGGGCCTGCTGAGGGTAGGACCAATGAAAGCATCTTCTAGGAAAGGGCGTGGTTACGTTGTCTGGGCACGGCTCAGTCATTTGCAGAAACGCCTAGAACTGGTTTTCTGGGAGGCATGAGTGTTCTGGCTGGAGTCAGGGAAAATGGAATCAAGGAAAATGTGGCATGGGCAGGGCGAGGCCAAGTGCCCAGCGCCTAGGATCGCATCCCAGGCTGGGTGCGAAGCAAAGGAAAAACGAACGTGGGCGGAGCGCCCTCCGGGCTCTGGTGGGCGGGGTCAGCACCAGGACCGACAGGGTGGGCCCCGAGGACCCGTACTTGAGGAATGGAGTCGGGGCCCTGAAGCCGTGGGAGAATCGGACGAGGACTGTGAGAAAGTGGTCACGGAGCGGGGACCTCGGGCCCCGCACCGCTGCGAGTGAGCCGCGTGGGCCGCGGAGCATAAAGAACGGAGGGTGTGTCTCGGGAGGCCGCTGACAGCCAATGCCAAGCGGCCATGGGCGTGGCGCTGTCAAACTTCGGGGGGGGGGGATGGAGCCCCAGACGCAGCCAATCAGCCGTCGCGTGGTAGGCGGGGCGTCCCCAAGCTCCAAGCGTGGAGCCAATGAGGAGCGGCGCCGCGCTCCCCTCCCCCAGCGGCGCGGGGCGCGCGCCGGAGCCGCGGGCAGCCGTTAGGGGCGGGGCCTGGCGCCTCGCGCCCTCCCCTTTGTGTCGCCATGGCGGCGGCGGCGGCGGCGGCGGCGGCGGCGAGGACCTCGGACCCGGGCTCGAACGCCGTCGGGGCCTGAGACGGCTACGGCGACCATGGTGGTGAGGCGGGCCCCCGCGGCCGTCGGTCTGTCCGTCCGCGCGTCCGTCCGTCCGCGCGCGGCCCCGCCCTGCGCGCCCCGCCCCTGGCCCCGCCCGAGCCCGTGGCCCGAGCCACCCCTCACCCCTCGTCGCGGGCCCCTTCTCATCTCTCTCTCTCCCCCTCTCCCTTTCCCTCTCTCCCTCTCCCTCTCCCGCTATCCCTGACCCGGTCCCGGGCCGAGCGCGCCCCTCGACCCCGCCCCCTCGGCGCGCACCCCATTCCACGCCCTGAGCGGAGCTGACACGGGCGGAGGACCCAGGCTTGAGGGAGGGGCTGGTCCAGGGCACGACCCGCACCCCCAGGGGCCTCCCGCCGGCGTCTGCTGGGCGCCCTGGAAACCAGCACCCTGTGCCCAGCATCCTCAACCTCACGGCCCCTTCCCTCGGACAGCCCCGTCCTCTTTCCTGAGCCCCACCCCCACTGGGCTCCATCCCAGTCTGACCCTTTTCTTCTCCCTCATTTTCATCCGATTTCCAGGCCGTCTCGATCCTTCCACCTGCCATCCTTCTAAACCTTTATCTCAGCCTTGACCCACCCCCAGCTCCCCTTGCCCTCCTGGACTCCCCCCCCCCCCAGAAGCCAGCGCTGTGCCTCCACTTGGTCTTTGGGTCTTCTCCATCTCCTTGTCCTAATCTCCCCTCCTCCCAGTCTCCCTCTCCCATCATACTGCTCCTGTTCATTCATCCATTCATTCCCTCACTCCACAGACATTCACTGAGACCTCCTCTGTGCAGGCCCCATGCTCCAGGCACAGAGACAGTCAGATCCCATCCTGCCTTGGGGAGCTTCATGGGCTGGCAGGGGACAGACTCTGAGGGTGAGACCCAGGGATGAATGCGGGGTTGCAGGGACATGGAGGAGGGAGAAACCCAGTCTAGCAGTCCCTTGCATCTTAGTCTGGCAGCTGGTTAATTTATTCTTCAGATGTTCTCCAGCCTCTGCTGTGCCCCTGGGCTGACACTGGGTACTGAGGACCCAGACAGGAATGTTGTAAAGAGCAAGTCTATGTTCATTTCTGAACTGGCCATTTGGGGGGCGTCTCACCCTGGGGAGGTCTAACATCTCAGAGTACACAACGATGTGATGGGTGAGCTCAGGTAGAATCATGGAGCCTGGGATGGGGAAGCTCAGAAGATGGACATAGATGCCTGGCACAGCTTAAAGGGACAGAGCTGGCTTTCTGTAGGAGAACACGTGTGTTGAGACACAAGGGATGAGGAAAAGAGAACCTAGTGACAGGGTAGGAACAATGGTGCCAGGCTAAGAATAGTCTTTGCAAACGTGGAGGTGGGTTGGGGAGATGCTCATTGTAAAGTACTTGCCATGCAAACCTGAGGCCCTGACTTGGGATCTCTAGCACCCACATAAACGCTTAGCAGGCATGACAGCACGCTCCTGTTATCCCAGCTCTGGAAGGCAGAGACAGAAGGATCCCTAGGGCTTGCTGGCCAGTTATTCTAACTGGTTCAGCGAGAAACCTTCACAAAAACACAAGGTGGAGAGCAACTAAGGAGGACGCGTGAAGTTGACCTCTTGCCTCCACTTACATCCACACAGATTTGCACCTGTATCTATCTGACACGTGTGCACACACACACATACAAACAGGCATGCATACCACACCACAAAGTGTAGAGGGAAACAAGTTGGTACTTTTGCTAGACTCTGACAAGTTTAAATGCTCTGAGACTGCGGGGGCGGGCAATGATGGAGAAGTGGGGGAGAGGCAAAAGTATCAGACTAGAGAAGCCCCACTTCGTCCTGAAGATATGAGAGTGATCTAAGCAGAATCAATGGAGAAACAGGGTCACCTTTGTGGGTTTTGTGTTTTGTTTTCGAGGTAGGGTCTCCCTCTGGCCCAGGCTGACCTGGAATTAACTATGTAGTCTCAGAGCAGCCTCAAACTCATGGTGATCCTCCTACCTCTGCCTCCTGACTGCACCACACCTGGCTCTCACATTTGTGTTTTGTGAAAATAATCCTGGCACTTGTGAAGAAGTGGCAGGAGAGAAGAGGTTAGGAAGAAAACCGAGATGTGGGCTGTGAAGGTTCAGGACAGTGGCAGGAGGTAAATGTACCCTGCAATGACTATAAAAGTGTCTTGAACAGGGACAGACAGGATCAGCATGCTCTCTCTCTCACCCTTGGTCCCTGCTCCTCCAGGAGGAACCCCCCCCAGACCACACACGAAGAAGCCAGGCGTGCCTTCAGCACAGCCCTCACCTCCTGCTGACTGACCCTCCTTCCCCACTACAGGGCTAGTGTATGGAGGCACCAGCCCTCTAGGCCTAGGCTGACAGATAACAATGCTCCTGTTGTCTCTGCTCCTGTCTCTGGAGGCCTCTGATTCTTCTCTCTGCTCTACAGGCCCGCAGCACTGACAGTCTGGATGGCCCAGGGGAGGGCTCAGTGCAGCCTATACCCCCTGCTGGGGGCCCCAGTGTGAAGGGGAAGCCTGGAAAGAGGTGAGGGGAGGTAGAGGGAAGGCTTAGCTTAGAAGGGAAGGAGGCCTTAGGAAAAAGCTGGTGGTAATGTGTCTGCCACCTATCTCCCAGGCTTTCCGCTCCTCGAGGTCCCTTTCCCCGGCTGGCTGACTGTGCCCATTTCCACTATGAGAACGTTGACTTTGGCCACATTCAGGTATGGGGGATTCCTTCCAGGTGGAAACATGAACAGCTGTCATCTGCTTTGCCCTGCTTGAGCCTGGCTGCCTTCCTGGCTGAGCTGGAGTCAGAAACTTCAAGCTAAGAGGGCTGCTCACCCATTCATTGTTCTTTGACTTAGTCCTCCACAGCAAGTTTTTGTTACGTGCCTGCTCTGTGCCAGGGCTCTGTACCAGATAGTGACATCACTAGGCCCAGTCCTTAGGGAAGTCCAGAAGGGGAACACAGATCCATCCCTGCATAGTGCCTCTTGGGAGAGATGAGGCCTGGACAAGAGCAAGGCCCTCACCTGGGTCTGTGCTTCCCTCTGCAGCTCCTGCTGTCTCCAGAGCGTGAAGGCCCCAGCCTCTCTGGAGAGAATGAGCTGGTATTTGGAGTGCAGGTGACCTGTCAGGTGAGGCCTCCACTGCTTCTCATCCAGCCTGAGGAAATGACCACCATAGTTCTCAGCTTGATGTGATGGACTTGTTCCCTCTGTTCTACTTACCCCACAGGGCCGCTCCTGGCCAGTTCTTCGAAGTTATGATGACTTCCGTTCCCTGGATGCCCACCTCCACCGGTGCATATTTGACCGGAGATTTTCCTGCCTTCCAGAGCTCCCTCCACCCCCAGAGGGCGCCAGGGCTGCCCAGGTAATCTACTTGTTGTTTCAGTCCCTGCCTGAGCCATCAGTGTCCTCATCAGTGGGTGAAGTCATTAAAGCGAATAGACATGGTGATGTACACTTGTAATCACAGCACTTGGGAGGCTGTGGCAAGAGAATTTCTGTGAATTTGAGGCCAACCTAAGCTATGTAGCAGGTGCCAGGTCAGCCAGGATTATTTACAATGACCCTTGTGTCAAAAACAAAAACTTGGGCTAGAGAGATGCCTTAGCGGTTAAGGCGCTTGCCTGTGATGCTGAATAACTCCTGTTTGAATCTCCAGGTCCCACACAAGCTAGACGCAGTGACACAAGTATGCAATGTCGCACATGCACACAGGGCGCATGTGTCTGGAGTTCATTCCCAGCAGCTGAAGGCCCTGGTGTGCCCATTCTCTCTCTCTGCCTCTTTCTCTCTCTCCCAAAATACATTTTTTTTTTCAGGGTAGGGTTTCACTCTAGTCCAGGCTGACCTGGAATTTACTTTGTAATCTCAGTGTGGCTTCAAACCATGGTGATCCTTCTACTTCTACCTCCCAAGTGCTGGGATTAAAGGTGTGTGTCACCACACCCTGCAAAATAAACAAAATTTTTAAAAATTAAAAACTGAGTCCCAGACTGGAGAGATGGCTTAAGCGCTTGCATGTGAAGCCTAAGGACCCCAGTCTAGGCTCGATTCCCCAGGACCCATGTAAGCCAGATGCACAAGGTGGCACATGCATCTGGAGTTTGTTTGCACTGGCTGGAGGCCCTGGTGCGCCCATTCTCTCTCTCTCTGTGCCTCTTTCTTTGTCTGCCTGTCTGTCGCTCTCAAGTATATATCTGAGTCCCAATCAATCAAAATGGATGGAGAAGCCTTAGAAAAATAATAAATACCAAGGGTTCTGTTGTGTACCTTTAGTTTGGGAATCAGGGGAAAGTCAACATATCCATGTCAATTGCCCTCTTGAATTTGGTTCAATGTATTTTCAATTTGAAATGACAATATTCTAGAACACCTAACAGCTAAGCTATGCCTGGGCATCTTGGGTTGAATTTCAGCCCAGCAGAGAGATGAGGTAGGGCACTATAGGAGGGTAGTGGGATAACTCCATGTCTTCTCACAGAAGTACCCCTTGCCAACCTGTCCCTAGATGCTGGTACCACTGTTGCTGCAGTACCTGGAGACCCTGTCAGGACTGGTGGACAGCAACCTCAACTGTGGGCCTGTGCTCACCTGGATGGAGGTGGGTCCAGCACAGAAACTTGGAACTAGGATTGAGCACGGGGTGTCTGAGGCACAAGAAGCCTTCTGGGAGTGTGTGTGGGCACAGAATAGAAAGCCAGAGGGAAGGATTGGTATTTTAGTGTCTGTGTGGGTGCATGCCTGCAAGCAAGCAAGAAAATGTGTGTGTGTGTGTGTGTGTGTGTGTGTTAATGGGGCTGTAGTGATTTACAGGTATACCCATTAGAAATAGGTTGGTTCAGGAGCTCCAGTGGCACAATCGGTTAGGGTGTGGTACTTATACAGAAATAGGTTGGTTTGTAATTCATAGTACACCTAACTGAGAATGGCTTAAAGAGTAAACGTGGGCTGGAGAAATGGCTCAGCAGTTAAGGGAACTTGCTTGTATAGCCTGACAACTCAGGTTTGATTTCCCTGCACCTACATAAAGCCAGGTGCACAAAGTGGTGCATGTGTCTGTAGTTTGTTTGTAGCAGCAGGAGGCCTTGGTGCACCCATTCTCTCTCTCTCTCTCTCTCTAATAAATAAATATATCCCCCCCCCCCCGTAGAGACTGATACCACTTGATTCCCACAATGAATACCAATAACCCTACAGAGGAAGACCCTCACAGAATTGGGGTGGGGGAAAGGAGATACAAGAATACAACCTTTTTATTTAAAAAATCTACAAATAAATATGTTTTAGAAAAACAACAAAAAAAATTTTAAGAGCTGGGTGTGGTGGTATGCACCTGTAGTCCCAGCACTTGGGAGACAGAAGTAGGAGGATTGCTGTGAGATCAAGGCCAGCCTGGGGCTACAGAGTGAGTTCCAGGTCACCCTGGGCTAGAGTGAGACCCTACCTCAGAAAAAAAAATTTAAAAACCCACAAAATCAAAAACAAACAAAAATAAGTGTGCAGTATTCACTATGGAGGTACAGAGGTGTATGGAAAGGTTTTGGAACAGGGAAGTTCTGGACAGGTTAGAGGTGGGGGAAAAGAGGTGATTTTGTTGTGGTTTTATTTTTTCAAAGGGGACAGAAATCTAGATGTTTGGCCAGTAGCTCTAAGTGACAGAGGTTCTTGGGTGGTGGCCTCACTGGGCATATGAGAACTTTGTCTACCTTTATTAACATCTTCTGACCACTCCTTGCCACATCTTCCCTCCGTTTCAGCTGGACAACCATGGCCGGCGCCTGCTTCTCAGTGAGGAGGCCTCACTTAACATCCCTGCAGTGGCTGCTGCCCACGTGGTCAAGCGGTACACAGCACAGGCGCCAGACGAACTCTCCTTTGAGGTGAGGCTCTGGGAGAGCTGACTTCAGTTGGACTTTCCATGTCTCTGCCATTCTGACCTGCCCCTCCCTCCCCTGCTCCCAGGTAGGAGACATTGTCTCGGTGATTGACATGCCACCCACAGAGGATAGGAGCTGGTGGCGGGGCAAGCGGGGTTTCCAGGTAAGTGGGGTTTGGGGTGGACATGTGGAGTAGGAATACTATGCCAGCTACAGTGCTTAGCCACTGACTTGATCCTTCTTCAGGTCGGTTTCTTCCCCAGTGAGTGTGTGGAACTTTTCACAGAAAGGCCAGGTCCTGGCCTGAAGGCGGGTAAGTGCCATGGAGAGTGGACAACCCCTACATCCTCTACCTACCACCCATCCTTTCTACCCATTGTCCACCCCACAGATGCTGATGGTCCCCTGTGTGGCATCCCAGCTCCCCAGGGTATCTCTTCTCTGACCTCAGGTAATAGAAACCAGGGGTTTGATCTGGGCCTCCTGCCTCACCAAGTGTATGGGTGTATGGCTCTGCTGACTCCAGGTGGCCTGCCTTTACCTCCACAGCTGTGCCCCGGCCCCGTGGGAAGCTGGCTGGGCTCCTTCGAACCTTCATGCGCTCACGCCCCTCCCGCCAGCGGCTGCGCCAGCGAGGAATTCTGCGGCAAAGGGTGTTTGGCTGTGATCTTGGAGAGCACCTTAGCAACTCGGGCCAGGATGGTAAGGCTAAGGCCCTGAGCACTCTGCTTTCCCGTAGGCATGTGGCTGCTGGCCTTGACCCTGCTGCTGATTTCTTCCAGTGCCCCAGGTGCTGCGCTGCTGCTCCGAGTTTATCGAGGCCCATGGGGTGGTGGATGGAATCTACCGGCTCTCAGGCGTGTCCTCCAACATCCAGAGGCTGCGGTGAGGCCCTCTATCCACCACTTCCTCCCATGGTGTTTACAAGCACCCTTCCTTCTACCCCTGTGCTCTAGGTCAGGTTCATAGTGGTTGGGAGTTAGGAGGGCACAGTGTAGGGGTGAACCAAAGTTATGGCCAGGCAGGGTTTCATTAAGGAGGTGAAGCCCCAAATAAAGCTGAGAGGTCAGAGGAGAACTGACCTTTGGTGCCCAAGCAGAGGTGCCAGTCTTCATTGATGTTGCCACATGCCAAGACCTACTCTAGCTCTTGGAGCACAGCAGTGAATGAGACAACCAGAGCCGCTGGCCTCAGGAACTCAGCTGTTAGAAGGAGAGAAAAACAAGGTGGCAGAGTTTACAAAAGTGACAAGTGCTGTGGAGAAAAGTCAGCTAGACTAAGGAGGCTCATCATAACTAGGAGGGAAGCCCGGCAGTGTCCCTCAGCTTCATCCTAGCACTTGGGAGCCAGAGGCTCATCTTTAGCTACAGAGTGAGTTTGAGGCAAGCCTGGGGTATGAGACATTGTCAAAAAAAAAAAAAAAAAAAAAAAAGATTTCCAAGTCAGCCTACCTTGAAAACAACAACAACAATAATCCAGGAGGGAAGAAAACATTCAGGAGCAGTAGAGGCACAGAGGCCTCATGGGAAGAGCAGTAAGAGAGCAGTCACAATGTCCTGTGAAAATGTCCACAGTAGAAGGAGCAGTTGTGGAAAGGGGAAAGCTTCAGGAGACAGACAGTGGATGTGGTGAGTCATGGGCCAACATGTGCAGGGCCTTTTTGTGGCTTTGTGGTACTGGGGTTGGAACCCACGGATTCCTGGGCAAATGCTGTACCACTGAGCCACACCTCAGCTCCTCACTGTGGATTCTAGACAAGTACTCTACCACTGAGCCACGCCCCCAGCCCCTCACTGCAGGTTCTAGACAAGTGCTCTACCTCTGAGCCACGCCCCCAGCCCCTCACTGCAGGTTCTAGACAAGTGCTCTACTACTGAGTCATGCCCCCAGCCCCTCACTCTTGATTCTAGACAAGTGATCTATCTCTGAGCCACGCCCCCAGCCCCTCACTGTGGATTCTTGACAAGTGCTCTACCTCTGAGCCACACCCCCCAGCCCCTCACTGTGGATTCTAGACATGTGCTCTACCGCTGAGCCACGCCCCCAGCCCCTCACTGCGGATTCTAGACAAGTGCTCTACCACTGAGCCAGGCCTGCAGACCTGTACAGGTCTTTTTGATAACTTAGGATTTGAGGGGCAATCATTGGAGGGCTTTGTGTGCAGGAAGTATAACTGCATATAGGTGGGACAGAATAGAACAAGAATTGGTGCTGACGGAGGCCATAGGTGAGAACAGGAAGGTGGAGAAGCAGCAAGAGCAGGAATAAAGTCCCAGTGGGCAGGTCCTTTTATTTTTCTTCTTCGAGGTAGGGTCTCACTCTAGCTCAGGCAGGAATAAGGTCACAGTTGGCAGGTCCTTTTTTTTTTTTTTCTTTTTCTACAAGGTAGGGTCTCACTCTAGCTCAGGCTGACCTGGAATTCACTATGTTGTCTCAGGGTGGTCTCAAACTCATACCGATCCTCCTACCTCTACCTCCGAAGTGCTAGGATTAAAGGCGTGCGCCACCACACCCAGCTAGTGGGCAGGTCTTGACCTGAGCTGTGGGTATAGGACCCATCAGAGAATAGTGAGCAGGAGCACTGTGCCGTTATTTTCCAGTGACCGCTTAAAGCCAGGAGAAAGCACAGCATTGGCACATGGTGGGAACATGGCAGCCTCAGTGCCTCCCTTTCTAAAATAGGGTCCCTTTGTCTTTGCTGTTTGGGGTTGTTGGCAAGTTCAATAAGGTTCCCTCTCTGGATAGCCACTTGTAGGGCCTGGGGTCACAGACACACAGAGGCACTTGAGTGCAGGGCTAGAGGACACGGCCAGGTGAGCCAGGCTGAGCTGAGCGTGCCTTTCCTTGATCTCTTGGTCTCAGGCATGAGTTTGACAGCGAGAGGATCCCTGAACTATCTGGCCCCGCCTTCCTTCAGGACATTCACAGTGTGTCCTCCCTCTGCAAGCTCTACTTCCGAGAGCTGCCCAACCCTTTGCTCACCTACCAGCTCTATGGGAAGTTCAGCGTGAGTAAGGGGGCTGGTCAGGGCAGCAGGGGCCAATCTGCATATGGTCCAGCACCATCATGACTGTCCCCATCTCAGGAAGCCATGTCAGTACCTGGAGAGGAGGAGCGCTTGGTGCGAGTCCATGATGTCATCCAACAGCTGCCCCCGCCACACTACAGGTAAGCCTGCAGGAACCAGGGAAGAGCTACAGTGCAGGATGCTGAGGCTCAGCTGTCCTCCTTTGCTTTGACCCCAGGACCCTGGAATACCTGCTGCGGCACCTGGCCCGCATGGCAAGACACAGTGCCAACACTAGCATGCATGCCCGTAACCTGGCCATTGTCTGGGCACCTAACCTGCTACGGTAAGCTGGCATCTCATCAGTCTTTCCCTCTCTGTTCCCACTTTGAGGCAAAACTCAGGTCACTTCACAGCCACCCTGCTGAATTTTGTTTGCTTGCTCATTCAGTAAGTTTTTAAAAAATATTTTTCTTTTATTTACTTATTTTTAAATATTTTATTTATTTATTTATTTCAGAGAGAGAAAGAAGAGGCAGATAGAGAATGGGCACACCGGGACCTCTAGTTACTGCAAACGAACTTCAGACACATGTGCCGCGTTATGTATCTGGCTTTACTTGGATAGTGGGGAATTGAACCTGGGTCCTTAGGCTTTGCAGGCAAGCTCATTAACTGCTAAGCCATCTCTTCAGCCCTCTTTTATTTATTTATTTATTTATTTATTTATTTATTTATTTTTTGCTCATTTTTATTTATTTATTTGAGAGCGACAGACATAGAGAAAGAGAGGCAGATAGAGAGCGAGAGAGAGAATGGGCGCGCCAGGGCCTCCAGCCACTGCAAACAGAACTCCAGATGCATACGCCCCCTTGTGCATCTGGCTAATGTGGGTCCTGGGGAATCGAGCCTCGAACCGGGGTCCTTAGGCTTCACAGGCAAGCACTTAACCGCTAAGCCATCTCTCCAGCCCTATTTATTTATTTGAGAGAGAGAGATGCAGATAGAGCATGCCAGGGCCTCTAGCCAGTGCAAACAAACTCCAGACACGTGCACCACCTTGTGCATCTGGTTTATGTGGGTACTGGGGTTGGAAAGATGGTTTAGTGGTTAAAGCACTTGCCTGCAAAGCCTAAGGACCCAAGTTCGATTTCCCAGTACCCATGTAAACCAGATGCACATGGTGGCACATGTGCCTGGAGTTTGTTTGCAGTGATTAGAGGCCCTGGTATACCTATTCTCTATCTGCCTCTTTTTCTTTTTCTTATTTTTTTAATGTTTAAAAATGTTTTATTTATTTATTTATTTGAAAGAGAGAGAGAGGCAGATAGAGAGAAAGAGAGAATGGGCATGCCAGGGCCTTTAGCCACTGTAAACAAACTCCAGATGCATGTGCCCCCTTATGCATCTGGTTTACGTGGGTCCTGGGGAATCGAACTGGAGTCCTTAGGCTTTGCAGGGAAATGCCTTAACCACTAAGCCATTTTTGCCAGCCCCCTGCCTCTTTTTCTCTCTCTCTCAAAAATAAAATATGTAGCTGGGTGTGGTGGCACATGCCTTTAATCCCAGCACTTGGGAGGCAAGAGGTAGGATCACTGTGAATTTGAGGCCACCCTGAGACTCCATAGTGAATTCTAGGTCAGCCTGTACTAGAGTGAGACCCTATCTCAAAAAAACAAAAGAACAAAATAAAATAGTTTTTAAAAATTTAAATGTTTGTTTGTTTATTTAAAAGAGAAAGTATGGGCACACCGGGCCTCTTGCCACTGCAAATGAATTCCAGAATGTATGCACCATTTTGTGTGTGTGGCTTTATGTGGGTACTGGGGAATCAAACCTGGGCCATCAGGCTTTGCAAGCAAACACTTTCAATCACTGAGCCATTTCCCTAGCCCCTTTAAAATTTTTTTAAGATTTATTTTGAGAGAGAGAAAAATGGAGAGAATGGGTACACCAGGGCCTTTAGCTGCTGCAAGCATACTCTAGACCCATGCACCACCTTATGCATCTGGCTTATGTGGGTCCTGGGGAATTGAACATGGGTCCTTTGGCTTTGCAGGCAAGCACCTTAACCACTAAGCCATCTCTCCAGCCCTCCCAAGCCCTTTTTTTGTTTGTTTTTTGTTTTTCAAAGTAGGGTTTCACTTTAGCCCAGGCTGACCTGGAATTCACTGCTTGGTCTCAGGGTAGCCTTGAACTCATGATGATTCTCCTACCTCTGCTTCCCGAGTGCTGGGATTAAAGGCATGTACCACCACACCTGGCCCAAGCCCTTTTTTAAATTTTTAAAAAATTTTTTAAAAATTTTATTTAGTTAATTTATTTAACAGAGGAGGGGGGGAGAGAAAGAGAGAATGGGCGAGCCAGGGCCTCTAGCCACTGCAAACTAATTCCAGATGCATGCCCCCGCCAAGCCCTTTTTTAAAAAATACTTTTGAGCCAGGCATGGTAGGTGCCTGCCTTTAATCCCAGCACTCAGGAGGCAGAGGTAGGAGGATCTCTGTGAGTTTGAGGCCACTCTGAGACTACATAGTGAACTCCAGGTCAGCCTGGGCCAGAGTGAGACCATAACTTGAAAAAAAATATATATATATATATATATGTGTGTGTGTGTGTGTGTGTGTATGTGTGTGTGTGTGTGTATTTAAATTTATTTATTTGACAGAGAGAGGCAGAGATAGAGACACAGAGTCAGGGAGAATATGGTGGCCTCCTGCCACTGCAAAGGAACTCCAGATGCATGCGCCCCTTTGTGCATCTGGCTTTAATGTGGTTACTGGGGAATTGAACCCAGGCTGTCAGGGTTTGCAAGCAAGTGCCATCTCTCCAGCCTGCCCCCAGTCCTTTTTTAATATTAATTTTTTTAATAAAAATATCTTCCAGGTGTGGTGGTGCATGCCTTTAATCCAAGAACTTGGAAGGCAGAGGTAGGAGGATTGCTGTGAGTTTGAGGCCAACCTGAGACTACATAGTGAATTCCAGGACAGCTTGGGCTAGAGTGAGACCCTACCTTGAAAAAAAATTAGTTTATTTATGAGAGAGTGTGTGTGTATAGATCTAGTGCCAGGGCCACCAGCCATTGCAAATACATGCACCGCTTTGTGTGTCTGGCTTTATGTGGGTACTGGGGAGTCAAGCCCAGGTCATCAGGCTTTGCAAGTAAATGCCTTTAACCTCTGAGCCATCTCCCCAGCTCTGGATAAGTTTTTTTAATCAATTACCTCCTACGTTCCAGGCCCCAGTCCCATCAATGGGGACACAGTAGAGAGCAAGGCCCTGTCCTCCTACAGCTAGTGCATATGGAGGAAATGGACAACGAGGCACCAACAAAATTATGTCTAATGCCAGGGAGGACAGTATAAACCAAGGAAGGGGAGGTGCAGCACTTGGCCATTACTAGGTCAGCAGAGAAGGCTTCAGGATGTCTTGTTAGTGCAGTAGCAGGGTAAGCCTAGGTGGCTTTGCTGCTCACTGATATGGGCAAGGTTTCTATCTGGAGCACTTCATATGAAATAGCTAGGCATGGTGGCGCACACCTGTGCTCTCAGTACTCACAAGGCTAAGATAGGAGGATTGCAACTTTGATGCTAGCCTGGACTACACGGACATCTTGTCTGAAAAGGTTACAGTTGAGCTGGAGGGATGGCTTAGCAGTTAAGGTGCTTGCCTGCAAAGCCAAAGGACCCAGGTTTGATTAACAGGACCCATGGAAGCCAGATGTACCAGATGGCACATGCATCTGGAGTTCGTTTGCAGTGGCTGGAGACCCTGGTGTGCCCATTCTCTCTCTCTCCCTCTTTTTCTCTGTCAATTAACTAAATAAAAATAAAATATTATAAAAAAGGTAAAAGTTAGTAGATCAGATGGTAGGCATAAGAAGTGCGTGAGGGAAGATGAACAAAAAAGAGATTAGAGCAGATCTACAATTTAAAATGCAACAAGACAGGAGGGGAGCGCACATTGAGAAGGTAACATGTGAATGAAGACCTCTATGGGGCAGGGCAGGTCTGAGGAGAGGCAAACTAAGCAGATGGAGCAGAGAGCAAACCCCAGGCAGGTGGGGCCGCCTCTGTGCTTGGGAGGAACAGCAGGGAGGGCTGTGAGGCTGCAATTTAGGGAGGGAGGGAGGGAAAAGGGAGGAGGTGAGGAGAAGAGATGATGTAGTCAGACAGAGGTGACAGACCAGACTCACAGATCATACTTAAAGCTGGAGATAGAGCCAGGGCAGGCCTCTGACCTAGGAAGTCCTGACTTGACTTGGGTATACAGACTCCTTCTGGCCACAGTGGAGGCAGGGACAGGAGGAGGGCCCTAAGAAGCTGCTGTAAGGTCAGTGTGTAAGGGTATGGAGACTGGGCCAGTGTGATAGCCAGCTTTCAATCACTGTAACAAATTGCCCAAGATAGTCAATTTATAAAGAGAGAGGGTTTATTTTGGCTCACCCCTTTAGAGGTTTCAGTCCATGAGCAAACTATCCCTATTTGGGCATGTGGCAAGGAGTGTGTGGCAAAATAAAATTGTACAGCTCATGACCAGGACACAAATAATTAAGAGGGGTCCACGGGTCCCACAATTATCTTCTAAAAATATTTGTTCAAGTCAGGCCTGGTGGCACACACCTTTAATCCCAGCACTCAGGAGGCAGAGGTAGGAGGATCGCCATGAGTTCAAGGCCATCCTGAGGCTACATAGTGAATTTCAGGTCAGCCTGAGCTAGAATGAGACCCTGCCTCAAAAAACTATATATATAAAAATTAACAGGACCCATGGAAGTTATTAAAGTTCATTTATTTATTTGAGAGAGAGAGTTAGTGTGTGTGTTCATTCCAGGGCCTCTTGCTGCTGCATACAAACTCCAGATGCATACTTCACATAGCCTTATGTGTGTACTGGGGAATCAAACCCAGGGCCAGAATCTGTAAGAAACCATCTTTGGGCTGGAGAGATGGTTAGTGGTTAAGGTATTTGCCTGCAAAGCCAAAGGACCCAGGTTCAACTCCCCAGGACCCACACAAGCTATATGTACAATGGGGCCCATGTGTCAAGTTTGTTTGCAGAGGCTGGAGTCCCTGAGCACTCATTCTCTGTCTGCCTCTTTCTTTCTCTCTCAAATAAATAAATAAATAAATAAATAAATAAATAAATAAATAAAGGCACGTGGGGGGGGGGCTGTGGTGGCACATGCCTTTAAAAAAAAGTGGGCTGGAGGGATGGCTTAGCGGTTAAGGCATTTGCCTGCAAAGCCAAAGGACCCAGGTTCGATTCCCCAGGACCCACGTTGGCCAGATGCACAAAGGGGCGCATACGTTTGGAGTTCATCTGCAGTGGCTGGAGGCCCTGGCGCACCTATTTTCTCTCTCTCTCCCTCTTTCTCTGCCAAACAAATAAATAAATAAAAATATATATTAAAAAAAAGAAAGCACCTTTAACTACAGAGCCATTTCCCCACACCCCTATAATTACTTTTGAGAGTGTTTCTCCTAAGAGAAATAAAGACCACCAGGCCTCACCTCTTAAAGCACATCCTGGGGACTAAGTCTTACCACATTGGACTTTGGGGACCAGTTATCCAAATGTTACCAGGCTGGATGGAGGTAGCATAGGGGAGACGAGTTAAACTCCACAGAGTTTGGAGGTGAACTGATAGTTGGCTAACACATTGAACGTGGGTGTAGAAGGAGGAGAGGGACCATGACAACACCTGTGAATGCACTGGCAGGAGGGGAAGGTGGGCAGAATGGTTGAAAGCCCAGTTCTGTGACCAGTTCAAGAAGCTCAGAGTGGTTGTCTCTTCCATTGGCACCCCACACTGACCACTCGGCTAAGGTCCATGTCCTTGCTTTCTCCACCTGCAGGTCCATGGAGCTGGAGTCTGTGGGGCTGGGAGGGGCGGCGGCCTTCAGGGAGGTCCGCGTGCAGTCAGTGGTGGTGGAGTTCCTGCTCACCCACGTGGAGGTCCTGTTCAGCGACACCTTCACCTCCGCTGGCCTCGACCCTGCAGGTATGCCCAGCCCCACCCCTGACGTCCTGGCTACTGCCCCTCAGTGTCAGGGCTGCAGTGGGAGGGCAGGTGGGCTCCCAGACCTACCCTTACTCCACTGAAGCTGGACTTTCCTCCCGGTTCCTTGAGGACCCCACCCCGCCCGTCCCTCCCGCGCCCCCTCCTTCTCATTTCAGCTCCTACGCTCAGGATCCCCACTTCTTGGCCAGGACGCCGTTCTTCCTTCACCCCTTATAGCTCCTAGGGGCGGTTGGGGCCTTGGGTCCACCTGGGAGGAAGTGGGAGGTCCCCAGACTTGACCCCGCCCGGGCCCTGCCCAGAGTCCCTGCCCCGCTCGGGACCCCAGCCCAGTCAGGACTCAGCTCGTCGGAGGGCCCTCTGGCCCGAGGTAACTGACCAGAGCCGCTGCCCTCGCTGGCTGCTGGGAGCTGCCTCCTCATCAGCTCGTTCTGCCGCACCCTTCCTCCTCACCTGCCTGCTGCCCCGCCCCCAGTTCCCGCCTGATCCACGCCAGCCCCCTGCCTTGCCAGCCCGGGTGGGCATGCTGCGGGCCGGGGCTTGGGCTGTGGAGCTTGGCTTTGCCTGTGGCCTCAAATGGCCCAAAGCTGATAACTTGCCCTTTTCTGACCTCCCCAGGCCGCTGCCTCCTCCCCAGGCCCAAGTCCCTCGCTGGTAGTGGGCCCTCCACTCGCCTGCTGACGCTGGAGGAAGCCCAGGCTCGAACACAGGGCCGCCTGGGAACACCCATGGAGCCCACCACTCCTAAGGCCCCAGACTCACTTGTGGAAAGGTGAATGGGACTCTGCAGGAGGGGAAGCATGGCCTAGAGGCCCTGGTTCCTCAAGACTGCCTCCTGTCTCTCACCCAAACCACAGGAGGAAAAGGGAGAGAGGGGAGAAACAGCGGAAGCCAGGGGGTAGCAGTTGGAAGACATTCTTTGCTCTGGGCAGGGGCCCCAGCATCCCCCGCAAGAAGCCCCTGCCCTGGCTAGGGAGCAGCCGAGCACCTACGCAGCCTTCAGGTCAGAGGCCCCCATAGTAGTGTGGCAGGAGGGGCCTGTGGCATGCAATCTGTGTTGGGAATGACCTACCTCTTCCTGCAGGCAGCAGACCTGACACAGTCACCCTGAGATCTGCCAAGAGCGAGGAGTCTCTGTCATCTCAGGCCAGCGGGGCTGGTGAGTAGAGGCTGGGACCTTCTTTTGCCCAAGCCAAGCTGGGAGTAACTGGAACACTGGTTTCACCTTTTTTTTTTTTAATTTATAATTTTTATTAGAGGTTTTGTGCTTTTAAATTTGTTGTGTTTTACTTTTGGAAGGTGGTCTCAGATTTTTTTAACTTTTTAAAAAAATGAGAAAGGGCTTTGCTATGTAGCTCAGGCTAGTCTCCAACTCTCTTAATCCTCCTAGTTTAGCCCTTTGTAAGCTGGAATTACAAGGACTTTGAAAACTTTTTATTTATTTATATAATTTCATACATGTATATAATGTATTTTCATCAAATTCACTCCCCATTACCTTCTTTTATCCCCTCCCACTAAACCCTTTCCTCTTCCTAACTAGCCCCCTATTACTTTCATGTTCCCTTTTTTGGACCCAAGGAGTTTAATTGGGGTTGCTTGCATAAGCATGGGTGAGAGAGCTATTTACCAGAGTAAAATATTAAAACCTAGACTTCAGGGATAATGAGTCTCATTTTATCTACACAGTATACTCACTGGCCTATACAGGTGTTTTGTTCATTTATTCTTTTGAAAAACATTTAATATTATGAACACCCACAAACATTCTGGGCACAACTAAATGAGCCCTAGTACCTTACCCAAGAGAGCCTCTCCCACCTGCTGCTCCCACCAGAGGCACCCTGTAAGCTTGATGGCCGTCATCCTGTCATGTCAGATGTTTGATCATGTACAGGCACATGTATGAATTCCCTGTTGTTCAGTTCTAGTTGCTTTGAAAGTGTACATGGGCACCATAGAAAGAAGCTAGTGGGCTGTATGTACCACTTGACCTTCACTCACCATGCCATTGCAAACTGTCAGGTGCGCCTCAGCACCTCCCACTCCTCTCGGGTCTGTGTGTGAATCCCCTTCCTTTTTTTAAAATTTTTTTTTGTTTATTTATTTATTTGAGAGCGACAGAGAGAAGGAGGCAGAGAGAGAGAGAGAGAATGGGTGCGCCAGAGCTTCCAGCCTCTGTAAATGAACTCCAGATGCGTGCGCCCCCTTGTGCATCTGGCTAACGTGGGTCCTGGGGAATTGAGCCTCGAACGGGGGTCCTTAGGCTTCACAGGCAAGCGCTTAACCGCTAAGCCATCTCTCCAGCCCTGAATCCCCTTCCTAATCACATGGATTTGGTGTCTCAGTCAGCAGTCCCTGCCTCTGTCACGTGCCCAGGAGTGGAGCTGCTGTCTGGTAGAGTCCACACATAACATAGCTTGATAGGACCAGAGCCCAGCTGATGGCTTTACAGGGAGGGTTGTCCTATCTGGCCACCCCACAGTGCATTAAGTCCTGTCACTGTCATGCTCACAGCTCTTTCCAGCTCACAGCCTGGGGGCCTCCCCAAAGAGGTGCCACTTCATTGTTTCCTCACTTCTTTATTGAGTGTTGCCATGTCCTTGCTGACAGGTCTGTAAAGTTCTCATCCCTCTCTGCCCCTCCCCAGGCCTCCAGAGGCTGCACCGGCTGAGGAGACCCCACTCTAGCAGTGACGCTTTTCCCGTAGGCCCAGCGCCTGCCGGCTCCTGTGAGAGCCTGTCCTCTTCCTCTTCCTCCTCATCCTCAACTTCCTCTTCATCTTCCTCCTCTGAGTCCTCAGCAGCTGGCCTAGGGCCACTCTCGGGGTCTCCCTCACATCGCACCTCAGCCTGGCTAGATGATGGTGATGAATTGGACTTCAGCCCACCCCGCTGCCTGGAGGGCCTGCGGGGACTCGACTTTGATCCCCTTACCTTTCGCTGCAGCAGCCCCACCCCAGGGGATCCTGCTCCTCCTGCCAGCCCAGCACCCCCTGCCCCTGCCTCTGCCTTCCCACCTCGGGCGACCCCCCAGGCCCTGTCATCCCATGGACCTGCCAACCCTGCTTCACCTACTACCCTGGATATTTCAGAGCCCCTGGCTGTGTCAGTGCCACCTGCTGTCCTGGAACTATTGGGGGCTGGGGGTTCCCCTGCCTCAGTCACCCCAACACCAGCTCTCAGCCCTGGCCCAGGCCTACGCCCTCATCTCATTCCCCTGCTGCTTCGTGGAGCTGAGGCCCAGCTGAGTGACACCTGCCAACAAGAGATCAGCAGCAAGCTGGCACCACCTGGTCTGCGGGGAGCTCAGGGCCAACATAGTAAGTCTCAGTCCACCCCACTTGGCCAGTCCTTGAGCTGCCCCAAGACCCAGATAACGTTTTCCCATTCCTTTCTGTTGTAGGTCCTGGCACAGATGCACCATTGTCCCCGCCCTTGTCCCTCCTGCGCCCTGGTGGGGCCCCACCCCCACCCCCCAAGAACCCAGCACGCCTCATGGCTTTGGCCCTAGCTGAGCGGGCTCAGCAGGTGGCCGAGCAACAGAGCCAACAGGAGCAGGAGGGCACCCCACCTGCTCCTGGCTCCCCTTTCTGCCGGTCTCTGTCACTGGAGGTGGGTGGGGAGCCTGTGGAGACTTTGGGGAGTGGGCCACCCCCTCACTCCATAGCCCACCCAGGTGCCTGGGCCCCAGGTCCTCCACCCTACCTCCCAAGGCAACAAAGTGATGGGAGTCTGATGAGGAGCCAGCGGCCCCTGGGGACTTCAAGGAGGGGACTCAGAGGCTCTTCCCAAATCAGTGCCCAGCTCAGGGCAGGTGAGACATACAGGGATGCCCCAGAGATGGCAGCCCAGTCCCCATATTCTGTCCCCTCACAAAGTCTTACACCTGGCTTCTTCTCACCCCCTCGGGAGTGCCTACCACCCTACCTTGGAGTCCCCAAACCAGGTTTATATCCTTTAGGCCCCACCTCCTTCTCACCCAGCTCCCCAGCCACAGTCTGGAGGAACTCCCTGGGCCCCTCAGCAGCACTGGACAGGGGAGAGAGCCTGCACTATGAGATTGGGGCAGGGGAGGGGGCCTCCTACTCTGGCCCGAGAAGGTCCTGGAGTCCCTTTCGCTCCATGCCCCCTGATAGGCTCAATGCCTCATATGGCATGCTTGGCCAGTCGCCACCACTCCACAGGTCCCCCGACTTCCTCCTTAGCTACCCGTCACCCCCCTCCTGCTTTCCTCCTGCACACCTTGGCCACTCAGCCCCCCAGCATCCTGCCCGGCGCTCAACTCAGCCTGAGCCTCTCTATGTCAACCTAGCCCTGGGGCCCAGGGGCCCCTCACCCAACTCTTCCAGCTCCTCCTCCCCTCCTGCCCACCCCCGCAGCCGCTCAGATCCTGGGCCCCCTGTCCCCCGTCTCCCCCAGAAGCAAAGGGCTCCCTGGGGCCCCCGCACCCCACATAGGGTGTCTGGACCCTGGGGCTCCCCTGAGCCTCTCCTACTCTACAGGGCTGCCCCACCAGCCTATGGAAGGGGGGGTGAACTCCACCGAGGGTCTTTGTACAGAAATGGGGGACAGAGAGGGGAGGGGGCTGGTCCCCCTCCCCCTTATCCTACACCTAGTTGGTCCCTGCATTCTGAGGGCCAGACCCGAAGCTACTGCTGAGCTAGGGCCTGGAAGGACTTTCCTCCCTTCCCCAGGCTTCCCATGGATCTTGGTTCAACTCAATCCTTGTTTTGTATTTTGAGCTCTCTACCCCACCATAGGTTTCTAACTTTGTAACTTGTTTCTGATGTGGAAAATCATGGTGTCCCTACCCTGAGCTGTAGGGTGTGCCCATCCCCTACCTCCACCCTGGGGGTCCTTGCACAAATCTGGGGGAGGGGCCTGGTAAAACACCCTGCCCTCCCTTTCCCTCCAGGAACCCCCAGCCTGTCCTGCCCTCTGCACAGGGGGTGGGGGTACAACTACCATCCACCTCTCCCCATGTGTCCCTCTTAACAACCTGACAACATTCATGAATAAAAATGGAAGAACTGAAGCTATTGGAGCCAGACTCAGTGAGTGAAGAAGCAGGCAGACACAGCTTCACCCTTTAAAATGTATTTTATTGACAATTTTATACATGCATATATTTTGATCACATTCATCTCCCATTACCTTCTCTTGTCTCCTCTCCCTCTCCTTGAACCTCTTCCCAACTAGCCCCTCTTCTACTTTGATTTTTTTTTTGTGTGTGTGTGTGTGATCCACTGAATTCAATTAAGGTTGCTTGTGTAAGCATGGATGGGAAATCACTTTTTGCTTTGGAGAAGACAGTGCAGGGAAGACCCATGTTCCTCCTGGAGGGCTCTGGTGTACAGGAAGGGCTGTGAGCATTCTAGGAATCTGAGCCAGATGCTGGGCTGAGGCTGGGCTTGTCTTCAAGGTGGCATCTGCTCCTTAGCTCCATCATGATCTCCTCCAGCAGATCCATTCTGGGCAAATGTGGGGCAGGGACAGACCCAGACTTAGCTCAGGGATGAGAGAGGGACCCAGGGCTCTCCTCCAGGCCCTGTATCTCACTCTTGTAGGCTGGAGAAGAGACAGTCTTCTATCAGCTCCGTGTTGGTTGTCTGCAGGAGAAAAGGTAGGGTTACTGCTGGGTGTCTAGGAAGCTCAGTAGACCTGGAGGGTGCACACTGCTCTCCGAACTCTACGTCCCCAGTAGAGGTGAATCCTGAAGGCTGGTGTGCAGGGCAGGGCCTGAGTGGGTCAGAGGACAAGGAACTAGGGGACAGCTGGAGGAAGGATTGCAGGTTAGCAACAGACATCTGTACTGTTGAGCTACACTCCAGAAAGTAGTGCTGGTAACCTGGACTGTGGAGCTGTGGCAGGGCTCAGGGTCAGAGTTCAGGCTGCTGCCTAAAGTCAAACTGCTGCCTGAGCCCCAAGCTGCACTCCACCAGACCCTGTTGTAGCTTGGGACCTCAGGAGTCTCTGGGACCTGCAGAAAGCAATAGCAGGAATCTGACATAGGTTGCCCAGGTGCCATACACCCCCCCCCCACCCAGAGTCTTCCCTTAGTTCCTACCTGGGATGGGACAGGGTTTGGAAGTAAAAGCCTGGATATGGCCTTGGTTCTGGAAGCTACCTCAGAGTACAGGAGCTCTGGGGACAAAGACCACCTGGTTGGAATGGGGAGGCTCAGTTCAGCAGTGCCCAGCATTCTCACCACCCCTTCTTGCCCTCTAACCTGGCAGAGAACCCTGGGGCACAGGGGACAGTGTGGTCCACTCTACTGGAGAGCTGACTTTGGGTGCTGAGTCCTGTGGAAAGGAGGCTAGTTGTGGAGACATGGGCCCTGCCTGAGTTTCCATGACTACCCTTGCCCCCTTGACCATCCTATACCTGGGCTATGGCTTCTCGCAGCAGGTACCGAGTGCTCTGCAAGCTGCCCCAGCGGTCAACAGGCTCTAGGCCCAGCCCAGCCTGAACCAGGGCCTGGTAGGGGGCTGGCAGCAAAGAATCCAAGGCCAGACTCTCACCTGCCTCCAGCTTAGACTTTACCTCTGATCCCTCTTCCCCATCCCAGGGCAGCTTTCCTGTAAGGAAGCATAATCAGGGGACCCACACTGGTGGGACACCTTCCTGGGGTAGGGAATATAGGGTCACTCACTGACCAGTGAAAATCTCCTGGGTCAAGACGCAGAAGCTGTAGAGGTCTGAGTTGGTGGTGGGCACATCACCACGGATCAGCTCAAATGGCAGCCATGGGTAGAGTTCGGGGGGTGGGGGCAGCCCTGGGCCTGGGCCTTCCTGAGGGTAACCTTGCTGTGGCCTGTGAAGGCCAAGGGAGGGGCCTGGTGAGCTACTGACTACTGGAAAGGGACATGGGGCAGGCGGGGGGCAGGCTCTTACCTGGGCTGATGTAGTGGACGTCCGTGCTCCAGATGGCTCACCTTAGCCAGGCCTGGCCGCACGAGCTGTACAGCGTGGGAGCTGAGGCCACAGTGGGCCCAGCAGCGGGCCTGCAGGAACAGCAGGGCCTCAAGCACTTGTAGCAGCAGGGGGCCGGGCGGGAGACCTGGCACAGCTTGGGACCCCTCCTCTCTGGGTCTCGGCGAGTGCAGCAGGACATGCAGGGATCCCAGCCACACTGGTTCAAAGAGGAGGCTCAGCCCAGACAGGTCTGCCGAGAGGCTCAGTGCCATCAGAAGCAACAGGCCAGGGTGGTGCAGGATGCTGGGCAGGAGCAGAGCAGACCCCTCACAAGCAGCCCCACCTGATTAAAGCAGGGACTGCTCCTGGGCACAGGCCACCCACTGCCCAGGAGCAGACGGTCTGCACCAGACACCAAGCAGGAAACAGACTTGTCACACAGATAGTTTGGGGCCCCCTCCCACCTCCATATCCTCTCTGAGCCCAAAGGACACCCCACACAGACCTGGGTAGCATTCTTTTGGGGGAAGGGGATCATTCCAGGTGGAGGCCTCTGCCAGGTGCTGGCCAAGAGGTGAAGGCTAACCGTAGCTAGCTGTGGCTATTACCACATTCCCTTGCCTGCTGGCTATGAATTGCTGGAGCCCAAGAGCAGCTGAAGCCTGGCATGTGGCAGCAGGCCGGACAGCAAGGCTGGGGTTTACCTGCAGTGCCGGAGGTCAGCCAACAGCACATCAGGATGCGTTTCGGGAGCCTTTAGTTGCCGCACAGTAACGGGGTGGTCCCTCCACAGCAGGCTGGGAGGAGAGGGCAGGTGAGAGATGTATGGATGGAACTTCCTTGTGAGGGGAGCAGGAGGAGGCAGGGGCCTCTACAAGGGCATGTGAAGGGCTCTCACTTGGCCATAAGGGTGTGGGAACTGCTTTCGTAGGTTCGATCCGGTTCATCCTGGGCTGGCAGCAACTCTTTGGGGTCCACCAGAGGGATGCCCATTACCAGTGCCAGTGGCTGCAGGCTGCTCAGCTAGGGATGGAGAACAGAACTGTAAGGCACCAGGACATGTTGGTACCTGCTCCATAGGGTCCTACCTTCTCCTCCTTACCTGGCCAAACCCCAAGGCTGGGACTTTTGGGGATCTCTTTATCTGCCCTCGCCTCAATACCCTGGGATAGAGAGCAGGCTGAGGGTAGGTCTGGGGCAGTTGGGTGTGGGGCAGTTCAAGGTTTGTACCTGTCTGCTGGTACCAGCCGCAGTGAAGACAGGGAGCCACACAGGCTATGCCCATAACTGGCCTGCAACAGGCCCAGGGAAGCCATGGGCACCAGCTCCCCACTCTGCACTAGTGCTGACACGTGGGCGCAGCACCACTGCAACAGCTCCAGTACCTGGAAGGGGCATGGGATGAGGCTGAGAGCACATGCTGCCCTGATGCCCCACTGCACCCTGGCCACTGCTCACCTCCCAGCCCTGCTTGGCACTGCCCTGTTCAGCCCAGTCTCTTGGTGTGCGACCCTGCTGGTCATGCAGACGCAGGTCGCCCCCTGCCTGCAGGAGGTACCACACCACCAGGCTTCGCCCCGAGAAGGCACCTGCATGCATGGGTGTGCTTCCATCGAGACAGCGGCTAGGACAGAACAGCATGGAGGGTGAGAATGGATGAGGGTTGAGGGATGAGAGGAGCCCTGTGACCATGGGAACTGGGTCACGTGAGGGTGCAGTGGAGTCTGGGGTGGTGATATGGTCAATGTGAACATGAGAGGCACCAAAGTCAGAGAGTCAATGAGAAGGGGACACCAGGGGTTAGAAGAGGGAGTGGCTCCCAGGCTCAGGGGCCAGGAAGTGTGGGATACCCAAACATGTCCACTTACTGGTTGGGATTGGCACCAAAGGCCAGCAGAAGCCTGACAGCAGAGCAGTGGCCCAGAAGCGCCGACAGGAAGAGCCCCGTCTGCCCAGCAGAGTTCTCACCGTCTACCTGGACAACTGAGGGACAGTGAGGCTCATGGCTGTCCCCATCCCAGACTCCTGGGACAGGGGTCTTTCAGAACACTCAGCAAGCAGTCTTTTTTTTTTTTTTTTTTTTTGAGGTAGTCCCACATCAAACTCACTATGTAGCTGAGGATGACCTTGAATTTCTGCTTCTCCTACCTCCACCTCCTAATTGCTGAATTACAGTTGTGTGCCATCACATAGTTTTATGCAGTGCTGACATAGTTATATGCAGTGCTGAGGATCAAACCCAGTGCTTCCTGAATTCTAAGCAAGCACTCTACCTACTGAGCTACACCCCAAGCCCTAGATACTTGCTAATTATAGCCTCCACTACTTGCCCTTCACTGGGTGATCTTTGACCTTAGGTCTTACCTCCTAAAGCACACACTCCAGCTGCTGAGGACAGCCTCTGTCTCAACATAGTGCACCAGAAATCACCATCAAGTCCATAGATTTGCAACAAAGGGAGAATCTGTCTTCCATACAAACATCCATCCCCTGACCCTGAGGAGTCAAATCAGGGGCCAGGAGGCCTGGTCCTGCTAACTTGGTGTAGCAGACAGCTTCAGGTCACTGAGATGAACTTCCACAGCAGGCACAGTTATGGAGGAAGGGAATTTATTGACACTTACAGATCCAAGCAGAGAAAAGACACCACCAAAAGCAAGAACCAAAACCCAGCAGGGGGCTGGAGAGATGGCTTAGTGGTTAAGCACTTGCCTGTGAAGCCTAAGAACCCCAGTTCGAGGCTCAATTCCCCAGGACCCACGTTAGCCAGATGCACAAGGGGGCACATATGTCTGGAGTTCATTTGCAGTGGCTGGAGGCCCTGGTGCGCCCATTCTCTATCTATTTGCCTTTTTATCTGTCTGTCACTCTCAAATAAATAAAAATAAAAAACAAAAAAAATTTTAAAAAACCCAGCAGGCAGCTGGGGCTGGAGAGATGGCTTAGTGGTTAAGGCGCTTACCTGCAAAGCCTAAGGACCCATGTTTGACTCTCCAGATCCCACAGCCAGACACACAAAGGTGAGGCAAGCTCATGGTCACACTTGCCCATTAGGTAGCACAAACATCTAGAGTTCAATTGCAGTGTTTGAGGTCCTAGCATACCAATTCTCTCTCTCTAAAAATAAAAAAAAATAAAAAAAAAAACCAGTAGCCAAACCACAGGGAACCCAGACAGAACTTTGCATATGTTAGACAGTGACACCTCCTCCAGCCAGCTTTTTTTAAAATTAATTAATTTGGAGAGGGGAAGAGAGAGAAAATGGGCACACCAGGGTCTTCAGCCACTTCATATGAACTCCAGACACAGGCCCCACCTTATGCATCTGGCTTACATGGGTCCTGGGGAATTGAACCTGGGTCCTTTGGTTTTTCAGGCAAGTGCCTTAACCACTTTAATAAAACTCCTGAATCTATTGGGAGACATCTATTCAAACCATCAATTCCGCCCCTGGCCCCCAATAGATTCACAACCATGTCACATTGTAAGTTATATTCATTCCAACTTCAAAGTTTCCATAGTTTTTACCAACTTAAGATAGTTCTAAAGTCCCAAGTCTTATCTGAGATTTAAAATTGTCTCTTAGCTGTGAGTCCTGTAAAATCAAAACAAGTTATATATTTCAACATATAAAGGCATAGAGTAAACATTTCCAACTGCTATGAGGCATAACAGGGAGAAATGGAACAATGTAAACTCAACAACCATCAAGCAAACATCAAGCTTCTGCAGTTCAAGTCTGATACCATAACCAGTGACCATTGAGGAGTCTCCGAATTTTCCAATTCTGCCCCTCCAGCTGGGCTGAGTAGCCAAGGAAAACTTCCAACCCTAGCCCACAGCCTCCACTGCAGCCCTTGCACAGTCTTGGTCTATCTGAACATCCCTGGGTAACTGTGAACCACAGTCCATCTTCCAGTGGCTTCACCAGCCTATTCATGAGTGTCGTCATGTCCTGCCTCATGCCACAGCTCAACAGCGGCTCCTGGAACCATGTGCACTTCATGATCACTCCATGCATCTTTTATGCTTCCAAAACCAACACCAGGTGTGCAGGACACAGCCATATTCTTAATTCAAGGACAAAATAAATCAGTAATGTTGAAGAATAGGTTTCTTCCTTACAGATATCTCCTTTCAAAAGAGTGCATTCCTACCATTCAGTCTTTCTGGGGTGTGATCACCTTAGGTATTCTCTCCTCTGTTTTAATAAAGCAGTTGGGTAATCTTCCTTCCAAATGCTATTATGTTTGACAATAGCAGCTTCAGTAACCTAAAACCAGTCTCTGTGCCAGTAAAT
Organism: Dipus sagitta; assembly: GCA_036346955.1. Lineage (NCBI taxonomy): Eukaryota > Metazoa > Chordata > Mammalia > Rodentia > Dipodidae > Dipus > Dipus sagitta. Next base: position 1,353,890 of record CM070775.1, on the reverse strand, counting down.
TTTAAACTTGTTGGAATTTCTCCAACTTTGAATCTTATATCTCATAATCCCATATCTTCAGCCAAGCACATCAGTCCATTACAAATTTAACCTTGATCAAACTTTCCCTGCAGCCAGCCTTTAAGCCAGTTGCCCAGTTCCAACAAAGTCCACTTCAATCTTTCCTTCTCCTTAGAAAGTTCATAAACCAAGCCTCCAAATACAATTCTCTCTGCACTTAGCAATTTCAAACTCTCACCAAAATAGCCCATAAAACTTGGCTTACTGCTCCAGAAGTCATCTTCAATTGCAAGCATCAAGTTTCCCACTCCTCCAAAGCAAAAGTTCCAAAGGACCAAAACCCACATGGTCAGATTCATCTCAGTATCAAGTCGGTAGCAGAGAGCTTCAAGTCGCTGAGATGAACTTCCAACCCAGGAACAGTTATGCAGGAAGGGAGTTTACTGAAGCTTACAGACCCAAGCACAGAGAAAAGCCACCACCAAAATCAAGAGCCAAAAAACAAAAACAAAGCAAAAAACCCCAGCAGCCTTTGCAGGGAACCCAGACAGAACTCAGGCACTCTGCATATCTTAGACTGGAATTCAGATCTGCCCCAGTGACACCTCCAGCCAGGTAGCTGGAAATCCAAGTAGCTTTAATAAAATTCCTGAATTTATTGGGAGACATTTATTCAAACTACCACACTTGTTCTCTGTCACAAAAACTATGCATTCTGGGACTTCTGGTTAAGATGGTGGCATAGGAACCACGCCAAAGGAGCCTAGGGGAGAAAAAGCCAAAAAAAAAAAAAAAAAAAAAAAAAAAAACCCTCAGCAAAATACACTCTTCTACTAAAAAGCGAGGTGTATAAGAAATTACCAACAGCAGCAGAGAAGTAGGAGAGATCCAGAGCATCCAGAGCCCACATGGGCAGGCAGAAGCGGCTCCAGCAGCGGCAGCACCAGGTCTGCAGGGCCACAGCCACAAGGCTTAGCTTGAGCCACAGGAAAAGTCAGGTGAGGGGATTTTCCACTCACACTGGAGCTCTTTGCAAACTCAAGAAATGTGTAGAACTGCAGCGAACAATGGAGGAGCAGATCAGCAAATCACGAGGTACAGGATCACGTGGACCAGTGGGAGAATTAGAGCCACCATCGACAGCCTCCCCTCCCCCACCACCAGTGCAAGCACCAGCAAGCACCAGAAACCAGAGGAGGGGAGATCACAGCACCCAGCACTGGGGACCAGAGCAGCGATCCAACAACCCAGCCAGTCTACTTGAACACACAGTGCACCAAAGAGGGACCCAAGCAGGAATGCAGCATAACTGAGACCAAAATCATCCCAAAAGGTAACTGGGATTACACCAGGGAAGGGTCTCACTTGGTCACAAGCTGACTTGGAACCCTCAACAGACCAGAAATCTTAACCTCCTTGTTGACAGGATTCAGGGTATGGGGCACCACACACCCTAAGGGACAGTTAGAGGATCTGGTTGTCATAATACCTACTCTTGCATAAATACTCTGTGCTGTTTTTCATTGAAAGTGTACATTGTTTAGTAAAATTTTAGAATCTGCCTGTAGTTTGCCCCATTCAGCCTACTTGAATATTCTCATAGCAGGCAAATCCAATAACTAGGGTCATTTTTGTAGATACTCTGAGAGTCTTGAGAGCCACACCTAGCACCTTAAGCTCCTACCCTGAAGATATATAACATCAGATTAATTGACACATCTAATAATACTGCAGCTAACTAGAAAATCCAAGCATTAATCCAAGATGCAAATATATATACATTATAACACAAGAAACGCCAAAAATCAAGACAATATAAATCCACCAAAAAGTATTAATGCATCAGAAATGACCTCCAGTGAGAATGAGCTAGAGGAAATGCCTGAGAAAGATTTCCAAAGAATGATTATAAATATGCTCAAAGAAGTCAAAGAAGAAATCAAAAGAATGAAAGAGGAAATCAAAGGAATCAAAGAAGACACAGGTATATAGTATCAGGTATATATCAGGGTATAGTAGAAAGAGAAGAATTTCACTCCAAAGGCATAGTAGGAGTTTTCAACAAAATCACAGAGAAAAACTTCTCCCAAATTGGGAAAAAGGTGCCAATGCACATACAGGAATCCTTTAGAACACTAACCAGACAAAACCTGGAAAGAACCTCTCCTCGCCATATTGTAATTAAACTACCAAACACACAACCCCAAAGAAAAAATATTGAAAGCAGTTAGAGAGAAAAATCAATTTACCTACAAAGGTAAGACCATCAGAATTACAGCAGATTACTCAACACAAACTTTAAAAGCCAGAAGGGCTTGGAGTGATGTATTCCAAGTTCTGAAAGATAACAACTGTCAACCAAGGTTACATTATTCTGCAAAGCTATCCATTCAAAAAGATGGAGAAATAAGGACATTCCACAATAAAATCAGGCTAAAGGAATATTTGAAGATTAAAACCAGCTCTACAGAAAATACTTGAAAGAATCCTCCATGCTGAAGAGAAAGAAAAGCACACACATAAGGAACCTGGAAAAAACAAACAATACTCAAATACTAGTTAACACAAGAGAGCAAAGGTAAAACTGGAAGAACTACAAAAAAAAATGGCAAAAATAAATACACACCTTTTAATAATACCTCTTAATATCAACAGCCTCAATGCCCCAACCAAAAGACATAGGCTTGCAGACTGGGTTAAAAAGCAGGACCCTTCAATTTGTTGCCTCCAAGAAACTCATCTTTCTACAAAGGATGGACACTATCTTAGGGTGAAAGGTTGGAAAATGGTGTTTCAAGCAAATGGGCCTAGAAAATAAGCAGGGGTTGCTATCCTAAGGTAGACTTCAGTCCAACATTAGTTAAGAAAGATAAGGTCACTTTATATTGATTAAAGGCACACTCCAACAGGAGGACATTACAATCCTAAACATATATGCACCTAACATGGGGGCTCCCAACTTCATCAAACAAACGCTATTAGAATTTAAGGTCACAGATAACACCAAACAGTGGTAGTGGGTGACTTCAACACCCAACTCTCATCAATTGACAGGTCATCCCGACAAAAAATAAACAGAGAAGCATCTGGATTAAATGAGGTCATAGAAGAAATGGACCTAACAGATATATACAGGACATTTCATCCAAATGCTGCAGAATATACATTCTTTTTAGCAGCACATGGAACATTCTCTAAAATGGACCATATATTAGGACACAAAGCAAATCTTAACAAATACAGGAAAATTGAAAAAATTCCTTGCATTCTATCTGACCACAATGGAATCAAACTACAAATCAATAGCAATAAAAGCTATAGAGCATACACAAAATCATGGAAACTAAACAATACACTACTAAATGATGAATGGGTCAATGAAGAAATCAAGAAAGAAATCAAAAAATTCATAGAGTCAAATGATAATGAGAACACAACATACCAAAATCTTTGGGACACAATGAAGGCAGTCCTAAGAGATAAATTTATAGCTTTAAGTGCCTATATTAAGAAATTAGAAAGGTCTCAAGTAGATGACCTAATGCTTCACCTTAAAGCCTTGGAAAAAGAAGAACAAGGCAAACCGAAAATCAGTAGATGGGAAGAAATAATAAAGATTAGGGCAGAAATTAATGAAATGGAGACCAAATAGAAAAACACAATCCAAAGAATCAATGAAACAAAAAGTTTGTTCTTTGAAAGGATAAACAAGATTGATAAACCCTTAGCAAATCTGACCAAAAGAAAGAGAGAAGAGGCACAAATTAATAAAATTAGAGATGAGAAAGGCAACATCACAAAAGATACCAGAGAAATTAAAAAATCATAGGGACATACTATAAAAACATACTCCACAAAGTATGACAATCTGAATAAAATGGATGATTTCCTTGATTTATATGACCTACCTAAATTAAATCAAGATGAGATTATTCACTTAAATAGACCTGTAACAAGTATGGAGATCCAAGCAGTTATCAAAAATCTCCCAATTTGGGGCTGGAGAGCTGGATTAGCAGTTAAGTGTTTGCCCGTGAAGCCTAAGGACCCCAGTTCGAGGCTCGATTCCCTAGGACCCACGTTAGCCAGATGCACAAGGGGGCACACACGTCTGGAGTTCGTTTGCAGTGGCTGGAAGCCCTGGCACGTCCATTCTCTCTCTCTCTCTCTCTCTCTAACTGCCTTTCTCACTCTGTCGCTCTCAAATAAATAAATAAATAATGAACAAAAAATATTTTAAAAAATCTCCCTACTAAAAAAAAATCCAGGTCCAGATGGATTCACTGGTGAATTTTACCAGAAGAACTAACACCATTGCTTCTTAAGCTTTTCCATAAGATAGAAAAAGAAGGAATCTTACCAAACTCCTTCTATGAAACCAGCATTACTCTGATACCAAAACCAGGCAAAGATAGACAAAAAAAAAAAAAAAAAAAAAAAAAAAAAAAAAAAGAAAAGAAAAGAAAGAAAATTACAGACCAATCTCCCATGAACATAGATACAAAAATTCTCAACAAAATATTGGCAAACAGAATACAAGAATATATCAGAAACATCATTCACCCTGGCAAAGTAGGCTTTAGCCCAGAGATGGTTCAACATATGCAAATCGATAAATGTAATACATTATATAAATGGACTGAAGGACAAAAATCACATGATCATCTCATTAGACACAGAAAAAGCATTTGACAAAATCCAACATCCCTTCATGATAAAAGTCCTACAGAGACTGGGAATAGAAGGAACATATCTCAATATAACAAAGGCTATTTATGACAAGCCTAAAGCCAACATATTACTAAATGGAGAAAAACTGGAAGCTTTTCCACTAAAATCAGGAACAAGACAAGTGTGGTCATGTCCCCACTTTTATTTAATATAATACTGGAAGTCTTAGCCATAGCAATAAGGCAAGAGATGTACATAAAAGGGATACAAATTGGAAAGGAAGAGATAAAGTTATCATTATTTGCAGATGACATGATTCTATATATAAAGGATGCTAAAGACTCCACCAGCAACCTGTTAGAGCTGATAAACACCTACAGCTATGTATCAGGACACAAAATAAATACACAGAAATCAGTAGCATTCCTATATGCTAACAACAAACACACAGAGGATGAAATCAGAGAATCACTCCCATTCACAATTGCATCAAAGAAAATAAAGTACCTTGGAATTGAAGGATCTCTACAATGAACAGTTTAAAACACTCAAGCAAGAAATTGCAGAAGACACTAGGAAATGGAAAAATATCCCTTGTTCCTGGATCGAAAGAATCAATATTGTGAAAATGGCAATCTTACCAAAAACAATCTACACATTTAATACAATCCCCACCAAAATTCCAACAGCATTCTTCACGGAAATAGAAAAAACAATCCCAAAATTCATTTGGAATCACAAAAAATCTCGAACATCAAAAACAATACTGAGCAACAAAAATAAGGCTGGTGGTATCACCATACCTGATTTTAACCTATACTACAGAGCCACAGTAACAAAAACAGCATGGTACTGGCACAAAAGCAGACATGTAGATCAAGGGAACAGAATAGAGGACCCAGATGTAAGTCTGGATAGCTATAGCCACCTGATATTCGACAAAAAGGCCAAAAATACTCATTGGAGAAAAGACAGCCTCTTCAGCAAATGGTGCTGGGAAAACTGGATATGTATCTGTAGAAGGATGAAAATAGATTCTTCTCTCTCTCCATGCACAAGAATTAAGTCCAGGGCTATGGAGCTAAATAGAATTCTCAAAGGAAGAAATACTAATGGCATATAAGCATCTAAAAAATGCTCTATGTCACTAGTCATCAGGGAAATGCAGATTAAAACTACATTGAGATTCCATCTCACTCTTGTCAGATTGGCTACCATCATGAAATCAAATGATCATAAATGTTGCCAGGGATGTGGAAAAAGAGGAACCCTTCTACACTGTTGGTGGGAATGCAATCTGGTCCAGCCATTGTGGAAATCAGTGTGGAGGTTCCTAAAACAGCTAAAGATTGATCTACCATATGACCCAGCTATAGCACTCCTAGGCATATATCCTAAGGACTCATCTCATTTCCTTAGAAGTACATGCTCAACCATGTTTATTGCTGCTCAATTTATAATAGCTTGGAAATGGAACCAGCCTAGATGTCCTTCAACTGATGAGTGGATAATGAAGATATGGCACATTTATACAATGGAGTTCTACTCAGCGGTAAAGAAAAATGAAGTTATGAAATTTGCAGAAAAGTGGATGGATCTGCAAAGGATTATACTAAGTGAGGTAACCCAGGCCCAGAAAGCCAAGCGCCACATGTTCTCCCTCATATGTGGATCCTAGCTACAGATGATTGGGCTTCTGTGCGAGAAGGAAAAAACTCAGTAGCAGAGGCCAGTAAGTTAAAAAGGAGATATAAATGGAAGAGAAAGGAAGGGAGGAGGGTATTTATTAGGTTGGTATTGTATATATGTAAGTAGAAAGATTGAGATGGGGAGGGGATATGATGGAGAATGGAATTTCAAAGGGGAAAGTGGGGGGGGGTACTACCATGGGATATTTTTTATAATCATGGAAAATGTTAATAAAAATTGAGAAAAAAATAAAAATTTAAAAATGAAAATAAATAAAATAAAAAAAAAGAATTAAGTCTCAGCACAGAAACTGCTGCTGCACATGAAGGCCGCGTGCTGGAAAGATGTCTCTGCTGCTAAGCGCGCTTGTTTGCAAAGCCGGATGGAGAGTCGGACGTAAAGGCAGTCGTAAAGCGGGCCACCTGTTGGGTATGTGTGAACTTCTGCTTGCCTCACCTTCCTGTGTCTGGCTTAGTTGGGATCTGGAGAGTTGAACAAAGGTCCTCAGGCTTCATAGGCAAGTGCATTAACTGCTGAGCCATCTCTCCAGCCCGACATGTATTCTTATTAAAATAGGTATGGAAAGAAAATGTTTAATCTCAAAAGAGTATTTGGCCAGGCATGGTGGTGCATACCGTTAATCCCAGCATTTAGGAGGCAGAGGTAGGAGGATTACCATGAGTTCGAGGCCACCCTGAGACTTCATAGTGAATTTCAGGTCAGACTAAGCTAGAGACCCTACCTCGAAAAAATTGAAAAATGGGGGAAAAAAGAGTATTTGTAGAGCACTTGGTTCAAACATTACATTTTGTGATTAGTTGTTAAAAGTAACAATGGAGGGGCTGGAGAGAAGGTTCCGTGGTTAAGGCACTTGCCTGCAAATCTTGATGACCCAGTTCGATTCCCCAGTAGCCACATAAAGCCTGATGCAGAAAGTGGCATATGTGTTTGGAGTTTGTTTGCAGTGGCAAGAGGCCCTGGTACACCCAATCTCTCTCATTCTCTCCTCTCTCTCTCCCTTCCATATATATATATATATATATATATATATATATATATATATATATATTTAAGTGTTGTATGTATCTGGTGTTCATTTGCACTAAAGAGACTTTGACTGCCCTACCTCCACAATAAAAATTTAAAAAGTTAAATAAAGTAACAATGTTACAAGAAAAAAGAAAAAAGAATTAAGTCCAAATGGATCAAAGACCTTAACATCAGACCTGAAACTCTGAAACTGCTAGAGGAAAAAGCAGGGGACACCCTTCAACATATTTGTCTTGGCAAAGACTTTCTGAATATAACCCCAATTGCTCAGGCAATAAAACCACAGATTAACTGCTGGGACCTCTTGAAATTACAAAGATTTTGTGCGGCAAAGGACACTGTATAAAGAAAAGAGGCAACCTACAGAATGGAAAAAAAAATCTTTGCCAGCTATACATCTGATAGAGGATTAATGTCTAGGATATACAAAGAACTCAAAAAATTAAATAATAAGAAATCAAAGAAGCCAATTAAAATATGGGCTATGGAACTAAATAGAGAGTTCTCCAAAGAATAAATACGGATGGCATAGAAGCATCTAAAAAATGTTCTATATCCATAGTCATCAGGAAAATGCAGATTAAAACTACATTGAGATTCCATCTCACTCTTGTCAGATTGGCTACCATCATGAAATCAAATGATCATAAATGTTGCCAGGGATGTGGAAAAAGAGGAACCCTTCTACACTGTTGGTGGGAATGCAATCTGGTCCAGCCATTGTGGAAATCAGTGTGGAGGTTCCTAAAACAGCTAAAGATTGATCTACCATATGACCCAGCTATAGCACTCCTAGGCATATATCCTAAGGACTCATCTCATTACCTTAGAGATACGTGCTCAACCATGTTTATTGCCTCTCAATTCACAATAGCTGGGAAATCGAATCAAACTAGATGTCCCTCAACTGATGAGTGGATAATGAAGATATGGCACATTTATACAATGGAGTTTTACTCAGTGGTAAAGAAAAATGTAGTTATGAAATCTGTAGGAAAATGGATGGATCTGGAAAGGATTATACTAAGTGAGGTAATCCAGGCCCAGAAAGCCAAGTGTCACATGTTCTCTCTCATATGTGGATCCTAGCTACAGATGATTGGACTTCTGTGTGAGTAGAAAGAAAACTCAGTAGCAAAGGCCAGTAAGCTAGAAAAGAGATATAAAGGGAAGAGAAAGGAAGGGAGGGGGGTACTTAATAGGATGGTATTGTATATACATAAGTAGAAGGACAGATTAATGGGAGTGAAAAGGCCCAAAGTGAGGTCAGGGGAAGAGATTGAGTAAAGGAAAGGTGGAGGGAGGGCTAATCAAAATATAACAGTATATAAATAAATCATATTGAAACCTACTTTTTTGGACAATGGAACACTCAGGAGCCTTAGATTGTTGCTAGAAAATTTTCAGAGCCAGGGATGGGATACCTTCCAGTGAGTTTGTTGGCCAGGGAGGTCCCTGATGCCCCAAAACATTTCAGGCCATTGCCGAGGCCCTTGGTTTCCCACCAGGGATAGATGGTAAGACCCTATTGCTGAAGACTCCACATACTTGGGCTGCAAGGCCACTGAGAAATCCTGCTGGAACTGAGCTGATAACCTCCTCCATGTAGACCAGCTGATAGAAAGCTAGAAGAAGCCATTCTGCACACAGTTCAATGGGAGAGAGAGAAATCACCAGTGAAGATAGTCAACAGTGGACACTACAAGCCTTATATTTGGCCAATCAGGCCAAATGAGCCAACTGGTGCAATAGTGGCACATCTGTCATGGTGGAAACCAACTGCCCCCTAATTGGACTAGAGGCCTGCTCCATGGGGGGGAATACATCCCTGATACTGAAAACTGAAAACTGAAAACAGGGGTAGTCATGAGCCCTAGGGGTGTAACGTCTGCTGATGTCTGGCTAAATGTATATACTATGCTTATCAAACTGCCCAGTAAGCACTTCTCTTAATGTTCACACCCTTATATTAATGCTACTCTCATTTTTGGTAGAGAATCTTCTCTTTCCTTTCTTTTTTTGTTTTTTGTTTTTTTTTTTTTTTGGTTTTTCAAGGTAGGGTTTCACTCTGGCCCAGGCTGACCTGGAATTCACTATGGAGTCTCAGAGTGGCCTCAAACTCACCGTGATCCTCCTACCTCTGCCTCCCAAGTGCTGGGATTAAAGGTGTGCGCCACCACACCCGGCTGAATCTTCTCTTTTCAGATGGCAGTGACCTTGGGACAACTCAAAAGGCATCACGGTGCTGGAAAGAAGTGACAGGAGTGCTCAGCACTGCGATATCTCCATCACACCTTCCAAGGCTCAGGGTCTATTGCAGAAGAGGTGGCGGAAAGACTGTAACAGCCAAAGGAAGGGTAGGACTCCTTACAACGTGATCCTCCAGACATAAAATGGCCTGGATATCCATGACTTCACAGTGCCTGACACTACCTATACAAGACCATCATAAGAGGAGGAAAAGATCATGACATCAAAATAAAAGACTGACTGGGATGGGGAGAATGGAGTTTCAAAGGGGAAAGTGGGGGGAGGGAGGGTATTACCATGGGATATTTTTTATAATCATGGAAGTTAATAAAAAAAATTGAAAACAAAAAAAAAGACCGATTGAGAGGGGAAGGGGATATGATGGAGAATGGAGTTTCAAAGGGGAAAGTGGGGGGAGGGAGGGCATTACCATGGGATATTTTTTATAATCATGGAAGTTGTTAATAAAAATTTGAAAAAAAAACTACGCATTCTGGACTGAGAATGTTAAGTAGCAGAGCTCCTGTCTAGAATTCACCAGTGTGGGGCTAGGGGTGTGGCTCAGTAATAAAGCACTGGTCTATCATGAAGATGCTCTGGGTTCCATCTCTAGCACTGGAGGGAAGAGGGAAATCAAATTTTAATTTTGTAGATACAGAAAAGGCACTTGATACAATTTATTTATATTATTAATTTTGGTTTTTCGAGGTAGGGTCTCACTCTAGTCTACACTGACCTGGAATTCACTATGTAGTCTCAGGGTGGCCTTGAATTCAAGGCAATTCTCCTACCTCTTCCTCCCAAGTGCTGGGATTTAAAGGCGTGCATCACCATGCCTGGATTGATAAAATTTAATACCTGGGGCTGGAGAGATATCTCAGTGGTTAGACTCTTGCTTACTGTTAGGTCGAAATGGGCTTCCCAAAAAGGGAGTCACCAAAAGAAAAAAGGATGGCTACGGGGAGATATATGAAATGGATCATGCACATTCCTCAAGCACAGGATTTACTGCCCCTCTTTATCTCTCACCAGGTCACTTCTGGTCTCTCCATAGGGCTAATGTAAAGGAACAGAGATTTATGGCCCTAACAAGAAAATCCCTTCCCCTTTCTCACCTTCCCCCAATTGTAAAAACCTCTATAAAGCCCGCTACCTGTACCCCCAGACTGACTGCTCTGCTCTTGGGAGTCAGTCCTGGCAGCTCATGTTTTACCCCAAATAAAAACTTCCATCTTTGCCTCAGAATGCTCTCCGTGGTCCTTGGTCACTCCTGAACTTTACACATACCAAACTTGATGGCCTGGGTTCAATTTTCCAGTACCTATGTAAAGCTAGATGCACAAAGTGGTGCATCCATATAGAGTTCATATGCCGTGGCAAGAGGTCCTGGTGTGCTCATTCTCTCTCCTTTCCCTCTGTCTGCTTATAAATAAGCCCATTCCTTTAATTCCACACCTTGGAGGCAGGGTTAAGAGGATCACTGTGAGTTCCAGGCCAGTCTGAGACTAACTACAAGGTGAATTTTAGGTCAACCTGGGCTGGAGTGAGACCCTACCTCGAAAAACGACAACAACAAACAAAATGAAAAGATAGTTTTTTTTTTTTTTTCAAAAAAGAGAAAGTGGGAGCTGGGTATGGTGGTGCACGCCTTTAATCCCAGCACTGGGGAGGCAGAGGTAGGAGAATCGTCTTGAGTTCAAGGCCACCCTGAGACTACCTAGTGAATTCCAGGTCAGCCTGTACTAGAGTGAGACCCTACCTCGAAAAATCAGAGAGAGAGAGAGAGAAAGAAAGAAAGTGCCACAAAGCTAGTCAACTTACAAAATTCAGTGAAAATGTGGTGTTGAATGTTCACTGTAATGTTAATTCACAGTTTCTGGTGCCCATGGTTTCCCATCATCCACTGAAGGAAATCCAACCAAGTTCACACATCTCAAGTCCGCTCTGGCTGGACCTGCTTCCTCTTCCGCCTGGGTCTTCTCCTGGGCTCCCGCAGCTTCCCCCAAGCACGCCCAGGACTATCCTGGCTGAAAAGCCTTCCCTTCCGGTGTGTCTCATCCTCAGCCCCACCTCACACACCCTCCACTAGATTTCATTCCCAACGATTCAGAGGCCCTGTTCTCCCCAAGCCCTATCTCAGCCCGCAAAGCCTGCTGTACAGGACGTGCCTGGCACGCAGTGGGTGCCTGTACCCGGCCGTGAACTGCCAATGAAAGCTGCCTCTACACAGTCCCAGAAAACTGGCCCTCACCTCTCTGCAGGAGCCTGGCCAGGCCCCAGCAGGGGCCCCCGGCCATGGCCAGGCGATGCAGACGGCCCACCTGGGCATCTCGACCCCGCACGGAGCCCAGCTCCACCGGGAGGCGTGAGTGCAGCGAGTGCATGGGCAGCTGCCCACTCGGGCTCCTGGGCAGGGTCCCCTAGTAATGAAGAACAAAACCGTCACGAGAGCAGGGCTGCTGGGCGTGGAGGACGGTCTTTCTGGGAAGGGGACGAAGGGTCTTCAGGATGTCTGCTGGGCCTGGGGCGCAGAGGCTCCACAGCAGAAGGCCGGCTCAACGGGGCAGGGGCAACGCTGACTGATGGGCTCGGGGACCTGGGGGTGTCGGCGCCGAGGCCTTCAGGGTGGACTGGGAAGAGCTCTCTAGAAAAGGCCTCGGGAGGCTGGCGTGGGGAGTGGAGAGCGGAGGGGCGCGGGGTGAGCGCGCCTAAGGCTGGGTCAGGCCAGGCGGTGGTCTGCAGGGGACGCGGGGCTTCGAGCAGGGAGGCGGGCCGCGGGCACTCTGGGGCCGGTGCGTGTGTGTGCGTGCTGCAGGACCTGGTGGAAACCTGAGGGTCCCGAAGGCTCTAGGAGGCTCTGGTCCTGGACCCCGGTGGCTGGGCACCTACCGTTGAGCTGGGTACCGGTTTCCACGTGAGTGCTTGACTCCAGGCGCATGTGCACCAGGTGCCCTCTGCCGCACGTGCGCGCTGAGCTCCCTCCCCTAAGCAGCCACAACACACCGGAGTCACATGCCCAAGAGGTTTCATCTTACTGCGCACTGTCCCATCTCCTTTTCAGTCCAGGACTCCTTGAGACAGACCGACTTTTTTGTTGTTGTTGTTTTTTAGCTTTTATGTCAGCTGGGGTGTGGTGGCGCACGCCTTTAATCCCAGCACTCGGGAGACAGAGGTAGGAGGATCGCCGTAAATTCGAGGCCAGCCTGAGAATACATAGCCTGGGCTAGAGAGAACCTATCTGCGGGGGGTGGGGGGAGCCTTGAAGAATACTTAAACAAATAAACAAACAAACAACTGGCTCTTAGATGATGACATCAAAATAAAAGACTGAGAGGGGGAGGGGATAAGATGGAGAGTGAAGTTGCCAAGGGGGAAGTGGGAGGAGGGTTACCATGGTTATTGTCTAATTATCGAAGTTGTCAATAAAAAGGAAAGGAAAAAAATAAAACCTGACCTTTCCCCCCCATACACCCTTTGAGACAGGCTCCTCCCACCGCAGCCTCCCTGGTGCTGGGATTTCTTGCCTGGCAAACACTGATCAGATAAAGTGGGTGAAAGGCTTGCTGTGTCTGTCCTCATGTCCTGTCCACTTGCTTTCTGCTTCAAATTTTGGGTGAATCTACTCAGTTCTGCATATAGACATGTTGATCACTTGAGGACTGTGTTGTCAAGGCTCTAATACAGAGTAATCTTGGCCTATAGCTCATAGGAGTGGATGTGTTTTTTTCTACTGTGTGTGTGTGTGTGTGTGTTGACAACTCATGCCCTGAGAATTCTTTAGCCCTAGTCCATAAAGCCCGTAAGTCCAGGACGCCTGCGCAAGATAACCCCAGCTGTAAGTCAGTAGCTCCAGAACAGAGCTGCCACCTAATAGTTCACCAAGAACAAGGCCAGGATGCCTGCATACAAAAGGAACACTGTTTGTTGTTTTTACTTATTTTTATTTATTTGAGAGAGAGAATGTGTGTGTATAGGTGCGTCAGGGCCTCTAGCCACTGCAAATGAACCCCAGATGCATGCACCACTTTGTGCATCTGGCTTTAAGTAGATACTGGAGAGTTGAACCTAGTTCAGCACCCTTTGCAAGCAAGTGCTTAAATATCTGAGCCACCTCCTCAGACTCTTATTTCTTTTTCTTTTTCTTTTTCTTTTTCTTTTTTTTTTTGAGACAGGATCTCACATATCCTAAGCTATCCTTGAACTCACTACATGTAGCTGAGGATGACCCTGAATTCCTGATCTTCCTTTCTCCACCTCCCAAGTGCTGAGATTACAGGTGTGTGCCTGGCTTGAACAACTCCTTTGTTTTGTTTCTTGAGGTATAGTCTCACTGTAGCCCAGGCTGACTTGGAATTCACTGTGTAGCCACACTGTGGCCTTGAACTCACGGCAATCCTCCCACCTCTACCTCCTGAGTGCTGGGATTTAAGGGCGTGAACCACCAAACTTGGTTTGAAGAACATTTTTTTTCCTTGTATTATTATTATTAGTTTTTTTGTTTTGTTTTGTTTTGTTTTGTTTTTCGAGGTAGGGTCTCACTCTAGCCCAGGCTGACCTGGAATTCACTGTGTAGTCTCAGGAGGCCTCGAACTCATGGTGATCCTCCTACCTCTGCCTCCAGAGTGCTGGGATTAAAGGTGTGCGCCACCACGCCCAACTTACTTTTTTTTTTTTTTTTTTTTGGTTTTTCGAGGTAGGGTCTCACTCTAGCTCAGGCTGACCTGGAATTCACTCTGTAGTCTCAGGGTGGCCTCGAACTCTCAGCAATCCTCCTACCTCTGCCTCCCGAGTGCTGGGATTAAAGGCGTGCGCCACCACGCCCGGCTCCAACTTACTTTTTAACAACACATTTCCTATGGATACACCATGAGTTGGTACCCTGTTTTCCCTCGTCCCTGCCCCCAGTCCACTGGGAATGCTCCTCAGTGGGGTTGCAGGGATTCCCTATGGGTTGTGGTTTATGCGAAGAACATCTTTGGAAACCATGCCCAAGACGAATGGACAACTGTCAAACTTTAGTTCACTCTTCGCCCTGAAAAGCCAGTAAAAGCCTATTACAGCCTTGGTTCAAGTGAGCAGCATGGTCCCCTCTGGTCAGAGCTGGCTTCCTTTGCCTTGAGCCGGTTGTCTCTTGAGTAGATACCACTATGTGACCCAGGTTGGCCTTGAACACGAACCTCTACTGCCTGGACCTCCCAAGTGCTTGAGTGCCCAAAGTGCATCATTGCCCCTGGTCATTTTCATGACCACTCCTGAATTCTCGGGCGTCGCCTCTTGACCACTCCCAGTGTGGGTTAAATACCCACTCTGACCTCCCGAGTCCCATAGCTTTTCCCCAACTCATCCATGGCCATGCTGTACTCTCACCATCTGAAGAGTGTGTCCACCTCTACTGGACCAACAGCCTTGTGAAACAGTGTCTAGGGTTGTTTTTGTCACTGTTGTGTCCCCAGCTGTGGTAGTTTGGATGGATGTCCTCCAGTATATTCAGGAGATTATTACAGCTTGTGATTTAGACCTCCAGACGCCTGGCTGCAGGAGGCGTCAGTGGGCAGATCCCAGCGCCGGCCCTAAGGTGTGGGGCGGATTTGGAATTCTAGTCTAAGATATGCAGAGTGCTTGAGCTCAGCCTAGGTTCCTGACTTTTCTCTCTCAGCATGGACCTGTGAAAGGGGGCCAGCTTCTTCCACCATGATGGAACTTCCCTTGGATCTGTAAGCTTCAAATAAATGCCGTCCTCCTATAAACTGCCTGGTTTGGAGGTCCATCCCAGTGACTGAAGCTGTCTACTACACCAGCCTTATTTGCTTTAGAATATCACTCAGAGCCTAATTGATCTTTATCAACGGTTCTTCCCTCTGTCCCTCCCCGGACATGTGGCCTCGGCCCAACCTTTTCAGTGCATCAATCCCAGCTTTTCAGCTGTGCTTGCCTCTGCTCAGCCACCGAGAGAAAGTTTCTGTATAGGCCACTGACTAGGTCCATGTGGGCTGCTGTCCCGAGACTGACTTCTACTTTCTTTCCTTCTATCTTTCTCTCTCTCTCTCTCTCCCTCTCTCTCTTTCTCTGTGTCTAGTTTTTCAAGGCAGGGTCTCACTCTAGCCCAGGCTGACCTGGAATTCACTATGTACTCTCAGGGTGGTCTCGAACTCACAGGGATCCTCCTACCTCTGCCTCCTGAGTGCTGGCATTCAAGGCATGCACCGCCATACCCGGCTTCTCTCTGTCTTTCTCTTTCTCTCTCTCTTTCTCTCCATCCCAGGGTCTCACTATGTGTTCTAGGTTGGCCTGGCCTGGAACTCATCATTCTCCTGCCTTAGACTCCTGAGTACTAGGATGACAGGAATATGCCAACACATGGGGCTAAAGATCTCTTGGGCACCCAGACCTGGCTAGCTCAGGCAGGCTGAGCTGGAGATCAGCCCTTCCCCAAGAAGGCAGCTTCAGTGAAGAACAGCAGTGTGGGCAGTCTCAGGACCTTTATTTGGCACATGGCTCCAAAAGGTGCTAACAGGCCACCCTTATGCCTTTCCTCCCAGCAACCTCCGCCACAGCTCTTTGCTGAGCAGCGCCTGTTCCCTGCGGGCACCCTGCAGCACACTGCGGTTCTCTTGCGCCCTCCGGATCAGATACGGGATCACCTCCTCCAGGCAGCCGTAGGGGATGGACTTATACACCGCATAGCCCGCCTGCCCTGTGGGGAGAGCGTGGCAGAGTGTGGGCCGGGGAGATGCTCCTGGGCACCATCTGCAACAGCTACTCCCATTGCTCAGAGCATGCCAGGCGGTTAGATGCCATTCATTCCTACAAAGCTTAAAAATCCTACAATAAACATATCTTCCTTTTGGTCTTCTTCCTCTTCCCCTTTTGGGTTTGGTTTTTTGAAAATAGGTTCACTATGTAGCTCAGGCTAGATTCAAACTCACTTTCCTCTTGCCTCAGCCTGCGGAGTGCTGGGATTACAGTCATGCACCATGACTAGCCAAGCTAGTCTGGAAATCTTGGTTTATTAAAATGCTGCGAAGAGGAAGGAATTTGTTTTTCAAGAATTAAAAGAAAGTAAGACCCCAGAGAGAGAAGAGACTCATAGGAAGCCACTTCTTCTCTGAAGGCAAAATTAAATTGCTGTTGAATGACTTCACAGAGTTATGAGGTTAGGGTTCAGCTGTAAGCCTGACTGGGCTGCAAGTTATAAGGCACCCCTTCCTAATAAATCTGGATTCCAAGGAAGCGCTACCTTTGGAACAAGAGTCCATGAAAAGTCAACCCGCCTACCTCTCCCCACTCCCAGGAAATGTTTTTGGCCAGTAAAAGAGCAGGGAAGAAAACAGAAAACTCCATCTGCTTGCTTGTGGCCATGGGTTAGCTTCTGTATGTATTTGCAGCCCAAACTTGTATCACTGTATATCTCAAGAAACTTTAAAGCGTGGGGTAAGGGTAAAGTGGTTCTATAGTGCTTACTACCCCGCAGAAGGAAAGACATCAAGTCTCAGACCTTAGGGAATAGCATGGGATCATAAATAACAAGGAAGTAGGACTCTATGAATGAGACCCAGCACAAAACAGAAGAGCAGATTCAGAGCATGTCCCTGTGAGGACCCCTAGACAGCAGAACACTGCATCTCTCTAGCAGGGGTTGGAAGAAGAGCCAGCTGCACCCTCTGGGTAGAGCAGGGCCAGGGTTTTGGTGGGCATTCTAGAAGGGATCTGGCTGTGAGGGAGTAGGGCCTGGGCCTGGGATGAGGAGTGAGGTTGTGGGGACAGGAATAAACCATTCACATACCCAATGCCAAGGAGACGTGGTCACACATGCCCAGAAGTTGTCCAAAACAGACAGGCCCGTCCAGCGGTATGCCTAGCTCCCACATGCTGCAGAACAGGTCACATCATCAATATAAGAAGTAGTTGGGGGCTGGAGAGATGGCTTAGCAGTTAAGCGCTTGCCTATGAAGCCTAAGGACCCCAGTTTGAGGCTCGATTCCCTAGGACCCACATAAGCCAGATGCACAAGTTGGCACATGCATCTGGAGTTCATTTGCAGTGGCTGGAGGCCCTGGCGCACCCATTCTCTCTCTCTCTCTCTCTGCCTCTTTCTCTCTGTCTTTCTGTCGCTCTCAAATAAATAAATAAAAATAAACAAAAAGTAAAAAATAAGAAAAGAAGTAGCTGGATCTAGAGTTTCCCAGGCACATGGCTACCCCAGTCACTCAAATACAAAAGTGCAGGTGGCCCTTGTATCACACACAGATCCGACCAAGAATTGAACATAGGACTACTAAACCAAACCTATACCTTCCCTTTTCCTTATATTATTCTTTTTTTGTTTGTTTGTTTTGGTTTTTTGAGGTAGGGTCTCACTCTAGCCCAGGCTGACCTGAAATTCACTATATAGTCTCATAGTAGCCTCAAACTCATAGCAATCCTCTTACCTCTGCCTCCCAAGTGCTGGGATTAAAGGCGTGCGCCACCATACCTGGCTTCCTTATATTATTCTTTATATTATTTTGTGAACAGTACAACATAGTTATATGACACCTACATTGTGGTAGATATTATAAGTAGACTTGATATCTTAGAGTACATAGGAAGTTGTACATGGGTTATATAGAAATTTTGTATGGTTTTATCTGAGGGACTTGAGCATGTGAGAATTTTGGTTTTCTTGGGGATTGGTCCTGAAACAAATTTTCCATGGATAACTGTATTTCCAAACTCAGCAAATAAACACTCTTATGAGGCCATGGGAAACCCCTCAATGAGACCTAGCTGCTCTGTGGAACCCTCAGCCCATGTCCCAGTAAATAATGTCCACCCAGAGCCTACAGGACAAACAGGCACAGTCGGGGCTAAAATTTAAAGGCTCTCACTACATAATCCAGGCTGACTTCCAACTCTCCATCCTCCTGCCTCAGCTCTGAGTGCTGGGAATGATTAACATGTGCTGCCATGCCCAACTGTTGGTGTATATTTATTTTTTATGTATTTTTTGTGTGTGAATATGTGTGGCATGCGTGCATGTGTGTATGTATGTTTGTATGTGTGTAGCACAAGTGTGTTTGTGTGTATGAGTATGCTAATAAATTGGAGACCAGAGGTGCCTTCCTCAATTGCTATTCACCCTTCATTTTATTTATTTATTTATTTATTTATTTATTTATTTATTTATTTGAGAGAAAGAAAGAGGGAGGGAGGGAGGGAGAGAGAGAATGGGCATGCCAGAGCATCCAGCCACTGCAAACTCCAGATGCGTGCGCCACCTTGTGCATCTGGCTTACGTGGGTCCTGGAGAATTGTACTGGGATCCTTTGGCTTTGCAGGCAAATGCCTTAACCACTAAGCCATCTCTCCAGCCCTCACCCTTCATTTTTGAGATAGGATCTTTCACTGAACTTAGAGCTCACCAGTTGTGTCAGACAAGCTAGCCAGAAAGCCCCAGGAATCCTCTTGTCTCTGCTTCCCTAGTGCTCCACCACTCCTGGCCTTTGTGTGATTCTGGGGGTCCAAGCTCAGGTCCTCAAGCTTGCAACTCAGCCACTTCCCCAGCCATGGCCTTAAATACCTCACTGGACTCTGTCCCACACCCACCACCCTCTGCATACCCTTGGCACATGGACACAGGAGAGGAAAGGAGGGCCTCCCTGGGGAGTACCTGCTTCCCACGCCCTGCCTCATACCGCTTAGTTGCCTGGTGCACGGACTCTTCATTGTGGGAAGCCACCATGAGGTGGCACGAGGGGCCATGGTTGGACACGTGACGCAGCATCAGCTCCAAACAACGGCTGTAACTGAAGGGAGAAGCTGTTCAGCTCACCCGGCAAATGAAGTCCAGGGACTGGGGACTCCTAATTATTCCACCGGCAGCAGCTCCTCAGAAGCATTTTCTTCTCTGTAACCACGAGTTTCCCCTAATAGCACTACTGTCAGGATGGAGGGTTAGCTGGACAGTGGAGTGAACAGTCATTTTAGGCTGGGTGCAGTGGCACACGCCTTTAGCCCTAGCACTCAGGAGGCAGAGGTAGGAGGACGGTTGTGAGTTCAAAGCATTCTGAGACTACAGAGTAAATTCCAGGTCAACCTGGGCTAGAGCAAAACCCTACCTCAAAAAACAAACAAAAAACAGTCTTTTAAAAATTTATTTCTTTGCATGGGTGTGTGCATACACCAGGGTCTCTTGCCATTGCAAAGGAATGCCTGTCTTGCTTTATGTGGGTGTCTGGGGAATTGAACCCCAGGCTAGCAGGCTTTGTAAGCAAGCATTCTTAATCATTGATCCACCCCCCACTATGTCCTGGCTGGTCTGGAATTCATGATTCTTCTGCCTCAGCCTCCCAACTGTTAGGACTGGAGGTGTGTGCCCTCCATGCCTAGTAGTGAAAAGTCTTTTGACACAATGGCAGTCTTATAGCAGAGGGTCATATGACACACCCAAGATGACATTTACTCTAGGTTCCTCACTGTGGCCTTGCCCACTCGGATAGCTACATTAATCATCAACTGGATGAGATTTAAAATCACCTAGGACACAAACCCCTGGGCGTGTCTGTGAGGACGACACCTCAGGGTCAACAGAAGTGAGCCCCCCTGCACTGAACAAAGAGGAGAAAACAGCTGAGTGCCACCCTTCATCTTTCTCTGTCTCCCGACCTGCAGATGCACTGTGACAGCCCGCTACGTGCTCTCACCACCACGCCTACTCCACTTGTATGCCCTCAAACTGAGTCAAAATAACCCCTTGCTTAAGTTGCTTTTGCCGTGGCTAGCCCCCATGTATGGATGGACACTTGCTCATTATGAACTGTGTTCTGTAGATGAATTACTTTCTTTGCTCACTGCTTTGCAAAATCTACTTGCCTAGGTTCCACTCTCCAGTATGCACGTAAAGCCAGATGTAGAAAGCAGTACATGCATCTGGAGTTTGTTCGCAGCAGCCCTGGTGTGTCTATACTCTCCCTGTCTCTCCTTCTTTCAAATAAATAAACAATAACAATAATAATAAGGTTGGAAGCCAAGCATGGTAGCACACACCTTTAATCCCAGAACTCAGGAGGCAGAGGTAGGAGGATCGCTGTGAGTTTGAGGCCACTCTGAGACTACATAGTGAATCATAGGTCAGCCTGGGCTAGAGTGAGATCCTACCTTGAAAAAACAAACAAACAAACAAACAAATAAATAATAAATAAATAAAAGTTGAAAAAAATCCATTAAAAAGCTGGGCGTGGTGGAACACACCTTTAATCCCAGCACTCAGGAGGCAGAGGTAGGAGGATTGCTGTGAGTTCAAGGCCACCCCGAGAACACAAAGTGAATTCCAGGTGAGCCTGGACTAAAGTGGGATCCTACCCCAACCCCCCCAAAAATCCATTTAAAAAGGCTGGAGAAAATGGTTTAGCGGTTAAGACATTTGCCTGTGAAGCCTAAGAACCCAGGTTCAATTCCTCAGAACCCACATAAGCCAGATGCACAAGGTCACACATGCACACAAGGTGGTGCACATGTCTAAAGTTTGATTACAGTGGCTAGAGGCCCTGGCATGCCAATTCTCTCTCTCTCTCATAAAAATATACATTAAAAAAATAAGAGCCAGGGGAGGCAGAAGTAGGAGGATCACCGAGAGTTCAAGGCCACCCTGAGACTACATAGTGAATTCCAGGTCAGCCTGGACCAGAGTGAGACCCTACCTTGAAAAAAAAAACCAAAAAAAAAAAAAAAATCCAGGTGTTGTGGCACACACCTTTGATCCCAGCACTCAGGAGGCAGAGGTAGGAGGATTGCTGTAAATTCGAGGCCACCCTGAGACTACATAGTAAATTCCAGGTCAGCCTGGGCTACAGTGAAACCCTACCTCGAAATAACAACAAAAAAAAAAAAAAAAAAAAAAAAAAGGCTAGACTGGAGGGATGGTTTAGCAGTTAAGGCATTTGCCTGAAAAGCCTAAGGACTCAAGTTACTCAAGTTCAATTCCCCAGGACCCACATAAGCCATGATGCACAAGGTGGCACATGCGTCTGGAGTTCATCTGGAGGCTATGGTGTGTCCACTCTCTCTCTCTGTGTCTCTGTCTGCTGCTTTCTCTCTCTCAAATAAATAAATAAAAATATATTTAAGGGTGGCTGGAGAAATGGCTTAGCAGTTAAGGCACTTGCCTGCAAAGCCTAAAGACCCAGGTTTGATCTCCCAGTACCCACATAAGCCAGATGCACAAGGTGGCACATGCATCTGGAATTCATTTGCAGTGGGTGGAGGCCCTGGTGTGCCCAATCTCTCTCTCTCTCTCTCTCTCTCTCTCTCTCTGTATTTGCCTCTCTCTCTCTCAAATAAATAAGTAAATAGACGAAATATTAAAATATATATGCATATAAATATATTTAAGGGCTCAAAGTAGAAAGTTATGGCTGGAGAGATGGCTTAGCAGTTAAGGCATTTGCCTGCAAAGCCTAAGGACCCAAGTTCTATTCCCCAGTACCCACATAAAGCCAGATGTACAACATCTGCATGCACAACAAATGCACGTGCATTTGGAGTTTGTTTGTAGCAGCTAGAGGCCCTGGTGTGCTGCCTATTCTCTCTCTGTGTCTGCCTCTTTCTCTTTCTCAAATAAATAAATAAATAAACAAACAAATAAGTAAAAGTCAGACACACACACACACACACACACACATACACACACACATTTAAAAATAAGATGGAGCCAGGCGTGGTGGCGCACGCCTTTAATCCCAGCACTTGGGAGGCAGAGGTAGGAGGATCACCATGAGCTCGAGGCCACCCTGAGACTACATAGTGAATTCCAGGTCAGCCTGGACCAGAGTGAGTGAGACCCTACCTCAAAAAACCAAACAACAACAACAAAATGATGGAGAGTAATTAAGAAAGACATTCAACATTGACCTCTGGTCTCCACATGCGCGCATGCACGCACACACACACACACGTGCACACATATATCATATATGGAAGAAAGGAAAAAGGTTGCATTCCCTTACTTTATTCATTTATTTGCAAGGACAGGGGGAGAGAGAGAATAGGCATGACAGGGCCTCTAGCCACTGCAAATGAACTCCAGATGCATGCACCACTCTGTGCATCAGGCTTTACGTGGGTACTGGGGAATCCAGCCCAGGTTGTTAGGCTTTGCAGGCAAGCATCTTAACCTCTGAGTCATCTCTCCAGCTCACATTATGTTATATTTAAGTATTTCCCTTTTGTTGTTTTACTAATCATTTGACTTATTTCACCCCATTTTATATAATTTCTCCCAAGGCCACCTGGCAGCCTCCTACCTCATACTGGTGGCCTCATAGTCAGGCTGAGTTTGATCTTTTGTCCCTTGGAGGGTAGACACTGCTCTCTCCTTTTCCAGATAGGCACCTCGCACCAACTTCACCCCAAAAGCCAGGCCAGCCTTGTACGCGGCCTCAGCATCCCGCTCCAGCCGCTCATGTGTGTCCTGCTCAGAACATGGGCAGATTCAGGTCGACCTGGGTGCTAGGTCCCCACCTCCATCCCTCCAGAGCATGCGTCACCTTCAGATAGGCCTGGTAAGTGTTCCACACCCAAGGCCCGCCTTCCCTGGGGCTGTTCCAGCGCAAGGCCAAGGCAGCTACCAGCAGGGAGAGCGCAGGGTTGATGAAGGTGTACTCAGCATCCACCAGGAGCCTCACGTGCTGGGCTCGGGCACGCTGAGGGTGAGAGACGGTAGTCAGCATCTGGGGTGTCCCTCAGGGACGGGGAAGCCAGGCAATAGAGGAAGGCATTACCTGTGCCACGCGATGCAAACGGTTGAGAGATGCCTGCAGGTGCTGGCTCTGCTCAGCATTGAGGCAGGAGATCTGGAGGTTCTGGAGGCAGCAGGGAGGGAGGCAAGGGGGACTTAGGACTACTGGGCCCACCACAGCCCAGGTCTCACCCACCAGGAAGCAAGGCAGGTAGAATTTATTGGAAACCAGAAAAATATGCTGACACATGTCTGTAATCCCCATACTTAGGAGGCTGAAGTAGGAGGATCAAGAGTTCAAGGCCAGCCTGGGCTACATAACAAGCCCCTGTCAGAATAAAGAAAGAGAGAGCGAGGGAGAGAGAGAGAGAAAGGAGGGATGGGATCAATAACTTCACTACAAAATGTACTTTTTTTTCAATGCTGGGGAATCAAATGTAGCATACTGGGCAAGTGCTCTGCTTCTGAGCTATGTCCCCACCCTTTCTACATCTGAGCTATGTCCCCATCCCTCCACTGTTAATTTATTGCTAAAAATCACTTCAAGGGCGAGAGAGAGAATGGGTGTGTCAAGATCCACATAAACCTCAAGGCTGTGTCTCTCCCTCAATCGCGAGCTGGCATTTATTAGTGAGCCCCAGCGATTCTCTGGTCTCTGGCTTTACACACTGGAGTTACAGACCCGTGGGGCCACGGCAAGCTTTTAAATGAGTTTTGGGGAGTGAAAGTCATCGGGCTCCAGTGGAAAAGGCCCTCAGGCTTAAGTGACAAGCACTCTAATCACTGAGCCATCTCTCCAGCTTTAATTTTTTTTGTTGTTTGTTTTTCAAGGTAGGCTGACCTGGAATTTGCGCAATAGTCTCAGGCTGGCCTTGAACTCACAGACTCACAGTCATCCTCCTACCTCAGCCTTCCAACTGCTGGGGTCAAAGGCATGTGCTACTACATCTGGCTTTTTTTTTTTTAAGTCTGTGTGTGTTGGGGGTGCACAGGCCATAGTGTCCACGTGGAGGTCAGAGAACAATCGTAGGCTGTCATTCCAAGCCTTCCAGGTTTCTCTTGTTTGCTGCTGGGAAGACCAGACTAGCTGGCTCCAAGTGGGGACTCTCCTGACAGGTCCTCTCATTGCTGTGGCGCCTGGCTCACATGGGGTATGGATCCATACTCCAATCAGCAGACTTACTGCCTTTACCCCCTCAGCCATTTCCACAAACCCTGCCCTCAAGCTCTTCTTCTGCCTCAACTTCTCAAGTGCCAAGCTGACAGGCTGTCCCAGTGCTGGGTTACTGATGAAGCGTGAATGTACTGCCCTCTAGTGGACAAAGAGCCACGTCCTGACCTTTCTTTGGGCGCTTCCTGCCAGCCTCCAGACACTTCCCCTAGAACCCATGGGACCCGTAGTCCATCCATGCCAACCATGTCCCAGAGTGGCAGCCACCTATATTTCTTACCTGCCCAGAGTCCATGGCTTCTGCCAGCCTCTTGGGGTTTAGTTCTGAAGAGGCCCCTGGCCTTTGGATCCAGGAGGTTAGCTCCTTCTAAAATGGGGTGGCAAGTGGCACTAGTCAGGGGAGCTCAGTGGGCAATCACACCCCATCCCCACCCCACCTCGCTGTCCCTTACACAGAGCCGAGGGCTGGTCAGTGCCGTCACCTTCAGTTGCATGAGGCTTTTCCCAGCAGGGTTGGGGGTGTCCATGAGGGCTCGTGACAGGTCCACACAGTGCAACATGGTGTTGAGGTTTCCCTCATACCAGGCCTCACTGCCCAGCTAGCAGAGGTTAGTGCCTGGAGTCCGTGAGCCCCTGCCTGCCTTCCAGCCTCCCTTGGCCTCTGGTCTGTACTCACCCAGTCTTGGCAGTGGAGTCTGGCTCCTCCTCTGTGGGTACTGCCAGCAGCGGCCTGAGGCCCAGGGCCTGGAGCTGCCGGACACAGCCCTTCACCTCCTCTGTGGTCTCCCCAGCCACAAACTGCCCATAGATGGATGCTCGGAGAAGCGCACCGGACAGCCGAGAGCCCAGGAGTCTCTGGGACCAGGCCTGGAGCTGGATGACAAGGAGCAAGGCCTCAGAGCCAGGTCTGGGCAGTCCACAGGTTAGTCGTTGGGGTCACTGCTCACCGCCAGTCCATGGGAGACCACAGGGGGCCAGGCACACAGCCGAAGCACCAGCAAAGCCCTTGCTAGTTCTGCTGTGCCCTTGAGGTGGAAGGCCTCACTGTCAAAGCACAGGGGCTTCCAGCTGCCCACCGAGGGCCTAGCTGGGCCATACAGTACTCGCTGGATCCAGGACATTGCGAGTCTCTTACCACCTAGGAGAAAGGACTTTGCAGACAACAAGTGTACCAACTACCCCTTGCCCAGCTGGGGGGGGGGGGCAGTGACTGATTAACTGGGGAGATCTTGTTAGTATCACGGGCTCTTTAGGGGGCAGTTAATTATTAATGGGTAGGGACAGAGTTCAGAGTAACAGGAAAGGCAGCCCCTATAACAGCCCCCAACAACCTTCAGCACTACAGTGCAGGATTCTTAGGAACCAGCCATGTACTGCAGAATAAGCAGGTATGGGGGGGCGGGCAGGGATATCTAGGCTAAAGTCAGTTGAGCTTTGCAATCTTAGGTGTGTGTGATAGTTTGAATCAGATGGCCCCCATAAATTCATTTTGATGCTTGGTTCCCAGCTGGTGGCAATTTGGGGGGAGCATGGAGCCTTGCTGGAGGAGGTGTGTTGCGTAAGGGTATTGTAGCCAGCTCCCACTTGCCAGAGTTTAGCTAACTGTCTTGTTTCTTCCACCAACTGTGGTAGAATTGTAATGTCCAGTCTCTAATTGTGCCGTGCTTTCCACTGGCATCATGAAGTTTCCCTTAAGACCACAAGCAAAAATAAATCCTTTCCTCCTATCACCTGCTTTTGGTTGGGTGCTTTATCCCAGTAAACTCGAACCACACGGAAAACTGGTACCAGGAGTGGAATCATTGCTGCTAGAAATTTAATTGTGTGGCTTTTGGTCTTTTGGAACTGAACTGAATTGTGGGAGAATTTGAAAGGATTGGACAGTTGGACTAAGAGATGCCTTGCATATCTAAGTAGACTAAAATAACTGTGGGCTGTAGAGGCTTGGCTTATGAGAAAAAAATAACTTTTCTGGAGCTGGGCTAGAGGTAGTCTGTGTGAGAGGCTGGCTTTGCTTGTCCTGTGTCCTGAGAACCTAAGCAAAGTTAAATTTAAAAATAAAGGTCCACTATGTTTGACAGAACATATAGCAGAAGTGACATGAAAGTTTTGGGCCAAAGACTGAAGCCTAATTCAGCTGCAATTGTTTGAGAGATTAACACCGTTGAGACTGGGCCACCTGTTCTGCATTGGGACAATAGAAAGTATGCTGGCACTTTTGAAAGTAGGGTACCAAAAGGAAGAATGCTGAAGGAGTGTCTGCTCCTCAATGTTGGCTTTATCCACTCCCTATAAACAAATTTGGTAGCCCATGTGGTACTATGAAGCATAACAAATGCAGGAAAGAGAGGGTCATTGGGTGTGCAAGGTGTTTTGTTTTGTTTTGTTTTGTTTTTCCTGGAAATGGTGATGTGAGCAAGGCTGTTGCATGGAAGCCATGGAAGGCCCTGTATGGAGGATGTGGAAGGCCCTGTATGGAGGATGTGGAAGGCCCTGCATGGAGTATGTGGAAGGCCCTGTATGGAGGCTGTGGAAGGCCCTGCATGGAGGATGTGGAAGGCCCTGCATGGAGGATGTGGAAGGCCCTGCATGGGGGATGTGGAAGGCCCTGCATGGAGGATGTGGAAGGCCCTGCATGGAGGATGTGGAAGGCCCTGCATGGAGGATGTGGAAGGCCCTGCATGGGGGATGTGGAAGGCCCTGCATGGAGGATGTGGAAGGCCCTGCATGGGGGATGTGAAGGCCCTGCATGGAGGATGTGGAAGGCCCTGCATGGAGGATGTGGAAGGCCCTGCATGGAGGATGTGGAAGGCCCTGCATGGGGGATGTGGAAGGCCCTGCATGGAGGATGTGGAAGGCCCTGCATGGAGGATGTGGAAGGCCCTGCATGGAGGATGTGGAAGGCCCTGCATGGAGGATGTGGAAGGCCCTGCTATGAGGATGTGGAAGGCCCTGCATGGGGGATGTGGAAGGCCCTGCATGGAGGATGTGGAAGGCCCTGCATGGAGGATGTGGAAGGCCCTGTATGGAGGCTGTGGAAGGCCCTGCATGGAGGATGTGGAAGGCCCTGCATGGAGGATGTGGAAGGCCCTGCTTGGAGGATGTGGAAGGCCCTGCATGGGGGATGTGGAAGGCCCTGTTGGAGGCTGTGGAAGGCCATGGATGAACCCTGAGTTTCAGTGGTGACCCAGGAGATTATGGAGATTCCAGGACTGTAGAAAAGCTCCAAAGGAGAGCTTCTGGCTTGGGATGGAATTTTCTTCTGGCTTTAAGCAGTCCGGTTGGAAGGGGTAGAGTAGGACCCCAGAGATATCATCGCAGGCTCTACATGCTGAACTTGGAGGTATAGGACGTGATATTTTCCCTGCTTGTTTTAGATCTTTCATTGGTTCAACTCTTTTTTTTTTTTTTTTTTTTTTGAGGTAGGGTCTCACTATAGCCCAGGCTGACTTAGAACTCATTATGTAGCCTCAGGGTAGCCTTAAACTCACTCAATCCTCCTACCTCTGCCTTCCAAGCGCTGGGATTAAGGACGGGAGCCACCACGCCCGGCTGGTTTAATCTTTTCTTGCAATGCCTTCTCCTCTCCTTTTTGTTGCAATGCCTTCTTTTGCAGTGGGAATGTTTACTCTGTGCCATTACGTGTATTTAACTTGTGTTTTGATTTTACAAGCTCTCAGTTAAGAGACTTTGAACTCTGGGTATGTTTGGGCAGTGTTCAGATTGATAGAAACATTGGGGACTTTTAAAGTAGGACTGAATGCATTTTACATTATTAGATGGTCGTGAGTCTGTGGGAGCTGGGGGGGGGGCAGAATGGGGTGGTTTGAATCATATGCTCCTCATAAACTTAGTGCTTTCAATGCTTGGTCGCCCACTGGTGGCAGTTTGGGAGGTGAAGCCTTGCTGGAGGAGGTGAGGGTTTAAGGGTGTTTTTGCCCAGCTCCTCCCTGCCAGAGCTCAGCTCAGCTCTCCTCTACCTGCTGTGGCACAGTGGTTGATGCCCAGCCTCTGCTCATGCCATGCTTTCCCCTGCCATTATGGAGCTCCCCCTGAAGACTGTGAGCTAAAATAAACCCCTTTCTCCCATCAGGTATTTTTGTCGCCGCATTGCAAAGGTGACTGCAACAGTGTACATCTTAGCCACTCACTTGACTGTGTCATCCTACAATGAGGAATACTGCGGTGTTCTTGAATGAACTTACAAATGCACAGAACCCACAACTGTGCTGCTCCATGCTAAGCAAATATTATAGAGAACTAGAAAATGTGCACCAGGAAAGAATAATTGCCACAAAAGAGGACTACTCACATTTCTATCTGGAGAAAGGGAATCAATACATTGTGGCATAGGCAATGGGATTCATGCAATAAAACACCATATAGTAGCTAAAAATGAGCTATTGGTACACACAGCCACACAGCCAAATCTTACATGCACCACATGAAGTGAAAGAAGCCAGATAAAGAACAGAATGTAGGCTGAAGAGATGGCTCAGCAGTTAAAGTGCTTGCCTGCAAAGCCTAAGGACCCAGGTTCTACTCTCAAGATTCCACATAAGCCAGATGCACAAAGGTGAGGCAAGTGCAAGGTTGCACATGCCTACTAGGTGGTGCAAGCATCTGGAGTTCAATTGCAGTGGCTAAGGCCCTAGCATGTCAATTCCCTCTCTCTCTCTCTCTCTCTCAAATTTAAAAAAAAGAACAGAATGTGTTGTTTCTCACTAAGTAGTATGAAAGCAGCCATAGAGTATTTTCCCAGAATTCACCAGTGAGTAGCCAGAGATCCTAGCACTCAGGAGGCAGAGGTAGGAGGAGTGCCATGAGTTCAAGGCCACCCTGAGACTACATAGTGAATTCCAGGTCAGCCTGGGCTAAAAAAAAAAAAAAGAACCCACAAGAAGGGGCTGATATGTATATTATTACTTGTGTCTTTTGTGTAATACTCAAGAAGCTACTGCCAAATTCCATGCCATGAGGCTTTGCCCAGTGTTTTAAGTCTCAGAGTCATAGCTCTTAAGTTTAGGTCTTTGATCTACTTCAAGTTAATTTTAGTGTCTAGCAGGAAGCAAGGGCCCAATCATTCTTTTGCATATGGATATCCAGTTTCCCTAACATCACTTGTTAAAAGCTTTCCATCCTCAACCAAATGGTCTTGACTCCCTTGTCAAAAAAGCATAGAGACGCCAGGCATGGTGGTGCAGGCCTTTAATCCCAGCACTTGAGAGACAGAGATAGGAGGATTGAGGCCAGCCTGGGACTGTAGAGTGAGACCCTATCTCAAAAAAAAAAAAATCATGGGAGGGCCTGGGGAAATGGCCCAGTGGTTAAAGGTGCTTGTTTGCAAAGCCTGTTGGCCCACATTCAATTTCTCAGCCACCCATGTAAAGCCAAACCTAGAAAATACTTCAAGCATCTGGTGTTCGTTTGCAGTGGCAAGAGGCCCTAGTGCACTCATGTACACACACACACACACATACACACACACACACTTTTTAAAGAAAAAGCCAGGCATGCCCAGGAGCACCTCTAACCCCAGTCCTATGTGGGGCAGAGACAGGAGAATTTCTGGTCAGCCAGTCTGACCAGAAAAAAAAAAAAACATCATTGTCAACAACAACAAAAAACAAACTAAACCACATGAACAAAATCTCCAGCTGCTCCCAGGTTCAGCGAGAGACTCCATGGTAAGGAAACAACATGGAAGATGACAGGTAGACACCTGACTTGCTCCTCTGGCTTCCACAGGACTCATGCATCTGCAGCCACACGTGCACATATTCACTATTGCACACACACAGCACACATGCACACCACACTATTTATACCACACACATACACACAATAAAACAAATATCTGATCGTATATGGAAGAGCTTCTGTCTGGGCTATAATCTATCCCATGGAACATTCTAAAACAGGATAGAGTCTGGAATAGAATATTCTTATTCTTTCTGGGGCTCCTCTACACCCAGCCATGATTCATTTTTCTTTTTTTTCCCTCATCTTTCCACCTTTTATTTTATTTTATTTTATTTTATTTTTTCCAAATTTTTATTAACAACTTCCATGATTATAAAAAATACCCCATGGTAATACCCTCCCTTCCCCCACTTTCCCCTGTGAAACTCTATTCTCCATCATACCCCCTACCCATCTCAATCAGTCTCTCTTTTAATTTTAATTTTGATGCCATGATCTTTTCCTCCTTTTATGATGGTCTTGTGCAGGTAGTGTCAGGCACTGTTAGGCCATGGATATCCAGGCCATTTTGTGTCTGTAGGGAGCATGTTGTAAGGAGTCCTACCCTTCCTTTGGCTCTTACATTCTTTCCACCACCTCTTCTGCATTAGACCCTGAGCATTGGAAGGTGTGATAGAGATATTGCAGTACTGAGCACTGCAGTCACTTCTTTCCAAAACCATGATACCTTCTGAGTCATCCTAAGGTCACTGCCATCTGAAAAGAGAAGATTCTCTACCAAAAGTGAGAGTAGCATTAATATAAGGGTATGAACATTAACAGAAGTGCTTACTGGGCAGTTTGATAAGCATAGTATATACACATAGCCAGACAACAGTAGATGTTACACTCCTAGAACTCATGACTACCCCTGTTTTAAGCTTTCAGTATCAGGGATGTATTCCCTCCCATGGAGCAGGCCTCCAGTCCAATTAGAGGGCAGTTGGTTTCCCCCATAACAGATGTGCCACTATTGCACCCGTTGGCTCATTTGGCCTGGCTGGCCAAATACATGATTCATTTTTCTAAACCAGAGTGGGGCTGATCAGATTTAGACCACATCCAGTTCAGAGATTCGTGGTGCTGTCTTCCAGGGCATGTAAACTGGGGCATCCAATCCTTGGGCAAGCAGTAATCCTGGGCACGAAGCGAAGCTGACCCAGAGGGGTGTAGACAAGAGTGGTGACCAGTTGTGACAGTGACTCAATTGTGGTGCACGCCTTTAATCCCAGAACTCTGGAGGCAGAGGTAGGAGGATTGCCATGACTTCGAGGCCATCCTGAGACTACATAGTGAATTCCAGGTCAGTCTGGACCAGAGTGAGACCCTACCTCAAAAAAAAAAAAACAAGCAGAAGAAAAAAAAAAAGCCGGGTATGTGGCGCATGGCTTTAATCCCAGCACTCGGGAGGCAGAGGTAGGAGGATTGCTGTGAATTCGAGGCCAGCCTGAGAATACAGAATGAATTTCAGGTTAGCCTGGGCTAGAGTGAGACCCTACCTCAAAAAAAGAAAAAAGAAAAAGAAGAAGAAGACTGTCTTTTGGGCAGGTCTGGGAGGGTGTTTCCAGGAAGGGTTAATGAGGGGCAAGGCCCTCCTCCCCCAACAAACACACAGAGTAGGAGCCCAGATATAAAGGGGTCCCAGGACAAAGCAGCCCTTATGCCCGCCTCTGCCTGTGCTCCTTGCTGGTGAGCACACAGGCCCCATCGCTGCCGCTGTTGGCTGACATCAGAAGGCACCTTCTCAGCCTTCCTGTGTGGACTGGAGAGCAGCAGCGCTCCAGATCCTCCAGGCCTTCAGTGCCAGATCTAGACTGCTGAGGTGTCTGGCCTCCTGGACCAAGCAGGTACCCCATTCTCCTGCTCCAGCCTGCAGACAGCCATTGCTGGACTGCCTGGCCCACAGCGTAGTAAATGTTCATTCCATCAGCACTGTCTCTCTAGAGAACCCTGACTAATGCGCCAGTCAAGGATGAAATCCCTCAGCCTCCAGGATTCTGGACATGTGTTCTTTGCTTCTATGGCATTGCCACTCACCATCACAACACTTCTTAAATTTCCCCTTTATTATTTATTTATTTAGTTAGTTAGTTAGTTTTTTTTTTTTCCAGCTAGGGTTTCACTCTAGCCCAGGCTGACCTAAAATTCACTATGTAGTCTCATGCTGACCTTGAATTCACAGCGATCCTCCTACCTCTGCCTCCCAAGTGCTGTGATTAAAGGTGTGCACCACCACACCCAGTTCCCTACCGCCCCCTCCCCGCACTTTTTTTTTCAAGGTAAAGTCACACTCTAGCCCAGGCTGACCTGGAATTCATTATGTCATCTCAGGGTGGCCTCAAACTCACGACAATCCTCCTACCTCTGCTTCCCAAATGCTGGAATTAAAGGTGTGAGCCACCATGCCCAGCCCAGCTCCCCTTTTATGTTGACATTATTTTGGACCTCCAGCAAAGTTCTGACTGGTACACAGAACTGCCGTATCCACTGTATACACATGTCCCCTTAATGTCAGAATGTCAGCATTCCAGATTTGTTTAACCCTTTTCTATTTCATGTAAGTAGCCATACTTGCCAATCAGGTGTTTGAGAATTAGTTGAAGCCACAGTCAACCCAACCCTAGATATGTGACAGTGCACACTTCCTAAGAACACAGCATTCCTTTATGCAACCACAGCACTGTAAATTAACTGTGCCAGTAAATGAAGTCATACATTATATATTGTTTCACATCTACATTTGTTCGTAGAGTCTACTTATGTTTACACACAGGTAGATATTGTAAAAAATAAAATAAGTAGGATATAACAATGGCCTATAATTCTACTTACTATTATTATTTAAAATATTTTCATTTATTTGCAAGCAGAGAAAGAGTGAGAGTGTATGGGTTCCGAACTCCAGACACAGCCATTTTGTGCATTTAGCTTTACATGGACACTGGTGAATTAGTCCTGGGCCATCAGACTTTGATAGCAAGTGCCTTTAACTGCTGAGCCATCTTTCCAGCCCTCAATTTATTATTATTAGCCACTACAGATGTGGTTGAACTCAAAATGAACTGAGGTGGGAGTTTTTGTTTGTTTGTTTGGGTTTTTTGGGGGGGAAGGGTTGAGGTAGGGTCTCACTCTAGCCCAGGCTGACCTGGCATTCACTATGTAATCTCAGGGTGGACTCAAACTCATGGCGATCCTCCTACTTCTGCCTCCTGAGTGCTGTGTTTTTTTTGTTTTGTTTTGTAATACTAGTGATTAAACTTAGGACCTCTTGCATGCTAAGCATTCTATCACTAAAGCACATTCCCAGCCCTCACTGGCAGATTCTAGGCAAGTGGTTCAGTGGCTCTACCATAGTTACTTCTCTGCAGACTCTTTAAGTTTTATTTATTTATTTATTTTTTCAAGGTAGGGATCTCACTGTAGTCTGGGATGACCTGGAACTCACTCTGTTGCTCCAGGCTGGCCTGAAACTCCTGGTGATCCTCCTACCTCAGCCTCCTGAGTGTTGGGATTAAAGGCTAGCCTGAGTTTTTAAATTTATTTTTGATCTCACTATGTAGACCAGACTGTCCCTGAATTTGTGCCACCCCTGACCGCTGGGATTCTCGGAGTGTGCCAGGATGCCCGGCTTAGTTTTGCTTTTGCGTCATGGTGCTGGGGTGAAACATGGGTCTTCATACATGTTAAGCATCTACTCACCCATTGAGCAACACTACAACCCTGCCTCTGAAACTGACTTTGAAAAGCATAAAGACTCTCGGAATAGCTTTTCATCACCAAAATGTCATTGAGAAAAAACTCTGTCCCCTTGAGTGGTGTAGTTTCTTTAAAAAAAAAAAAAAAAAAAGCCTTGCTTGTTGTGCTTGGCCACTATTTTGAGTGTTCCTGTCACTTACACACATCCCCCATGTCCTCTCTGGAAAAGGTCCATATGCTGGTGTCCTATGGAGTTCCCTTAACAAGCTCAGCCAAACTGTGAGGTTAACGGGTCCACCAGAACATTCCATGTATAGAAAAGCATTTGGAGAGCGTCTCACACCAGCTCTCCCCTCAGCTCAAAGGGCAGAGAAGAGGGTTCCACAGGGTCCATGTCTTCTGCCACGTGCTCATAGACACCCCTGAGATCTTCATACTGGTCCTCGGGCCAGCGGAGCTCATCAGGGTCCTAGAGGCAAGAAGTGGAGTCAGAGCCACAGAGAGATGCCTTGTGGGACATGACCCAGCTCTGCTTAATCACCTTCCCAGACAGACATGATTTAGGGCTGAGGATACAGCTCAGTGGCAGAGTGCTTGCCTACCATGCATGAGGCCCCGGATTCAAACCCCAGTACCACAAAAAAAAAAAAAAAAAAAAAAAGGCCATTGAAAATTGGGCATGATGGTTCATACTTATAATCCTAGCATGTGGAAGGCTCCTGCTTCAAGTCTGAGGCCAGCTTGAGCTACGTAGTGAGTTCCAGGCTAGCCTGGAGTATATAGTAATGTCCCATCACAAAAGTTTGATTTCTCCTCTTTCTCCATCCCTCCCCACTCTATTTCACTACGTAGCCCAGGTTGGGCTTGAACTTGGAACATCCTGCCTCAGCCTCCTGAGTATTTGAGATTATAAGCATGTGCCACCATGCCTGGCTTTAACTCTCAATTACAAGAAGATTTATCCTACACAGAGAAGAGTGTAACTGTAATACACTCTCCTCACAAACTCCCACCAATGCATCACATAGTTTCCACAGCATCGAGCCTTGCTCATCTTGATCAAAACACCCACCTGCTCATTCTCCATTGCGTTCACTTGAAGCATAAGATTTCATGCCAGGAAAATAATTTTTTTTTTTTTTGGTTTTGCGAGGTAGGGTCTCACTCTGGCCCAGGCTGACCTGGTATTCACTATGTAGTCTCAGAGTGGCCTTGAACTCATGGCACTCCTCCTACCTCTGCCTCCCAAGTGTCGGGATTAGAGGAGTGCACCACCACGCCCGGCTGACAGGAAAATAATTTTTTTAAGTCAGGATCTCATGGAACCCAGGCTGACCTCAAACTCACTATGTAGCCAAGGATGATCTCCCTCCACCTCCCAAGTACTAGTATTCCAAGTGTGCATCACCATACCTGGTTTATGCAATGCTATGGATCGAATCCAGGGCTTTGAGCATTCTAGGTGAACACTTCACCAACTGAGCTACATCCCAGCCCCCAGGGAAATAATTTAAATATTGGGATTATGAAACCTTAAAAGTAACTGAGTCTGGTATGGTGGCACATGCCTTTAATCCCAGCTCTCAGGAGGCAGAGGTAAGAGGATCTCTGTGAGTTTGAGGCCAGCCTGAGACTCCAGGTCAGTCTGGGCTACAGTGAAATCTTACTTCAAAATGAAAAGCTAAGAGTCAGGTATGGGGGTCCAGGCCCAATCTCAACACTTTTGAGACTGAGGCAATAGTATTATCAAGCATTTAGGATAGCCTAGGCTAGAGTGAGACCATGTTTCTAAAAACTAGACAATAACAACAACAAAAGTCCTTATGATATCAGTGATGGCAATTGTGGGATGTGAGTCCTGTACATTTTCAAAACACCTCCCCATCATAGTGGAAGACACCTGGGTGTGATGGCCCACATGTGAACCCCCAGTGCCCCCTGAAGCTGAGGCAGGAAGATTATAAGTTCATGGCCAACATGCTACATAGTGAGATCCTGCCTCAAAAAATAAAATGGGGGGCTGGAGGGATGACTTAGCAGTTAAGGTGCTTGCCTGCAAAGCCTAAGGACCCAGGTTTGATTCTCCAGATCCCACATAAGCCAGATGCACAAGATGGTGCATGTATCTGGAGTTCCTTTGCAGTGGCTAGAGGCTCTGACGTGCCCATGCTCTCTCTCACTCTCCTTCACTTTCTTCCTTTCTCTGTCTCAAATAGATAAATAAAAAATAAAATGGGGGATGAAGATATGACTCAGCAGTTAAGGTGCTTGCCTGCAAAGCCTAATGATGCTGGCTCAACTCCCCAGGACCCACATAAGCCAGATGTACAAAGTGTCACATGCATCTGGAGTTCATTTGCAATGGCTTGTGGCCCTGGTGCAAACCCCCCCATCTCTCTTCTCGTTGTCTCTTTCTTCTTGCAAATAAATAAACATGTAAATAAAATGAAGCTGGGTGTGGTGGCACACACTTTTAATCTCAGCACTTGGAAGACGGATCTAGGAGGATTGCTGTGAGTTTGAGGCCAGTATGGGAATACAGAGTTTCAGGTCAGCCTGGACTAGAGTGAGACCCTGCCAAAAAGGAAACAAAATGGAAAAGAAATAGACCATCTGGGGTGGTCCTTGTTGGGGTGTGCTTTGTTCACGGCCTGGGAGACAAGAGTTGCTTAGCTCAGCAAGCCTTAGAGCAGATTATCCATGAGTCAAATATGGCCCACTGCCTGCCTCGCTTTGCAACACTCAACAGTGAAGAATGGTTGATATTTATAACTTGTTGAGAAAACCAATGAAGGATAATATTTGTAGCATATGAAAAACATGAGAGTCACATCGAAGCGTCCAAATATAAAGTTTTCTTGGCATGCAGCCACGCTCACTTACATGCAGCTCACCCGGCTGTGACCATGTCTGCCTACACCAGCCGAGCCGAGGAGTTCTGTGGAAAACCATATGCCCAGAGAGCCCATGACAGTCCCTCTCCTACCCCTGTGCAGACAAGCAAGTTCTGCCAACCTGCCTGTATGTTCCAGGGCTGTCCGGTCCAGCACCATGGACAGAGTTCCAGTCCCCTTAGTTCTTTGAGGATGGAGTCATAGAAGCTCAGAGACGTGTGGAGGCCATGCAGAAAGTCACTTTTTGTTTTGTTGTTGAGACGGAATCTCACTATGTAGCTTAGGCTGGCCTTGAACACATGACCCTCCAGTCTCAAGGGCTGTGGTTACAAGTGTGAACTGCCACACCCAGCTCGGCAGTTGCCCATTCTGTCCCATCTCTCTTGCTGTGGTGCGGTGGGTAGGTGGATGGACTAAGTGCCTGCCTGCCACTTTCACCAGCCCAGCCACCATCTTATCTCTTCCTTCTGTATTCTCCACCCTCTTCCACGCCCAGCCCAGAGAATGGAGTAGTACTGGCCTCCACTACCTGACCCCGTGGGTGGGCACTGACCCAAGCCTGTCCAAATGGTATATTCTGCTGGGTGTGGTGGCACATCTATACTATTAGCACTTGAGAGATGTGGGCAGGAGAATCAGAGGTTCAAGGTCATCCTCAGATACATAGCAAGTTCAAGGCCTACAGGAGACTGTCTCAAAAAAAAAAAATCCTGGGAAGTAGAGATGGCTTAGTGGTTGAGGCATTTGCCTGCAAAGCCTAAAGACCCAGGTTCAACTCCCCAGGACCCACGTAAGCCAGATGCACAAGGTGGCACATGCGTCTGGAGTTTGTTTGCAGAGGCTAGAGATCCTGGCATGCCCATTCTCTCTCTATATGCCTCCCTCAAATAAATAAATAAATAAATAATACTTTTTTTTAAATCCTGAGGACTGGAGAGATGGCTTAGCACTTAAGGCACTTGCCTACAAAGCCTAAAGACCCAGGCTTGATTCTCCAGGTCCCACGTAAGCCAGATGCACAGGTGGCACATGTGTCTGGAGTTTGTTTGCAGTCGCTAGAGGCCCTGGTGCACCCATTCTCTCTCTCCTCTTCTCCCTCTGTCTCAAATAAAAATAATTAATTTTTTTTAATCCTGAGACTATATAGAGTATATGTAGACCTGGAATTCACTATGTAGCCTCAGGGTGGCCTCAAACTCAAGGCGATCCTCCTACTTCTGCCACCATACCCCACAATTTTTTTTTCTTTTTCCTTTTTTTTTTTTTTCAGTGTCCCGTTTGAGGGAATTTGAACCAGAACCAGCGACCCAGAATCCACCAGCACTGAAGACATGACGCAGGGAGGCCCCCACCAAGAAATGGAGGTTCAACCCGGCAGGCCCGGAGCCCGCTCTCACCAGCCTCCTTCACAGGCGATGCATTTAGGCTGATGCCAAGCTCCAAAAAGCAAAAATAGTTTCTCAAATTGTTCTCTCAGGCTGGATAGATGGCTTAGAGGTTAAGATTCTTGCCTGTGAAGCCTAAGGACTCAAGCTCGACTCCCCAGAACCCACATAAGCCAGCTGCACATGGTGGCACATGCTTCTGAAGTTTTTATGCAGTGGCTAGAGGCCCTGGTATGCCCATTCTCTATCTCATAAATATATATATATACATAATTCTCTCTAGCAGCTTGAAGACAGTGAAATATGGAGTGCCAAGCCAGACTACACTTCCCAGAGCCCTTTGCAGTTAGACATAACCATGTGACCATGTTTTCACCAATTGGAAAAGAGATGTGCTGGGTGTCATTTCTGGGCCTCCACCATACCCTCTTTCCTCCTTTCCCTCCGGCTGATACCCAGTGAACAGGCCCATCCACACAGACACGGACAAGGAATGTGCTGGAAAATGGCAAAGGTTCACAATGGAAAGAACTGTGTGAGAGCCAAATGACCACATGCGGCAGAGCTCAACTCAGGTGGCTGTGAGTGTGTATGCGTGTGTGTGCGAGAGAGGGAGAGGCACGTACGTGGGCGGATGTGTGCATGCACCTGCCACAGCGCAAGTGTGGCAGTCAGAGGAGAAACTGTGGTGTCGGTCTTTGCCTTCCACCTTGCTTGAGGTAGGCTTTCCCGTTCACCACTGTGTTCACCCGGCTACGGAGCCCCTGGGCCTCCAAGGGTTCCCTTGCCTCCTCCTCCCCTCTTCCCATAGAAGTGCTCGGATGAACATGTGAACACCCTGCATCTGGCTGTTCATGTGGGTTCTGAGGATCGGGCTCAGGCACTCGCTTGCGTGGCAAGCTTCTTATCCACAGGGCCACCTTCCCCAGCCTACATTCTTGAGACTGTTGAGACAGGTTGTCGCTGTGTAGCTGAGACAGATCTTGAACTCATATTTCTCCTGCCTCACCTTCCTGAGTGCTGCAGTTTCAGTCCTGCGCCTCCACACGGGGCTCTAGGCGTGTCACGTCACCTCTCTGATCGCTGCTGGAGGTCAGACCTCTTGGTCCTAGCAGCTATCTCACCTAACTGACGCATGCGGTGGCAAGCGGGCGAGTTTCCAGCTCAGACAAGGTGGGACACAGCTCTCCTCACCGTTTGCACTTCATCGTAGAGGGGTCCCCAGGTCCCAGGCAGGCCATATGCTCTCGCCACCTCATCATACAGGTGTCCATGGAAGGCCACATCCTCGTCTCTAATACCTGTGAAGGCTAGAGTTGGGTGTGTTATAGTTTGGACATGAAATGCCTCCCCAAAAGGTTTTGAGGGTCTGTCTGGAGGAAGTAGGTCACTGGGGGGCATGTCCTTGGGGATTTCTTTCTCCTCATTCTGTTTTCTGTCTGCCATGAAGTGAGCAACTCCCTTCCACCTCACACATCCTCTACTGTGATGTTCAAATCAACCATGGATGGAACCAGTTGAAATTATGAGCCCAAATATTTTTTTCTCTCATAATGTTTCCTCTGGCATTTTGGTCATAGTAATACAGACATAACTAATACAGTGGAAGGAAGGATGATCAGGGGATCCGGTCCAGATGACAAGGGTACTTTGAAATGAGGAGCATTCTGGTGTGTTCATGACTCACCTTGGGGGTAAGAACCCTCCTCCAGCATGGGGGGAAGCCGGGGGCGGAAGTCCCTTGTGGCGTGGTAATATGGCTCCACTTCTGCTGTGCTGACCTACCACACACACACCACAAAACCAACATGTAAAGTCTTTTCCAGCCTTTGACTCTCTGGTTCCAGGAAAAGCCAATAATTAACCTGAAGTTAATAGTGGAGTTTGTCAACCCACCCATCAGCGAGGTTGTCCAGCCACCCCCACTCACTGTGGAGCTTTGAGTGTCCCGATCCCCAGTCCACTGGCTCTCCTCATATTCATTCTTGACTCTGTCGTCCTTTGACCTTCCAGGATGGAGGTGTGGATGGCAGCTGGATGTTGACCCGCTACCACCCATCACCCCCAAACCTTCTCCCTCAGAGCCTTCTTTGCATTAAAATATCTGGCTTACCCTGCCTCTGTCTTCTCTGAGATGTCTGAGAGAAACAGGGAAAATGGGTCAGAGACTCCTGCTCAAACCCACCTGGGCCTGGGCAGAGCTTCAGTGCACAGCTTCCCCTCCCCGTGCCCCTGGTCTCCATCCTGGCAGGCGG
Source organism: Dipus sagitta (assembly GCA_036346955.1). Lineage (NCBI taxonomy): Eukaryota > Metazoa > Chordata > Mammalia > Rodentia > Dipodidae > Dipus > Dipus sagitta. The sequence continues at coordinate 1,313,373 of CM070775.1, read as the reverse complement.
AAGACCTCTCCTCACCTTCAGCGAGGCGCCTTAGTCTCCGCTGCCAGAGGAATCCCCCAACACAGGAGGCATTGGACAGCAGCAGAAGACCCCCGACTGCAAACAGCACAGGCAGCAGGGGCAGCCCTAAGGGCCCTGGGGGTGGAAGACGCTCTTTAGTGAGGCCCTAACAGTTAGTGGGAGCTAGACTCCCTGCAAAAGCCTGTCCCTGACTTCCGAGTCAACTTGACTGGATTAGGGTAACCTAGGAGGCCTGTGTGCAACCTGAGCATATTTGAGAAAGAATGTAGAGAATGAATTAATTGAAGTGGAAGGCCTTCACTGAGGTGCTAGGATGACAGGTATGTACCACCACACCCCATTAGCTAGTTCTTTTTAAATTTTTTTTTCTGATTTATTTTTATTTATTTGAGACAGAGAAAGGGACAGAGAGACAGAGAGAGAGAGAGAGAGAGAATGGGCATGCCACGGCCTCTAGCTACTGCAAACGAACTCCAGACACATGTGCCACTGTGTGCATCTGGCTTATGTGGGACCTGAAGAATCAAACCTGGGTCCTCAGGTTTCGCGGGCAAGTGCCTTAACTGCTAAGTCATCTCTCCAGCCCAAGATAATTCTTTTAAAATTAAACTAAATTATACCAGGCATGATGGCTCACACCTGCAATACCAGCACTCAAGAAGCTATGCAAGGCTAGAAAGATGGCTCAGTAGTTAAGACACTTCGCCTGAAAAGCCTAAGGACCCAGGTTCGATTCCTCAGTGCCTACAAAAAGCCAGATGTTAGGTGGTGCATGTGTCTGGAGTTCATTTGCAGTGACTAGAGGCCCTGGTGCACCCATTCTCTCTCTCTATTTGCCTCTTTCTCATAAATAAATAAATAAATAAATAAATAAATAAATACATCGAGAAGTTGAAACAAAAGGATTACCACAAACTCAAGGCCACCCTGGACTAACATACTAAGACCGACCCTATCTCAAAAATGGAAGAAGCTGGGAATGTGGCTCACTGGTAGAGTGCTTGCCTAGCATGCACAAGGCCCTGGGTTTGATCTCCAGGGCTCCACAAGAATGACACTAAATTAGGAACAGAGAAATGAGTTGCTTCAGGCATGCAGAAGAGCCAAAGGTATGGGGAATAGGAGGCGCTCTGTGGTGGGAGCTCCAATAAATCTTAAGCAGCTGTGACCACAAGGGTGGAGATTGGATGAAAAGACCAGAAGGTTCCACCCTCAGAAGGGAGGAGCTCAGGAACGGAGGACTTGCCTGGAGGCTGGACGGTAGGCAGCTGATCTCCTGGTTCTGCAGGAGTCTGGTGCAGCCCTGTGGGTGGATAAGAGAGAAGCACATTAATACCAAGAGTCAGCGAAGCCTGGAGGGCTTCTCAACCTCGTGCTTTTCAGCCCACTTTGAACCTCGTGGAAAGAGGCACAAGGCTTCTTGGGGCTGCTTCAAGGGTCTCCGGAATTGCTGATAATAATGGCCATACGTCAGCAGCAGTTCCATGCTGAAGTCATGCTGGTGAATTATTAATGAGTGCCTTATGGTGTGTGTGCTCCTCTAACCTGAATTATCAATTGGCTGAGTTAATAAACAAAGAGGCTCGTCTCTCGGGATCCCTGGGTAGAGGTGTAAATTGTGAAGTAAGGGATGTTAAAGCAGTGCTTTGTGCTTTGTTTCAAAGACAGTACTGGAATGTTGGGGGGGGGGGTTGCAGGAAGAGGAAAGGACCCTTATTTTCCAAGCAGAAAAAGGCTGTTCTGTTGAGGGAAGACAGTACAAGGGGCTTTAAGGAAGCTTTTTTGGGCAATGTAGGCAGAAAGTAAGAGATAGTTCTTCCACTTGACATGCTTATTTAGCACTGGCCCTGTTCTAAGATTACATCTTTACATATGTTAGCTCACTGAATCCTGTGACTAAATCTGTGAGGAACCCTATTTCTAGCTTGGCATTGTGGCACACTCCTGTAATCCCAGCACTCATACGGCTATGGGAGGAGAATTACCACGAGTTCGAGTTCAAGGCCAGCCTGGGCTACATGGTGAGACCCTGTGTCAATAAACAAAAGATAAAAACGTCCCTCCTTTTCTTTGGTTTTCTGGGGTAGGGTCTTGCTATAGCCCAGGCTGACCTGGAATTCACTACGTAGTCTCAGGATGACTCCAACTTATGCAACTTATGAAGATCCTCCTACCTCTGTCTCCCAGGTGCTGGGACTAAAGGTGTGCATCATCACACCTGACTAAAATACCTTTTAATTTTTTTGTTTTATTTTATCTGTTTATCTATTTCTTTCTTTTTTTAGAGAAAGGCAGACACAGAAAGAGAGAATGGGCGCACCAGGGCCTACAACCACTGCAGACAAACTCCAGAGGCATGTACCACCTTGTGCATCTGGCTTAAGTGGGTCCTGGGGAATTGATCAGTGTCCTTTGGCTTTGCAGGCAAATGCCTTAACCTCAGCCATTTCTCCAGCCCTAAAATACCCCCCCCCACTTCTTTTAAAGCACTTGCCTAAGGCCTCAAAACCAGAAAATGGTGGAAGATAAGGGCTTCCAAATCCTGTGGGGCTAATCCCTAAACTACAGGGCCTGTCAGAATCACAACATACTCACTGGTCAACTTCAGGACTTCTATGCTACACAAGTGCTCTTCAGCTGAGCCAGGGCCCCAGGCCCTCATTGCTGGATTCTAGGCAAGTGCTCTGCCAATAAGTCACTGAGCCAGGGCCCCAGGCCCTCATTGCTGGATTCTAGGCAAGTGCTCTGCCAATAAGTCACTGAGCCAGGGCCCCAGGCCCTCACTGGTGGACTCTAGACAAGCTCTATGATGAGCCACACCCCCAGCCCCTCACTGTGGATTCTAGACAAGTGCTCTACCACTGAGCCACTCCCCCAGCCCCTCACTGTGGATTCTAGACAAGTGCTCTACCACTGAGCCACGCCCCCAGCCCCTCACTGTGGACTCTAGACAAGTGCTCTACCACTGAGCCACGCCCCCAGCCCCTCACTGTGGATTCTAGACAAGCTCTACTGCTGAGCCACACTCTCAGCCCCTCACTGTGGATTCTAGACAAGTGCTCTACCTCTGAGCCACACCACAGCCCCTCACTGTGGATTCTAGACAAGTGCTCTACCACTGAGCCACACCACAGCCCCTCACTGTGGATTCTAGACAAGTGCTCTACCTCTGAGCCACACCCCAGCCCCTCACTGTGGATTCTAGACAAGTGCTCTACCACTGAGCCACACCCCAGCCCCTCACTAGTGGATTCTAGGTAAGTGTTCTACAGCTGAACTATAACCCTAACCTTACAGGTCCTTTTCAAAGAATTTGTTAATTTTATCAAAGTTGCTGAGTTTATTGGCCTTAGATGAAATGTAGATCTTTTCCGAGAACCAGCTGTTTCTTTTCCTTCCTTCCTTGACAGGGTCTCTAGCCCAGGCTGGCCTCAAACACCTTATGTAGTAGAAGATGACTTGAGCTGATCCTCCTACCTGCACCTCCTGAGCGCTGGGATTCTAAGTGTATGCCACTATACCTGGTTTATTCAGTGCTGGGGATGGAACCCAGGGACTCTGCATATGCTAGGCCAGCACTGACTAGCTGGTCACATTCCCAGCTGCTTTGTTTTCTACTTTTGTAAGATAGAAACTTAGAGCATCTGGCTCAGGGCCTCTCTGTCTGATGCAAACAATTCATACTTCAGTTTCCTTCTATACACTACCTTAGCTGCATCCTGAAAATTTTACGGTTTTCATTTTCATGCAGTTAAAACTTTTTGTTTTGTTTTCTGTTTTCCAGGTAGGGTCTTTAGCTCAGGCTGACCTGGAATTCACTCTGTAGTCTCAGGGTGCCCTTGAACTCACCATGATCCTCCTACCTCTGCCTCCCAAGTGCTGGGATTAAAGGCGTGCACCGCCACACCTGGCTTTAAAATTATTTTCTAATCCCCTCCACTCATTAGCCACATCAAGACAGTACAATTTAGTGGCTAAAAGCTGGTCTCTGGAGCTCATTTGCCCAAGTTTCTCCTCTCTTCCTAGCTGTGCGACCTCAATCAATATGCCTGCCTCAACTGTTCCATCGGGAAAAAAACCAACAATACCTGCTTCATTAGCCAACCTGTAAGTTCTCTTTAAAAAGTTCAACCTGGGGCTGGAGAGATGGTTAAGTGGTTAAGGTGTTTGCCTGCAAAACCTAATGAATGGAGTTTGATTCCCCAGTACCCATGTAAAGCCAGATGCACAAAGGGGGTGCATGCATTTGAAGTTCGTTTGCAGCGGCTAGAGGCCCTGATGCACCCATTCTCTCTTTCTCTCTCTGCTTCCAAATAAATAAACTGAAGTTCAGCCTTCCCAAGACTATCTCTTCCCACCTGGGGTGGTGACGGAGACTTGGATCCTCTTGTCAGTGAATCCACTATCCCCCAGGGCATTGCTGGCCAGCAGCCAGACCCTGTATCGAGTAGAAGGCTGCAACCCGGTCAGGGTGAAGGTGGTTGCCTGGGGAGGCAGGACATCCACATAGAGGAACCCAGGAGCCTCTAGCGCTTCATACCTGCATGACAGGACAGTCAGTTCAGCAGTGTCCCAACACCCTGCGCTGCCACCCTTACTTGACGGGGACCCACCTGATGCGGAACCTCTGTGGCAAACCCCCATCAAAGCCAGGCTTCCACTCCAGTCCTACTGAGTGGGGGGTGACACTCACAACCTTCAATCCCAATGGGGGATCAGGGCGGCCTTGGAAGAGAATGATAGGGGAAATAAAGGAAATGAAAAGATTCTAGAAGTTTCCTTCCAGGGCATTCCTAAGAATGACTTGAAATATAGCTGGTTCTCATGACTCATGGTCACTGTACTCAGTAAGTGCACTAGTCTCAGGGTGGCTTCAAACTCACAGTAATCTGTTCTGAGCACAGAGTTTACATATTAGCTCATAACTTTACATTCTCCTGCCTCAGTAGCCCAAGTGCTGGGGTTATAGGTATGTGACACCACACAGGCTTAACCAATCAATTTTTGTTTTATATGTGTTTAGATTGTTTAAACTCACCTCATTGGCATATGTTGTTGATTCACTAACATTGAAAGTGTTGCCAACTGCATTGCAACTTTCCTTCAACACAGAGTGACCAAGCACAAGCATTTTCCCATAAGGTACATCACAGGACATCACAACCACTTTACACTTAAGAACTCTTCCCAGAATGCTAGCTTCCTGCTTGGGGGCCACTTTAAGCCACAAAACTACTAACAAAACGCAAAGGCAAAAACCTACTGGGGCATTAAATCAACCACAGAAAGGACACTTCGTTACAGCGTGACAGCTGGAGTAAGAAGACAAAAGCACTCTCAGCTGAGAACATGTGCACCGGCGACTCTAGTTTTCATCTGTGAAGGACCACAAAAGCACTATGAGTATTGACTGGGGCATCACAAGTAAACTTCAGTGACCAGGTGAATTTGTAAGTAACATATATATAATATAACATTATACACATACACACACATTGTGTTCTTTTATATTCTTTTTTTTTTTTTTTTTTCGAGGTAAGGTCTCACTCTATCCCAGGCTAACATGGAATTCACTATGTAGTCTCAGGGGGTCCTCGAACTCACAGCGATCCTCCTACCTCTGTGCTGGGATTAAAGGCATGCGCCACCACGCCCTGCTAAAGCATGTTCTTTGTAGTGGATTTTTGTTTTTAGAGAGAGAGAATGGGCATGCCAGGGCCTCCAGCCACTGCAAACAAACTCCAGACACATGCGCCACCTTGTGCATCTGGCTTATGTGGGTACTGGGGAATCAAACCTGGGTCCTTAGGTTTCCCAGGCAAGTACTTTAACCACTAAGCCATCTCTCCATCCCTTGAGTTTCATTTTGAGAGGGCAGAATCCTAACCACTAGGTAATCAGGAATGGCATGGGTTTCATTTTGACAGTTGCCCCATCACCCTCTCAGGACACGTGCTCCTGGTGAAAGTGAATCCACTACCAGTGGGAGGCCATGTGATCAGTCCTGGCTACTCAGTGTTGCTTCCCCTGACAAGGTGATTGGTACAGGGATGAGCTGACCTCTGAATGGACTCAGTGAAATTTGATTCTAATATTTCCATAGAGAATCCGAGGCAAGCCTAGGCTGCATAGCAAGACCCTGTCTCAAGAAAACCAACAAAACCAGGGCTGGAGGGATGGCTTAGCAGTTAAGGCATTTGCCTGAAAAGCCAAAAGACCCAAGTTTGATTCCCCAGGATCCATGTTAGCCAGATGCACAAGGGGGTGCATGCATCTGGAGTTCGTTTGCCATGGCTGGAGGCCCTGGTGTGCCCATTCTCTCTCTCTCTCTCTCTCTCTCTGTCACCCTCTTTCTCTGTCAAATAAATAAATAAATAAATAAAAATATTTTTTAAAAAACAACCAAATAAAGTTCTGTCCTCACTCATAAACACCCCTCAGAGGTCAGGAACACTGCCAGGCTGGGACACGGCAGTTTACCCAAGGAGCAGCCCCCCAACACCCTTCCTGCCCTCCTGTCATACTAATGCTGACGAGTTGAATGTTGGTGTGGTCTGAGCCGAGGGCATTGGTGGCCGTGCAAGTGAACAGGGCATAGTCCTGGGCTGCAGAGACGTTGGCAATGGTCAGAAGACTGCTGTGGATGCCCCCTTGGTGGTACGTGTGCTCTGTGTACCTGAAGAGAGGATGCAGTGGGGTCTTATGAGACAAGCGGGACAGGAGACCAGAGTTAGAGGCAGTCCTGCCTAGCTATATCCAGGTTTACCTGGGATCTTGGAGATCCAGAGGAGCCCCATTTTTGGTCCAAGTGAAGATAATGTTTGGGACACCTCGGGCACGGCAGTGGAGGGTGGCAGAACTGGTGCTGTCCCCAGCTGCAGCCACTTTAGTTAGGGGAGTGGGATGATCCACCTGGGGGGCAACTAGGACAGACTGAGGGGTCAACATGAGGTGTGTGGGAGCACCGAGGGCTGTGGGTTTTTGATAATCTTTGAAGTTACCCACATCTGACAACAAGCCGGACCAGCCCTCGGGCCGAGGGTCCCACACCATTGTCCACAATGCACTGATAAGCACCAGCCTGGGCCAGTGTAGCCTGGCGAATCCGCAGATGCCCTGTGGGTCCCTTTGCCATCTGTTCCATGTCATCCAAGCTCATGTCCTCCTCCTCTTCCCCCTAGTATCCCAGGATACAGGAGTTGGCCTCTAGTCTGTTCCTAGATCTATCACTCCCCAGACTATACCCCACTGTAGCCTCATTCTCCAGGTACAATCCTTCACAGAGCTAACAAGAGAAAACACAGCCCATCGAGTCTTCCGTCCAGTTCATGCATTCATCCATCCACCAGCTCAATCACTCATCCGTATCGTCTAAGCACTCATGCTTGAACTATCTACCCAGCTGGGTGTGGTGGCACACTCCTTTAATCCCAGCACTCTGGAGGCAGAGGTAGGAGGACTGTCATGAGTTCAAGATCCCTGAGATTACATAATGAATTCCAGGTCAGCTTGGGCTAGAGGGAGATCCTACCTCAAAAAAACCAAACAAACAAACAAAAAAAGAACTATCTATCCACCAGGCTATCAACCCATCATCTACCCATTTAATGAGACCTTGACCAACATGTTCAAGGTCCTGGGTTCAATTCCCAGAACTATAAAAACACTAACTGGGATAGATATGGTGGTTCATACCTCTAATATAGCACTTGGGAGGAAAAGGCTAGAGGTTCCCAAGGGCAGCCTGGGCTACATAGCCAGCCAGTTTCAGGAAAGCCTAGAGTACATAGCCTTAAAGGCAAACCAACCAACCAACCAACCTCAAGCCAAGCATGGTAGTACACACCTATAATCTCAGCACTTGGGAGGTGTAGGCAAGAGAATCAGGAATTCAAGGTTAGCCTTAGCTACACTGTGACTTTAAGGCCAGCCTGGGCTACATGAGACCCTGCCTCAAAACAAAAGCAAAGAAACAAATCTACCTACTCACCCATTTATATTTCCATCCATTCACTAATTCACCCAAATGTTTCTCTTCCATGTACCCACTTGGCAGCTCTCTACCTATCTACTTCATCTGTTCACTCCTCTATGCCCACACTCATAAATACACGCATATGATTACTTATCTATTCAGTTACCATGTGCCAAGTTATCCATTAATCTACTCATTCATTCATCTTTTTTGTTTGTTTGTTTGTTTTGATTTTGGAGGTATGGTTTCACTCTAGCCCAGGCTGACCTGGAATTCACTCTGTATTCTCAGGGTGGCCTCGAACTCACAGTGATCCTCCTACCTCTGCCTCCCGAGTTCTGGGATTAAAAACGTGGGCCACCACACCTGGCTCATTCATCATTTTCCACAGACCTCTTTCCACTGATATGTATCCATCCATTCATCTAAGTTCCAATCAAATGTATCCTCTCATTCCTCTCACGTGACCATCAAACTATCCATCCATTTATGCATCTTTTCACTCCTGTATCCAAGCAGGTGGCAAGTTACTTAGCCGCATAGCCATCCAACTCTCCCTTCCTCCTTCCTACCTACCCCCTTGCCACTCAATAATCATTACTTCCTGGAGTGTGCCTCAGTCTTTAGGGTTTTACACGGTCACACTGATGTGCCCCCCACTCCCAAGGAGCTCACAGCCAAGAAACTTCACTCCCTAGCCCAACCTCCATTCACTGAAGGCTGGGTCCTTACCAGCCTCTCCCAGCTGAACATCTCTGGAAGGATGGGATTGGCATCAACCGTGCAGACTATGTCCACGGATCCCCCAACATCCACCTCAGTAGGATCCTGAAGGCCACGGATGGTGGGAGCATCTGGTGGGAGATGGGGCCACGGAGAAGGCACTTAGGCCAGGCCAGGCCGTGGGAGAAGAGAGATGGGCAGGAGGGGCGTCTTAGAGGTGCCCAGGAAGGGTGTGGAGGCAGAGCGCCTAGGGTAATGAGGGAGGCTCCCCCTCGGTGATTGTTAGATGGGTGGGGTGGGTTGTTTGAAGGGCGTTGGGGTGGGGCTTCAAGGAGGACTTGGCATCCTAGAGGGAGGGCCTCGTCAGAAAGCCCGTCTCCTTCTTTGTGCATGGACTTCACTTTGGGTCTGTCTAGAGGGTAGAGCAGGGACTTCCAAAATAGGCTCCTAGGGTGGGTGGTTATCCCTGGCTTGTTGAAGCTCCCAACAGGAGACTCCACCAGGTAGGCGTGGTTTCCACGGTAGCGGGGCTCCCCGAGGCCCTACTTTCTCCCTCCGCCACCTCCGGTGTTGACGCAGCTCACAGTGCACGTCCAGCCGCAGCAGCGCCTCGGCGGTGCCCTCGGAGTTCTGACAGTGCAGCTGGTAAATGCCGTCGTCGGCGCGGGTCACGTTCCACAGCTGCAGAGCCCCGCCAGGCAGGATGCGGTGCCGGGGGCCACCAGCTGGGGAAGGCCAGGGTAAGGAGCCTGCAAGGCCGCCCGTCCTGCGCCGGGACCACGCTTCTCCCCATGCCTACTTTCAGCACCTGGGCTGAGGCGGTAGCCGCGGAAGGTCCAGTTGAAGGCCTCGGGGGCCGGGTTGGCGGACACGGACACAGGCAGCAGCGCCTGGCCCTGCTCCACCGCCGTCACCACCAGCACTTGCTCTCCCAGGAACTCCGGTGGGTCTTCAGAGGTGGCAGGCACCCCAGGGAGTCAGGAGTATTGGTAAGGTAGGGTTCCAGAGAGACAAGAGTTGAGATCAGGCTCAAGTTCAAAGGTTAAAGTCAGGGTCAGGACTAGAACCCAGGTTGTGGATATGGTAACTGGGAGAACTGAGGTCAGAAGTAAGGCTCAGGACAGAGGTTAACAGTCAAAGCTGGAAGTAGTGGCACATGCCTGCCTCTAATCCCAGCACTTGGGAGGCAGAGGCAGGAGGAGTGCTGTAAGTTTGAGGCCAGCCTGATCTACACAGCGAGTTGCAGGCCAGCCAGGAATAAATAGCAAGACCTTGTCTCAAGAAAAAAAAATCAGGCTGGAGAGATGGCTTAGTGGTTAAACGCTTGCCTGTGAAGCCAAAGAACCCTGGTTTGAGGCTCGATTCCTCAGTACCCATGTAAGCCAGGTGCACAAGGTGGCACATGCATCTGGAGTTTGTTTGCCGTGGCTGGAGGTCCTGGTGTGCCCATTCTCTCTCTGTCTAGCTCTCTTAAACAAATAAATAAATAAAAATAAACAATTTTTTAAAATTCAAAAACAGGGGCTGGGGAGATGACTCAGTGGTTAAAGGCACTTGCTTGCAAAGCCTGCTTGCCCAGGTTCAATTCCCCAGCCATCCATATCAAACCAGACCCATAAAGTAGCACATGTGTTTGGATTTCATATGCAGTGGCAGGAGGCCTTGGCACACCATTCATTCATTGTCTCTCAATCTCTCTCTCTCTCACACACACACATATAAATAAATATAGTTTTTTTTTTTCATTTTTCAAGGTAGGGTCTTGCTCTAGACCGGTGACCTGAAATTCACTATGTAGTCTCAGGTTGGCCTTGACCTCACAGCAATCCCCCTACCTCTGTCTCCCAAGTGCTAGGATTAAAGGCGTGTGCCACCACACCCAACTAAAAATTAAAAGAAAAATAAAAGAAGCCGAGATCCTGGGCTGCTAGTAAAAGTACTTGAGTTCCAGCCTCGGAATCTACTTTAAAAGCCAGGCGTGGTGGCGCCAGCCAGCACTGCGGAGACGCAGATAGGTGGCTCCCTGGGGCTGCCTGGCCACTCTAGCCTAAGGAGGTGAATTCCAGGCCAGTGACAGACCCTGTGCCAAAAAAAGGGTGGGTGACAGGGCTGAAGGAATGGTTTAGCGGTTAAGGCGTTTGCCTGCAAAGCCAAAGGACCCAGGTTCAGTTCCCCAGGACCCACGTTAGCCAGATGCACAAGGGGGCGCAGGCATTTGGAGTTAGTTTGCAGTGGCTGGAGGCCCTGGCTTGCCCATTCTCTTTCTCTCTCCCTCTTTCTCTCTCAAACAAATAAGTAAATAAAAATAAAATATTTTAAAAAAGGGTCCTCTGGCCTCCACATGCAAGTCAGCACACGTGCATGTACACCAACACACATACACACACACGCACACGCTGAAGTTAAGGTCCAGGTTTTGGACAAAGCTAGAGACCTGGGTTGACGGAGAGAAGGGTCAGGATGGACCTGGTGCCCTTTTAGCGGTCAGGGTAAAGGTTATGAAGGCCAAGACTTGAGGGGTCAAGTGAAGACCTGAGTAGCGCGGGGTCAGGAGGGGGTCAGGGGGAGGCGTCCCAGGCCTGCGCACATACACAGCACGTCGAGGCGGTAGAAGACGCTCACGGTTTCGTGGAGCTCGGCGCTGTGGGCGCGGCAGGTGACGCGGTGGCCGTGGTCGCGCGATGTCACTCGAAGGAAAACGCTCCTGGAGGCGGCGGAGCCTTTGAACGGGGCGCTCCGGGGCGGCGCGGGCACGTCTTCCAGCCTGTGCCCCGGGCCCGGGAGAGAGGGGTCAGCACAGGGCTGGCTAGGGGTGCGGGAGGGTCCAGGACGGATGTGGGCAGGACCAGAGCCCAGGCCGTCCCACTCTCACCTTTCCCCCTCCTTGTCCCAGGACAGGTTGACTGGGGGGTTGCTGCTGATGCTGACGCACGTCAAGTTCAAGGCGTCCCCGGGGCGCAGCACGGACACGTTGGCCAGGATGGTCAAGTTGGTCGGAGGAACTTGGCGGGTTGGAGAGGCGAGGTTCAGGGGCGACGAGGAGGCGGCGGCGGCCTGGTCCACGTCGGCCACCGATCCCGGCTCCACCGCGGCTCCCCAGCCCGCCCCGCGCCCCGCGCCCCGCTCACACTGCACCGCGAGCTGCGTGGACGCGCTGAGCTGGCCAGCCCTGCACGAGAACTTGGCCCTGTTGTCCGACGGACCGATGATCAGCACCAGCTCGCGGGAGAAGGTGCTGCCCGACTTCTCCAGGCTTCCCAGCTGCACGCGCCGCGGCTCCTGAGGCTGTCGCGGCTCCGTCACGGTGCGCGAGTCCTGGGGACCGATGGGGCGGGCTGGGGACCGCGGTGCTCCTGCCCGACCTGCCCCAGACTCCCACAGAACCGGCCTTTGTGTGATGGTCAGCGGGGATCCCCAGCCCTGGTTGTCCCCTCCCTCCTGTGACCCCATCCATGCTTGCCCTGCACACCATGGTCTCCCACCCTGACTCGCTGGCTGCTTACCACCAGCCCCCATCTAACCCACTGTTTATCAAACTGTATGTACCAGGAAACTCCCTTGAAATTCCCAGACCTACATAGGATTCTTTCACTTTTTCCTAGCCTCAGCATATTTTGTTTGTTTCTTTATTTAGCCATAGGGTCTCCTGTAGGCCCTACACAATTACATCCAATTGAAATAGAATTCCACTGTCACTCTTATATTTCCCACTCCTCTCAGGATTTTTAGTGGGGTCCTAGCTTCTCAGGGTTTCCTTCAAAATTTGGAGGAATGTCTTTTAATTTTAATGGAATTTCACTTTCTTATCTAGAAACATCAAAAATAAAATTTAATATTAATGGATGTACAATATTCTGTTGAATTATGATTTTTCCAAAATATCTAGCTTCTTAAAAAAATATCATTGCCTTTCCCCCCTCTAGAACCCCTAGTCTTTCTCCTGAACTCTGAGATTTTCACCTGAACTTTAAAAATATTAATCAAATTATTTGCCTTATATCTAGAGTTGTTAGTCTTGATCCAGAGTTCTTTCTTCTACCCTGGAATTGCTTTCCCAGAAATACCTCCACTATTTTTTTATTTTGTTTTGTTTTGTTTTGTTTTTCGAGGTAGGGTCTCGCTCTAGCTCAGGCTGACCTGGAATTCACTATGTCATCTTAAGGTGGCCACAAACTCAAGGCAATCCTCCTACCTCTGCCTCCCAAGTGCTGGGATTAAAGGTGTATGCCACCACGCCCGGCTACCTCCACTATTTTCTAATAAATAAAAGTTTATTGCAGTACTCAGGTGGTGAAGGCAAGAAGGCTGAAACTTTTAGGCCAGCCTGGGTTACATAATAAGGCCTTGTTTCAATAAATAAATAAATAAATAAATAAATAAATAAATGCAAGAGACTGAGGTAGGAGGATCACCAGGAGTTTGAGGCCAGATTGGGCTATGAAGTGAGTTCTAGGTAAACTTGGGCTAGAGTGAGATCCTACCTCAAAAAAAGGGGGGTGAGGTTGGAAGTTAAAGAGATGGCTTAGCAGTTAAGTCACTTGCCAGCAAAGCCAAAGGACCTAGGTTTGATTCCCCAGTACCCATGTAAAGCCAGATGCACAAGGTGGTACAAGCATCTGGGGTTCCTTTGCAGTGGCTAGAGGCCCTGATATGCCCATTCACTTTTTTTCTCTCTTTCAAATACATAAATAATTTTTTAAAGGGTTGAGGAGCTGGACATGGTGGTACACACCTTTAATCCTGGCACTCCAGAGGCAGAAGTAGGTGGATTGCTATGAGTTTGAGGCCACCCCAAGGCCACATGGTGAATTCCAATTCAGCCTGGGCTGGAGTGAGACCCTAACTTGAAAAACCCAAAAAGGGGGGGGGGCTGGGGAGATTGCTCAGTGGTTAAAGATGCTTACTTGCAAAGCCTGCCTGCTCAGGTTCAATTCCCCAGTACCCACGTAAGAAAGTTGCACATGCATCTGGAATCTGTTTGCTGTGGCAGGAGGCTCTGGCATGTCCATTCCTTCTATCATTCTCTCTCTCTCCCTCTCTCTCTCTCTGTGTGTGTGTGTGTGTGCTTGCAAGTAAATAAAAAAAATTTTTGAAGGCTGGGGAAATAAATAAATAAAAATAAAAATATATTAAAAAGGGCTGAAGAGATAGCTTAGTGGTTAAGGCATTTGCCTGTGAAGCCTAAGGACCCAGGTTCCATTCTCCAGGTCCCACGTAAGCCAGATGTACATGGTGACACATGCATCTGTAGTTCCTTTGCAGTGCCTAGAGGCCCTGGCGCGCCCATTCTCACTCTCTCTCTCCCTCTCTCTGTTTCTAACATATATATATATATATATAGCCAGATTCACAAAGGTGAGGCAAGTGCAAGTTTGCACATGCCCACTAAGTGGTGCAAGTATATGGAGTTTGATTACAGTAGCTGAGGCCCTGGCATGCCAATTCTATCTCTCTTCCTCTGTCTCTCTCACTCTCACTGTCTCTAAAATATAAATAAATAAATAATCTGGGGACTGCTGGGTGTGGTGGCACACACCTTTAATCCCAGCATTTGGGAGGCCGAGATAAGAGGATCGCTGTGAGTTTGAGGCTATCCTGAGACTACATAGTGAATTCCAGGTCAGCTTGAACTAGAGTGAAACCCTACCTTGAAAAAACAACCCCCCCAACTAAAAAGCTGGGGAGATGGCTTAGCAGTTAAAAGCACTTGCTTGCAAAGCCTGCCTGCCCAGGTTCAATTTCTCAGTACCCATGTAAATCCAGATACACAAAGTGGTATGCATCTGAAGTTTGTAGTGGTAAGCAGCCTTGGTGCCCCTGTTCATTCCCTCTCTTCCTCTCTCTCTCCCTCTCTCTCTTTCTCTTTCTCTCTAGTTATGAAATAAATATCTTTTAAAAAGAGAAAGAAAGGAATGAAAGAAAGAAAATAGGAAGGAACCAGGTGTGGTGGTGCATGCCTTCAATCCCAGCACTCAGGAGGCAGAGGTAGGAGAATCACTGTGAGTTCAAGGCCAGCCTGGGACTACAGAATGAATTCCAGGTCAGAGTGAAACCCTACCTCAAAAAAAAAAAAAAAAAAAAAAAAAAGGACTGGAGAGATGGCTTAGCAGTTAAGGTGCTTGCCTGTGAAGCCTAAGGACCCAGGTTCTACTCTCCAGATTCCACGTTAGCCAGAAGCATAAAGGTGAGGCAAGCTCAAGGTCGCACGTGCCCACTAGATGGCACAAGCATCTGGAGTTTTATTTCAGTGGCTGAGGCCCTGGCATGCCAGTTCTCTATCTCTCCTCTCTCTTTTGCTTGCTCTATCTAAAAAAAGAAAGAAGAAAGAAATAGAAAGGGAGGGAGGAAGAAAATGAGGGAAGGAAAGTGTCCTTGTTTGTTACCCACCTTGTACCACGTGAGGGAGGGGTCTGGATTGCCCCCAATGGCCAAACACACCAGCCTCACCCGGGTTCCAGTCCGGATGTACTGCCCCGCTGGGGGTCCCTCAATCCATAGCTTCTGAGCCGGATCTAGTGGGGAAAAGTAGACAAGAGAGTGACTTTTATCTGGGTGGAAGCCTCAGAAATCTGGGGTCTTCTTGAGCTAGGGTAAGGGCTCACATTTCACATTCAAGGTGAGTGACTTCCTGAAGGTGTCCTTGCTGAAGGCGTCACTGAAGGCTTCACAAGTGAGGGATAAGCCGTTGTCTTCCCTCCGCACCAAGAAGGTCAGGTTGGACATGGAGATGTGGCCACCGTACAGGCCCTATCAGGGTGTGCACGTTAGGCTTGGGGATTGAGGCACCTCCACCCATGATACCAGAGGCCCAAGTCTACCCCAGACCCCAGCAGGGACAAACGAAGCATCCCCACCCCCTCCTCTGTCAGTCCAGGAGTCAAGGCTCCTCAAGGACCAAAGCTTCCATCAGACCCTAATTGCTCTGTGCCTCTCACATCCAGGACTGTCTCATCGGTGGGCAGCAGCTGCCGCCCACCCAGCCACCACCGCAGCAGGACCCGTGGGCGACTGGATTTGGTAATGCAGCAGAGAGTCACATTCTTGTTCTCAGACTGCGATGTGGATCCCAGGATGGTGATGGCGCTCGGGGGAACTGCAGACAGGGTGGAGGAGAGACAGGGCTGGCGGACGGGGAAGGGGAGTGGCTGGCAATGAGGTCTTTGGCATCAGATAGGTTTGATTTGGAGCATAGGTGTTCTCAGAGGTACAGACTGAGAGATGAAGAACAGGACTCACAGGTGACCTGCAGCGTGATGCTTTGTTCCTGGACATCCGAAGATATGCTGTTGGAGGACTCACAGCTGAGCCGAGCCCCGTGATCCTCCGGGCGTATGGTCATCACCAGCACACTGCGGGCCATGGCCTGGGCATGCTCCGTGCCCCATGCTATGGACACTGGTTGGCCATTCTGGACAAGGGATGGGCCAAGACCAGCTCTCTCTACACCCCTGCTAGCCCCAACCCTCACCTCTCTCTCTCTCCACCCTCCATGCTGGCCTCACCCTCACCTTCATCCACTGCAGTGTGGCTGGTGGGTTTCCTCCTCGGGCTGTACACAGCAGCTCCAGGCTCTGACCTGCCCTCACATGTCCCTTGTCTAGCCCTGGCCAATCAATGACAGGAGGTCCTGGGGGGACTAGGGAATAGAGGTCACTCAGTGGGCATGGGGAGCTCACCCACTCTTTCTAGGCCCTCTAACCTGGCTCTGAATTCCTCGGAAGTTCCATGTTTCGCCCTTAAGGCTTGCTTTCATTTTTGGTTCTAGGGATGAAACCCAGTACATCCTAGACACGTACTCTCCAGAGCTACATCCACAGTCCTTGCTTTTTTCCTCTACACAGCCCAGGCAGACCCAAACTCGTGCTCTTTCTGACTCCATCTTCCAAGTGCGCAAATTACAGACATGCACTGCCACACCAGGTGTCACTGTCTGAATTTCCTATAATCCCTACGTTTCCCCTGGCACCCCCAACTCCTGCTTCCTATTCTCAGTGCCCTCAACTGCCACCTTTCTTCACTTACACAGAATATTCATAGTGACTGAGGCCTTGATGGGAGTGTCCAAAGCTGGGCTGAATGCCTCACAGACTAGTAACTGCCCATTATCGGAGCTCTGAGGTGTCACCCTGGGATGGAAGTTGGAGTTCTGGAGTCAGAGTCATCATGTGAAATTTAGGGAGTCAGGGTGGAGATGTGAGGATCCCAGGTCCCTATACCTGTGCCTAAGTCTCCAGATTGAGTTCTCCTAAGTGACAGAGTCCCGTGAGAGAGATGTGGTGGCTCAGCAGAGAGAAGTGGGGCCCAGAGGGCCATACCTGACCTAAGTCTTGGGTTCCCATGAAGAAGTTGTGAGTGTCTGGGTGAAGAGTTGGCTCCCAGGCATCCATATACACCCCAAGCTTCTGGGCTTGAATCCTGGGCTAGGGATCTCTTGAAGGGAAAGCTGAGGATCAGAGTGGGGAGGGACCCCCAACTTGCATACCTGGCCGTAGCCTCTGTGGTGAAGAGCTTCTCCTGGGACCCTTCATTCACGTTAGCAGAGACACTGGACACAATTTTTCCACCTTAGGGAGAAGAGTGCTGGAGGGAGGGGTGCTGGGTTCCCTCCAAGGTAGACCCGGGAGCATCACCCGGAAGTCCTCAGGGTGGACTTCCTCTTGGTTGTATAGGACAACACTCACTCTGGAGGAAGGTGATGTCAGGTGCTGGCTTTGCATCCCCAGACACACAGGCGACCTCGTACTCCTGCCCAGCTACCCAATGGACTGTGCTCCCTGCCTCAGGGGTCAGATGAAGCACCCTGGGGGGGACTGGTAAGAAGGAGTTTGAGGTGAGCCTCCTTCTCCAAGAAGGACATGAGGACCCACGCTGTTTCCCTTGCTTGGGAAATGATCCCTACCCAAAACCTGACTGGAGAGCTCGCACCTCTGTGATTAGGGGAAAGAGAGGCCTGGAAACCCAGAATGGTGCAGCCCGGAGGAGGCAGGGGTTCTCATCCATACCTAGAATGGTGAGGATCACTCTGGGCGACACAAGCTCAGGGCCCATCTCTGAGCGGCCAACCTGGCACTCATACGATGCATCGTCACTGAGGTCACAGGCTTCAATGTGCAGGTGGAATTCACCTGGAAGTGGGGCTCCCAAGGTCAGGGCCACAGCCTCTGCTGGTGGCTTGGGGTCTCAGGCTCTAATTTCCTACCGTTAGCAGGATTTCCTTCCAGGTGGTATCTTGGGAAACCTGGGATCTCAGGGTTGGGGCCTAGAAGTAGCCCGTCCTTTGCCCACTGTACCACACTGTCAGGGGCACTGACACCGCACCGCAGCTCAACTTTGGTCCCTTCGACTGCTGTCAGGTTTTCAGGCGTAGCCCAAAAACCTCTAGGAGTTGAGGCAGATATTGGAGACTGGGCCAGGCCTGGGGACACAAGGAGGTCAGCAGGGAATGGCAGGGATACTCTGGGGAACAAAGGTGGGAGAGGAGTTCCAGCATCCCACTCACCTGAGGTCAGCAGTCCCAGGAACAGCAGGGGAGCCTGGATGGGGGTCCTCAGGGCCATTTCATTCCCTCTGACCCTGGCTCTCATAGTGTCCGTTGTCTGTCACCTGAATCAATCTGCTGTGGTCTCGGTCTGGGTCTCTTTTCCTGTTGGTCTCTTGCTTTTCTTTTGGTCTCTTTTTCTGTTAAACTTCTTTCTGTTTTTCTATCTTCCTAGGAGTCTGCCATTATCTCTGACTCTCTCCAAGTCTTCTCTGTTCTAACCTTGCCTTTCCGTCTCTTTCTCTTCTTGTCCAAGATTATTTCTCTCTGAGTCCCCAAGCCTGATTTGTTCTATCTCTCTTTTTTCTCTCTGTCCCTCCCTCCCTACCGCTCTAGCTTCTGTTTCTGTTTCTTCTCTCCTACTGCCCACTGCCCCTCTCTCCTTTCACTACTCACAGCCCCTCAAGGAGGAGCCGCTGCTCTGGATCCCACAGGCCTCACGTGAGCCAATGTGGTTAGTGGCAGTGTTGAGTTGGTCCTTGGACCCAGCCTGAGCACACCCTCACACTGCTTCCTCCCCTGGATCCTCCCCAAATACAGCAATGAAATCCCCTGTCAGCACATGCCAGGAACATTCTTCAGTCCCTCCCCAGATCCCTGTCACCCTGGGACAGCGAACCTGGAACTATCTCCCAGCTCAGCATGGGAAGCAGAGAACTGGGCCTGTGTGGGCAGAAAGGACTCCTCCACTTTTCCCAGCCCAGATACATGACCTTGGCAAGTCCCTTTCTTCCCTCGATGGCATCAGGCATATCTACTAGAGAGGGTGCAAGAGTGTGTGAGAAATTGTGGGAGTGTGGGAGAGAGTGAAGCCATCTGTGTGTGAAGGGGGAGGGGGAGTCATGTGATCTGTGCAAGCAGGGTGGGAGTACAAGTCTACCAGACCTTGGTATGTGTGTAGGGATCAATCCAGGTCCAGAATGATAGGGGCATGAAGGGTGGGGTCCCCACGGCGAGGGAGTGCCCACCCAGTTGGTGTCTGGGAACTGCAAGGCCTGAGTCCAAGGGCCCTTTCTCATCATCTCCACCTCCACCTCCTCTGTCTCTCCTTCTCTAACCATCTGGATTTATCTTCCTACCTTCCTATTGTCCATTTCTTTGAGCTGACAAACACACACACACACACTCTCCCTCTCCCTCCTCATTCTTGTCACTCCTGTTTCCCCACACACCAGGAACTCAACAAATATCTCTTCTCAGATATTCAGTCTCTGTCTGTGCCTTTCTCATTCGTTTCTCTAGCTTGGAGTCCTGCTTCTTATCCCTGAATTTTATAACCATATGCTGGCTGGTCTGCGTACACTCACATGGGATAAGCTCCTTCTGCCTGCTTATCTCCTGCAGGAATTGCAACTGTTTCATCGCACCCCCTTCCCGTGACCCCCCCTCTGCTCCTGCTCCAGGAAGCAGTGGAGGCATCTGGCCTGAGCATCCAGCAGCTCCGCGCTGGATCTGCCTCTCTGTTCTTTCTCTCCCACTCCCCACTATTGACTCCATGCCCTCCCTTTTCCAACTCCCTTCCCATCCCTCCTGGGATAATGGCCCGGATACAGTTCTTCGGAAGGAGTATGTCATGGGGCCTTCGCCAGGTGGTGTCCCTAAGGGCTAGGGTGTAGAGCTGACAGCTGCCTGGATCTTTAATTAGCGCAAGCCTTCTAGCCTTTACCTTGGCTGTTTTCCTTCTCCCAGTGCTCTAGGGACCTCAGGGCTCCCCAGTTTTCCATGCTTGTTCCACTGCCCACCCACTCACCCCCCAGTGCCAAGAAGGGGACGCAATGTCAGGTGTCTGGAAAAACAGCGTCATCACCTGACTTGGTCCCCAAGACTCAGGATTCCTCCCAACCCCCTCCCCCAGCTCAGACTCTGGATCCACTACACGGAAGCCAGTAATACAGGCACAGCATCCCCCCCCAAACTAGGCATCGAGCCCCAGGACCTTCCTCTCGCAGGCACAGATGTTCGGGTCCTTAGTCCTTCTTTGCAAAGACACGAGAGTCCAGGTTTCCAATTCTCCCCCTTCCTACTCCCCCCATAGGACTTAGGACAGATGTTCGCTGTCTGTCGATTTTCAAATCCTCCTGGGCCAGTGGGGGTAGGTGGGAAAGAGATTGGTGGTTAAATCCACTAAGACTTAAGACCAGATATTCTGAACCTGGCCCAACTGTACCACCCTGCAGACCTCCAGACACCCAGGGTTGAGGCCCTCCAACTCCAAGCCCCTGCCATTTAGGAATTCAGGAGGCAGGAATCTCAACCCTCAATGCGGACCAGCAGTTCTCACAGGCCCAGGAATGTCAGACCCGGGGTCCCAGTCCCCCCCCCCCTCCACCCACCAGACCCTGCGGTAGACTCAGTGTCCCTCCCACCTGCCCTGCCAGCTGCGCAGCGTGGGAACGCCCCGGCTGGGCAGCATGGAGCTGTCAGGACAAGCTGCGCGGTTCCCAGCCTCGCTGCCCGCCGAGCCCCGGACCCGCCGCCTCCCAGCCGTCTCCCGGCAACCGGCGCAGGGGGCCCCGCGGGCGGACCGCGCCTGCAGGGTCCTGGGAAAGGAAGGGAGACGCCCGGATTCCCGGGTTTGCGAGGGGCGAGCTGCCGTTTGCAGCGGTATCAAGGCAGCAGAGGGATGTTTGAGAAGTGGGGGGGGGGCTAAACCCCCTTCTTCAGGGCCCCCACATAGCCCTCGGGCACCGGATGTCCTCTCCCCGACCCGCAGACCTTCGGGAGCCTGGGCCCCGCCTCCCCAGGGCGCGGAAACTGGCGAGGCCCCAGGGGCTCCCCATTTATAGCTGGTTTTCCACTCGGCACAGTCCCTCCGCGACCCAGGCTGAGCAAGTTTCTTCCACTCCCCCTCCCTCCGCATCCCGGCCTCCCCCATCAGCCCACAGGGCGCAGGTGTCCAGCCTGGGCGGGAACCCCTCCTTGGACTCAGGTGTTCGGGCTCCCACATCCCCAATTGGCGTGGGGCGCGCGCTTACTGCGCGGACCCCACCCTGGGGGGCCCCCATTCATTCTCGTCCCGGCCGCCCGGGAGTTTCTCAATGGGAAGAGGGCGGGGCGAGCGGACCCCGCCTCCCCGGCCTCCCGCAGACCGCCCGGGCGCGCGACCTGCTGCCGAGCTCCGGAGGCTGCGGGTGAGCTAGAATAGAAGACCCCCCCACCCCCGGGCCGGAGACAGGAGACCTGCAGCCTGGGACAAGAGTGGAGGGTGAAGGGGACTCCGGTCCAGCGAGGTGAGACGTGCGCAGCGGACGAAGTTGGAGGGCAACCAACTTCGGAGGGACACGCGCAGCCACGATGCTCGTCCCCGCCCTCCTCGCCCTCTCCTTCTGCTTCAGGGGGCGTGCAGGTACCGCTCTCGGCTTTGGCTCGCGGCTGTTTTGTTAGGTTGGGGTCTCGCAAAGCTGGGTCTGGGAGAGGAGAGGTGAAGCCTGTGTTTCCGAGTCTGAGGAAAGAGGGTTGGAGACTGGACCGCTGGGTCCTGAATGAGGGACTTCTTGACTGTGCCTTCTCTAGGCCCTTCGCCCCGTTTCCTGCAACAGCCGGAGGACCTGGTGGTGCTGCTGGGGCAGGAGGCTCGGCTGCCCTGTGCTCTGGGCGCGTACAGGGGGCTTGTGCAGTGGACCAAGGATGGACTGGCTCTAGGGGGCGAAAGGGACCTGCCAGGTGAGCCTGACCTCTACTCAGGGAGGGGCTGGCACCAGAGTGGGGCTGCTGGCCTTGGGCTGTGTCTGAGGTTTCTGTCATGAGGTTTTCAACTTTGGGAGACTGACGGGCTGAGGCGACTGGAGTCCTGGGCTTTGAGTTGATTCTTTCTTTGGGAACTGACACTTTGCTCCTCAATAGCAGCCGTGTAATTAATGCTCAGATCATTGTCAGCCCTGTCCTTTATTACTTTCCCGATCACAGTCCAAAAGCAGTGTCTAATCTGATTTTTGTTTGTTTTGTTTTTGAGATAGGGTCTTGCTATGCAATTGGGGCTGGCCTCAAACGCAAAATCCTTCTGCCTCAGCCTCTCCAGTGCCGAGGTAATAGGCAGGCACCGCCCACACTTGGCTTAACCCATTTTTTTTTTTATCGTAATCATCTTGTATTCCTTTCTGACTTTATTATCCCCAAATTTGCAGTGGATCTAAATTGTCAGGAGGTTAGAGTCTCTCTGGACTAAACACACACTTTTTAATAGTATTTTACCATGGAAGGTGCGGACCTTTTTTTTTTCTGGTGTGGGTACAAAGACCTGAGACTGGGAGCTCAGGACCATGGTGTCGCTGTGTACAGGGTGGCCCCGGTACTGGATATCAGGGAGTGCAGCCAGTGGCCAGCACGACCTCCACATTAAGCCTGTGGAGCTGGAGGATGAGGCATCATATGAATGCCAGGCGTCCCAAGCAGGCCTCCGATCGCGACCAGCCCGAATACGCGTGCTGGGTGAGGACCCAGCTCACTTTGCTTTGCAAACGGGGGAGGGGAGGAGGCAGCCAGTACTAGCTGGGGGTAGCAGAGTCTAAGAAACCCCGGGGGGGGGGGTGGTTGGAGCTGAGAGAATGGGAGCTCTGCTCCTGAGGATCCTGTTCTGATCCAAGATCTCCCATGCAGTACCTCCAGAAGCCCCCCAGGTGCTGGGTGGCCCCTCTGTGTCCTTGACCGTTGGAGTTCCAGGGAATCTGACCTGTAGGAGCCAAGGGGATGCCCGCCCTGCTCCTGAGCTGCTGTGGTTCCGAGATGGAATCCGGCTGGATGGGACCACTTTCCACCAGGTCAGGCCAAATCCCTTTCCAGTCCTTGCCCATTCAGTGAAACGTGGGGTCCACTCTGATCACAGGGCCCATCTAGAGAAGACAGAGGAAGACAGGCATTCAGAGGTTGGGACCCTTGGAATGTGCATGGCTCGGTCACTTGCTAATTGATTAAGCTTAAATATGTTATTTACTTATGCAATAGGGATAGTAGTATATACTCAATATGGTAACAGTAAGGATTAAATAAAATAATACACGTTAATGTGTATAGATGTCCTATACATAGTAAGCACTACTGTATTAAGAGGCAGATGAAATCATTGTTATTGCCCCATGTGTTGGTGAGGTGGGAGGATGTCTCGTTCAAGGCCAGCCTGGGCGGCTACAGAGGAAGACCCTGTCTCAAAGAAGAAGAGGAGGAGGAGGGGGAGGAGGAGGATCTGGAAGAGGAAAAGGAGTTGGGAGAGGGAAATCATTACTATCTATCACTTCCAGACCTTGCTGAAAGAAAGCACCACTGGGTCGGTGGAGAGCATTTTATTCCTGACCCCTTCGAGTCATGATGATGGAGCCACCTTGATCTGCAGAGCCAGGAGCCAGGCCCTGCCCACAGGGAGGGACACGGCTGTCACGTTGAGCCTCCAGTGTGAGTGCAGCTGGGCGTGGGAAAGACCCGGGTGGGGCCTGAACTCCTTGACCTGACACAGCAGAAGACAGAAGGATCTGGAAGCCCAGGCTCTGGGCTCAGAGGGAAGAAGGAACTAAACACCCACATCCCTGGGCAGAGGAGTGGACACTGGGCTACAATGGATGTCTTCTAGGTCTACCAACACTAATAGTTGACCACTCTCACAGACCCTCCAGTAGTGACTCTGTCTGCGGAACCCCAGACTGTGCAGGAGGGAGAGAAGGTCACTTTCCGGTGTCAGGCCACGGCCCAGCCTCCTGTCACGGGCTACAGGTGAGGAGAAAGACCACCTCTCCCTCCAGCCAGGTGCACAGGTTTGGAGACAAGAGCTAGGACACTAACGTCACCACCACCTTTCCAGGTGGGCCAAGGGGGGCTCTCCGGTGCTCGGGGCCCGCGGGCCCAGGTTGGAGGTAGTGGCAGACCCCTCATTCCTGACAGAGCCCGTGTCCTGCGAGGTCAGCAACGCGGTGGGAAGTGCCAACCGCAGCACGGCGCTGGACGTGCAGTGTGAGCAGGGGGCGGGGCATGGGCGGGGCAGGGAGTGGCGTGCCCGGATGGACGGGGCGGAGGCCGTGAGGCTGGAGGGGGCGGGGCGGGGCGGGGCCTGGCTGTGCACATCAATACCAAAGTGAGGCAGTGTGGGCGTGGACAATTAGTGCCCTGGGGGTGTGGTGGACCAAGGTAATACACCGAGACTTTAAAAAAAAATTATTATTTTTATTAATTTATTTGGGGGAGAGAGAGAGGGAGAGGGAATGGGCACACCAGGGCAAACGAACTCCAGAACTCCAGAGGCCTGTGCCACCTTTTGCAGCTGGCTTACGTGGGTCCTGGGGAATTGAACCAGGGTCCTTTAGCTTTGCAGGCACGAGCCTTAACCGCTAAGCCATCCCTCCAGCCACCGAGACTTCTGAGTGTTTTAGAGAGACTGGTCCTGACTCCAGGGCTCCTTCCGCCCCACTCCTCTCTCCAGTTGGGCCGATTCTACAAGCAAAGCCGGAGCCGGTGTTCGTGGATGTGGGCCAAGACGCCACCTTCATCTGTGCGTGGCGCGGGAACCCACTCCCACGGGTGACATGGACCCGCCGCGGTGGCGCGCAGGTGAAGCCCGATCTGGAGACCTGTGACTGTGACTGTGACTGGAAGCGGCCAGGGTGAAGTCCCATCTCTGATGCCCCTTTGCTGTGCCAGGTGCTGAGCTCTGGACCCACGCTGCGTCTTTCGTCAGTAAGGCCAGAAGATGCCGGGGACTACCTGTGCAGAGCTGAACCCAGGTCTCTGGGCCTGGGGGGCGGAACCGCCGAGGCGAGGCTGACCGTGAACGGTGAGAAAGCCCCGCATCGCAGGAAACCTCGAAGGTCCTGGGACGAAAAGTGGGTATGGGCTGGGGAGATGCCTCGGTGGTTAAAGGTGCTTGATTGAAAAGCCTGACAGCCTGGGTTCAATTCCCCAGCACCTACGTAAAGCCAGATGCTCAAAGTGCATGCATCTGTCATTTGCAGTGGCAGGAGGCCCTGGTGCACCCGTACTCACTTTGTTTGTGCCTGCTTCTTTCTCTCCATCTCTCTCTCTCTCATAAATAAATAAATAAATAAATAGATAGATAGATAGATAGATAAATAAAATTTTTAAAAGAAATGGGCAGAGGGCGCATGACCTGCTTGGTTGGGATGAGTAGACAGTGCCCAGGCCTGGCCTTGTTTTATTCTGAACTGGCTTTGGGAATGTGGACACCTCACCTGAGTGACCCCTGGCTTCCATTCCAGCTCCCCCAGTAGTAACCGCCCTGCACTCTGGGCCTGCCTTCCTGAGGGGCCCAGCTCGCCTCCAGTGTGCAGTGTTTGCCTCTCCCACCCCAGACTCTGTGGTAAGGAAAAGTCCCCCCACTATGACCCAGCCATGACCCTCGAAACTGAGGCCGGCCTCACTTGTCCCAGCACCCCACACTGCCCCTTCCTTACCCCAGTCTACTCATTTTCTGTTTGTCTGTTTTGTTTTGTTGAGGTAGGGGCACACTCTAGCCCAGGCTGAACTGGAATTCACTATGTAGTCTCACGGTGGCCTCAAACTCACAGTGATCTGTCTCCACAGTGTGAGCGCTGGGATTAAAGGTGTGCACCACCACAACTGGCCAGTCTACTCATTGATCCGCCCTCCTTCCTTCCTGTCCTCAGGTCTGGTCTTGGGATGAGGGCTTCCTGGAAACAGGGTCAAGAGGCAGGTTCCTGGTGGAGACCTTCACAGCCCCAGAGGTCCAGGGAGAAGAGGGTCCAGGCCTGATCTCCGTGCTTCACATTTCTGGAACCCAGGAGTCAGACTTCACCAGGGCCTTCAATTGCAGTGCACGGAACCGGTTGGGTGAGGCAGGAGCCCAGCTCTTCCTGGGCAGAAGAGGTGAGACACTGACCCCAAGTCCATACAGATGCAGTTATCTGTAGGTTAAGGCTACCAAACTATAAGGTCCTTAAATATAGAGATTCCCCAAAGTCGGGAATCTAAATTGTCTTCTTAAGACCCCCCCCAAAAAAAAAACAATAAATTCCCTCAGATACAGAATCCTGAACACAAAGACCAGTTACTTAAGAACCTCCAAAGAAACGAACCTACAAATGTGGGAAATTATAAAAGACCCTCAAATTCTAAGGCTCTCTAAAGCCTGAACTTCAATTAATTAACTTATTATTGTTGTTGGTTTTCTTTGACATAGGGTGTTACATGTAGCCCAGGCTGACCTTGTACTATCAACAATCCTCCTGCCTCAACCTCCCAACTGTTGGAATTACCACTGTGTGACACCACACCCACCTGTCAAAGGGTTTTAAACTCACTTTCAAATATCTGGAACCCCAAACTCATGGGTCTTTAAACCCTAAACTGGGGACAGTACAAACCTGGGGAATTTCCAGACTTGGTGACCTATCAAACCCAAGGATCCTGAACCCGAGCCCTGGGCTCTAGTTCTCCTGTTATCCCCCAGTCTGTAGATCAGCCTTCTCAGGGCTCCCCTTCTGCTTCTTACAGACCTGCTGCCCACTGTGCGGATTGTGGCTGGAGCGGCTGCTGCGGCCACCACTCTCCTTATGGTCATCACTGCGGTGGTCCTCTGCTGCTGGCGTCACAGCAAGGGTCAGTATCCTGAGCCCCCCACCAACTCCCACATCTCCATCTTCACTCATGCCCTGTCCACTCCCTAACTTTCCACAGGCCTTGGCTCACCTCAGGCTCTGGTTCCCTCCTTAGCCTCGATCTTCTCAGGTCACACCGTCCCCACCCTACATCATCATGGCCAGGATCCTCATTGGTTTCCAGCCTCTCCGTCCTCATAAACCCTGACCCCACCCATCTCTTGCCTCCGCTTCCCATTGCCCCATCTCAGCCCTTCTCCAAGCAAAAGAAACTGGTGAGTATCCCAGGAAGTAGTGGTGGCTCCACTTCCCGTGGCCCTGAGGAGGAGACAGGCAGCAGTGAGGACCAGGTAAGATGTGGTGTCCAGACCTGATTGTGCTTCCAGACCCAAGTAATAACCTAGTCCAGCCAAGCCTCAGACTCAGATGTAGTCCCAAGTCTGTGACACGCCCCCCCCCCCAACACAAATAGCCCTACAACTCCAAATACGCCCTGGGCCCAATTATTATCTAGGCTCATTGTGTTCCCATAGCCTTCTTTATTGCCCTAAATCAATCCCTCAGGTCCATCTTCCCAAGTCACCCTTCCAAAGGCAGACTTAGATGGTGTCTGGGGCGGGAGGATCTTCCAGCCACTCCTGTACACTACTTTCCCTACCCCAGGGCCCCACTGTGCACACAGACCACAGGGACTTGATTCTGGATGAGGAAGGAGCACTGGAGACTAAGGTGAGCACTGGCAGGCAGAGAAGCCTCCCCACTTCTTTTTCCCCCTCTTTTGGCATGTGTGTGGTGTATGTGTGTCTGCATGTTCATGTGTGTGGGCACATGTGTGGAGGTGCTAGTGAACATGTATGTACATGTATGTGGAGGTTAGAGATCAACATCAGGTGTCAAAAGCCACTCTCCAGCTTAATTTTTTTAAAAATATTTTACTTGCAAACAGAGAGAGAGACAGAAAAAAGAGAGACAGACACACACACAGAGAATAGCCATGCCTGGGCCTCTAGCCACTGCAAATGAACTCCAGACACATGCACCACTTTGTGCATCTGGCTTTACATGGGTACAGAGGAATTGAACCCAGGCTGTTAGGCTTTGCAGGCAAGTGCCTTACCTGCTGATCCATCTCTCCAGCCCTCTGTCTTAATATTTTTTTAATCATTATTTAGTTATTTATTAGATACAGAGGGACAGAAGGAGAGAGAGAGAGAGGAGGGAGAATGGGCACACCAGGGCCTCTAGCCACTGCAAACAAACTCCAAATGCATGTGCCACGATGTGCATCTGGCTAACAAGGGACCTGGAGAATCGAACCTGGGTCCTTAGGCTTCGCAGGCAAGTGCCTTAACCGCTAAGCCATCTCTCCATCCCTGTCTTAATATTTTGAAATGGGGTGTCTCACTGAACCTAGAGCTCAGCCAGTTCAGCTGGCCTAACCAG
Organism: Dipus sagitta; assembly: GCA_036346955.1. Classification (NCBI taxonomy): domain Eukaryota; kingdom Metazoa; phylum Chordata; class Mammalia; order Rodentia; family Dipodidae; genus Dipus; species Dipus sagitta. The sequence goes on along the minus strand of CM070775.1, from coordinate 1,285,118 downwards.
CTAGCGAGCAAACCTTAGGGATCTGCCTGCTTCCACCTCCCTAGCACTGGGGTTTCAGACACGTACCACTGAGCCTGGCATCTTATGTGGCTGCTGGTGATCGGAATTCAGGTCCTCATGCTTATGCAGCAAGCACTTTACCCACCGAGCCATGTCCCCATCCCTTTTCTGTCATTTAGTGAGGCAGGGTCTTACACTGCAGCTCAAGGTAGCCTGGAGCTCACCAAACACTCCTTCAAGTCCTAGCGTGACCTGTTTTCCTTTACCTCTCTCTGGTCTGCGGGTCTAGCTCTCTGTCCCTAGCCTTGTTCTCCTCTTTCTGTGTTCCTTCTTTATCTGGCTCTATCTTGTGTGTCTCTCCATCTGTGTTCCCACCTTTCTAGACTGACACATCCCTTACCAAATCCCATTTGCCTCCCTCCCCCCAGGATCCAACGAATGGTTACTACAAGGTGCGAGGGGTCAGTGTGAGTCTGAGCCTTGGAGAAGCCCCTGGAGGAGGCCTGCTTCTGCCACCTCCCTCTCCGATTGGACTTCCAGGGACCCCTACCTTCTATGACTTCAACCCACAGCTGGACATGATGCCTCCGTGCAGACTGTATCGAGCACGGGCAGGTTACCTCACCACACCTCACCCTCGAGCTTTCACCAACTACATGAAACCCACATCCTTCGGACCTCCAGATCTGACCACTGGGACGCCCCCCTTTGCCTATGCGGCCTTCACCACACCCAGCCACCAGCGTCTCCAGACTCACGTGTGAGGACATGTCTCCAAGTAAAGATGAGGAATCTTCAGCTTGCCACAGCGAGTGGTTCTGATATCTGAGGAATCACAGCAAGGTGACAACAATACTCCTCCAAAACTGCTCCTTGAGGGAGGGGAAGATCTTTATAACTGCCAGGATCACTGATATACAGTCACCCCAGCCAAAGGGGGTGCTCCAGTGGGGGAGCAATATATCACTATGCCCAACTACTCTCTTATGTGGAAGACATTCAGATGGCGGCAAGGCCCTTTGTGGAGGGGTGGGGACAAGAGGTGAGGTGATGGGGCTTAGGGGCAGGGATGGAAGTCAGTTCTAGCCAGTAAGAGAAGATATTTCAAAATGACCATCTGCATTGAGAAGAATAATAGTAAAGAGCAAACCAAGGCGGAAGGACTGATCTCCTCTCCCATCCTTTCCTGGTTTTGTCTGATGTTCACTATGGCCAATAGAAGCATCACGAAGATGGCTGCTCATTCCATAGGAACCCACAACGACCACCATCTTGATTCCTTCCTCTTTCCTTAAAGACTTGGAAAGAACTAGATCCAAGGAGTAGGGGGGTGATGAGAATAAAGGGAATAAAGGGAAATCTATGGATAAGAATATTTGTTTAATGAAAAAGAACCAAAGAGACAGATGTGCCTTGGGGATTCTCTGATCATTATTGTCCATCAAAAAAGAGGTCTTGGGATTCTCTCTATCTGCTTCTTCCCCTCCCTCTCTCTCTGTCTCTCTCTCTCTCTGTCTGTCTGTCTCAAATATATAAAAATAAAATAAGCTGGGCATGGTGGTGCACACCTTTAATCCCAGCACTGAGGAGGCAGAGGTAAGAGGATTGCCATGAGTCTGAGGCCAGCCTGAGGCTAATTCTAGGTCAGCCTGGGCTAGAGTGACATCCTACATCCAGTCTTCTACTGGAGAGATGACTTACCTGTTAAGGAACTTGCCTGAAAAGCCAAAGGACCCAGGTTTGATTTCCCAGTACCCATGTAAAGCCAGATGCATAAGGTAGCACATGAATCTGGAGGTCATTTGCAGTGTCTGGTGGCCCTAGTACATTGAGTCTCTCTCTTATCTCTATCTGCCTCTCTTTCAAAATATTGTTTAATTTATTATTATTATGTTTTGTTGTTTTGTTTTTCAAGGTAGGGTTTCATTCTCACTCAGACTAAGCTGGAATTCACTATGTAGTCTCAGGGTGGCCTTGAACTCAGGCGATCCTCCGATCTCTGCCTCCCAAGTGCTGGGATTAAAGGCATGCGCCACTATGACTGGCTAAAATATTAAAAAAAAAAAAAGAGGTCTTGGGCTAGAGAGATGACTTAGTGGTTAAGATGCTTGCCTGCAAAGCCTAAGAACTCATGTTCGAATCTCCAGGTTCCATGTAAGCCAGCAGTGATGCAGGTGCGCAATGTTGCACGTGCACACAAGGGGGCGCACGTGTCTGGAATTCATTTGCAGCGGCTGAAGGCCCTGGTGTGCCCATTCTCTGTCTTTCAAAAAAAGAGACAGAGGTAGTAGGATTGCTGTTGGTTGAGTTGGAGGCCACTCTGAGACTACATGAATTCCAGGTTAGCCTGGGCTGGGCTAGAGTGAGACCCTTCCTCAGAAAACAAACAAAAAAAAAAAAAAAAAAAAAGAAAGAGAGAGAAAGAGAGAAGGAAGGAAGGAAGGGAGGGAGGGAGGGAGGGAGGGAGGGAGGGAGGGAGGGAGGGAGGGAGAAAGAAGTCTTAGAGGCTGTCCCAAAGTCCCTCCTTTACCGTAGCCTATAAGGTAGCCTTGTGCTACCTGCTTATCACTGTGACTTGTTTTCCTCTTTTAAAAAGTTTATTTATGTGCAACAGAGAAAAGGAGAAAGAGCAAGAGACAGAGAGGGAGAAAATAGATGTACTAGGGCCCCTTGCCAATGCAAAGTCACTCCAGACAAATATGTCACTCCATGCACTCATGTATCTGGCTTTACATGGGTACTGGGGAATTGAACCCAGGCCATCAGGCTTTGCAAGCAAGTGCCTATAACCATTTCTCCAGCACTCTCCTCCCCCCCCCCACTACATAGCCCAGGTATGACCTGGAATTCTTGATCTTCCAGCCTTGGCTTCAAGTGCTGGGATTATACCATTCCTGCCTTAGGCTCTTTTAATATACATTTACACAAACAAATACAGTTGAAAATAGAGACAGACAGACACATATGAGCATGTACCCGCAAGACACACACAGAGTCCATAGCCAGGCGTGGAGATGCATCCTTTAATCCCAGCACTCCGGAGGCTGAGATAGGAGGATTGCCTTGAGTTCAAAGCCAGCCTGGACTATAGAGTAAGCTCCAGGTCAGCCTGGGCAAGAGTGAGAGCCTCCCTCAAAAACAAACAAAAAGAAAGAAAGAAAGAAAGAAAAGAAACCCATACAGCAAGTTTACCCTGACTTTGAGACAAAACAATGAACCCTGAAAGGGAGGTAGGGAAAAGATTTGGGTGGAAAATGGTAATATTTGGTGCTGGGCCATCCTTAAAGAAAGGGTCCAGGGTCTTTGGTGCATGGATCTTTGAGCTAGCATTTAAAGTTCCACTTGAGATGGCTCAGCTGTTAAGGCACTTGCCTGCAAAGCAGAACAACGAGAGTTCGATTCCCCAGGACCCATGTAAAGCCAGATGCACAAGGTGGCGCATGAGTCTGGAGTTCGTTTACAGTGGCTAGAGGTCCTGGTGAGCTCATTCATTCTCTCTCTTTCAAATATATAAATAAAACTATTTTTAAAGTTCTGCTTGGGGGTCTTTGGGAATAAAAAAAGGAAGACTGAACTCCTAGGGTTAAGGGGGAAAGGATTTGGGGTCAAGATCCTGATAAAGAAGGGGATTGGGGGCTAGAAAGATGGCTTAGTGGTTAAGGTGCTTGTTCGTGAAGACTAAGGACACAGGTTTGATTCCCCAGGACCCAGGTAAGCCAGATGCACACAGTGGTGTGGAGTTAATTTGCAGTAGCTAGAGGCCCTGTCACACCTGTCTCTTCCCTCCCTCCCTCTCAAGTGAATAAATAATTTTTAAAACTTTTTTTAAAGAAGGGAATTGGGCTTAGACCTAGATCTGAGAGAGGAAGGGACTGGGTCTCAAGTGCTGGATTGTTTTGTCTGTTTATGACACTGTCTCATGTACCCTAGGCTGTTCTCAAACTCGATACGTAGCTAAGGCTTGTCTTGAACTCTTGATTCTCATGTCCCCATCTTCCAAGTACTGGGAGTGTACATTACTGGGGTAATTTTGGAGATCTGTATTCCTGGGATCTCAAAGAGGAGGTCTCTGGCGTTGGCACTCCTGGCGTGGGGGAGGGAGGGGGCGCAAAAAAGCCAGACGTGGGTGTGCTGGGTTTGTCCAGGAGAAAGCTGGGGTTACGAGGTGACAGCCCGAGAGAGAGAGAGAGAGAGAGAGAGAGAGAGAGGGAGAGCTCAAAATCCAAGTCAGCAGAGCCCAAGCCCTGGACCCTGGAGCTCCGCGGGCGCGCAGGGGCGGGGTGCGGGGCGCAGGCTCCGGGGCTCGGCCGCTCGGCTCTGCGCAGGGGCGCCGCGCTATTGTCCTGCCGGGAGGGCGGGGCGGCGCGGCGCGGGGCGGGGCTGGCGGCGCCGGCGCAGCCCGGGGGCGGCGGAGGCGGCGGCGGCGCTGGGAGCTCCTGTCACCGCTGGGGCCGGGCCGGGCCGGGCCGGGCGGGAGCGCAGGACATGGGGCCCGCCAGCCCCGCCGCTCGCGGTCTGGGCGGCCGCCGGGGCCCGCCGCTGCCGCTGCTGCTGTGGCTGCTGCTTCTGCGCGCGCAGCTCGCCGCCGCCAGCCTGGCCGGGGCGCCCGAGGTGAGGCCCGGCGGGGTGCTAGGGGACGGGGTGGCGATGGCGCTGGGGGGGGGGGGTAAGAGATGGGGAGGGGGCGGGCCTGGGCCTCTGGGGCGGAAAGCGCAGGCTTCAGCCGGGAGACCTGTCCCTGGACTTTCCCGTCACCGCCTGGTGGTCCTGCGCCCTCCTGACCCGCCGCGCGGTACCTGGCTTTCCCAGAGCCCCCGGGTCCCAGAAGCCCAGCCCACCCTTGCAGGCCCCGTCACCCTAGACCACTGGGCCCCAAACAGGGGACCCACAGGCAGCAAGACACTGGGATGTAAGAGTCCAGGTCCCTTGCGTCCTCTAGACCCACATGAGGTCCCCCCCCCCCAATAAAAACACTCAAGGCTTGGTCCAGGCCTCCACCCACCATCCGCACCGCGGATGTAGCTCTCTGGCTCCCAAGGGCTTGGTGTCCAGGCCTGCAGGGAGGGAAGCCAGGCCCGGTCCCCTTTGCGCCCCCTCCACGGGAGCGGGGACTGAGCGTGGAAGGAGGACGGGCCGAACGCCTGTGTCCTCGGCCTCCTCCCCCACGGTTTAGATTAACCCCTTCTGGCTACAAAGCCAATATGCCCGGGGCGGAGGCGGAGCCTGTCTCCCCAGCAACAAGGCCCTGGAGGAACCCGGGAGAAGGGGGGGCTGTATCTGGGTTGTCATGGCAACAGAAGAGCTGGGGCGCCCCCGCCCCACGGGAGCTGCCCCCGGGAACGGTCCCTCCACCCAGGGAGACGGCGGGGGGTGGGGTTGTCTAAATATCTGAGTTTCAGTGAGCCAAGGGCCAGTGGATGGCCGGTGTTCCCCCGGGCCCCTCACTGCCTCGTCCGCCTCCACTTCCAGGCTCCGGGGTCCGCCCAGGTGGCGGGACTATGTGGACACATCACCCTTCACCGAGACCTGCGCACCGGCCGCTGGGAGCCGGACCCGCAGCGCTCCCGCCGCTGCCTCCGGGACCCGCAGCGCGTGCTGGAGTACTGCAGACAGGTGGGCGGGGCCCCGGGAGGGCGGGGGACGCTGCCGCCCAGCGGGGCGGGCGAGCTCCTAAGGAAGCTACACTTATAAAAGGCTGGGGGAAGCAAGGGGGTCGAGGTGAGGACAGGGCCTATTTTGAGAAGACATCATGATAGCCAATAGTGTGGCGGAGTTTAGAAATCTGAGCACAGCAAGCATTGAGAATTTGAAGCATCTGGCACTAAGAATTCTTTAAGTTTTGTATTCACTCTATATGGATCATTGTGCTCCAAATGCAGCTTCACTTTCCAGATACCTTGATGCAGAATAGTTTTTCATCATTACTTAAAAAAAAATCTGAGCAGAGTATAAGTGGGCGTGGCCTAAGTGGCGCTAAGACAGAAAGAACTCTGGACAGGCAGCATGGCGGTAAGCAGTAGAACCCCAAGAGAGAGCGGATAGCTGGGAGGTGTGATCATGAAAAAGTGGACCTAATACAAAAAGAATAGATACTTATGCCTAGAGGCCAGACAGGCTGGGCACGAAGGAGGGCAAGATCTATTGTGAAAGAAAATAGCCTGGCGTGGTGACGCACACCTTTAATCCCAGCGCGCTGGAGAGTGAGGTAGGAGGATTGCTGTGAGTTTGAGGCCAGCCTGAGACGACATAGTGAATTCCAGGCCAGCCTGGGCTAGAGTGAGACCCCACCTCAAAAAAATAAATAAAAAGGAAAGGGAAAGGAAGAAAACCTGATTTCAGGGCAGAGGTGTCCTGAGAAATGAGTTTAGGGAAGTTGATCTCATGGGCAAGCGGAGTGGAGGGATCTTCATAAAGAGACTGGACAGGGGCCTGGAGGGGTGGCACAGTGGGTTAAAGGCACTCCTTTACCAAGCTTGATGGCCTGGATGTGTTTCCTCAGTACCCACTAAAGTCAGATGCACAAAGTGACCCATGCATTTGGAGTTAGTTTGCAGTGGCAAGAGGCCCTGGCAATCCATCCCCTCTCTTTCCCTCCCCCCTTGCAAACAGAAACATTTTAAAAAACCTTTTAAAAAAGATACTGGACAGGTCACATCTAAGGATGGTGAGTCTTTAAAGGGAGCACACTAGAGACGTGGCCAATGATCTACTTAAGGCTGACTGTATGCAGAAGCAAAGTCTAGGAAGATGTCCTCATGAACACTAGGGCCTCGAAAATAGAATGGCCAAGTCAGGACTGGTGACACAAGCCCACCACCTCAGTGATTGGGGATGCTGAGAAAGGAGGATTGCAAATTCAAGGCCAATTTGGGCAATTTAACGAGACCTGGTCTCAAAATAAAAAGTATGCCTGGTGTGGTGGTGCACTTCTTTAATTCCAGCACTCGGGAGGCAGAGGTAGGAGGATCACCGTGAGTTTGAGGCCACCCTGAGACTACATAGTGAATTTTAGGTCAGCCTGGGCTAGAGTGAGACCTTACCTCAAAAAAACAAAAGTAAAAAGAGAAGACTGTACTTTCAGGGATCATTTCTAGTTCGTTACTAGAGAAGTCTCTAGCAACTGTGTAGAGGAGGAGGCCTGGCGTTCTCTCCTGAGTGTGAAGCCAGTTCTCGGTGTTGCTTTGCTGCAACTACCACTTGCCATTGATAATCGTCCCTGCTCTCCCTTCCAGGGAGCTGGAGGGAGAGGACGCAGTCTGAGTGGGGCAAAAACAGAAAAAGAAAAAATATTTTTTAAAAAATAAAAAGAGGGTTGGAAAGATGGCTTAGCCATTAAAGGTATTTGCTTGCAAAGCCTGACTGCCTGGGTTCGATTCCTTAATACCTACATAAAGCCAGATGCACAAAAGTGGCACATGCATTTGGGATTTGGTTACCATTTTGTCTCTCTCTGCCTCTTTCACCCTCTCTCTTCTTTTATCTTAAATAAATAAATAACTAATTTGTTTTGTTTTGTTTTTTTGAGGTCAAGTCTTACTCTGTAGTCCAGGCTGACCTGGAATTCACTTTGTAGTGTCAGGGTGGCCTCAACTCATGGTGATCCTCCTACCTCTGCCTCCCAAGTCCTGGGATTAAAGGCGTGCGTCACCACACCTGGCATACATAAAATATTTTTTAAAGTTAAAAGACATCTCAGGCTGGGGCATGGTGGCACACACCTTTAATCCCAGCAATCAGAGGCAGAGGTAGGAGGAGCACCGTGAGTTCAAGGCCACCCTGAGACTACTACATAGTGAATTCCAGGTCAGCCTGGACTAGAGCAAGGCCCTACATCAAAAAGCCAATAAATAAATAAATAAAAGGACATCTTATGATGTATATTAATTGAAACCCGTTCATCCCTAGTTCTACCAAAAAAAAAAAAAAAAAAAACTGGAGTAGAGGAGGATATCTCACAGGTTGGGCCTTGGATTGATCGCCCGTCCCTGGTACCCGCAGATGTATCCGGAGCTGCACATCACACGTGTGGAGCAGGCTGCACAGGCCATCCCCATGGAGCGCTGGTGTGGGGGTGCTCGAAGCGGCCGCTGTGCCCACCCCCATCACCAGGTTGTGCCCTTCCACTGCCTGCGTGAGTCACCTGCTTGGGGAGGGGAACTGAAGTGAAGTGGGAGCCTCCCAGACATGAGGTTCTGAGCTTCTGTGTTCTGGGTGCTGGGCAGAAAAACCTCTGAGGGTAAAAGGCCTGGACTGAGGATGGTGGTGTTACTGTGGTGTCCCCCACCCCTCAGCTGGTGAATTTGTGAGTGAGGCCCTACTGGTTCCTGAAGGCTGCCGGTTCTTGCACCAGGAACGCATGGACCAGTGCGAGAGCTCAACCAGGAGGCATCAGGAGGCACAGGAGGTCAGGAACTTGGTCCACCCACCCTACTCCCAGGATCTAGGAGTCCAGGCCCGTAATACCCTTCTGCACCAGGAGTTCCTACTGGGATGTAGGAATTCCATCCCTCCACCCCTTCCTCCAGAGCTAGGAATCCAGGCTCCCAGCGTCATCAGCCCCAAAGACCCAGGCATCCCAGCTCCTTGTCCACACCCTCCAGCCACTCTGTCCCGGCCTCTGAGCCTCCTCTTCCTGCAGGCCTGCAGCTCTCAGGGCCTCATCCTCCATGGCTCAGGCATGCTTCTGCCCTGTGGCTCCGATCGGTTCCGAGGTGTGGAGTACGTGTGCTGCCCACCTCCAGCGACCCCCAACCCATCTGGAACAGCAATCGGGTAAGTGGCATGGGACCTTCTATGCCTCCTCCAAGGCTCCTGACACAGCAGCTGAAAGACGAGGAGGGGTCTATTTTGGGATCTTACTAGCTGAGTCTTCTGCTCCCTCAGTGACCCTTCCACCCGGTCCTGGCCCTTGGGAGGCAGAGCAGAGGTGGGTGAGGATGAGGAAGAGGCAGAATCCTTCCTACAGCCAGTAGATGATTACTTCGTGGAGCCTCCCCAGGCTGAAGAGGAAGAGGAGGAGGAAAATGTCGCATCTCCAAGCTCCCATGCCCCTGTAGTGCTCAACACAGGTGAGGTGGTCTTCTCTGTCCTCATCACCGTTGTGGGGATGTAGGGATGATTTGGGAGTGACCTGGTTGTGAAGGGCCCAGCTGGAGGCAGTGGAAGAGATGTTAGGGTTAGTCTGTGATGAATGCAAAGGGAAAAGGTGGTTTGGGGGTACTTAGAAGTGTAGGTGCCATTCGGTAGGCTTAAGGATCATTCTGGCAAAGCTTGGAAAGTGATCTAAATGGATTCTTAAGCTTTTCAAGAACAGGCCTGGTTCAGAATTACACCTCCTGTGAGGCCAAGCAGCAGGGGCTAAACCGTATTCATGATGGTCTCCAGTGCATTCTAGGAAATGTAGCTCTTCAGGTAGGAAAGATGACCTGTCTACCTGATCCCTGTTCTTGCAGTCACTCCCACTCCAAGGCCCACTGATGGTGTGGATGTCTACTTTGGCATGCCTGCGGAGATCAACGAACACGAGGGTTTCCTGAGGGCCAAGATGGACCTGGAGGAGCGCAGGATGCGCCAGATTAATGAGGTGATGACACCGGCGACCACAGGACTACTAAACACCAGGAAATTCCACATTGACACTAACTCTAAATTAGAGTGCCCAAGCCTCCTTCCACGTTGAGCCCTTAGCACCACCCCCTATGATGACCAGTGATCCTTGACTCACCTAGAATCCCATTGAGATGCCGCCAGATTCTTTGGACACTCTAGTCTGACACACTCCACTTTAAATCTTCTCTGAGGCTGGGCATGATGGTGCATGTCTATAATCTTAACATTTGGGAGGTTGAAGCACGGTTACCAGGAGTTCAAGGCCAGCCTAGCTATAAAGATCTCAAACAATCCGTCTGGGTATTCCCTCTGGGACTAGGGGATCTTGATCCTGCAAAGTCTTGGAAGTGGGCCTGGATACTTCTCACCATGGAGATCAGGGTAAATCCTGGGGTGCTGAAACTCTCTTCCCCCACCCCCAGGTGATGCGTGAATGGGCCATGGCCGACAACCAGTCTAAGAATCTGCCTAAAGCTGACAGGCAGGCCCTGAATGAGGTAGGATAGCCTTCTGTGGGTGCCATTCATGCCTATGTCCACTACTGGGGTGCTCCATCCATTTTAACCCCTTCTTATCCTGGCCCTTCCCAGCCCACTCCTACATTTGGCAACTCCCCACCTCACTGCGCTGTACCCTGAGCCACATCTCCAGCCTTTAAAACTTGTCTTAACTTGACTTCCCTCTGAAGGCTGACTGTGGGATCCTCTCCCCGAGGGGAGACTCCTGCAGTTGCAGCCAGGCCCTTCTCAGACTCTGGAAGCAATCAAGACCCAGTTAGGCCCTGCCCCCTGGCTGTGGCCCTGCCCCTCTCCTCTCACTTTTGCTTAGTCTCTCTCTCCCTTCCCTGTAATCTTGACCTCCTAAATAACTCTTGGTCCCTTCTCCCCTTCCTTGGCTTGCTGCTGCCCTGCCCCTGCAGACCTCACTAGGGTCAACCCCATTCCAGCCTGGGTCACACCCCATCATTATCTCAGAGGCACAGCCTTGTCTTCAGTTTGGCCCCACCCAAGCCTGTAGTCCTGCTTCCCCCATAAGTTTTCTCTCTTACACCTTAACATTGACCAGTTTTGTTTCCATGTTGGCCCAGTTTTACAGATTTTACCCTCAGATTGGCTCAAAGTAAGCCTACCCCTTCCCTCACCCTGCCTAGCCCACCGTACTTGCCCCAAGATCTGCCTAGTCAGACTCTCTGACCCAGAGTTCTACCCATCCTCCCTTCTGACCTTGTGCCCCCCCCCCCAGCACTTCCAGTCCATTCTGCAGACGCTGGAGGAGCAGGTGTCTGGTGAGCGACAGCGCCTGGTGGAGACCCATGCCACCAGAGTCATTGCCCTTATCAATGACCAGCGCCGCGCTGCCCTGGAGGGGTTCCTGGCGGCACTGCAGGGGGACCCACCTCAGGTATGGGGACCATAGGGGCTTACAGCAGATGAGAAAGGGTCAGGGCAAGCCTGGGCAGCCTTCATTGCTCCCACAGGCGGAGCGCGTTCTGATGGCCCTGCGACGCTACCTGCGAGCCGAGCAGAAGGAACAGCGGCACACGCTGCGGCACTACCAGCACGTGGCCGCCGTGGATCCCGAGAAGGCCCAGCAGATGCGCTTCCAGGTACGCACGCCGCGTCTCCGATACCCTGCGGCCCTCAGCTCCTTCTCTTACCTCCCACCTCCGGCTTGGACTCCTTTGCTGTGCCTGCAACCTGTCTCACTTCTCTACCTCAAGATCTTTTCCAGACCGTCCTGGTGTTGGAACACTCCCCTCCATACTGTGCCTTTGATTCCCTTTTTTGTTGGGTGTGTGTGTCTGTGTGTGCGTGTTTATACATGTGCCTTTGCATATGGAGGCCAGAGGTTGGTGTCAGTTTTCGTCTTCGGTTACTCTCCACCTTACTTACTGCGGCAGTATCTCTCGCTTGACCCCGGAGCTCAGCAGTTTGGCCAGCTTAGAGGCAGCCTGCCCCAGGGACCCCCTTTCTCTGCTGGCATTGCACCTGGCAGTCCAAACTTAAGTCCTTACTGTGTGGCAGGTGCTTCGCCCACTGAGCCATCTCCCCTGCACCTTGACTTCCTTCTTGTCCCTTGGATTCCCACTTCCTGTTTGTCAGACTTCTACTTCCTTTCCTAGACCCCTCTTCCGGAACCTTGAACCTTGTTCCTGTTCTCAGCCTTCCTTCCTTCCTTGCCCTGCTGGTTCCCCCTAGAGCCCCTGTTCTGTGCCCTCAGATTCTAGTTCATTTCCTGGCAGTTCATGTCCCATGCCATGAGTCCTTCTGTGTTCTTGAATCTCCAGCCTTGCCTTTGAACCGCTGTCATTTGTAAATGTCTCTCCTATCCCAGTTCTTGCCCCCGGATCCCCCAGACCTCCACGTTCTGTTCCTCAGACCCTACTTTCTCCTCCTGCCTCACTCACTCTGCTCCCTGCCTTCTATACCAGGTTTCTTGACCCTTACACTTCTGTGCCTCCTGAGCCCACGTTCCCTGGGGACCCCACCTTTCCCTGCACCTTGCTTCCTTTTCCAAGCTTCTCACTTTCTGCTCTTCGGCACATTTTTTCCTTCTCCAGTTTCCTTCTTCTGTGGCCCAATTCTTTTTTTGTTTTTTTTTTGGTTGGTTTTGGTTTTTCGAGGTAGGGTCTCACTGTAGTCCAGGCTGACCTGGAAATCACTATGTAGTCTCAGGGTGGCCTCGAACTCACAGCAATCTTCCTGCCTCTGCCTCCTGAGAGCTGGATTAAAGGTGCGCACCACCACACCAGGCCCCATGGCCCAATTCTTGACCTGGCACCCTACTTCCTGTCTGTTGTTCCTGAGTTTTCTTCTTCCCTGTTGCAATTCTTGACCCTGATATCCTACTTCCTGTCTGTTCTGGAGACTTTTCCTAGGGTTCCATGGACTTCTCCTTCCTCCTGCCCCACTTCTCTCTTCCTCTTCTCCAGCATACAGTATGTGGCTCATCTTTCACACTCACTCCCCTCAGGTACAGACCCACCTTCAGGTGATTGAGGAAAGGATGAATCAGAGCCTGGGGCTGCTTGACCAGAACCCCCATCTGGCTCAGGAGCTGCGGCCCCAGATCCGTGAGTGCCCGTTACGTTGGCTCCCAGTTCAGATCTCTGAAGGCAGACTTTAACTTCAACCCCAAGCCCCCACTCTTTTCAGACACTTTAAAACTTGGTTCAGGGATGGAGTGATGGCTTAGCAGTTAAGGCATTTGCCTGCAAAGTCTAAGGACCCAGGTTTGATACCCCAGTACCTATGTAAGCCAGATGCACAAGGTGGTGCATGCATCTGGAGTTCATTTACAGCAGCTAGAGACTCTGGTGCACCCATTCTCTCTCTCTTTCTCTCAAATAAGTAAATGAAGTATTTTTTAAAAAACTTACTGGTTCAAATTAATAGCTATTTTTAAGCAAGTGCCTTTAACCACTGAGTGATCTCTCCAGCCCCTGATACCGTTTTTCTTTGCTCATGATTCTATAATCATGAGCATCTGATGGGTCTTACATAGTTAAGTGTGCAGCTGTATTTAGTTAGAAGATGAGGTTTGTTGTTGTTCTGATGCTGGGAATAGAGCCCAGGGTCTTGCGATACCCGGTATTCCACCCGTGTACCACCCCTGACATACATCCCTTGGCACTTTGAGACTATAGTTGACTATGTAACCCAGACTGGCCTGGAACTCACTATGTAGTCCAGGCTGGCCTCAAACTCGCAGTCCTCCTGCCAATAAGGCAATATTGGGGATCGAACACATGACCTTGTACAAGACTAGATGAGTGTGCCATTGAGTTACTCCCCTGGCTTCTTGGGCCCACATTCTATTGTTTAGAACAAGTTACAAACTGGGTCCAGATTCAACAAAGGACATGAGTTTTTCTGATACATGAGTATCAAAACATTACCCTGACCAGCCCCCTGACAGTTAGGAAGCACTCTGTTGAAACTTGTCTTCATCCTTGCCTCCGCCAAGCTCTTCACTTGGCCAGGTCCCACGTGGGGCTGCTCGCTTGGAGCCATCTCTGCTGCAGCCCAGTCTCCTGGCCATTTGCTGCCAGGGTGCCCTTCCCTCACTGTCTCGTTTGTGGAGGTGCTGTGCTCACCACTCCAGCACCTTTCTTTCCTCAGAGGAGCTCCTGCACTCAGAACACCTGGGTCCCAGTGAGCTGGAAGACCCTCAGGCTGGAGGCAGCAGTGAGGACAAGAGTGGGCTTCAGCCTCCAGACTCCAAGGATGGTGAGTGAGCCGAGATACCCCTGCTAAGACTCATTTCTTCTTCTTTGTGGGGTTGATTTCTTGGCCTGACAGAAGAAAGTCAACACCCAAGGTCAGAACCCAAGGCTCTATGCATGTTAGGCAAGTGCTCTGCCTGCAGGTGACACACACCCTCAGTCTTCTTTTTACTATCTATAACTTTTAAAACTTTAATTTTTGGTTTTTTGAAATAGGGTCTTGCTCTAGCCCAGGCTGACCTGGAATTCGCTATGTAGTCTCAGGGTGGCCTTGAACTCACAGCGATCCTCCTTCCTCCTCCTGAATGCTGGGATTAAAGATGTGTGCTACCATGCCCAGCTGTATTTATAACTTTTGAGACAAGGTTTCACTAAGTTCCCCAGGCTGTCCTCAGACTCACTTTCTAACTCAGGCGGCCTTGAGCTTTTGGTCCTTTTGCCTCTGGAGTAGCTGGAATGAGGCACGGTCCACCAGGCTCTGCTCTGGCATGCACCACCTGAACCTTCCAATCTTACTTCTACATCCAGCTTCTTGACTCACTTTTAATTTTCTAAAGTCCAGGGGTGTCTTGCTACCACAGCACATGGGCGGGCGTGAAGGGAATGCCTGAGGGTGTGGGGAATCTGTAGGGTCCTTGGTTCCCGGGAGAGTCTCTCTGCTCTATTTGATGGCCTCCTCTCTTCACTGTTCCACCTGTCTTGTCCCTCTGGAAACCAGCAGACACCCCCATGGCCCTTCCAAAAGGTGAGTGTCACACAATGTAGACCCCACATAGACCCTAGCCACTGAATCGTGCTGAACTCCAAAGCCCCGATGGATACATAGCTATCCAGTAGGAGGCCCAGAGGGTGGAGTCTGGTGCCCTTTCTGACCCACCTGAGGTGTCTAAACCCTCAAGGATGAGATGGACTTGGGGGGTAGGGCCCACAGATCAAGATGCCCCATCCTCTGGAAAAGAGAAACTGTCCCCACTGGAACAGTATGAGCAAAAGGTAAGTTAGAGGGACGTGTGGGCTCCCGAGGGGCCAACCCTTGGGGGGAGGTGCTCGAAGCTTGGATTCCTTGGCCTGAGGGAAGAGGGACTTGGGGTTCTGGGAAAGAGGAGGGTTGAGGGGTACCCTCCTGGGCGCCTGAGGAAGAGGAGAATGGGGTCCATGAAACCTCCTGCTCCCCCAGGTGAACACATCGGTTCCCAGGGGCTTTCCTTTCCACGCATCGGAGATTCAGCGAGATGAGTTGGTAAGAAGAGGCATATCCTAAGGGGAGAGGTCAGAGGTCAGTGTCTTCACTGCCACCTCCAAAGTCACATAGGATCCTGGTGTATCTCAAGATGCCCATGTTGCCTCTCCTCTCCCACAGGCACCAGCTGGCACCGGTGTGTCCCGAGAGGCTGTGTCCGGCCTGCTGATCATGGGAGCCGGAGGGGGCTCCCTCATCGTCCTGTCCTTGTTGCTCCTGCGCAAGAAGAAGCCCTACGGGACGATCAGCCACGGAGTGGTGGAGGTGAGAGTCACAGAGACAGCCACGCTGTGCTCAGGCCGCAGAGCCCCATGCAGGAGACTCCCGTGGCCTTGTTGCAGGTGGACCCCATGCTGACCCTGGAGGAGCAGCAGCTCCGGGAATTGCAGAGGCATGGCTACGAGAACCCCACCTACCGCTTCCTGGAGGACAGGCCCTGAACCTGCCCCCTGGCCTCCTACAGCAGAGCCCAGAATGCCCCTCCTCCTGGAGCCCTGAAGCCCTCCTCCCAGCCTCAGGTGGGGAAGGAAGGTTGGCCTCCCTTCCCTATTCCAAATTCTATCCTGTTAGAAGTTCCCAGGTATTCCCAGCTTTCGCCCCACCTGGGCCCTCCTCACCTTAATTTATTTTATGTTAATTTATTGCTTCTTAAGGTGACCACCACCTGGGTCCCAGTGTCTGTCACTCCCTGGAATTCACCTACCCACATTTTCCCCCACTAACCTCCCAATAAAGTGTCTTCACCAAGTTAACCTGTGTCTCTGTTGGAGTGGTGTGTATGCACAGCTGGACGCGGGTGTCTATCTCTGCCCAGGCCTCCTTTAAACTGGATGTGGGCGCTTTAAATCTGGGCTGGGCCTGCAGGAAGAGCTCTGGAGCTGGCAGGCTGAGGCCTTGGCTGGCTTCTGGCGCTTGATCCCTGGAGCTTTCCATGGTGCTGAATGGGACTCCCAGGCCTTTGTGGGAGGGCCACTACGAGGTGGGCTCTGGCAAATCTTTCCAGCCTTCTACTTAACCATATCCACAATCACTCATAGTGCCCACTCAAACCTGGCAGCCTTATGAAGGGTTAGGAAGGTTTTCTTTCTTTCTGTTTTTTAAATATCCTGGTGTCTATAGTGTGTGTTGTGTGTAAGATGTGTGTAAGGCATGAACATGGGTTTTTTGTTGTTGTTGTTGTTTTTTGTTTTTTTTGAGGTAGGGTCTTGCTCTAGTCCAGGCTGACCTGAAATTCACTATGTACTCTCAGGGTGGCCTTGAACTCATGGTGATCCTCCTACCTCTGCCTCCCAAGTACTGGGATTAAAGGCGTGTGCCACCATGCTCAGCTTGAACATATTTTTTGAGACAAGGTCTCATGTAACCCAGGCTGTTCTCTACTTGCTACGTAGCTGTGAGACCTGGAACTCCGGATCTCTCTTTTTAAATTATTGTTGTTTGTGTGTGAGAGGGAGATGAACTCCAGACACATTCTCCAGGCTTTGGAAGCAATCTTTACCACTCAACCATCTCCCAGACTTGGAACTCCTGACCTGCCTGCACCTCCATCCAGGTGCTGGGATCAGAAGTTACTTACCCGTCATCTCCTTGGCACCGTAGTTTCCCCTTTAACCACAATTGCCCAGCAGATGGCAGTCACGCACCAGGTTCTAATGTCAATTAATCCCGGTTTTCTGACAGATGGCTTGCGGAAGGAGTATCTATTCCTAACTCTACCAAAGGCCTCACGAACTAGCTCTTCATAAACTGCCCATGTCAATGCAGGTCATGTATAATATTAAATGCACACCTAGCGGTGTAAGGAATAACATGCGTCCTAACGAATTGCACACAATGCCACAGTTCATTAGAGAATTCAGTTGGCACCATCATTCTGTGGTGGTTACATCTTCATTAAATTCAGAGGAGCCTAACAAAAATCCATCACAAATGCCACACAGTAGGAAAAAAAATCTGTCTTTGTATTTTCATAGCTATGTATGATAGACTAACAGTAAGTAAAGAGTTCTAAGCAGATAAAACTGGAAATAAGACCATTTTTTCTCAATATGGCCAATATGTGATTTCTTAATAAAGCTTACTCTTTTTTTTTAATTCGAGGTAGGGTGTCACTCTAGCCCAGGCTTACATGAAAGTCACTCTGTAGTCCTCGGGTGGTCTCGAAATCACAGCAATCCTCCTACCTCTGTCTCCGAGTGCTGGGATTAAAGGCGTACAATACCACACCCCTATTAAAGCTTACATTATAAAGGCAGTGTTCGGTTATTGTTTGTTTTAAAATCTGTTATTAAGCGTTGGGAAGATGGCTCAGTGGGTAAAGTGCTTGCTGAGCAAACACGAGGACCTCAACTTGGATCCCTAGCACCCACGTAAAACGAGGTGCAGTGGCGCACACCTGTAACCCCAGTGCTGGGAGGTGAAGACAGAAGGCTCCCAAGCGCTTGCTGTCCAGCTAGTTCAGCCAAATTTGCAAGACGCAGTTTCAGTGAGAGGCCCTGTCTCAGAAATAAAAAAGTGTGAGGTGTGAGGCACACACCTTTAATCCCAGCACCCAGGAGGCAGAGGTAAGAGGATCACCATGAGTTTGAGGCCACCCTGAGAGTACACAGTGAATTCCATGTCAGCCTGGGCCAGAGTGAGATCCTACCTCAAAAAGCAAGAAAAAAAAATTGCCGGGTGTGGTGGCACACATCTTTAATCACAGCACTCAGGTGGTGGATCACTGTGAGTTCAAGGCCACCCTGAGACTACAGAGTGAGTTCCAGGTCAGCCTGGGCTAGAGTGAGACCCTACTTCCAAAAACAAAACAACAAAAAAAATTAAGGTAGAGAGCAAATTGAGGAAGACATTGGATGAGTGTACAAGTGTGCAAACACCTGCACACACACACATGCATGCACCGTGCACATACCTGCACACACATGCATGCACCGTGCACACACACGCATGCATGCACCATGCACATACCTGCACACACACATGAATGCACCATGCACACACCTGCACACACACACATGCATGCACCATGCACACACCTGCACACACACACATGCATGCACCATGCACACACCTGCACACACACATGCATGCACCGTGCACAACCTGCACACACACATGCATGCACCGTGCACATACCTGCACACACACACATGCATGCACCGTGCACACACCTGCACACACACAGAAGGTTATCAAAATAAAATATTTTTTCATTGCTCATTTAATGCTCTTGTGCCTCTCTAAAACAGCTTTGTTTGCACATTGAAGATGATTATATTAATTTCTTCTTACTTTATAAAGCACATAAGTTTATTTCTTGCAGTTTTGGAGACTGGGAAAAGGAAAATCAAGGTACTGTCCTTTCTTGTTTTTTTTTTTTTAATTTTATTTATTTATCTGAGAGAGCGAGAGGGAAAGGGACAGAGAGAGAGAGAGAGAGAATGGGCATGCCAGGGCCTCCAGCCACTGCAAACGAACTCTAGACGCATGTACCACCTTGTGCATCTGGCTTACATGGGTCTTGGGAAATCAAACTGAGGTTCTTTGGCTTTGCAGGCAAGTGTCTTGATCACTAAGTCATCTTTCCAGCCCCTCTTTCTTGTGTTTTAGATAGTCTCACTTTAGTCGACCGGCCTTGGACTCATGCAAGCCTCCTGCCTCAGCCTTCACCCCAACACCTAGCAGTGCTGCCATGTATTGTCTCAGGGGTGCTTGGCTTCCTCACTGTTCTCATAGAGCAGAAGGCGTACCAGGGCCAAAGGGTGAGCCAGCCACACGCTGCATGAAGCCTCTTCTGTCAGGGCTGTAGCCGTTCACAAGATGGAACTCCTGGGACCTAACCATGTCACTAATACTGTCACACTGGTCATGGCTGGGTGTGGGGTACATTCAGACTCCTGAAACCTCTGCACCTCTTTACCAGCCAGCATCCTGTGAAGCTTGTTAGTCAGGGGGGAGAACCCCTGTGAGCATGAGGAGGCTTCTCACTGTGATTCTAGGAATCAGCCGCTAGGGGCACTCTTGGACCCCATGGTTAATTTTGTCAAACTGGCCACAAGGTACCCACATATTGGGTAACACATTGTTTTAGATGTTTTGGATGTCAGTGACATATAAGTCAGTGAGTCTGAGTAAACGAAACTGCTCTGTCAGTGGGTTTCGCACATAGAAGGAAATACCAGCCTCCTCCAGGAAAGAGGAAATTCTCCAGCAGATAGCTTCTCGGGTGGAACTGAACCATCAGCTCTCACTGCAGACGCTGCATGTTTGTCTTAGTCAAGTAAGTCACTACTTGCCATGAATTTTGGCTTACACATCGTGTTGGTTCTGGTTCTCTGGAGAACTCACAGAAGCCCTCTGAGGCTCATCACTAAGCAGACCTGTTCCTATCTGGACAGGAGGCTTCGTGCTCGGCAGGCCCCGAAGGCTGAGGCTCTGCCTGTCCGGCCTGCTCTACCAGCTGCATTCCAGCCAAGACAATCCGGGAGCTTGCCAGCAAAGAGTGGCCTGGGCCAGCCCTCTCCTGTAGGCCCGAGTCCATCTTGGGGAGAGGGAGCCCCTTGTAAGTAAGGGTGTGTGTTCAACAAGAACTCTTCTCTGCTGGAGCACCATCTCTGTCCCAGTGGATTCAACTGTCCTTTTATCCTCTCTTGTTAATTACACTATCAGTTGATGATTTGATTAATTTTTTGAGACAGAGTCTCTATATCATACATTGGACTCTATGAGGAATTTTCAATTCCAACTAAGTTCTTAAGAGTCACTGAAACAGCACGTACATACAAATTCTTCCAGGGCTGGCTGCCTCTCAGTAGTGCACGAGCTCTCCCTCTGACTTAATGCTGGTGGTCCCCGACAACTCTGCCTTCTAGCTTTCATCTACACACCGAGTTAATGCCCACCACGCTCGTCCTGGGCTTGGCCTTGTGGCATCAGTCAGCGTGGTGCCAGCAAGCATGATGCAAGCAGGTGTGTGTCCTTTCAAAGGCGCTCGCTCTTTCCTCCTTTCTTTCTTTCTTTCTTTCTTTCTTTCTTTCTTTCTTTCTTTCTTTCTTTCTTTTTTCGAGGTAGGGTCTCACTCTGGTCCAGGCTGACCTAGAATTAACTGTAGTTTCAGGGTGGACTTGAACTCATGGTGCTCCTCCTACCTCTGCCTTCCGAGTGCTGGGATTAAAGGCGTGCGCCCCCACGCCCAGCTCAAAGGCGCTCTTTCTTGAAGCCTTTAGCCACCATGTGAAGAGAACCACTTACCTTCCGGTACTGCATGGAGACATGCCCACCCACCCCAGCAGGCCCAGCTGCCAAGTTATCAGATGTGCGGTGACTTAGTGTTGAAGCCCAGTTCAGGTGAGCCCAGAAAGCGATGGGAGCGAGACAGCAGCACTTCCAGCTGAGCGCCACCAGGTAGCAGAACCAGTTAGGAGGTGAACATTGGAAGCCTTACAAGTCGGGTTGTAGACACTGACTCTTGCCCTGAAGTGAACTAATATGTTAGTCAGTTACTTTTTTTTTTTTTTTTTTTACTGTGACCAAATTCCTGACAGAAACAACTTAAGGGAAGAATTCCTTTGGCTCATGGTTTCAGAGAGTCCAGTCCATGGGACCACTGCCACACAGAAGAAGGAACATCATGGTGGCAGGAGTGTGTGGTAGAGGAGTTTCCTGGAGGCTGGCAGGGAGGAGGAGTGTGAAAAGGGGATAAACAGAAAGAGGCCAGGCCCAAGGACGTGTCCCCAGTGACCTATTTCCTCCAACTAGGCCCTACCTCCTACGTTTCATTACCACCCAATAATGCCATCATACTATGAATATATCAAAGAATTAATCCATTCACTACATCAGACTCCTCACCTCTGGAAATACACTCACAGATATATGCAGAAGTGTGCTTCACTAATCTCCCAGGCTGACCTCACTACGTCATCTCAGGCTGGCCTCGAATTCAGAGATCCTCCTACCTCTGCCTCCCGAGTGCTGGGATTAAAGGTGTGCACTACCACACCTAGCAGGTTTCCTTTCTTTTTTGTCTGTGTAATGTGCATGGTGTGGTGTGGTGTTGTGTGCAGAGGCATGCGCCCCATGGGAGCATGTGGGAAGGCCAGAGAAGACTATTGGGTGCTCTCCTCTGTACTCATCTTTGTGTTTCCTTGAAAGTCTCTCACTGAACCTGGAGCTGCTATTCCCCGTTCTGGCTGATGAGCAAACTGCAGTGATTCTCCAGTCTCTGCTTCCACAGGACTACTGTCAGAGGATGGCCACATCCAACTGTTTGGGTGGGTGCTGAGAATTGAACTCAGCACGAATCAGGCCATCTCAGGCCCTCATGCTCTTACCTGACATCATCTTCCTACCTCAGCCTCCTCAGGGTTGGGATTAAAGGCATGTGCCACCATGCCTGGCCCTAGATATTTTTTAACCATGCTGACAAGACTAACATCTGTAATTGGTTTGCTATCCATGAGTAGTTGTGAGCAGGGGGCCTGGTGGGCCAAGGGGCTTTCTGAAGTGGGGATTCTGGGTAGTTATGGGGTAGAGCTAGATTACGGGCTATGGGGCCAGTCCACAAAGCAAGCATGGTTTGAATTTCTGCAGAAGCAGTTCCTGAGGCAGACCTTGAGGGTAAGTTTATTAGGAGAACAGTCACTGGGGAGGCTGAAAGATGCAGAGAAGGGAGGACAAAACAGATTATATTATCAAGCCCAGAGCATTGTGGGGAACTGGAACTTCATTCTGTTGAGGTACTCCAGTAGCCCAAGTAAAACACACACAAGTTGTCCCAACAAAGAGATGAGAAGGACCTGGGACATTTATAGACCATCTCCTATCTGCCACTGGTTGAGGGTTGCTGGAGTAGGAACTGATTATGAACCTCCAGGGTTTATTTATTCCCTTCCTGTCACTTGTTATTATTTATTTATTTGAGACAGATTTCACTCTGTAACCCAGGCTGGCCAGAAACTGGAGGCTGGAGAGATAGCTTAGTGGTTAAGGCATTTGTCTGCAAAGCCAAAGGATCCTGGTTCAATTCTCCAGGACCCGCATAATCCAGATGCACAAGGGGTCACATGCACCTGGAATTTGTCTGCAGTGGCTGGAGACCCTGGCACACCCACCTCTCTCTCCCTCCCTCTTTTTCTCTCTCAAATAAATAGATAAAATATATTTAAAAGAATGGGCCATTTGGCCTGGGAAGGGGGGAGGAACCTAGGGATGGAACCTAGGGCTGTGTGCATGCTGGGTAGGTGAGTTGTACTCCAGCCCCTCACTGGTGCTGTGGGCATGTGCCACGCCCCCAGCCCCACCCTAGTGGATTCTAGACAAATGCTCTACCACTGAGCCACGCCCCCAGCCCCTCACTGTGAATTCTAGACAAGTGCTCTACCACTGAGCCATGTCCCCCAGCCCCTCATTGGTGGATTCTGGACAAGTGTTCTACCACTGAGCCACGCCCCCAGCCTGATAAAATTCCCTGGCTTGTCACATCTTAACAGGACAAAAAGCACCAGTTCTCTCCAAATGCCCTTAGCAGGAAGGTGGCCATCTGCAAACCAGGTGTAGGTAGGAGTTACCTTCTTGTTACTGGAGCAGAACACCCAGCCAGGAGCAGCTGGAGGGTTATTTCAGCTTAGTTGCGTGGAAAGAGCAGACTGCGGGCTCACATCTGGCCACAAATCTGGGCGGAAGTAGTGAGTACTGGACTTGGTGCGTCCTCAGGGACACACCTCCTCCAGCAAGCCTCCACCTCCCAAAAGCCACCAGCTGGGGATTAAGCATGAGGCTTCATCACAAATACATGAGGCTATGAGGTACATTTCACATTCAAATCACACCACATCAGACATGAGTCTGCTGGCACATATTGGACTTTCCAGCTTCTGAGAAATGACAACCCACATATACTGGGTCTGCAGACAGGCCCCTATGTGTGCCAGACGATGTGGCACTCAAGAGTTGGCTACATGTCCCATCTTCAGCACATCCAACCAAACATGACCCCTCAGTGGGGCATCATGGCCACCAATGCCTCCAGAAATGAAACCAAACAGTTCCAGCCCAAATTCAGTTTATTAGAGCTTCAACGGTGCTTGGATTCAGTGGAGCAGTTCACTGGGAATTATGGAGTCTGGGGAAGAACTCCACCGAGTTCAACATGACAGAACAGCAGGACGCTTATCACGTTAGGACCCTGGGCTGTGAGTCCAGGGAGGTCAGGTCTTCGGAGGAGATCGGCTAGGCTAGTACCTGGGAGTCCCAAGAAGGGGAATCCCACATGGGTTTCCGGGTTGTAGAGCTAAGTTAGGGAGGCGGATCATGATGGATCCAGATAGGCAGAGGATTAAAGGCTTCTGGGGTGTTTCATAGAAACAATCAAGGACCCTCAATTTCACAGAAATCACCTAAAAGGTCCCTTCTGGAGAGAGGGAGTGTCATGCTACCCCAAATATTGGGGACTATTCACCCCTCCAGTGCCACCTGGGGGTTTTAATGTAAGACCCTAATGGCAGGATGTTCCACATACAGTATCACAGATCTGCAACATGAGCATACGCTGACTGTCCCACAGGACGGTGGGGACTGGAAAATCAGTCCAGGTTCTGGGTTTAAGTCCTAAGAGGACAAGCCTTGGGGTGCCACACGGCTCCTCTTCAGCAGCTGCCGGAGCTGGGGACAAGCAAAACAGTGAGACATTTGGGGGGGGGGCAGGGCAGGCAGAGCTAAGGATGAGGTAGTTGGGTTGGAGAGTCACAGGTCCAAAGTCAAAGCTGCATGTGGCGGGCATGCCTATAATCCCAGCATTGAGGCAGGAGCATGAGGCAGGAGGACTGGGAGCCACCCTGGGCCACATACTGAGGCTGTCTCAAAAAACAACATGAAGGGCTGGGGTCAGAGTTCAGCAGTACAGTGCTTATCTAATGTGTGCAAAGCCCTGGGTTCCATCCCCAGTATCAAAAGACAAAACAAGCCAAAATTTAAAAACTGAGGGTTGAGGAGGCAATTTTTTCTGGGTTCAGACACTGTCAGAATCCACAACAGTTGAAGTCACCACTTGGGGATTAGCACTGAATGGAGTCAAGGGACAGACACACAGGTCAGAAGTCACATCTGAGGTCAGGACACAAAGTTGGTCAAGACTCAGGGTTGAGGGCTGAGGAGATGGCTCAGCAGTTAAAGACTGCTTGCTTGGGTTCGATTTCCCAACACCCACACAAAGTAGCACATGCATCTGGAGTTCATTTGCAGTGGCAAGAGGCCTGGTGTGCCCATACTCTCTCTGTCTAAATAAGTAATACATAAATAAAAAATATTTTTTAAAAACGTTCAGGGTTGAAAGTATAAGAAACATTAGTCGGGCTGGAGAGATGGTTTAGTGAGTAAGGTGCTTGCCTGCAAAGCCTAATGACCAGAGTTCGATTCCCCAGTACCCATGTAAAACCAGATGCACAAAATGGTGCATGCATCTGGAGTTCACTTGCAGTGGCTGGAGGCCCTGGCGCACACATTCACTCCATCTCTCTTTTTTTTCTCTCTGCTTGCAAATAAATAAATATTTAAAAAAAATCAGAAGTCATGGGTCAGGTCAGACACTAAGGTCAAAGATCACTATTTTGTTTCATATTTTCTTTTAATTTTATTTATTTATTTATGAGAGAGAGGGGGAGAGGAGCGAGGCACAGAGAGAAAGAGAGAGAGAGAATGGGCATGCTAGGCCCTCTAACCACTATAAACGAACTCCAGATGTGTGTGCCATCTTGTGCATCTGGCTTTATATGGGTACTAGGGAATTGAAACTGGATCCTTAGGCTTTGCAGGTACGTACCTTAACCACTGAGCAATCTTTCTGGTCTCCCCTTTTTTTTTGAGATGGGATCTAGCCTAGGTTACTAGGCTGGCCTCAAACTCTCAATCCTCCCGCCTCAGCCTTCTGAATGCTGGGATTACAGGTGTATGCTGCTACCAGGCAGGGATCACACTTTGAAGTGAGAGTTGGGTATGGATTGACGTCATCTTTGCGGTTAGCTGTCGCCCTCTACAGTCAGGGCTGGGTGGTGGGAGTCCCTATGAGCTCAGGTCAAGTCCATGCTCACCCCTTCAAGGCCCGGCCCAGGCCGCAGCAGGTGGATGGGCTGCTCATTCTCCAGGTTCCGCAGTGTTGGGTCTGCCCCCGCTGCCAGCAGGTACCGCACAATGGCCTCCTGGGATGGCCCAGGGGGCAGGGCAGCAGCCATGTGGAGGGCTGTGTTCCCATGGGCCTGCAAGCCATGAAGGGAGAGCAGATGGGGATCCAGAGCCAGCTACCCAGGCCTTCTAGACAGCACTCTGTATTCTGCACATCTCTGCCCTCACAGCCATGCTCCACCCACACCTCTGCCTACATCACGCATGCCTTTCACATCCCACACACTGTCCCTCCATGTCCACAGCCCCTATGACCCCAACACCTGTCTGTCCCTCACTAGTGTATCTCATACCATCTGCATATCCCAACCTAGGTCCCCACCTTCATGTTGACAAAGGCTCGCAGGTCTCCCCTTGGTGGCTCCAGCAGCAACTGAACCAGGGTGGGGTTGGCAGCCTGCACAGCCAGGTGCAGAACTGTCTTGTTGCTCTTGATCTCCTACGGAGAGAAGGAGGGCAGAGGTCAGGCCAGGCGCCACCTCGTCTCCTGCCCAAGGAAACAGGGATCCTGGATCTGCCAGGGGTGCCTTGTGTACCACACAAGGGCAAATCTAAGGGAAGGTGGCATTATGCTCCGTAACTGTACGCTTCTCATGCTCAAGTCTGGTCAACAGGCGCCCTCTTTGAGTTCTTCAGAGGCATTCCCTGGGTGAGCAGTTCGTCCTGTCTACCCTGCACCCTAGTTCTTGCAATAAAATGTACCCCAGTCCACGTAAACTGATTGCTTCCAGAGACAGGAGTTGGGTGGAATGAAGCAGCAGATTAACTATAGCACTGCAATACTGAAATATTCTCTTCATATTCTGGAAGAAAAGATATTTTCTAAAATGAAACTTTATCTTGCTGGGTGTGGGGTGCACACCTTTAATTCCAGCACTTGGGAGGCAGAGGTAGGTGGACTGCTGTGAGTTTGAAGCCACCCTGAGACTACATAGTGAATTCCAGGTTAGCCTGGGCTAGAGAGCAAGACCCGACCTCAAAAACAATTCCCAAAATAAAACAAAATAAAATGAAACTTTATTGTTTGTCTTTAAGGAAGCTGGGGCCTGGCACTTCTGTGCTTCCACGTGCTCTGCCGCAGAGCCACGCCCCAGCCCCTCACTGGTGGGGAAAAGAGCCACAAATATTTACAGAAATAATTATATCCCTGTTTTATTTAAAAATAATATAGGACAGAGACTGAGCCTGGTTACGCATGTCTGTCATCCCAGCACTTGGGATGTTGAGACAGAAGGATGATGAATTCAAAGCCAGCCTGGGCTATATAGGGGGGCCATGTCTCAAAAATAAATAAAATAGCTGGCCATGGTGGCGAACGCCTTTAATCTCAGCACTCAGGAGGCAGAGGTAGGAGGATCACTGTGAGTTCATAGTGAATTCCAGGTCAGCCTGAGGTAGAGTGAGACCCTACCTTGAGAAACCAAAACCAAAATAAAATAAAAATAAATAAATAAATAAATAAATAAACAAATAAAATAGGGCTGGAGAGGTGGCTCAATGGTTAAAGGCGTTTGCTTGCAAAGTCTGATATCCCTAGTTTGATTCCCTGGTACCCATGTAAAGCCAGATGCCCGAAGTAGCACATGTGTCTAGAGTTCATTTGCAGTGGCTGGAGGCTCTAGTGTGCCCATTCTCTCCCTCCTGCTCTCTCTCAAATAACTAAATATTAAAAATAAAATAAGTAAACACATGAGGGTAGGGATATTGACTATCATTTTCTAGGTCCTGGGTTCAATCCTCAACACCACCGAAAAATAAAAGCATAGGTAGCTAGACGTGGTGGCGCACTCCTTTAATCCCAGCACTTGGGAGGCAGAGGTAGGAGGATCACTATGAGTTTGAGGCCGGTCTAAGACTAATTCCAGGTCAGCCTGGGCTAGAGGAAGATCCTACCTTGAAAAGGCAAAAAAAAAAAAAAAAAAAAAAAAAAAAAAAAAAAATTAAACAATTAATATGTAGGCAAGTGGGAGTGTAGATAGGGCAGGCCTAATATGGTTGCTGGTTATTGATGCTGGGTACAGAGTTCATTATAATATTCTCTGTATTTCATCTATGTACACATTTATTTATTTGCAGACGGAGAGAGAGTGTGTGTGTGTGTGTTTATAGGTACACCAGGGCCTCTTGCCACGGCAAATGAACTCCAGATGCATGTGCTACTTTGTTTATCTTGCTTTATATAGGTACTGGGGAACTGAACCCGGGCCAGCAGGTTTGCAAGCAAGCACCTTTAACCACGGAGCCATCTCCCCAGCCATACATGATATACATGTGTACACGTATGCACATTTGGTTTGAGGTAGAGTCTCACTCTAGATCAGGCTAATCTGGAACTCACTCGGTAGTCCTAGGCTAGCTTTGAACTCACAGGGATCCTCCTGCCTCTGCCTCCTGAGTGCTAGAATTAAAGGTGTGTGCCACCACACCTAGCCCTATACATTTTTTTCAAAAGGAAGAGTAGTTTATTGAGTATATGGCATGAGAGTCGTGGGCCAAGCAGCAACTACAGCACTGCCTGCATCCTATGTTCAAACTCCTTGAACTAAAAAGATGATGTTTTAAATTAGGAGATGTTTAATTCGCTCAGCCTGCCTATGAAGGAGCTACTATCATGGGAAAAAGGGAGGGCTGGAGAGATGGCTTCACGGTTAAGGCACAAGGATTAAATATATAACTAAGAGCCAAGTTCCAGGGTCAGATTTCTTGGGTTCTAGCTCCCTTTCTAATACATAAGCTATATGATTTGGCCTCAGTTTCCTTATCAGTAATAAAGTAATAAACATGCCTCAAAGGGCTTTTGGGTGAATAAAAAAAAATAATCCAAGAATCTCTGTGCCTGACAAATCTAGGCTAAGGTCAGTGATATCACTTGGAATGGTCAAGGAGGGCACAGAGAAGTGAGCTAACCTGCTCAAGGTCACACTGTTAGCAAGGTGCAAAATCTGTGTTTGTTTAGTGTTCCTGGCCACCCCAGTGACCCTATGGCACCCTACCTCACGTAAAGGCCCCCCCGCCCCCCGCGTCCAGCTTACCTGGCTGGTATGATCAGCACCCATGTGCAGCAGCATGTGCACACAAGCCAGCCTGTCCCGGGCCTGGGCACTGAGCATCTGTGGACAGAGGCTGGGCGGGCACATGAGGGCACCAAGGGCCAGGACAGCTGTGTGGAGGGGAGTGAGGCCTGCGGAATGGAGACAGTGAGGGACGACCTGCACCCAAGCGCCCACCCAGCCAGCCTGCCACACCATCCCTGGCCAAGCTCAGCTCACCTTCAAAGTCTCTGGCTTCTAGGTCAACCTGAACACCTGACTTAAACACAGCCTGGGAGGAAGAGAAGGAAGAGGGCTGTGGAAGGGTCTCCCCAGGCCTTCTAGCCCTGGAAGCCAAGAACTGGGCAATCAGCCCACCCCAGACACCCCCACCTGCCAGCTGACCATACCGAAAGGACTCCTGGGAGCCCATAAGTGGCAGCCATGTGCAAGACAGAACGTCCTTGATGGTCTGTGGCATTAGGCTCCGCTCCCAGGTTCAACAGATCTTCCACAATCAGTGGCTGGTTGGCAGCAGCTGCCACCAGGAGAGGGGTCTGCAGGTCACAGGAAGATCAGCCTGGGTCCACAGCTCCCACCCCCTCTGCCCTCAGACCTAAGAGCCCAGGCCTCTCACCACCCTCATCCTCAGGTGCAGGAATTGGGACTGCCAGCTCTCACCTTGCCCTTATGTTCTCGAATGTCCAGATGTTGGTACATCTGCAGCACCTCTGCAGCTGCATATGCCGCCCAGCGGAGCCCTTGAGCCACAAACAGGTGCAGGAGTCTGAAGACAGGTGGGGGCAGCAGTGAGAGGAGCCCCCACCCCAGTTGACCTATGAGTCTACAGATCACCCAGTTCCTCCCTATACTCACGTGTCTCCCTCCTCATCCTGGGCTAGTAGCTGTTGGGGTCCCAAAGCCAGTATGTGAGCTCGAGCTGTGTCCAAGGAGGGTCCAGTGGACAGGGGCAACAGTGGGGATCCTGAGGGGAGCCCTGAAACTCTCCAGGATCCCGCCTGTGGCAGGGAACATTCTGCATGGAGCCGGGAATCCAGGGGGTCCTGAAGGGTACAGGAGAGAGGAGAGCCAGGCAGCTAAGAATCTCTACCACACATAAATACAGACCTGCTCAAGGAGGTGGGACCAGGAGTCCCATCTATGACAAGCAACTTTGAACTTTTAGGCCTCAGCCTTGCTCAGGAGAGAAGGAATGGGATTTATTTAAATTATATTATTATTTTTGGGTTTTCAAGGTAGGGGCTTACTCTAGCCCAGGCTGACCTAGAATTCACTATGTATTCTCAGGGTGGACTCAAACTCACAGTGATCTTTTTACCTCAGACCCCCAAGTGTTGGAATTAAAGGTGTGCACCACCACACCAGGCTCCCCCCATTTTTTATGAGACAGTGAGGGTGAGCAAGAGAGAGAGAATTGGCATGCCAGGCCATCCAGCCACTGTAACTCCAAACACATGTGTCACCTTTTGCACATGTGTGACCTTGAGCATGAGTCACCTTGTGTGTCTGCCTTACGTGCAATCTGGGGAGTAGAACATGGGTCCTTAGGCTTCGCAGGCAAGCACCTTAACGGCTAAGCCATCGCTCCAGACCCCTTTTTTTGTTTTTGTCTTTTATGACCAGGTCACACTGAAGCCCAGGTTAGCCTCAAACCTGCAGCAACCCTCATGCTTCAACATTCTGAATACTGGGCTTACAGGCACGGACTGCCATGCCAGCTTCACTCTGGTTTTGTCTGTCTTGCAATATAGCCCTAGCTGGCCCCAAACTTTTCATCCTCTTGTTTCTGCCTCCGAAACACTAGGTCTCCAGGTGTAAGTCACCACTCTTGGTTGAGGATGAGATTTTAAACCAGCACCTGACATCACACAATACTGCATGACTGCAATTGAGAATTCCCCTCCCCCCACCCCCTGCATGGTACTGTAAACTGAACTTAGGGCCTCCCCCATGCTAGGCAAGTGCTCTACTACTGTGCTATATCCCCAGCCCATTTTATTTTCTACTCTTGATACACAACATAAGCTGGGCTGGCCTTGAACTCACAATCATCCTGCATCAGTGTTTTCTTTTGAGACAGGTTCTCACTAATGTGCCCAGGCTGGTCTTGAATGCACTCTGTAGCCCAGGCAAGTCTGCCAATCCTCCTGTTTCAGCCTCCCAAACACCCAAGGCCTGCACCAACCAACAAGCCCAACATAACTGAGAAATTTTAGGGGCCCTACAACAGCCAGTGTCCACTCTAGCTTACTTCCATCCCAGGAGGATAAGGGCTGGGCCGCCCTGGGTCAGGAAGTGGGTAGAAATCAGGAGTCGGGAAGCTCTCAGCAGCAGGAGCAGGGAAGGAGCAGGGACTATCCGAGTAGGCAGCATGTGTGCTGGGGTCCCAGTCTGGAAAGCCCGTGGGGGGAGCCAGGTTGCCGAGTCCAGACCCGGCAGTCTCCTGGAGGGCCGGGAAGTGAGTGTGGCCTGAAAGTGAGAGGAGAGGCAGGGGAAGGAGGTCTGGTTACCAGAGCCAGGGAAGTCACTGCCAGGGCTAGAGGACCCCAAATTTCCCACAGTCCCAAGCGCCAG
The DNA here is from genome assembly GCA_036346955.1 of Dipus sagitta. Taxonomy (NCBI): domain Eukaryota; kingdom Metazoa; phylum Chordata; class Mammalia; order Rodentia; family Dipodidae; genus Dipus; species Dipus sagitta. The sequence continues at coordinate 1,254,244 of CM070775.1, read as the reverse complement.
GAATTCTGAGACTCTAAGGTCATGGGGCCTACAATCCTGGGAAATCAAGAGTTTGAGCCTTTAATCCCAGCATTCAGGAGGCAGTGGTAGGAGGATCACTCTGAGTTCAAGGCCACCCTGAAACTATACAGTGAATTACAGGTCAGCATGGGCTAGAGCGAGACCCTACCTCGAAAAACCAAAACAGAGAGAGTTTGGATGCCTTTACTTCTGGGATACCAAGGAAGTTGGATCTCCACATGTGGGTCCCCAAATGGCTGGCCACCTGAAGTACTATGTGTATAGATTACTGGGCTCCAGAGAACCTGAGGTTCAGGATTTGAGGTTTTTGCTGTTTTTGTTTTTGAGAAAGTCTCACTATATAGTCTCATTTTATGGCCTGGAACTCACTAGGTAAGCCAGGCTGGTTTCAAACCTGCACCAATCCTCCCGTCTCAGCTTCCAGAGTGCTAAGAACACAGGCATAAGCCATCATGCCTTGTTCTACAACAAATTTCTACTGGCTCTCTGCAACAATGAGGGCCTGATCCTGGCCCACACTGTTCTAGGAATTGGGGATTTTTGAGTGTCTAAGAGAAGCTGGCGCTGAGGCTCACAGAATGTGTTGTTTGTGGACTTACCTGCCTCTACCTCATTCACTGATGGGGTCAGGGGCTGGGCCAGTGGAGGGGAGAAATGCCCCTGTAGGTGTAAAGAAAATATAAAGAAGGTACATTTATATGCATGCATTAAATTCCCGGGCATCTGTTCCCCACCTACAGTGCATCAGACTGAGGTACACAACCTCAACCTCCAGGAAGGCGCATGGTCCCGTGAGAGCTGGCCTATCCAGGGCTTCCCAGGACTCACCGGTACCCCACTTGCGTCGGGCTGCTGCTGGCGGCGCCTCTGTTCTTCTAGAAGCTTCTTTACTGTCTGTGTCGGGCAGTGGCTGCGCTCACTGCGGCTCACTGTGTGGGGAGGAAGAGGGAAGGAAGTCGTCAGGAGTCTTTAAGTCGCTCAGATATACCCAGCCGTGGCAGGGGTCAGGACTAGTGGATGTGGGCACCCTCTTTGCCCTTCCACGTGGAAAAACTGGCACATCGATGCTGCCTGAGAACGGCAACTCCAGTAGATGTTGAGAGAAGGGCCCGCCTCCCCCATTTCCTTCCCTTGCTTTTCATCCGACCCAACTTTCCACCAGCGTGGTGGAAACTGAGGAAGGGGGAGGGGAGCACCCATCTGCAGCACCCTTCCACTTCCGTTAAAGAAAAATCCCACCCAGGGTTCCTAGTTCTGAGGCTTAGGGTGGGAGGTAAGGAAGGGGTCACCAGGCACCACTTTCTAGAGCTGCGAAACCAGTTCCCCAAATTTCTGTAGTGTTGGGTTGGTGTAGACAGGGAGGTGTCGACTGGAGGGTCAAGTACAGAAGGCCACTCTGTTCTCCGCTACTCACATCTACATGAGTTCGGGGCCAGCCTGGGCTACATTAAGACCCTGTGACAAAACAACAGCCACTACCGCCAAATATGTCTGTTCTCGAGACTAAAGGTTGACCTAGGCCTGGGGTGGGGGATGGCCGGGGGTGACTCAGTGGCAGAGTGCTTGCCGAGCACGTGGAAGGCCCAGGGTTCGATCTCCAGCACCAGGAGAATAAATGAATAAAGATGACGTACTATGTTTTCCTAGGGAAACCAGACCTCCAAATGCCTTCGAATGCTCCCCAGGCCCGGGCCTGGAACCTCCTCACTCTAGAGACTGCAGGGGCGCAGGGCGCGTCCACCCCGGAGCCCAGCACGCCGTCATCCGACGCAGCGGTGCAGGGCCTCAGTGTCCCTCCCACGGGGCAGACTCCTCCCCACGACCCGGGAAGATCGGAACCTCAACTCTCGGCCGGCCGAGCCCGCTCCGGCGAGGGGAGGGCTCAGCCCGCCCGGGGTGGGGAGCAGCGACTCGGAAACACGCGCGGCGGAGACGCGCTGACGTCACGGCGCTCGCGCACGCAAGGGAACCTTCCAGCTCCCTCGCGGTTCCGCTTCGGCTCGGGCCGCAGGTGGACGGCCGGGGGCGGGGGGCGGCCGAGCGCGGCGCTCGTGGAATCCCCGCGCGTGGGGAATTCCTGCCCAGCCCCGGGAAGTCCCGGGGAGCCAGGCAGGTCACGGCCAAGGTGGGCCTCTGGCCTTCCGAACCGAGCCCCGGGGCCCACTGCGACCTCACCGCAATGTGAACCCCCCCTTTTAGGGTAAAGACTCGGGGTCACCCCCTCCAACCACAAGACCCCGGGTCGGGCGGACCTGCCACCCTCCCTTGCACCCCGAAACCCAAGACTCTGGATCTCCCATCTCCAGCGGCCCCAGGACCCGGGAGCCCGGAGCAGCCGCTCCTCTCCAGCCAGCCCCTGGCTGCGCTAAACGCGGGGTCTCCGCACTCAGGACCCAGCTTAATACTCCGGCCGACCCCACGCTCAGAAGGCCCTCCCCTCCCCCCAGCCTGGCGCTCTCTCCCCTTCGAGAGCTGCGTGTGCCTCGGTTTACCTCGCGGGTTCCGTGGCACGGACGACGGGCCCCCAGGGCCGCGGCCTCGGCGCTGCGCCAGCCTCGCTGCTTCCCCCGCGCGGAGCCGCCGCCCGGTGCCCGATCTCGAACCGGGTTCCCCCGCGAGTTTTTAAATTGAGGCTCTGACGCCGCCCAGTTCTGGGTAGAGCCCCGCCCATCGGCCTGGGAGTCCCCCCGCGTCACGCTCCAGCGAGCTTAGCTCGGAACAGAGCAGGCTGACTTTGGAGGGTTAACCGCCCGCCTCCCATCCCCCGTCTTTGTTCTGAAGGATCCAATGGGTCCTGTCTCCGAGACACTGGGGGGACATTGGACGTCTGGAATTCTGAGTCTGTACCCAAGGTCATACCTTCACTTGGGCCTGAGATGGGCAGCATTACGGCGCCCTGGTAGAGCAGGGTCTCTAAGTCTGGATCCCATGTCCTGGAAAGGTCCCTAGACATGGTAATACACGTTTTCAAACCTCTTTCCCACATGGCCTTTCCTTTCTCAGATGTTAAGCTTCATTTATTCATCGGGTGGGTGTTTTTTTTCCCTGTATGTGTATGTATGTGTGTATGGTATATCCATATGTATGCATATGCACACACACGTGTGTGTATGTTCGTGGAGGCCAAAGGTTGACGTTGAATGTCTTTCTCAGTTGTGCTCCGTCTTGTTTTTTTTTCTTTAAATATTTTATTTGCCTGGGCGTGATGACACACAACTTTAATCCCAGCACTCAGGAGGCAGAGGTAAGAGGATTGCTGTGAGTTCAAGGCCACCCTAGACTACATAGTGAATTCCAGGTCAGCCTGGGCTAGAAGTAGAGACCTTACCTCAATCCCCCCTCCCCTCAAAAAAAAAGAAAAGAAAAGCCAAAAATAAAATTTAAAAAAAATCATTATGAGAGAGAGAATAAATGGGAGCGCCAGTGCCTCCGAGAAGTTTTTTCAGATGTGGGCTGGAGAGATGGCTTAGCAGTTAAGGCATTTTGGCTGCAAAGCCAAAGGACCTTGGTTCGATTCCCCAGGACCCACGTTAGCCAGATGCACAAGGGGTTGCATGCGTCTGGAGTTCGTTTGCAGTGGCTGGAGGCCCTGGGGTGCCCATTCTCTCTCTCCCTCTCTGTCTCTTTCTTTCAAATAAATAAATAAATAAAAAGTTTTTTTTTAAAAGTTCAGATGCATGGACAACTTTGTGCATCTGGCTTTACATGGATACTGGAGAATTGAACCTGGGCAGTTAGGCTTATGCAAACAAGTACATTTTATTGCTAAGCCATCTCTATAGTCCCTTCCACTTGTTATTTGAATCTTAAGCTCACCAATTTGGCTAGACTATGTAGTCAGCAAGCTTCAGAGATCTTCCTGTCACCACTGTCTCATGATGGAATTTCAGGCCACACCTGGCTTTCTTTCCTTATCTTTTCTTTCTTTCTTTCTTTCTTTTTTTTCTTTTCTTTTTCTAGTTAGGCTCCCACTCTAGTCCAGGCTGACCTGGAGCTCACTCTGTAATTCCAGGCTGGCCTCAAACTCAGGGTGATCCTCCAGGCCTCACACCTGCCTTTTATGTGAGGACTGGGGATCTGAACTCAGATCCTCATGCCTGTGTAGCAAGTGCTTTAGCCATTAAGCCGTCTCCCCAGCCCTTGTATAGTTGTTTTTTGTTTTTTGTTTTTTGTTTTTGAGACAGGGTTTGATGTAGCCCAGGCTGGTCTTGAACTATATGTAGCAGAGGATGACCTTAAACTCCCACCTCCCAAAAGCTTGGATTACAGGTGTTGACCACCACCCCCAGCTCTCAATATGTTTTGTGTTTTATTTTGTTTGTTTGTTTTTATTCTTATTTATCTATTTATTTTTGTCACAGTCTGGCTGGTACTGGCTGTGTAGCCCAGGCTGGCCTCAAACTCACTGCATTTCTCCTCACTTGGCCTCCCTCCTGCTGGAATTCCAGGCCTGCACCATACACTCATCTCATTTCTTCATCATTTCCAAAGCTCGGTTACCATAGGGGAGACAGTTTGCTAGGTTCTTAGGGCAGAAAGCTGTGAACTGAGCAGGCAGGAATTCCCAGCCCTCTAGCACGCTGACATTCCTGGGAAGGCCATTCTCAGTTCTCACTTGGTGACCTCCCTCAGTACTTACTGTGCTCACCAAAATTTTTCCCCTGATATTTTTTTGAGTTTTCATTTATTATTTATTTGTAAGCAGAGAGAGAGAAAGACAGAGAAAGGGAAAGAGAGAGAATGGGCCTCTTGCCACTGCAGATGAACTCCAGATGCTTGCACCACTTTGTGCATCCAGCTTTATGTGGGTACTGGAGAATCGAACCTAGGCTGTAAGGCTTTGCAAGCAAGCCCTTTAGCCGTTAAGCCATCCTCTTTCCAGCCCTGATTTTTGTTATGAAGGGTCTTGTGTAGCCCTCGCTGGCCTTGACCTCCCTATGTAACTAAGGGTGATCTTGAAGTCTTGATCCACCTCCTTCCACCTCCACCTCCTCCTCAGTGCTGGGATTATTGGCCACCACACCCAGTTTCTCAGTGCTGGGCACTGAACCCAGGGTTTCATGCACGCAAGACAAGAATTCTACCAACTCAGCTACAGCCCTAGCCCTCTCTACTTCCTACCCTGCACACTGCCTTGGGGCTCCTCCTCTCAGCTTCCCTCTACTCCCATTGTGGCGGGGGGGTGGGGGGCCTCTGTCTACTTCCTTAGTGATCTCATCCAGTTTTGTCCTGTGGCTCAGAATACCATCCTTAAGCCACAGTCCCTGAATTTACATCTCAGGACCAGACTTACCGCCTGAACTCATCAACACAATGTGGGGCACCTCCGCAGGGAGATCTGCCGGGCATTTCCACCTCAGTGGGTCCCAAGCTCGGTATTCTTCCCTCCCAGAGCCAGCTTCTCTCAGCTCTGTCAACCCACATTCCACGTTTCTATCTTGCTAGTTGCTCAGGCCAGAGTCACCCTGAGTCCCTTTCTCAAACACACCCACACTGCCCCCACCATCCACAAATGTTAGCTCTACTTCTAAACTATTTGCAGAATCTCCCAAGTTGCTACACCCTGATCCACCTGTCACTCCCACCTAAACAGCCACAGGAGCCTTCCTGGGTTTTCTAACCCCCCCTTCAAATTTGTTCTTCAAAGGCAGTCACAGTAAAGGCCCCCCCGCACACACACACAGGAAGTAGGTGGCCTTGAACCAGCAGGGTGACAACCATTCTTGCTGCCTGTGCTCTACTGTTCTGAGGACTTGTCTGGACCACAGTACTTAACCAGGTTCCTTCAGCTTCAACCCTCCATGGCCAGTCCAACCCACCTCCTCCTGTTCCTGCTTTTGCTCCCAGGTGAAGGCAATGGTTGGGAGGGGGAGCTGGAAGGGTGGCACCTGTGGTCTCCCCCCATACCATTGGGCCTCAGGACCTTGAGGGTAAGGGTGGGTTTCTGGAGCTGTGGGCTCTCCTCCTCCATTGCTGGGTTACTGTTTCCCATTTTCAGTCACTCCCTGTGCCCCTGGGAACTCCTTTTCCTATCTTCCTGTCTGGAGAGGGGCTTACTTTTCAGGACGTAACCTCCCTCTCTGCTTTGGGGATCACCTCCCCATCTCCCTCCTCCGTCTTTCCACAGCGGCTACTGCTCACACACCCCCAGGTAAGAAATCACTCTCTGGCCCCAAAGCATAGTGGAGGGTCCCACAGCACTCCGGGTGGCTCATCACTACCCTAACGGGAGCCCTCTATCCAGGTCCCATCTTGACCCTTTGTTACCGTATTAAAGGGATGGGAATCAGTGACTCTGGCAGCTCTTTGACAGAGTCTCATGTTCCTAAAGTACACCTTCAGGGTTCTGGGACAGCCCAGCCTTTCTCTTAGGTCCCCACCCCAACCGCAGGGAATCTCGGATCCACCTGGTGGGGGTCTTCCCCTCTCCCAGGGGCAGAAGCACAGCTTCCGGGAGGCAGACAGCATCTCTGCTGCATATGCTGGTCTGGCTCCACCCTGCAGGTTCCTGCTCCGGATGTGGGCCCCTGTCCCTGCAGCTCCTGGTAGGCTTGGTGGCCGCCGATGCGGTCATGTCTCTGCTAATCATGGGGGTGGTGTATGCATGCATGGGCCCACGCCGCAGACCTACTCGAGGTACAGGGGCGGGGCCTGGAGGGTGGGCGGCAATTCCCTAGGGAAGGTGGCAGGGGACGTAGAGGGTGTCCTTGGGGAAGCCCTAGAGGAGGTACTGGGGAAACCCTGGGGGGAGGGGTGCCTGGGGAAGCCCTGAGGAAACCCCTGAGGTAGGGGGTCCCCCAGGAAGGTGGAGATGTGGGGTAAGGGTGGGTGGTCAGGCTTCATGCTTTCTCCCTCTCTCCGGCAGAAGATGGCATCGTCTACATCAACATGCCCAGCCGGGGCTGACGGCCCTGGTTTCAACCTCTCACTCTTCTCATCTGGGACCATGTGTGGTGGCCTGGGAGTACAGCCCTTTTGAATTCGAATAAAGCAATTAAAATAGCTCTGGTCTTATTCTTCCTTAAAGAACTTCAGGATCCCCAATGGCTGACTTCCTCCTTATGTTTCTGAATCCAAGATCCACCCTACCCCCACCCCCAGGGCTGACATTTCCCCAATTCCTCAGCCCAGGAGCCCAGCATAACTCAACAGTGTTCTTTGCGCAGTCGTTTATTTGGGGACAGTAGTGGAGAGAGGCCCCATATCTCAAGAGGACATGGAGAGTCTGAATCTCCATGGGAGTCAGAACAGAGTGCTGAATAGAGGTCAGGATCCAGTGGAGCCAGGCATCAGTAGTTGACGGGTGTGGTCCCAGTTTATCTGTAATGCTGCCTTTGTGTGTTGAGGTCACTGTAGACATCTGGCCTCTGACCTTGGAGCTCCTGAAGAGATAGAGGTGCCATTAGTGGAAGGAGCCTAGCAAATGAAACAAACATAGCCTTCTAATGGCTTTTAAATATTTTATTTCCAAGCAAAGAGAGACAGACAGAGAGAATGGGCACGCCAGGGCCTCTAGCCTCTACAAGTGGTCTGCAGACGCATATGCCACTTGGTGCATCTGGCTTTATGTGGGTACTGGGGAAGTGAACCTGGTGCCCATTCTCTCTCTCAAATAAAATGTTCTTAAAAATAAGGAAACCAGGTGTTGTGGCACACCCTTAAGCCCAGCACTCAGGAAGTTGAGGGAGGATTGCCATGAGTTTGAGGCCTGGGCTACAGAGTAGGTTCCAGATCAGCCTGGGCTAGAGTGAAATCCTGCCTCAAAACCAAACCAAACAACAACAAAACTGGGTGTGCACCACTGAGGAGAAGGATCACTATGAGTTCTAGGCTAGCCTGAAACTAATTCAAGTTTAGCCTGGGCTGGGCATGGTGGCACATGCCCTTACTCCCAGCATTTGGGAGGCAGAGGTAGGAGGACTGCCTTGAGTTCAAGGATAGCCTGAGACTACAGTGAATTCCAGGCCAGCCTGGGCTAGAGGGCGACCCTATCTTTAAAAAGCTAGCGAGCAAACAAACCAACAAAAAACAAGGTCAAAGCCGGGCGTGGTGGCGCATGCCTTTAATCCCAGCATTGGGAGGCAGAGGTAGGAGGATCGCCATGAGTTCAAGGCCACCCTGAGACTACATAATGAATTCCAGGTCAGCCTGGGCTAGAGTGAGACCCTACCTCGAAAAACAAAAAAACAAAACAAAACAAAACAAAAAAACCAAGGTCAACCTGGGCTAGAGCAAGACCATACTTCAAAAAAAGCAAAGAATAAGGAGAATGACTGAGGAAGACACCCCAACACAGATCTCTGGCCCTACACACACACACACACAGAACACACACACATACACATGTACATTGCACATATATACACATGCCAATAAAATTTTCAACCCCTTCAAATTTAAGAGGGACGTTTCTCAACCTCTCTATCTATAGCTTCCATCACTGACATTGTGCTTTCTTCTCATCGTGGTGTCTCCCCAAAAGGATTTTGTTAACTTGCTTCAAGTCTGTCTCCCCAACTAGGCTGTAACTGGCTGCTGAGCTCCTCCGCCAGCAGACTCATGGGAGGATGAAGAGATCAGCTGCACGTCCCCAAACTTTCACTGCTCTCAGCGACTGGCTTTCCTTAGTCTCCTGGACTCCTGAGCCAGACTCCAGATTCCTACACTTTGCAAAGAAACCCGTCCACCAGGGAGGGAAAGGGGGAGAGCCATAAATCAGACTGCACAGGATCACACACGGGGGTGTCTGTGGATCCACAGAGCAGGCTGCCGGCCACTGAAACCCCACACCAGTGGCCAATCTGGAACTGTGATTCTCTTGGGAAAAGTCTCAGGAAGTTTATCTCCGTCTGTCCCAAAGGGCTAAGGAAGAGGCTTAAAAGAGAGGAGTGAAAATGGCCACATCCTGGTTGTTAGGAGAAAGTTCAAGGACACTTATAGTGTTCCAAGTTTACATATATAACTTCAATTTATTTTATTTTATTTTCTAGGGATAGAACCCAGGGCCTCATGCATGCTAGGCAAGTGCTCGTACCACTAAACTATGTCCCCAGTCCATTTTCATTTCTTTTTAAAAGATTTTTATTTATTTGCAAGCAGAGAGATAGAGAGAGAAGAGAGGCAGATAGAGAGAATGGGCATGCCAGGTCCATTAACCACTATAAGCTAACTCAAGATGCATGTGCCACTTTGTGCATCTGGCTTTAAGTGGGTGTGGGGGAATCGAACTCCTGTTGTTAGGCTCTTCAGGCAAGCGCCTTAACCACTGAGCCATTTCTTAAGCTCTTATTTTCTATTTTTGAGACACTATGTAGGTCTGACTGGCCTTAAACCCACAATTTTCCTGAATTAGCTTCCCAGGTGCTTTGATTACAGGTGTGCAGTTATAACTGTGGTCATTGGTTTATTGTTTTAGAGCTGAAGATTACACCTAGGGCTTCATGAACGCTAGGAAAACGCTGAGCTAACCCTGTGCCTGCCCTACGTTTCTATCCTCTTCTATAGCTCAGGCCGGCCTCAAACTCCCCATCCTCCTGCCACCATCTCCCAACTGTTAAGGTCACAACTTTGTTGTGATTTTTGTTTTGTTTTTTCAAGATAGGGTCTCACTTGCCCAAGCTCACCTGGAATTCACTATGTAGTGTCAGGTTGGCCTTGAACTCAGCAATCTCCTACCTCTGCCTCCCAAGTGGTGGGATTAAAGGCGTGTGCCACCACACCTGACACAACCTTGTATTTTTTAATTAATTAATTATTTATTCACAAGCAGAGAGACAGAGAGAATGAGAGAGGAAATGGGCATCCCAGGACCTCTTGCCACTGCAAATGAACTCTAGATGTGCATGAGCCACATTGTGCATCTGGCTTTATGCGGGTACTAGGGAACTGAACCCAGACTATCAGGCTTTGCAAGCAAGTGCCTTTAACTGCTAAGTTATCTTTTGTTTGTTTGTTTGTTTTGTTTTCTGAGGTAGGGTCTCACGCTAGCTCAGGCTGACGTGGAATTCACTATGTAGTCTCAGGGTGGCCTTGAACTCTCGGCCATCCTCCTACTTTGGCCTCCCAAGTTCTGAGATTAAAGGCATGTACCACCATGCCCGGCCTTTTTTTCTCTTTTTGAGATAGGGTCTTACCCTAGCCCAGGCTGACCTGAAGCTCACTTTGTAGTCCCAGGCTGGCCTGGAATTCACAGTAATCCTCCTATCTCTGCTTCCTCAAAGTTCTGGGATTAAAGGTATGTGCTACCATGCCCAGCACAACTTTGTATTTTGTGTGTGTATGTGTGTGTGTTTTCTGAGGAGTCTAGCTTTTGTTAGCCTCTCAGGGGATGTAGGATTCACTACCCCCAAACCTCTTGAGTGTCTCTCTCTGGAGACACCAAACTCAGGATGACTTGTATCCTATGCTCTACCCGGGGCTTCCCCCACAAATCATCCTGACCCAGGGCCAGGCTTTTTCCAGAACAGTGTGGGCCTGGTAAGACCTGTTCTTGTGCCAATGAAGGCAGACCACCCCTTTATTTCTTCCCCACACATCTGAAGCTGGGCATAAGGTTGTGGTTGATTGCTCAGTGTGTTGGACAGACCAAACTCTTGCCTTTAAGGCTAGGGGAGCTGCTGGAGAAAGGGTGCTGCAAAGGGCGGAGTGTGTGTATAAGACAGACACCCGCAGCAGCAGGCCGCAGTAGAGGGGAGGACTAGTCTGGTGTTCTTACCTGATAAGGTGACTCAGTCTCTGCAATGCGCTGTTTTCGGGTCCCTGCAGAGGGGTGGAAGGCAACACGGGTTGTTTTAAAGCAAGAACCTGTAACTCCAGAGTTACTGATTTGTTTGTTTGTTTGTGCATGTGTGTGTTTGAGCATGTCAGGATCTTTTGACACCTCAAACGAATGCACGCCTGTCTAGCTTTATGTGAGTGACTGGGGTATTAAACCTGGGCTGGCAGGCTTTGCAAGCAGGGGTCTTTAACCACTGAGCCATGTCCCCAGGCCTCACAGGTTGCTTTAAAACCAGTCCTTTGGAGCCGGGTGTGGTGGCGCACGCCTTTAATCCCAGCACTCAGGAGGCAGAGGCAGAGGTAGGAGGATAACCGTGAGTTCCAGGCCACCCTGAGACTACATAGTTAATTCCAGGTCAGCCTGGGCTAGGGTGAGACCCTACTTCAAAAAACAAACAAACAAACAAACAAAAAAAGTCCTTTGGAACAGTTGGTAGTATGCTTGCAAAACAAGCAGGAGGCTCTAAGTTTGATCCCCAGCACAGCATAAAAGTAAAAAAAAAATTAAAAATGAATAAGCAATAACAAGGAAAAAAACCTCCAACCCTTCTATCACCATCCCTTTGGATGTTTGTGACCCAAGAGCTTGCCCACGCCTCCTCCCACCAGGATAGGCCCCAGAGTGTCCCCTGGCCAGCCCCGGCCAGCCCCACTCACCCTCCGCAGTCCCTCGGCCACGAGGCACTAGCCGGCCCAGAGAGTACACGGCCAGGGCGATGAGGAGCGTCAGCACCAGGTCTCCCAGCACGATTCCCGCCAGCACCCCCGGGCTCACAGGGGAGCAGTTGCATTCTGGGAATATGTCACAGATGCATGAGAAGGGGCAGTGTAGGTTGGGAGTGAATGGGTGTCGGCAGGGAGAGGGCTGGAAGGGACAGGATAGAAAGCTCTTTCAAAGTGAGGACGAGGGATTAAGCTTGTCTCTACTTACCACTCTGGGCCTGGACAGGACTGATACCTGAGAAGGGAAAAAGAGGTAAACTGAGCGAAGTGGAGGCAGGAAGATCAGACGTTGAAAGTTGTCCTCAGCTACGCAACAAGCTGGAGGCTAGCCTGGGCTACACGAGGCCCTGTCTCGGAAAACAAAACAAAGAGGTTAACTGAGGCACTGGCAGAAGGCAGGTTGAGGAGCTAGGGAAGGCAGAAATAACATGTCACTGGACCTGAGGGCTGGCCATTGGTCAGTGTGACTTCTATACCAGTTTGTCCAGCTGTGACACCCTTAGATGTCCCCTCCCCTTGCTTCTACCAGGTTCAAAGTCTTGGGTGACAGGCTCATAGAGAAACCCACAAGGCTCTCAGAGGAAACTGCTTCCACTAGCCTTTTCCTTTGGTTAGCTCATTCCTCCATGCTCCCCGTCTGGCCCTGCCCTAGGCTGAGCACAGGACGGAGACAGCTGCAGAAGCCCCTGCTCACCTCCCACAGTCAGAAGGGCAGGAAGCATCAGAAAGCACCGGGAGGGCTCCAGGACCCCCATAGTGTCAGGGCGCTGCTGGGCACCACAGTCCAGGGGCTGGTGGGATGTGGCGTGCTGTCCAACCAAGTGAAGGAGGAAGTCTGAGGTGGGTGGTGCAAGAGGAGGAGGGACAGCAACAGTGGAGGAGGGACACAACACACATAGTAACGACAGCAGCATTGGGCCTCGGGGTCATGCCACAGGCCCTGAAAGCTGGTCATGAAGGCCATGTGTGGGAGCTTTGGACTTCCATCACTATCTTCACAGGTCAGACATTGTTTTTTTGTTTGTTTGTTTTATTTATTGTTTTTTTCGAGGTAGGGTCTCGCTCTAGTCTAGGCTGACCTAGAATTCACTATGCAGTCTCAGGGTGGCGTCGAACTCGCTTGGATTAAAGGCATGCGCCACTATACCCAGCTTAGCACTTTTTTTTTAAAATATTTTATTCATTTATTTATATGAGACAGAGAGAGAATGGCCACCAGGGTCTCTAGCCACTGCAAACGAACTCCAGAGGCATGTACCACCTTGTTCATCTGGTTTATGTGGGTCCTGGGGAATTGAACCTAAATCCTAAGGGTTCTCAGGCAAGCATCTTAACCACTATGCCATCTCTCCAGCCCTTGACAGCACTTTATAAACATCAATTACAATTAGTATTTGATAACTGGATCCTTGTGATGGTCATAGGATAACAAAAGAGAGCCAATCACATGGGCACTAAGGACAGAGGTACTCTCCACCAAGTGTTTAATCTCCATAACCTTCATGTGAGGTAGATGTCCCTATTCCATTTTACAGAGAGGTAAAGACACTTGTTCTCTGTCCCACAGCAAATAAAGATGAAATGGAACTCAAGACCCAAAGACAGATATTTTACTGTTAGGGAGAAAGAAATAAAAAAGATGAACCAAAGCAGAAAGGAAAACGAAGGCAAAACTAAGGGTGAGAATTACTGTCCCGGGGCACACACCACAGAGAAAGGCTGGGGGCTTCAGGTGAGGCAGTGGGGGCGACCAGGCAGCCACTGGGCTGGGCTGTACTGCAGAATGAGGAAACAATGGCTGGGGGTGAGGACAGAGGGCCTACAGGAAGGAGACAGGGACTTCCAGCCCCCAGTGGGAGCCCAAGCCAGGCCTGGAGGAGGAACTGTGGTCAGGGCCCTGGGGGATGAGCCAGCTGCAGGAAGTCCCTCCCCCCGCCACGTGTCACACACTGCCCTCCCAGGGCCTGGGCATAGGTGAGAAATGGGGAAGCTGGATGCTGGTCATGGGGCAGATATGGGTGCCAGTGGGGGAGGGGAGGGCTCTAAGTGCTCAGGAAGGAAGGTCTGGGTTTCTCTGAGTCAACATGGGCTGCTCACAGCCACCATTGCCCAGGCCTGGCCAAGTCCTGACCCTAAAGAAGCCAAAAGTTTCCCATTAGGAGAAAAAGTGTCCTGTTAAGGCAACCTGAGCTATGTGAGAGACAATTAGAGACCTGGGCCAGGTTGTGAGCAGGGAGGTCTTGCCCCACCTGACACGTGTGCTCAAGGGTCCCTCTGGCTGCAGCTTGGAGCAGGATGCAGGGCTCAGGACCAGATCATGGCACCAGACTACTGCAATGGTCTGGCTTATCGGGAGGATTTTGTGAGAGCTGTTATAATCCTGGCTGACATGTTCTACCTGCTCAGGAAATGTCACTCCCCATGGCTGTCGTCACTGTTATCAATGCGTCCCATCCTGAGCTATAGTTCCCCTTGGTGAGTCTGCCTCCTGGCCCAAAGCCCCAGCCTCTGGTTCTTCCTCCAACCTCAGCCAGGACCAACCTCTCCCCAGAAGACACGCCATGGAATAGCAGGAGACCTGGGCACCACCCAGTCAGAGCAAATGTGCTCATACAGCTGGACTGGGGCCCTGATGCCCCTTTAGTTGTCAGGGGTTTAAGGAGATCAAGGGATAGGACTAGTGTGTCAGCGGACACTTGTGGAATATGAGCTAATAATGACAGATTCTTTACTCGTCAGAAATAAATTCTTCCTTTTCTTTTTTGCATGTGTATGTGAGTGTGGTGTGTGTGTATGCATTTAAAATATATATGTTAGGGCCTGGAGAGATGGCTTCATGGTTAAGGCGCTTGCCTGCAAAGCCTAAGGACCCATGTTCAACTTTCCAGGCATAAATATTTTATTTATTTATTTATTTATTTCAGAGAGAGAGAGCAGATAGAGATAGAAAGAATGGGCATGGGCACACCAGGGCCTCTAGCCATTACAAACAAACTCTAGACATATGTACCACCTTGTGTATCTGGCTTATGTGGGAACTGAGGAATTGAACCTGGATCCTTAGGCTTCCCAGGCAAGTGCCCTAACCACTAAGCCATCTCTCCAGCCCCTATATATGCATTTTTATAGATATGTGGTAGTCATGAACGCACTCGTGTGTGTGTGTGTCCACGTGGAGTCCAGAAATTGATGTTAGATGTCTTCCTTAATCACTCTTCACCTTATTTTTTGAGACAGGTGCTCACCTCTTGGGCTAGACTAGCTAGCCAGCAAGCCCAAGGGGGAGCCTCCTGTCTTTGTCTTCCCAGTTCTGGGATTATAAGTGTACACTGATGTATCCAGCCTTTATGTGGGTGCTGAGGATCTGAACTTAGATCCCAGAGCTTGCTCAGCAAGCACTTTACTGACTGAGCCGTCTCCTCAGCCCCTTTTTCTTTTTTTACTTTTTTTTTTTTTTGAGACAGGATCATGTTATGTAGCTTGGGCTGGTCTTGAACACATGATGCCACTGCTTCAGCCTCCAAAGTGTGATTGAAGGCATGAGCCACCAGGCCCAGGTCAAGGGTCACATATTTCAGTATTTTTTCTGCAACCTCTACAACAGTGCAGGTGCAGACCACAGAACACAGTCCTGCCCTGGTCTCTGGCCAGATGGATGGTTCAGGTTTCTTCTTTGAGTGAAGAAAGAAGATGGAGTGAAAAGAATCTGCTGACAGGGCTCTGCCCCAAGAAGGTGCCAGACTACAGGAAGCTGGGCCAAACTTTGTAAAATGGCTCAACCTCTCCAGGCAGCAAGCCAAGAAATGGCGAAAGTCAAAGCCAGCTTTCCCGGAAACCAAGCTGTCTGTTGGGCCTGTGGCCAGCTGTTCTCTGTGGAGCTGCAACCCCTCCTCCCCACAGAGGTCAGGGAAGCTTTTGAAAACTCAGAGAGGGATGGGTTTAGGTTTGCAGAATGCTCACGGAGCATGTGCAAAGGCTGGGATTCTATCCTCCACAGTGGGCAGGAGAGTGGGGAGAAAGAAGTCAGACAAGAAACTCCCCCCCAACCCCACAGTCTCGCTATGTATTACTGGCCTAGAACCTGTGTAGACCAGGCTGGCTCCAAACCTGCCCATTTCCATCTGCCTCTGCCTCCCGCTGGAAGTACAGGTGGATCCCACCACACTCGGCTTGACCTGATTTTTTTAAATGGCTAAAAGACTTCTGAGCAGACGCTTCACAAGACAAGAGGCACTAATGGCCAGTCATGAGCACATGGTGGAGTGTTCGACAGCAACAGCCATTAGGGAAATACAAATTAAACCACAATGAAATACCACCGCACACCACCACAACGACTTAAATGAAAAAGACTGACCTGACTGAGCCTCAGCAGAGATGTGGACCGACTGGAATCTCATGCCCTGTTGGCAGAAAAGGAAAACAGAGCAACCATTTAGGAAAATGGTTTAGGAGTTTCTTTTTTTTTTAATTTTAAATATTTTATTTACTTATTTGGAGAGAGGAGGGAAAGAGAGAGAATGGGTGCACCAGGGCCTTCAGCAACTGCAAATGAAATCCAGATGCTTGCACCACCTTGTGTATCTGGCTTATATGGGTACTAGGGAATCAAACTTGTATCCTTAGGCTTCATAGGCAAGCAACTTAACGGCTAAGCCATCTCTCTAGCCATAGGATTTTCTAATATAAAGCTAACTATTTACATACCCAGAGATCCAGCAATTCCACTACTAGTTACCTACCCAAGAGAAATAAAATTGTATGTTCACGTAAAGATGTGCAGGGTCAGTCTGGAGAGATGGCTCAGCAGTTAAGGCTCTTGCCTGCAAAGCCTGATGACCTGAGTTTGTTTCCCTAGTGCCTACAGAAAGCCAGATGCACAAAGTGGCACATGCATCTGGAGCTTGTTCATTGCAGTGGCTAGAGGCCCTGTTGTACCCATTCTCTCTCCCTCCCCCTTTCTCTCTCTCTCTCTCTGTCTTTCTTCTCTCTCTGCATGCAAATAAACTTTTTTTTTTTTTTTTTTTTTTTTTGGTTTTTCAAGGTAGGGTCTCACTCTAGCCCAGGCTGACCTGGAATTCACTATGGAGTCTCAGGGTGGCCTTGAACTCACAGCGATCCTCCTACCTCTGCCTCCGAGTGCTGGGATTAAAGGCATGCGCCACCACGCCCGGCACATGCAAATAAACATTTTTTTATATTTAAGTTTTATTTATTTATTTGAGAGAGAGAGAGGGAAAGAGTCAGACAGACAGAGAGAATGGGCATGCCAGGGCCTCCAGCCACTGCAAATGAACTCCAGATGCATGCACCACCTTGTGCATTTTGGCTTATGTCAGCCCTGTACAATCAAACTTGGGTCCTTTGGCTTTGATGGCAAGTGCCTTAACCACTAAGCAATTTCTCCAGCCCAATAAATAAACATAAAAAAGATGTGGGGCTGGAGAGATGGCTCAGTGGTTAAACTGCTTGCCTGCAAAGCCTAACAACCTGAGTTCAATTCTCCAGTACCCACATATAGTCAGATGCATAGAGTGGTTGCATGTACCTGGAGTTCGTTTCCAGTGGATGGAGGCCCTGGCACAGCCATTCTCATTCTCTGTCTCTCTGGTTGCAAATAAATCAATAAAAAATATATTTTAAAAATATGTGTAGGGTCAAGTGGGTGTAGTGACCCATCCCTATAATTCCAGCACTCAGAAGACAGAGAAAAGATTGTGAATTAGACCTATACCTTGGACTACATAGGGAAATCCTGTGTCCAAAGTTTTATTTTGTTTTAGTGAAATGGAAATTATAAGCCCAAAGAAACTAATAAAAAAGATACCTGGGGCTGAATAGATGGCTCAGTGGTTAAGGTGCTTGCCTGTAAAGCTTAAGGCCCAAAATTTGATTCCCCAGTACCCATGTAAAGCCAGATATACAAAATGGTACATGCATCTAGAGTTAGTTTGCAGCAGCTGGAGGCCCTGGAACACCCATTTGGTCTCTCTCTCTCTCTCTGTCTCTCTCTCAAATAAATAAACAAATAAATAAACAAACAAACAAATAAATAAATAAGATACCTGCTCTTGGCTGCCCACCAAAACATAATGATAAAACCCTAATGCTAAAGACGCCACATACTTGGGTTGCAGGACAGAGATATCAAGCTGTAACTAAGCTGGAAGCTTCCTCCCGTTGTCTAACTTGTAGCACTGGTAGTGCTATGCAGACTGCTGGGGATAAGTCACCACCAGTCTTGCCCAGCTCTCAACTCTGTGTATTACAATACTGAGCTGTCAGGCAAGACGCCCCTGGTGCAATAGTGCTATAACTGCTATGAGGGTAACTCAGTGCTTTCTGGTTGGATTTGAGGGAAGCTCCACAAGAGAATTCATCAAATTCCCATTCACTAAATTCTCAGAAGCCAGAAAAGCCTGTGACTAGGGAAGTCACAGTCCCACGAATGGAGTCTACTACTGTTTTTCTTTCTTTTTTTTTTTTTTTTTTTTTTTTTTTGTTTTTGGAGGTAAGGTCTCACTCTAGCCCAGGCTGACCTGGAACTCACTACTCTCAAGCTGTCCTCAAACTCATGGCAATCCTCCTACCTCTGCTTCCTGAGTGCTGGGATTAAAGGTATGTGCCACCATGCCCAGCTTGTTTTTCTTTAAAATTTATTTGTGTGTGTGCATATGCATGCCAACACATTTGTATGAGTACAGGCAAGAGTGTGCCATGGCCAGGCGTGGTGGTGCACGCCTTTAATCCCAGCACTCAGGAGGCTGAGGTAGGAGGATCACTGTGAGTTCAAGGCCACCCTGAGACTAATTCCAGGTCAGCCTGGGCCAGAGCAACACCCTGCCTCTGAAAAAGGAAAGTGTTCCATGGAGCATGTGATGATCAGAAAGCATTGTTTGCTACTCCATTTGCAAGCTTCTGAAACATTCTCCTGTCTTGGCATCTCAGCCCTAGAAGCACTGGGACTGCAGAAGCCTGCCATAGCATTGACCTTATCATGGGATGTGGGGATCTGAACTCAGGTACTCAGAGTTGCACAGCAAGCACTTTACCCACCGAGCTGTCTCCCCTAATGTTGTTTTGCTAAACAGATGTGTTCTCTACCTGCCTTTTTTTTTTTTTTTTTTTTGAGGTAGGGTCTCACTCTAGCTAGGCTGACATGGAATTTACTATGTAGTCTCAGGGTAGCCTTGAACTCATGGAAACCTCCAATCTCTGACTCTCAAGTGCTGAGATTAAAGGCATACACCACCATGCCCGGCTTTTTTTTTTTTTTTTTTTTTTTTTTTGACATAGGGTCTCACTCTAGCCCACGCTGACCGGAATCTCATTCTGTAGTCTCTGGCTGGCCTCCAGCTCACAGTGATTCTCCTACCTCTGCCTCCCGAGTGCTGGGAGCGTCAGGTTCGCTGAGATGAACGTCCAGACCAGGCACAGTGATGGAGAAATGGATATTTACTGAAGCTTACAGATCCAGGGGAAGTTCCATAATGGCAGAAGAAGCTGGCCTGCCTTCACAGGACCAAACAAACAGTGAGAAGCAAAAGCCTAAAAGCCACACAGCATAGCACACTTCAGGAACTCCAGCTAGGCACACTTTGCATATCTTTAGATTGAAATCTCAAACCCACCATCACACCTTAAGATCCGCCCAGTGACGCTGCCTCCAGCCAGGTGGCTGCAGATGCAAACTACAAACTAATAAAACACTGAATATATTGGGGCCATCTATTCAAACTACCACAGGTAGGGTCTCACTTTAGCCCACGCTGACCTGAATCTCACTCTGTAGTCTTAGGCTGGCCTCCAACTCACAGTGATTCTCCTATCTCTGCCTCCCCAATGCTGGGATTTAAGGCATGCACCACCACGCTCGGTTTCCAACTGTCTTCTAAATATTTATATTTATACCTACAAATTAGTGCTGCTCCAAGCCTTGGTCCCTTGATCAGAGAAGCTTCCTCCCCATGGGTGGTGGTTAATGTAGAGACTTGAAATGGTCAAAGTGACTACTGACTGCGCAGTCCTATGTGGGACATCTGTGACTCCTGCTCCAAGGTTCGAAGACTATCATGGAGAAGAGAGTGGAAAGACTGTAAAGTTCCAAGAATGGGGAGGAGTGCTATGGAAAAGAGTTAACTGGGAAAAGAACCTGCTTTTCAAGGTCATGATTCATTTTGTCCCTAAATTAAAAATATGGCTGTATCCTGCACACCTGGTATTGGTTTCTAAAACATAAAAAATATGTGCAGTAGTCATAAAATGCTCATGGCTGCAGGAGCTGCTGCTGAGATGCAGCATGAGGCAGGGCATGATGATCCAGATAGTCTGGGAGAGCCATTGAAAGATGGTCCGTGGTTTATATGGAAACCTAAAGATGTTTTGGCTATACAAAAACTATACAAGGGCTTCCATGGAGTGCATTGTTGGCCTGGGAGGAAAGTTTTTTCTGGCTACTCTGCCCAGCTGAAGGGGTGAAACTGAAAATCCAGAGACTGTCAGTCACTGGTTATATCAGACTTGAACTGAAGAAGATTGATGTTTGCTTAATGGTTGTTGAGTTTACATTGTTCCAGTCTCTCCTTGCTATGCCTTATAACAGTTAAAAATGTTTACTCTCTGCCATGATATGTTAAAAATACATAACTTGTTTAATTTTACAGGACTCACAGCTAAGAGACAATCTTAAATCTCAGAGGAGGCTTAGACTTTAAAACTATTTTAAGCTGCTGAAACTGTGGAGACTTTTAAAATTAGACTGAATACAATTTACAATGTAAATGATTTTTACTCTATTGGGGGTCAGGGTCAAAATGTGGTAGTTTAAGCTGGGCATGGTGGCACACGCCTTTAATCCCAGTACTCGGAAGGCAGAGGTAGGAGGATCGCTGTGAGTTCAAGGCCACCCTGAGACCACATAGTGAATTCTAGGTCAGCCTGAGCTAGAGTGAGTCCGTACCTCGAAAAACAAAACAAAACAAACAAAAAAAAAGTGGTAGTTTAAATAGATGTTCTCCAATAGATTCAGTTTTATTAAAACTTTTTAGATTTCTAGCTACCTGGGTGGAAGAGGTGTCACTGGACAGATCCTAGGGTCCAACCCTAAAGTGTGGTGGTGGATTTTAAATTCCAATCTAAAAATATACAAAGTGCCTAGTTCTGTCTGGAGTTCCTAAAGTGTGTGCTATGTGGTGTGGCTTCTCTCTCTCTCTCTTTCTCTCTCTCTACTTGGACCTATAGAAGCAGGGCCAACTTCTGCCATTATAAAACTTCACCTGGATCTGTAAGCTTCAATAAATCTCATCCTCCATAACTGTGCCTAATCTGAAAATTCATCTCAATGACCTAGAGCTGTCTGCTATAGTGTCCAAAGGCCACCCTAGTGATCTCCTGCCAGACAGGCACTTCCACCAAACACAGTAATCAAAATGTGAGACTTTGGGGACATTTTCAGATTCAAACTATAACACAACTCAGCTTTGTGCCCACTAAGCAAGTTAGACAAACTCAGATCTTCGTCTGAGTTAATAATATCACCAGATGACTGACAGAAGCAATCATGTCGCCACATAATATGCTATCATTCTTCAAATTCTTCGTATAAATCTAAGATATCATGAATGAGAACAATAAACATGAAAATGTCTAAAAACAGATGCTAGAGTTGTCAGATACAGACTGTGATACGGCCATATATGCTTTCAAGAAAATAAAAAAAAAGTGCAAAAATCTTGTCAGGGAACTGGAAACTATAAAAAGCAAAGGGTTGTGTTATACCCCCCAAAAATAAGCAGTTCTGAAAGTGAAAAATACAATCACTGAAATTAAAAACTGAGTGGATATATTTAACAGAGCTCAAAAGAGAAGGTAAGGGGTGAGGACATGGCTCAGAGGTTAAAGGCACTTGTTTGCAAAGCCTACCAGCCCAGGATCAATTCCCCAATATCCACGTAACCCAGATGTACAAAGTAACACATGTGCCTGGAGGCAGTTTGCAGTCATACGGGAACCTGACATGCCCATATCCTTGCTCTCTCCCTCTCTCTCTCTCTGTCTCTTAAGTAAGTAAGTAAAAATATTTTTTTAAACAGATGGTAAGTAAAAAGCATCCAGAGTTATGCAGAGACAAAATATGGAAAATATAAAACATATGATAAAAGAGAATGCTCAACTTATTTTATTGTAGCCCCAGAAGAAGGAGGTAGAAGAAATAGTTCAATAGAGTCTAAACAAGTTAAAATTGTGGCTACAGGGCTGGGGAGATGGCTTAGCAGTTAAGGTGGTACTTGCTTGCAAAGCCTAAGGACCCATGTTCAATCTCTCTCCAGATCCCACATAAGCCAGACAAAGGTAACACAAGTGCAAGGTTGCACATGCACACTAGGTGGTGCAAACATCTGGAGATCTATTGCAGTGGCTGAGGCCCTGGCATGCCAATTCTTTCTCTCTCTCTCTCTCTAAAAAAATTATGGCAACAAAGCAAGGTTGGTTAAATATTAGAAAAGCAATTAATGTAAATCAGCACGTTAGAGAGTGAAGGGGGAATCAAAGGCTTATCTCAACAAATGCAAAAATAATAATTGAAATTCAACATAACTCTTGATTAAATTCTTAGCAAACTAGGAATGGAAGTGAATCTCTTAATTCAATGAATTGCACTGCCAAAACATACAGTGTACACAATTTGTGGTTGAATGTTGTGGTAATTTGAATGCATGTCTCCTGATTGACTGAGGTATTTTATTGAAACTGGGATTTTCAGCCACTTGGCTGGAGGAGGTGTGGGGGGGGGTGTCAGATTTCCAGGCCAAAGGTGTACAGAGCAGTCAGAGCTCTACCTGGGTCCCCGATGCTTGTGCATGCTTGCTAGTGGTGCTGCCAGAGAGGGGGTCTCTCTCTCTCTCTCTCTGCTTGGAGCTGTGAAAGGGAGCCAGCTTCCTCCACCATTATGGACATTCCCCTGGATCTGAAAGTTTCAAATAAATCTCTTCCTCCCTTGAACTGGTTCTGGTTTGGAAGTTCATCCCAGCTACATGGAGCTGACTATAACAAAGACTAATGGTTCAGTCCTAAACCCTTTCCTTCTGAGATCAGGAGCGAGAGAACAGTGCCTGTTGCCACCACCTCTGTTCATTTTGTTCTGAAAACCTTAATATTATAGTAAAACAAGAAGGTGAACGTGATTAGCATCAATTTTTTTCTTACTTTTTAAACTGTTTATTGACAACTTCCATACATATAGACAATATACCATGTTCATACTCCCCTCTTACTACCCTCCCTTTAGCATCATTATTAAGAGATGATATGATTTTGGTTATAGAAAACTTGCAAAACTTCATAAACTAACTTATTAAAATTCATAAAAGAAGGTATCTAGGTTTCTAGATAAAAAAATCAATATACAAAAGTCAATTTTATTGCTGTGAGCCAGCCACATACAAAAGTAGAGAAAAATAACCATTCATATTATCATACATGGTCAAATATCTAGTAATAAATCTGATAAGCTAGATGGAAAGTCTATACAAAGAAACTTTATAAAAGACTTTTTATTAAGAATGAAATAAATAATATGATATATCATGTTATTGGATTGGATGTCAGTTTCTCTGTACACTATTTTATATGTTTAGTGTCTTTATAATCAAAGTTAAAAGTTTTGGGGCTAGAGAGATGGTTTAGTAGTTAAGACACCTGCCCGCAAAGCCTAAGGACCCATGTTCAACTCTCCAGGTCCCATGTAAGCCAGATGCACAAAGGTGGGCAAGTGCAAGATCGCACAGCCCACCAGGTAATGCCAGCATCTGGAGTTAAATCTCAGTGGCTGAGGTCCTGGAATGCCAATTCTCTCTCTCTCTCTCTCTCAAATAAATAAAAAATTAAAAATTTCTGAAATTAGGCTTAGTGGTTAAAGGTGTTTGTTTGTAGCCGGGCGTGGTGGTGCACACCTTTAATCCCAGCACTCAGGAGGCGGAGGTAGGAGGATCACCATGAGTTCAAAGCATCCTGAGATTACATAGTGAATTACAGTTCAGCCTGGGCTAAAGCGAGATCCTACCTCAAAAGACAAAAAAAAAAAAAAAAAAAAAAAAAAGGTGCTGCTCATAAAGTCTGATGGCCCAGGTTTCATGATTCACAAAGTGGTACCTGTGTCTGGAGTTCATTTGCAGCAGCAGGAGGCCCTGATGCACGTGGGCGTGTGCTCTTTCTCTCTCTCTCTCTCTTTCTGTCTCTCTCAAATAAATATTTAAAAACTTAGACTGACAGACCTGGATGTGGCTAACTTCTGCGTGTCACAGCTGCAGACTCCCATAGGTGTGCAGGCCGAGGCGCTGCTCCGATGTAGTGACATCATCTCATACACTTTCAAGCTGTGAAGACAAGACATTCTGACATTCTCCCTTCTGCTCAACTACAGTGTCCCAGGTCTCCAAACATCCCTGGGACCAGCAACTCTGGGCCCCGTAGAACCTCTTGGAATTCTAAGGCATACTATGAAACTCTGGATTCTTTGAAAAACTCCAAGCCAGGGTTGGAGGCAGGGGGATCCTAAGTACGAGGCCAGCCTGGGCTACATAGTGAGACTGTCTTAAAACATACACAAACAACAAGAAAAACTACAACCTCAGGAATTCTAAGGGTCCTTGAAAGGACTGTTCCACCCCATAGAACTCTGACATCTACGGAAATAGGGGTCTGATTGCAGTTCTGAAGATGAGTCTGGGGTGGGGGGTTTGAACGAGGCAAAGTGAGGAGGTATTGAAGAGTTGACTAAGTTGAGCCATCCTGAACATGTTTCCCAGTGCTGCTACTACCAAAGAAATCATAATCCCGGAAAAAAAAAAAAAAAAAAAAACTTAGGCTGGAGGGGCTGGAGAGATGGCTTAGTGGTTAAGGCACTTGTCTGCAAAGCCAAAGGACCTCGGTTAGACTCCCCAGTACCCACGTAAGCCAGAAGCACCTTTAATCCCAGCACTTGGGAAGCAGAAGTAGGAGGATCATTGTGATTTTGAGGATAGCCTGAGACTGCATAGTAAATTCAGGTCAGCCTGGGCTAGAGTGAGCCCTTACCTCAAAAAACCAAAGAGAAAGAGAGAGAGAGAGAGAGAGAGGGAGAGAAAGGAAGGAAAAGGAAGACACAAAGAAAGTGAGTATGGAGACATGGCTTAGCGGTTAAGCGCTTGCTTATGAAGCCTAAGGACCCCTGTTCGAGGCTCAATTCCCCAGGACCCACGTTAGCCAGATGCACAAGGGGGCGCATGTGTCTGGAGTTTGTTTGCAGAGACTGGAAGCCCTGGCGTGCACATTCTCTCTCTCTCTATCTGCCTCTTTCTCTCTCTCTCTGTCACTTTTAAATAAATAAAAATGAACAACAACAAAAAAAAAATTAAAAAAAAAGAAAGTGAGTATGGACAAGCCAGGGCCTTATACCACTACAAAAAAACTCCAGACACATGTGCCATTTTGTGAATCTAGCTTTATGTGGGTACTGGGGAATCAAACTCAGACTGTCATGCTTTGCAAGCAAGTATCTTTAACCACTGATCCATCTCTCCAGCCCTTGTTTTAGATGTTGAGACAGCATCTCACTACTATAGTCCTGGCTGGCCCTGAGTTCTCTATTCTCCTGCCTCTGCCTCCCCAGCACTAGAATTAAAGGTGTGTACTACCATGTGAAGTGCTATCCCAGACTAACTGTACTAACCTGGAAGGAGCAGCTGTGTTCCTGTAACTCCTCTCCGGTGAGCTGACCTTCCTGTTATGCATTGCTTCTTTTCCCTGGAAAAGAGCTACCGAGATAACCCTGCAGTCCTCAGGGTAGAATAAATTAAAGCCGAGATTTCATCTCTCAATTCATCTATTTCCTTTCCCACCTTTCCACTGCTAGGAACGTGGACACGGTGGGAGCCATCCTGAACCACACAGGCCTTGGCAGTGCCCTTGGGATGGTAGGGCCACAGGGAGAAGGAGAAGCAAACCAGATAGCTGACTCTGTGGCTCTCCACTGGAGCCCTGGACTGTCTACATCAGCCTACAAGTTGTCCCCTTTATATGTGGGGAACCCTCAGAGATGCCTGAAACCTGGGGTAGTATTGAATCCTGCATACATCCTCCTTTGCCCACACATATGTGCCCATGAAGAAGTTTAATGTATGAATTAGCAACTGAGGGGTTGACCGCGACAAATGACAAAACAGAACCATTTTGGCAATATATATATTGCAATAGAAGTTCTGCAAATAAGGTCTCCTTTCAGAAAAGATTGCATGAATACGAACGTTGTAATAGGTGACCATTGATCTGTTACAGAGCTGGTTACTAAGCAACTAAAATGAGTAGGTAGTTTTTACAGAGTGCATTCGCTGGGCACAGGGTTCACTTGTATCCTGGAAGGGCCAAAGTTAGACAGTACAGGGTTTCATCTTGCTACTCAGAAGGACAAACAATTTACAACTTGTGAATTGTCTATGTCCAGAACTTTTGGTTTAACATTTTCCATAACCAAAGCTATAGACAGAAAAACACTGGAAAAGAATATATTTGTCAGGGGACTGGGAAGATGGCTCAGTGGTTCACAGCACGTGTTTGCAAAGCCTGCCAGCCCGGGTTCAATTCACAAACTGCCCACATAATCCAGACATGAAAATGACACTTTTGGTGTTTGGGTGTTCATTTGTAGTGGCAAGAGGCCCTGGAGTGAACACACACACACACACACCAAAAAAAAAAAAAAAAAAAAAAAAAATGTAAAAGAAAGAAAAAAAAATTAAGTGGCTCCAATTTTTCCCATTCCCTGTCTCTTAGCGAGCCCTACCCGTTTTTTTTTTTTTTTGTTTTGTTTTTAATATTTTATTTACTTCTTTCAGAGAGAGAGAAAGAGAGAGTGAGAAAAAGACAGGGTGTGCCAGGGCCTCCTGCCACCACAAACGAACTCCAGTCACATGTGCCCCTATGCATCTGGTTTGCATGGATACGGGAGAATTGAACTTGGGTCCTTAGGCTTTGCAGGAAAGCACTGTTAAGCCATCTCTCCAGCCCCCTACCCGTTTTTTTTTTTTTTTAATGTATTTATTTTATTTGCAAGCAGAGAAAGACAGGGAGAGAAGGGGGTGGAGAGAGAGTGAATAGGCCTGCCAGGGCCTCAAGCCACTGTAAACGCACTCCAGATGCATGTGCCACCTTGTGCATCTGGCTTTACATGGGTCCTGGGCAGTCAAATCCAGGTCCTTAGGCTTCACAGGCAAGCACCCTAGCCAAGCAGCATCTCTTTAGCCCTGGGTTTTTGAGGTAAGGTCTCGCTCTAGCCCAGGCTGACCTTGAACTCATGACAGTCCTCCTACCTCTGCCTCCCAAGTGCTGAAATTAAAGGCATGCACCATCATGCCTGGCTTGTTCTTCTTTTTTTAGTAAAGCAAAGATTTATTGAGAAAACAGTGAGAAAGCCCGGAGCACAAGAGCAAGCATGCTTAGGACTTACAGCAGTGTCCCAAGGAGAAATAGAAAGGGGGAAAGGAAAGGCTATGTTTTTCTAGTTAGAACTCTGAAAAGCAGGCAGGCTAAGCAGTGAAGATCTGTCAGCAGCTGCCTTTTTCGGGTCAGTCCTTGCCTGTCCACCTCATTTGAGGCAGGGTCTCTCACCCTGGATTCCAGTCTGCTCGCCCTGAGCTTCCAGGGTGTCCTCTCTCCACCTGCGCCTCACTGTTAAGATCAGCACGCTGGGATAACAGGAGCCTGCCTGGGCTTCAGGCTTTTGATGGGGGCTGGAGCTCAAACTCGGGCAGTCCAGCTTGAGTGGCAAGTGCTTTAGCCATTGAGCCATCTCCCCAGTTCTTCAACTGACTTTTTTTCTTTTGTAATGTAGCTCTAGTCTAGCCCAGGTTGACCTGAAATTCACCATGTAGTCTCAGGGTAGCTTTGAACTGATGGCAATCCTCCCAAGTGTTGGATTAAAGGTGCGTGCCATTCAATTGACTTTTTTTTTTTTTTTTTTTTTTTTGGCTTTTTCTTCCCTAGGCTGCTTTGGCATGGTTCCTACGCCACCATCTTAACTGGAAGTCTTAATTGATTTCTAAAAAATTTATTTTATTTGTATTTATTTGAGAGAGAGAGAGAGAGAGAGAGAGAGAGAGGCAGATAGAAACAATGGGTGTGCCAGGGCCTTCAGCTGCTTCAAATGAATCTAGAAACATGCATCACCTTGTGCTTCTGACTTACAAGGGTACTAGGGAATCGAACCTGGGTCCTTAGGCTTCCCAGGCAGGCACCTTAAACGCTAAGCCATCTCTCTAGGCCTCAATTGACTTTTCTTTTTGTTTTTTGTTTTTCAAGGTAAGGTCTCAGTGTAGCCCAGGCTGACCTGGAATTCACTATGTAGTCACAGGGTGGCCTTGAACTCATGGCGATCCTCCTACCTCTGCCTCCTGAGTGCTGGGATTAAAGGCATGCATCATCATGCCTGGCTTTCAATTGACTTTTTAAAAAATGTTTTTTTTTTTTCAGGCTGGAGGGATGGCTTAGCTGTTAGGGTGATTGCCTGCAAAGCCAAAGGACCCAGGTTCCATTTCCCAGGACCCACGTTATTCAGATGCACGAGGGGGTGCACAGTTCTGGAGTTTGTTTGCAGTGTCTGGAGGCCCTGGCATGCCCCTTCTCTCTCTTTCCCTCTTTCTCTGTCAAATAAATAAATAAAAATAATAAAAATATTTTGGGCCAGGCATGGTGGTATACACCTTTAATCCCAGCACTCAGGAGGCAGAGGTAGGAGGATCACCATGAGTTCGAGGCCACCCTGAGACTGCATAGTGAATTCCAGGTCAGCCTGAGCTGGAGGGAGATTCTACCTTGAAAAGCCAAATAATAACAATAATAATAATAATAATTAACTAACTAATTATTTTTTAATAAGTATTTATTTGTGTGTGTCTGTATTTATGTGGATGGGTATGTTTGGGCATGTGCATGCCACAGCCCACCTGTGGAAGTGAGAGGACTACCTCAAATGTTTGTCCTGTCCTTCCACAATCTTTTGAGTCAGAGTGTCTCTTGCTGCTGCTCCTTAGAGCTTCCAGATTCTCTTGGCTACACCCCCCCCCCCATTGCCTTGAAGCCTTCAGACCACACAGCACTCCCCATTGAAGAATGGAATCTATTTCCTTTGACTCTGACTAGGTCCCTGGACCTGCTTGGCCTAAAGAATACGGAAAAGGCTTGGTTTCCCACCAGGAATAGATGGTTAGACCCTATTGCTGAAGACTCCACATACTTGGGCTGCAAGGCCACTGAGAAATCCTGCTGGAACTGAGCTGATAACATCCTCCAGGTAGACCAACTGACAGAAAGCTGGAAGAAGCCATTCTGCATGCAGTTCAATGGGAGAGAGAGAAATCACCAGTGAAGATACTCAACAGTGGACACTGCAAGCCTTATATTTGGCCAGCCAGGCCAAATGAGCCAATGGGTACAATAGTGGCACGTCTGTCATGGTGGAAACCAACTACCCTCTAATTGGACTGGAGGTCCACTCCATGGGAGGGAATACATCCCTGGCACTGAAAACTGAAAACAGGGGTAGTCATGAGCCCTAGGGGTGTAACGTCTGCTGATGTCTGGATAAATGTATATACTATGCTCATCAAACTGCCCAGTAAGCACTTCTGTTAATGTTCATACCCTTATATTAATGCTACTCTCACTTTTGGTAGAGAATCTTCTCTTTTCCAATGGCAGTGACCTTAGGATGACTCAGAAGGCATCATGGTGCTGGAAAGAAGTGACCAGAGTGCTCAGTACTCCAATATCTCTATCACACCTTCCAAGGCTCAGGGTCTATTGCAGAAGAGGTGGCGGAAAGAATGTAAGAGCCAAAGGAAGGATAGGACTCCTTACAACGTCCTCCCCCCAGACACAAAATGGCCTGGATATCCATGACCTCACAGTGCCTGACATTACCTACACAAGACCATCATAACAGGGAAAAGATGATGACATCAAAATAAAAGAGAGACTGATTGAGAGGGGGAGGGGATATGATGAAGAATGGAGTTTTAAAGGGGAAGGGGAGGGAGGGTATTAACATGGGATATTTTTTATAATCATGGAAGTTGTTAATAAAAAATAATTTGAAAAGGAAAAAAAAGATCTTAAGCTTTAGCCAAAAGAAAAAAAAGAAAGAAAGAAAGAAAAGAAAGAATAAGGCAAAGGGCTGGAGAAATGGCTTAGCAATTGAGGCACTTGCCTGTGAAGCCTAAGGACCCAGGTGCAATTTTCCAGGTCCCAAGTAAGCCAGATGCACAAGGTGGCACATGAGTCTGGAGTTTGTTTGCAGAGGCTAAAGGCCCTGGCATGCCCATTCTCTCTCTCTCTCCCCCGCCCCCTCTGTCTTTCTCTCCCTGCCTCTTTTTCTCTCTCAAGTAAATTAATTTTTTTAAAATTTTTGTTTAATTAATTAATTTATTTGAGAGCAACAGACAGACAGAGAAAGAGGCAGAGAGAGAGACAGAGAGAGAATGGGCGTGCCAGGGCCTCCAGCCACTGCAAACAAACTCCAGATGCATGCACCCCCTTGTGCATCTGGCTAACGTGGGTCCTGGGAGTCGAGCCTCGAACCGGTGTCCTTAGGCTTCACAGGCAAGTGTTTAACCGCTAAGCCATCTCTCCAGCCCTAATTTTTTTTTTAAAAAAAAGAATAAGGCAGAAAGATGGTGTGGCACTTGCCAGTGATAGCCAGCCAAGTGATACTGTCTCCCTGACCAAATAAATTCACAAGTGTAATGCTTAGGCAGGCCCTTCTTACACAGTTGTCATGGACTTTAACATGCTAAGGCAAGTTCCTGCAGTTAACAACATCTGACTTCACTAACTCCTGCTTCCCCCACATTTCATTTAGCAAAGAGCTCTTTTATCTTCAAGTACCTATTAACATACCAGGGATCTTTGTCAAGTGCTTCTTCCCAGTTTGTGTGCACCCTGATAGTCATCTTCACTGGATTTAGAATCACCTATGAGACATCCTCAGGGTGTGCCTGAGATGGCGTTTCCAGAAAGGATGGACTGCGGGGAAAGACCTTTCCTCAAAGCGGACAGCAGCTTCCACAAAGTGACCACATACAAAGAGGCCCTTACTCAGACAATGTGTGCCTGCCCTCTTTTCTTTTTTAAAAATATTTTTTACTATTTTATATTTATTTATTTACTTATTTGACAAAGAAACAGGGAGCAAGAGAGACAGAGAGAGAGAGAATGGGTGCGCCAGGGCCTCCAGCCACTGCAAATGAACTCCACACGCCTGGGCCCCCTTATACATCTGGCTAACGTGGGTCCTGGGGAATTGGACCTGTGTCCTTTGGCTTTGCAGGCAAACGCCTTAACCGCTAAGCCATTCCTCCAGCCTGCCCTCTTTCATTTTCCCTGATAAGTGTGTCAGTCACGGCTGCTGCCGTCAGCCACGGACATCAGATTCCAGCTTCCTGGGCCTTCTGGCATGGATTCAGTACCAGCAACACTCAGGGCGCTATAGGCCTGAGGCCTCCTAGCTGCCAGGCTCGGAGTCTCTCTGTCATGCAGACAGCTATTGTGGTACACACAGGCCCTATCATGTCCATGGAGGTTCAACCTTTGGACATTGTGGCATGACATTGTCATCCTCAAATGTGTTGGGCTGCGTTTAGAGTTGTGTGGGGATGCAGGCAGAACGCAGCTGCAGAACACATGCTGAAGGCCAGCCTAGTAAACCCTTTCATAACACGTGCACGTCCCGTTGGTGCTGTATCTCTAGGAAACCCTGCCTAATATGTTCTTCTCATGGATTTTTTGCCCTATCATTAAAATTGGTATAATCAAAATCCTTGTAGTGAAATCTTTTCCTACTGGCCTCATTATTTCCAGAAACTAAATTCAGGGACCTTGTAGCACAACAGTAGCACGTCTGACTCCAAAAACTCAATTCCTAGAAGTACAAGTGGTGGATGAACAGGTGTGCACAGCTTTAGTCTTTGTAATCAGGCTACCTGATCCTTCTCCCAAAGGTAATCATGTCCCAACTGAGGTTAAGGTCGAATTCCTTGGAATGCCACTGGGCTCTGAGGAGCCACAGACAAGCATCTGTGCTGATTGATAAGGGGAGCATCTCCATATTGCAAGTAGCAAATGGTTCAAATACTGCAGGGGTACACTTGGCTTTGACTTTTTTTTTCTTTTCTTTTCTTTTTTTTTGGCTTTTTTTCTAGGTAGGGTCTCACTCTAGCCGAGGCTGACCTGGAATTCACTATGTAGTCTTAGAGTGGCCTCAAACTCACAGCAGTGCTCCTACCTCTGCCTCCCAAATGCTGGGATTAAAGGTGTGCGCCACCATGCCTGGCTGGCTTTGACCTTTCTTTGGAGGGATGGCTTATGTTTCTTTTGTGGATTGTATTTTTCTACATTCTCCCATTTTTCTTTTGCGTTAGTGGTTCTTGTGCTAATTTCACATTAATTTATTAATATCTTCATTACATTTAGGATGCCAACCACTTTCTATTGTATTTTTGCAAATCTTTATTATTCATTTAACTTTAATGTTAATGATTGGACATATGGAAAAATCAACTCGTTAAATATTTTAATTTATTTGCATGTTGAGGGGCATTTCAGGGCCTCTTGCCACTGGAAATGAATACCACTTTTTGCATCTTGGGATACATGGGTACTGGGCCAACAGGCTTTGCAAGCAAGCACCTTTAACCACTAAGCCATCTCCCCAGCCTTTCAACTCTTTTTTGGGGGGTTGAGGTAGGGTTTCACTCTAGTCCAGGCTGACCTGGAATTCACTATGTAGTCTCAGGGTGGCCTCAAACTCACGGTAATCCTCCTACCTCTGCCTGCCGAGTGCTGGGATTAAAGGCGTGCACCACCACACCCGACATCAACTCTTTATATAGTGAAATGCATCAATCTTTTTCTTAGTGATTTGTTCTCCCATTCTGAGGTACAGAAAAGCTTTCTCTACCCAGAGGTTATTAAATATTTATTTCATATTCAACACTTATTGTGCAATATTCTTCCCACATTTTACTCAAGTCCATTTGGAATTTATTTTCATTTATCATGTAAGATGAAGATCCACATTGGTGTTGTCTCCCAAATGGTTCAGAAATAAATCCAGCTGGTATGACATTACACTTCTGTTCTATCATCCATTTCTGCCTTTCCACTTGGTCTTCAGCCTGTCATTCCACTATATGGTTATCCTAGAATGGTTATCTTACACTAAAGCCACATTTTAAATTTTAGAAGCTCCATTTTTGTTAATGAGGTCTTGTTATATTTCTCAGGCTGTCCTCACATTCCTGAATTCAAGTCATCCTCCTGCCTCAGCTTCCCAAGTAATTGCACACCACTGTGTGCAACTAAGTGCCATTACTTCACTTTCTTGTCACCTGTAGACTCACCGTACCTAGAGCCTGGCACATAGTAGGACCTTGATAAGCATCTGGTGAAAGAGTAAATGGGTGTGCAGGGCATGGTGGTGCACACCTTTAATCCCAGCATTAGGGATGCAGAGGCAAGAGGATCACCATGAGTTCGAGGGTAGCCTGAGACTATATAGTGAATTCCAGGTCAGCCTGGGCTAGAGCAAGACCTACCTCCAAAAACCAAAAAAAAAAAAAAAAAAAAAAAAAAAAAAAAAAAAGAATGGGTAAATGAATGAATGAGCAAATAAATGAGGGGCTATAACATGTTGGCCCTGATCTGGGCAATGAGCATATTCCTCTGTGGAGTCCACTGATAAAGAGGATATGGTTTACTTACCCTGCATTAGGTAATCATCTCCACACAACAAAATACCTTGAAACTAGCTTGGTCAGTAAAATGTTTGCCTCGACAGCATGCTGACCTGAGTTTAATCCCCAGAACTCGCATGAAAATGCTGGGTGTGACGGCACCTGCATATAATCTGAGTACTGAGGAGGTGGAGGATCCCCAGAGCTCTACTGGCCAGCAAGTCTGGTCCAGTCGGTGAACTCCAGGACAGTGAGAGGCCCTGACTGAGAAAACCTGAGCCATGACAACCAAGGTCATCCTCTGGCCTCCACACACGTACAGAAATGTGCACACATGCATGCACACACACCTGCACGTATGCATGTCCACCATGCATACTTTCTCACACACACAAAAAAGCCAGCAGCCATCGTCTTTTTTTCTGGGGGTGGGGGGTAGAAGCAGGATCTCACCCTGTGCTAGCTGACCTGGAACTTACTCTGTAGCCTAGGCTGGCTGTGAACTCATGGTAATTCTCCTACCTCAGCCTTCTGGGTGCTGGGATTAAAGGCATGCAACACTACACCCCACCCATAGTCTTAAAAAATTTTTTTTTGCTCACAGCTTGTGCGTCAAAAAGTTGGACTCAATGTAGAGTGCTTGCCTATCATGCATGAGGCACCAAGTTCTAATCCCAGCACTGCAACAAGAATTTGGATAGGACAGAGTAGAGATGGGTTGTCTTGTTGCTGTGACAAATGCCTGAGAAAAACCACTTACATGGAGTAATGCTTATTTTGGCTCACAGTTTGAGAGGCTGCAGTCTGTGCTTGTATTGTAAAAGGCTAGTGGTGAGGCAGAATGTGAACCAAATAGTAACAGACAGGAATGTGCAGTGGAGAAGGCTAGAAAGGCCAGAGGACAAGATCCACCATTCTAGGCCACACCTCCAAAGGACCTACTTTCTATGATTAAGCCCAGCTCCTGCTCTTCAGCACCTCCAAGAATGCCATTGTATTATGTGTCCATTCAGTGGTTAATCTGTTGGCGATGTCATGATGATGTCAATCCATTGATGATGTCATGAGCCTGTGGGGAACACTTCAGATTTAGGTCATAATGAAGGAGAAACAGGAGCAAGGTAGTGTTTTATAAGTAGTCAGCCAGGACCAAGGCTGAAGGACAAGGAGATGCCACCCTGCCTGCCCTGGCAAAACTAGGACTCGGCATCAAATCTGGTCTCACCCAAGATGGCCACAAGACATTCCTCAGCAACAGCATCCCCACTTCTTCCCCAGTTTAGCACACTTGAGCGGGCTGGCCCCTCCTGGGTCAGCCCCTGGAGTCCACCAACTAGTCATGCCCTTACACACTTGCGTCTGATGACAAAGACCATTCTGACTAGCTATAAAGGCCTTGTCGCATGCATCACCCGTCTTTTGGCCACTCATTATCCTTCATTATCCTGGCGTCTGAATCTCCTGGTCCCTGTTCTAGTAAGTCCTTCCCCCTTCCTGGCTGAGATGGGGGAAGGAAATTTTCTTTTTTCTCACTTTGTCACTCTTTTCTAAGCTCTGGGACCTTTACTATCTAATCTCTTTAGCTTTTTATTTTTTAAAAATATTTATTTATTTGAGAGAGAGAAAGAAAGAAAGCTAAGTGGGCATGCCACTGCAAACAAATCCAGACATATGTGTCACCTTGTGCATCTGGCTTTACATGGGTCCTGGGGAATCGAACCTGGGACCTTTGGCTTTGCAGGCAAGTGCCTTAACCCCTAAGCCATCTCTTTGCCCTCTTAGCTTTTTCTTATGTGAATGTGAAGGGCTTGTACTCTCATGCTCCACTTCCCATGTGTGTGTAGAATGTTTCTTTTAAATCTTTTAGAATGGGCTCTCGGGTCCTGCCTTGTGTGTGTGTGTAAGGCTTTTTCCCAGGGAGATTCTCTCTGTGAAGGAAAATTTCTCCATCTTCCTCCCCCTTTCCAGCCAGGCAAGAAATTTCCTTCTGGCCCACATTTTTCTAGCCTTCCCCTGGATACGAAGTTTCCCTAAATAAACCTCATAATTAATAACTTAGCCTTCTCTGAGTCTGTGTCCTCACTTCTTTGTTAAAATGGACATGAACTTAGAAGTTGGGATTCACAAGACAAGGGGACTCCCTGTGCACCAACATCTGGTAACAACATCCAAGCTGGCTCCCTCACTTCCATGTCTGGCACATTTCACTGGGTACCTTAAATGACTGGAAGAAAGCTAGAACTGCCAACCTGGGGTAAGGCCATTTGATAAAAAGATGTTTTTATGGCCAGGTGTAGTGGTACACATCTTTAATCCCAGCACTTGAGAGGCTGAGGTAAAAGAATTACTTGTGAGTTCAAGGCCAGCCTAGAGCTACAGAGTGAGTTCCAGGTCAGCCTGGACTAGAGTGAGCCCTACCTTGAACAAACCAAAAATTTATTTATTTATTTATTTGTTTGTTTGGAGAGAGAGAATGCTAACATCTCTTGCCTCTACAAACAAACTCCTGATGCATTCACCACTTTTCGTATCTGGCTTTATGTGGGTGCTGAAGAATCAAACCTGGGCAGCAGACTACGTAAGCAAGCACCTTTAGCTGCTGAGCCATCTCCCCAGCCTGTTTTTTTTTTTTTTTTTTTTTTTTTTGACAGAGTCTCATGTATTCCAGGCTGGCCTCAAACTCACTACATAGCCAAGAATGACCTTTAACTGCTGAACGTCCTGCTTCCACCTCCCAAGTGCTGAGATTACAGGTGTGCACCACTATGCCTGGTTTATGTGGTGTTGGGGATCAGACACAGGCTTGTGCATGCCAGGCAAGCCCTCTACCAAGCAAGCTCCATCCCCAGGCCCAGTTCTTGTTCTTGTTAAAAAATGTTTTATTTATTTATTTATTTGAGGGAGAGAGAGAGAGAGATAATGGGCACACCAGGGCCTCCAGCCTCTGCAAACAAACTCCAGACATATGTGCCACCTTGTGCATCTGATTTACATGGGTCCTGGAGAATCGAACCTGGGTCATTAGGCTTCAGAGGCAGGCGCCTTAACCATTAAGCCATTTCTTCAGCCCCAGTTCTTGTGCTTATTGGCTGCCATGTGGCCTCATCATGTGGCCTTCTTAGGTGGTCTTTTTACATGGAGACCCCAACAGGGAGCTCAGCTCCAGACTCTACAAAAGCAAACTTGCCATCCTGCCATGCATTAGGCCAGGACTGGCTGAAGTGACTTATATCACTTTTTTTTTTTGTTTGTTTGTTTTTTTGAGGTAGGGTCTTGTTCCGGCTCAGGCTGACCTGGAATTCACTATGCAGTCTCAGAGTGGCCTAGAGCTCACAGCGATCCTCCTACCTCTGCTTCTCAAGTGCTGGGATTAAAAGCATGCACCACCATACCCAGCTGACTTATATCACATTGCTCAAAAGCAGCGGCATATCCAAGGCAGAGCACAGGAGAATTGTACAAGGCAGAGACACTGGGATCCTTGGCATAACCAATTTTTATAGCCCATCTGCTTAGCTCGTTATTGTCCGATTGAATGGCAAGGAACACAAGCAGTGGTAGGCCATACAGTCTCTGGAAAGCCAGTGACTATCAGCCCAGGCCATCCCGAGCCTCGAGGCAGGTGCCACTCCCAGCTTGAGCTTGAGTGCCTGGGGGCCCCAGAGAGGGTATCTTTGTCCATCTTCTGTTGTTGTAATCGAATGAAGCTAGCTTCAGTCTCACAAACCTATAACCTGTGCACTTGGGAGGTGGAGGCAGGAGGATTAAGAGTTCAAGGTCATCTATGTCTACATAGAATATCTGGGACTGAGTGAATGATGAAAGTTTACTTTGGGGGGTCTGAGGAGATGGCTCAACAGTTCAAGGTGCTTGCTGGAAAAGCCTGATGGCCTGGGTCCGATTCCCCAGTACTCACATAAAGCCAGATGCACAATGTGGTGCATATGCCTGGAGTTTGTTTCCAGTGAATGAAAGTCTCCTCTTCCTCTATGCTTGCAAATAAATAAATACACACACACAAAAAGAAAGTTTGTTTTGGCTCAAGGCCCTGGAGAGTTAGAAGTCTAATACTGAAGACTGGCATTGGGCAAGGACGGAGGCAAAACACAGCAGGCAGCCTTAGCTGATGGCAATCTGTTCCGGTGGTGAGTAGCCCATGCCCAGAGAAAGGTAATGGTTCTGCCTCTGAGCACTGCCTCCCAAGTACCGCCACCATGACAGTCAAATTTCAATGTGCATTTTGGAGAGGACAAACCATATACAAATTGTTAACACTTGAGTTCCATTTTATTAATTTATTTATTCACTTGATTTTGGTGTTTTTGAGATAAGGTTTTCCTCTGGAGCTGAAGGATGACTTTGAAGTCAACATCCTACCCCACAT
Organism: Dipus sagitta; assembly: GCA_036346955.1. Taxonomy (NCBI): domain Eukaryota; kingdom Metazoa; phylum Chordata; class Mammalia; order Rodentia; family Dipodidae; genus Dipus; species Dipus sagitta. Next base: position 1,216,579 of record CM070775.1, on the reverse strand, counting down.
TAGGTTTTATGTAGTAGCCTCATCCCAGGTGAGCCTGTGACAGTCTCAGCCAACAGAAGCAGAAGTGATGCTGGGTAACATGAGGCTATGTCATAAAAAGCCACAGCATTGACCACCTTGACCTCTAGGGACATATGCTCAGGGGAAGCTAGCTGTGGTGCAGGATGTCCACGCTGGAGTGGACTTGTGTAGTTGCTCTGATACACAGGCCCAACTGAGCTGTCAGCCAATAGCCAGTCATGTGATCACCCGGGTGAAGAAGCTGCCCTGGACTTTAGTCAGCAAGGCTGTCATGTGACCCCAGCCCAGCCAGCATCTGACACTAAATTGCAAAGAGCTGCAGAAACCTTTCTGGACTCCTGGTCCATAAAATTGGAGGAGAAAAATGGGTGTGTTGCTGCTCGCCTCTAATACCAGTACTTGGGAGGTTTAGGAAGGAGGGCCAGAAGTTCAAGTTCATTCTCAGCTACATATTGACATCCAGGACCCTGTCTCCAAAAGAAAAGTTTTTGGAGGAAAATAAAAAAATGTTTTAGCTGGGCATGGTGACACAGTTCTTTAATCCCAGCTCTCAGGAGTCAGAGGTAGGAGGATCACTGTGAGTTTGAGGCCACCCTGAGACTACATAGTGAGTTCCAGGTCAGCCTGGGTAGAGTGAGACCCTACCTCAAAAAAAAAAAAAAGAAAAAAAAGTGTTTTGTGTTGCTGACTCTAGAGTTTGGGGGTAACTTGCTATGCAGCCACAGATAACGGAAACACTGGGGCTGTAAAAACCACCCTAACGTTAACGGGGTCAGACAGCATGGAATGTGAGTCCGGGCGCAGCTGGGACCTCTGGTGCGCGGGGACCGGCCTTCATCCCCGAGGGCTTCACCGCGCCTTGCCGCCAGCAGCGGGCCTCCGATTGTCTTCCTGGGGTCGCTTGGGATCCGGCCCAAGGGAGTCACAGGGAGAGGATGAGAGTGGGGGCAAGCAGCCACAGAAATTCTCCCCGTGTTTGGGTCTCATACAGGGGAGCTTCCAGCTTCTGCCCTCTTGTGACACCGCCTGGGTTCCTGCAGACCGGTGGCGGCCACTTCCTGAGACTGCTCATTTCCGATTGCCTCACCGCCTGCGCTTGGCCCAAGGAGACCCGCAGACTTCTCCCTCAAATACTGACGGCTGTCGAGCTGGAGAAGGTTAGAATGCAGAGGGACTTTCCTGTCCTTGTCGTCTGTCTGCCTCGAGGCTGGATGTAAATCCTCCTTTACTGGAGTCAGTTTTTACCAACTCAGAACCAGGCACCCGGGGTCTTCAAGCACACCTGGCTTCAGTAAATTCTGTCCATATACTGGCATTCCCCAGCCTCTGGCCCTTGGCTGCCTCCCTTTGTCTTGTCAGTATTTCAAGATTAGCTTTCTTTGTCTAAAAAGCATTAAAAGCATCATGCTTTGATCAATTTCTTTGGACTTCACTCTTTTTTTTTTTTTTTTTTTTTTTTTTTGAGGTAGGGACTCGTTCTAGCCCAGGCTGACCTGGAATTCCCTATGTAGTCCCAGGCTGGTGTCAGACTTACAGTGATCCTCCTAACCTCTGCTTCCCAAGTGCTGGGATTAAAGACAGCACCACCATACCCTGTGGGTTTTTTTTTTTTTTTTTTTTTTTTTTGAGGTACAGCCTTACTCTAGCCCAGGCTGACCTGGAATTCACTATGTAGTCTCAGTGTGGCCTCAAACTCTTGGTGATCCTCCTACCTCTGTCTCCCGAGTGCTGGGATTAAAGGCATGCGCCACCACGGCCGGCTGGACTTCACTTTCTTGGAAGGAGTCGTCCCAGGCACATATAAATTCAATTACATATACTTTATTACACATGGTTAGATATGCCTGTAATCCCAGTACTTGGGAGATAGAGGCAGGCGGTCAGAAGCTCAAGGTCATCCTCACATAACATGTTCAAAACCAGCCTACACTACATGAGACCCTGGAGAGAGGGAGGGAGGGAGGGAGGGAGGGAGAGAGAGAGAGAGAGAGAGAGAGAGAGAGGGAGAGAGGTGTGAACAACATGTTACAGGGATGGGGGGAATTGAGTTTTATTTGTTAGCACAAACTCACCTCTGAGATGGAAGCATGTAACTAAGACCCAAATTTAAAATGAAGCTATCTAGGCATGGTGGCACACACCTTTAATCCCAGCACTCGGGAGGCAGAGGTAGGGGATCACGGTGAGTTCGAGGCCATCCTGAGTATATGATTTTGAAGCTTCTTATAGCTACATTGAAAAAGTTTAAAGAGGGGCTGGAGAGATGGTTCAGCAGTTAAGGCACTTGCCTGCAAAGCCTAACAAACCAGGTTTGATTTCCCAGTACCCAAGTAAAGCCAGATGCACAAAGTTGTGTGTGCATCTGGAGTTCGTCTGTAGTGGCTAGACACACTAGCATGCCCACTCTCTCCCTCCCTCTCTCTCTCTCTCTCTCTCTCTCTCTCTCCTCTGTTTCTGTCTGCTTGTAAATAAATAAAAATATTTTTTAATTTTTATTTATTCGAGAGAGACAGGGAGACAGAGAGAGAAAGAGGCAGAGAGAGAGAGAGAGAATGGGCACATCGGGGCCTCCAGCCATTGTAAATGAACTCCAGATGTATGAATCCCCTTGCGCATCTGGCTTATGTGGGTCCTGGGGAATCGAGCCTTGAACTAGGGTCCTTAGGCTTCACGGGCAAGCCCTTAACCGCTAAGCCCTCTCTCCAGCCCTAAATAAAGTATTTTTTAAAAGTTTAAAAAGAAGCCAGGCATGGTGGCACACACCTTTAATCCCAGCACTCCAGAGACAGGGGTAGGAGGATCACCGTGAGTTTGAGGCCAGCCTAAGACTACATAGTGAATTCCAGGTCAGCCTGGGCTAGAGTGAGACCCTACCTCGAAAAAACAAAAACAAAACCAAAAAAGTTTAAAAGAGAGGGCTGGAGAGATGGCTTAGCAGTTAAGATACTTGATTACAAAGCCTAAGGATCTGGTTTTGATTCCCCAATACCCACGTAAGGTCAGATGCACAAAGTAGCACAATCATCTGGAATTAGTTTGCAGTGCCTAAGGGCCTTGGTGCACCTATATTCATTCATTCATTCATTCATTCATTCTCTTTTTCTCTGTCTCTCTTTCTCTCCTTGCAAATAAATAATGGGGGGGGGTGGTTCAAGGTAGGGTCTCACTCTAGATCAGGCTGACCTGGACTTCAGGTATGTGTAGTCTCAGGATGGCCTTGAACTCATGGCAATCCTCCTACTTCTGCCTCCCAAGTGTTGTGATTAAAGGCATGCACTACATTCCTGGCTCAAATAAAATATTTTTTTAAAAGTTAAAAAGAGCCAGGCATGGTGGTGCATGCCTTTAAACCCAGTGCTCAGGAGGCTGAGGTAGGAGGATCATTATGAGTTCGAGGCCAGCCTGAGACTAATTCCAAATCGGCCTGGGATACCACCTGGGAAAGACTGTAACTCAAAAAAACAAAAAAAGGGGGGTGCTGGAGGGATGGCTTAGTGGTTAAGACATTTACCTGCAAAGCCAAAAGGCCCTGGTTCCATTCCCCAGACCCACGTTAGCCAGATGCACAAGGGGGCACACGCATCTGAGTTCATATGCAGTGGCTGGAGGCTCTGGTACACCCATTCTCTCTCTCTCTCTGTCAAATAAATAAATTAACAAATTAATAAAATATTTTTTAAAGCTTGAAAAGAAACATGAAGGCAATTTTAATATATTTCACTTGATTTGATAATTTAATTAATTACAAATCAATGCAGACAAAATGACTCAAACCTACGGTCCCAGTACTTGGAAATCTGAGGCAGGGGAATCAAGAGTTCAAGTACATCCTCAGCTAGATCAAACTGGGTGCTGTGTTGATGAAAGCCTTGAATCCCAGCACTTGGGAGGCTGAGGTAGGAGGATCACTGTGAATTTGAGGCCAGCATGTGCCTACAGAGTGAGTTCCAGGTCAGCCTGGGCTACAGTGAGACCTGCCTCAAAAAAAAAAAAAAAAATCAGACCACACCCCACCTATGAAAACCATGCCCAGAGCATAAGGAGACCCACCACTGGTCTTCCCACCATGTCCTCAGACTTGTTCCAACAATCTGCAAAAACGTGCCTGGTACTATGAAGTTCTATGTCTGTAGAGACCTGCCTCTCCCGAGGACATCAAACAGGCATATTGGTAACTGGCACTAACATGGCATCCAGATAAAAATCCTGAGGGTAAATAAGAAGCACACAGAAAGTTCAAACAAGTAGCCGAGGCGTATGAGCTGCTATCCGATGCTGAAAAAGGAGTCACGGAGACATCTTGTGACAAATGTGGCAACGAAGGAGGGAACGGTGGAGGAGAGGGGGAAGCCATTCTGACAGTCAGTGTGAGTGGCTCCACATTCAGAATCCAGATGAGGTGTTCAGGGAACTTTTTGGTGGTAGGGACCCATTTTCATTTGACTTCTTTGGCCCATGTGATGACTCCTTTGGGAATTAAAGGAGTGGGCAGGGAAGCAGAAGTCAAGAGTGCAGGGCCGTCAGGGGGTTCCCTTCATCTGGAGGTGGTTTTTCCTCGTTGATACAGGATTCGTGTAGTGTGGGTCACCAGGTCATGGAGGGATCACCGCATTTTCTTCAACATCATTTGGCTCAGTGGGATGGCAGCTCCAAATTGATATCCATTTTGACCAAAATAGTTAATGGCAGAAAAATCACTACAAAGAGAATTGTGGAGCATGGTCAGGAAAGGGTAGAAGTTGAAGAAGATGGCCAGGTAAATGGTCAGCAATAGATGTGAGGGCTGCTGCTGTCTACTTGGGTGACAAGTGATTCACCACATGCACTTAACAAAAACATTCAGCAGTAACAAGTACCATTTGAGGATTAATAGGAACTCTTTATTTGAAGATTTTAAATGAATTTGACTTTTGACATAACTGTACCTAATCTAAAGTATTTAATAACAACTTATCAGACCTTGTTTGTCACAGAGTTTAGAAAAATATTTTAGGGCTGGAGAGATGGCTTAGTGGTTAAGGCATTTGCCTGCAAAGTCAAAGGACCCAGGTTTGATTCCCCAGAATATATGTAAGCCAGATGCACAAGCTGAAACATGCATCTGGAGTTCATTTGCAGGGGCTAAAAGCCCTGGTGCACCCATTCTTTCTTTCTCTCATTTACCTCTTTCTCTCTCAAATAAATAAAATAAAGTTTTTTTTTAAAATACTTTATTTATTTATTTGCAAGGAGAGAGAGAGAAACAGAGACACACACACACATACAGAATGGATGAGCCAGGACCTCTAACCACTGCAAATGAATTCCAGATGCATACCCCACCTTGTGCATCTGGCTTAACATGGGAACTGGGGAATCGAACCCAGGCTGACAGACTTTGTAAGCAAGCATCTTTAATTGCTGAGCCATCTCCCCAGCCCTGTCACAGACTTTTGCATTTGTTGTTGGGACCACACAATAGGACCTTTTAGTGTCTTCAAAAGTGTTGTAATCTCAGTATGCATGTTACCATTTTATTAAAGGTAATCCAAGTGATGAGCAGTGTGAGGTGGGTACCGTGTGTACTCTCAGCACAGGTGGACCTGCTTGGGCCCAGGGGTGTCAGCTGCTGTGAGTCGTCTGGACGGTCTTCCACAGCGACTTCAGTTGTTTTCAGTATCTAGTGATGGAAGATATTATCACATTCATGGTGCCACATTTCTGGTTTAGTATAAATTAAGGATGCTTTCTAGTTGTGTGCAAATGTTGGCAACTTTGTAAGCTCTGACAAAATATGTAATGTTGAGCTTACGTTTTAAAAAACTGGTAAATTGGAGAGATGGCTTAGCAGTTAATCGCTTGTCTGCGAAGCCTAAGGATCCTGGTTCAAGGTTTGAGGCTTGATTTCCCCAGTACCCACGTAAGCTAGATGCATAAGTGGCTGAAGGCCCTGATGCTCCCATTCTCTCTCTCTCTGCCTCTTTCTCTGTCTGTCGCTCTCAAATAAATAATAAATATTTTTTTAAAAAAAACTGGTAAATTGGGTTGGAGAGATGGTTTAGAGGTTAAGGCGCTTGCCTGCAAAACCTAAGGACCCAGGTTTGAGTCCTCAGTACCGACATAAACCAGATGTACAAGGTGGCTCATGTGTCTGGAGTTCATTTGCAGTGGCTAGAGGCCCTGGGGTGCCCATTCTCTCCCCCACATCTCCATTTTCTCTTGCTCTCTCTCAGATAAATAAATAAGTAAATAAATTTTTTAAAATGGCTAGAGCCGGGAGTGGTGGCACACACCTTTAATCCCAGCACTTGGGAGGCAGAGATAGGAGGATTGCTGTGAATTCAAAGACACCCTGAGAATACATAGTAAATTCCAGCTCAGTCTGGGCTAGAGTGAAACTCTACCTCGAAAAACCAAAAAACAAAAATAATAAAAAATTTTAAAAAATGGTTGGAGGCCCTGATATGCTCATTCTCCCTCTATCTCTCTACCTGTCCCTACTGAAATTATATATATATATATATATATATATATATATATATATATATATATATATGCTGGTAAATTGGATCTTTGTTATTGCCAAAAAATGCAAATATGTTTGGTGCAAAAAATTAATATTTTATTTTTATTTATTTTAAATATTTTATTTATTTATGAAAGAGAGAGAGAGAGAGAATGGGCACAGCAGGGCCTCCAACCACTGCAAAGGAATTCCAGATACATGCACCACTTTGTGCACCTGGCTTACATGGGTCCTTGGGAATTAAGCCTGGGTCCTTTGGCTTTGCAGGCAAGCATCTTAATGGCTAAGCCATCTTTCCAGCCCCAAATATTTTACTTTTAATATATCTAAAACACTATTATTTCAACATGTTATTCATAGTTTTAAGTGGTTGAGGAATTTGACATTCTATTTTTCATATTAATCTTTGGAGTCCTGGTGTATATTTTATTCCTGCAGCCCATCTCAGTAAGCACTAATCAGATCCTCACGAGCCCTCTGTGTGGTCTTCACTGGGCAAGTATGGAACATTAACTATTATTGTAGGAGCAATGAGCTAAGGATGGAGGCTGGCTTCTGAATGGAGTGAAAAGGATGAATTTTAGCAATTAAAAGCTTCATTTCTGTGAGGCAGAGAAAGAACAGAGAGAGGGAGTATGTGGACACTTCCAGAAGTTTAGATGTGGTTTTATAATGATGGGTCAGGCTGACAAGACTGAAAGCCAACACTAAAAAGACAGTGTGTCTGTCAGATGAAAGAACTTACAATCACCCATGAAGTGTACATGATTCCAAATTAACCATAAGTCTGACTAAGCCTCTAAATCTACCCATTTTCAAGTACAGGGGACAAACGGACATATTTAAGGACACCATGAAATAGAACTAGCTAAATCAGACTATGAGAGCAACGAGAGGGAGGAAAAACTGTTAAAGAATAAAAGATTTAAAAGAAATTCTCAGGAGCCAGGCGTGGTGGCACATGCCCTTAATCCCAGCATTTAGGAGGCAGAAGTAAGAGGACTGCTGTAAATTCAAGGCCACTCTGAGACTACATAGTGCATTCTAGGTCAGCCTGGGCTGGAGTGAGCCCCTACCTCGAAAAAACAAAAAGAAAGAAAGGAAGGAAGGGAAGGAGGGAGGGAGGGAGGGAGGGAGGGAGGAAAGGAGGAAGGGAGGGAGAGAGGAAGGAAGGAAGGAAGGAAGGAAGGAAGGAAGGAAGGAAGGAAGGAAGAAAGAAAGAAACAAAGAAAGAAAGAAAGAGAAATTCCCAGGCTAGAGAGACGGCTTAGTGGTTAAGGTGCTTGCCTGTGAAACCTAAGGACCCAGGTTTGATTCCCTAGTACCCACGTAAAGCCAAACGCAAATGGTGGTGTATGCATCTATCTCTCTCTCTGCCTCTTTCATATATAAATAACTAAAATAATTTAAAAAATTCCCAACAAATGCAATGTACAAACGTTTTTTGAATTATAATTTGAACAAGCCCAGAATGAAGAATTCCAAATGCACATGGTGGCACATTCGGAGTTTGTTTGCAGTGTCTAGGAATCCTGGCATGCCCATTTTCTGTCTCCCTCTCTCTCATAATAAATAAATAAATAAGAATTTTAAGGGCCTGGACAGATGGCTTAGCGGTAAAGGCGCTTGCCTGCAAAGCCTAAGAACACATGTTCTCCTCTGCAGGTCCCACGTTAGCTGGATGCACAAAGGTGAGGCAAGTGCAAGGTTCCACACACCCACTAGGCGGTCCAAGCGACTGGAGTTCGATTTCAGCGGCTGAGGCCCTGTCTCTCTAAAAAAAATTAAAAATTAAAAATTAAAAAGAGAATTTTTTTTGTTTGTTTGTTTTGTTTGTTTTTCAAGGTAGAGTCTCACTCTAGCCCAGGCTGACCTAGGATTACCTATGGAGTCTCAGGATGGCCTCAAACTCATGGCGATCCTCCTACCTCTGCCTCCCAAGTGCTGGGATTAAAGGCGTGCGCCACCACGCCCAGTTTAAAAAGAGAATTTTAAGACGGAGAATTTGGAAGCATTTGATATTCGATACTATTAAGAAATCTTTGTTGCCTTTAATCCCAAGCCTCAGGAGGCAGAGGCAGGAGGACTGCCATGAGTCCAAGGCCAGCCTGAGAGTACATAGGGAATTCCAGGTCAACGGGGCTAGAGAGAGACCCTACCTCAAAAAAACTAAAAAAAAAAAAAAAAAAAAATTCTTTAGAGGTAATAAAAATATTACGATTATTATTTTTTTAAGAACCCAATATTTTGGAGATACACATTTATGGATGAAATCATAGGATGTCTGGGATTTGCTTTAAACTAATTGGATGGGGGAGGCTGAATAAATAAAATAAGATTGGCCATATGTTGATAATAGCTCAAGCCGGGAGATGAGTACTTGGAGGATCGTTATATAATTCTATTTTTGTGTATAGCTAAACATTACCATAATAAGGTTTTAAAGAGGGGAGGGGAGGCTGTGAAGAAAAAGGAAATTGATTTTTTTTCTTTTTATATCTGAGGGCCATGAACAAGCTCCAGAGCTAACAAGGGACAGCTTGGACGCGGGAGAGCGAGGCGATGACTAAACTGCAGCACGTGCAGCCGTGCAATGTGTAGGTCTCCCTTTTTGCTTGAATAAGGGACGCACGGCCTCTCCTAACTACCTGGTGTTATTCCCAAAACCAGAACTGCCGGCCCATCGGCTAAGGTGCGCCTGCGCAGCCCGCGCCCTCATGCTCAGTCTCTGCACACCATCACCCTGAAGGCGAGCACTGAGCGGGCGAGGCCACCGCAGGGTGAGGCAGACGTGTGTATGTGTGGAGGGGGTGGGTGTTACAAGGCCTTCTGGGAAATGTAGGTCTCTCTCCAGTCTGTGACCACTGCGTAATCCACAGGCAAAACTACGTGCCCCATAAGGCCCCGCGCGCATAGCGTCAGGGTGGTGTGTTGCTGCCCTCTGGTGGTGATGTAGCGGTTTTGCCCTGCTCTGGGAACTCAAACAGTAGAAGGGGCGGAGCGGGAAAGCTGGGGCTCTCCCTGGAACTTCTGGAAGCCAGTCCAGAGGGTGAGAACTGTAGATCTGAGCCAAGAAAGAGTGGTGGTAGTAATGAAATTGGAGGAGAGCCTGGTATAAGGATTAAATGAAATCAGGACAGTAACTGTTGGCTGCCTAGTTGGTCATTACAGAATAAGCACTTTTCACGTGCCAAGCGCTGATTCAGAGCTTTCCTGGCATTATCTACTTTAATCCTCTCAGCAGCCATTGGAGCTATTACCAAACCCTTTTACAGGAATGAAGTTGAGGCCTAGAGAAGGGACCAAGGCCCGAAGTCATTCAGCTGGTCTACAGCAGTGCTGGGACTTGAACCCAGATTATCAGACTTCAAAGTCTGTGCTCCTTTTGACTATGCACATCTTTATGGTCCTTTTAAATTCTGTTAAGATTATAATTACCATGAGTCAACTCAAGATGGTCGTTAGTGTGAGACTGCCTTTGAAATGGGTTATCAGTGCCTGCTTCTTTCCAAATTAGGGATTTAGTCCTGCCCCAAGGACAAAATTTACAATCAACATAAATTTATAATTAGCACATGAATCCACATAGGTTCTAGTCACATGAATCAGATTTCTGATTAGCACTTGAATCAGCAGTGGTTTCTGTCAGGAGCTGGAGTCATTCAGATTCTGATATGCTGAGTCTCTTGCCTAGAAGGACCTATTCCCTCAAGCTCTAGATGACCTCTTCAGATACTGCCTTCCTCCCATCCCAACACTCATCACCACTATCTTCAACAGGCAGGTAATTTCCTTGGCCATCCCTTCAGCCCCTATGTTGTTCCTAGTGGGATATCACAGCGACCACCACAATGTCAGAAATGTGTTCTCTTTCAGCCCTACAAGGACAAACAAATCCAGAGCCAGGACTGTGTCTGAGACACAGGTATGTTCTGGGCACCAGGCCTGGCACAGAGTGAAGGCTCAGTACGTGTTTGGGGGGAAGAGTGTTAAACACTAACCATCATCCTTTTATGTTGTTTGAAAAGCCTACTTCATTGCCAGGTTGACTGGATTTGGAAGCACCTGGGAGACTGGTGAGGCACACTTCTGGATGTGTGTCCATGAGGTTTTCCCAGAGAGGATTAGCCCAGGAGAGAACTAACCAGAACATGGGCATTGTTTCATGAGCTGGGAGCCCTCAGGGAACAGAAAGGGGAGAGCAAACCAATTGAGTTTTACCCTCTCTCTGTCTCTGCTTTCTGACCCACCATGAGAGACTGAACCCTCTGAAATCACAAGCCAAAATAAATAACTGCTCTTTTACATTGTACCTGTCAGATATTTTGTCACATTGGCTAGAAAACCTGAAGTCAATACACGTAAAAATCAAGACAGGCTCACTTTGTCCCTAAAAGGATCAAGTCTGTGGTTACCTGCTCAAAAATCAGGGGAGCAGAGTGACCCAAGTCACCACTTGGGTGGTCAGGGTGGGGCTGGGAACTTCTCCCTGGAGTAGAACTTGAAGTACTGGGTAGAACGAGATTCCCAGGCCCCTAAAGTTATGGGCCTACTGGTGGCTAATGCTGGGGCCATGATGATCCATACTCCATTTGCACAACTGTGGCTGAAAGGAAGCTGCCCTGACAGAATCTGTTCTCAACCCTGCCCTGTAACCCACGTGAGTCTAGGACTAGTTCTCTACAATGAAATATGGGTAGAAGCGAAGACTGCCAGTCATTTCCAGACCAGGGTATGTATGTGTGTGACATTCACTTTTCCTAGGGAGACATCAACAAACATCTGTTCACCCCAGATAGGACACCAAAAACATAGACAAGATTTTATCCTGGTCTGGAGAGATAGCTCAGCAGTTATAAAGGCACTTGTTTGCAAATCCTGATAGCCTGAGTTCGATTCCCCAGTACCCACATAAAGCTGGACCTATGCATGTTCTTTCTCTCTCTCTCTCTTTCTCTCTCTCTCTCTCTCTCTCTCTCTCCATATATAAACTTTCTCTCAAATAAATAAATACAATTTTTTTAATTTTTTATTAACAACTTTTTTTTTTTGAGGTAGGGTCCCACTCTAGCCCAGGCTAACCTGGAATTCACTATGTCATTTCAGGGTGGCCTCAAACTCATGGCAATCCTCCTACCTCTGCCTCCTTAATTTTTTTTAAATATTTTATTTATTTGAGAGAGAGAAAAAGGCAGAGAGAGAGAGAGATTGAGAGAGAGGGAGATAATGGGTGCGCCAGGGCCTCCAGCCACTGCAAACGAACTCCAGACGCCTGAGCCCCCTTGTGCATCTGGCTTACGTGGGTCCTAGAGAATCGAACCAGGATCCTTTGGCTTTGCAGGGAAACACCTTAACCGCTAAGCCATTTCTCCAGCCCTCCTTAAATTTTTTTAAAAAACAAAATATTTTATTTATTTGTGAGAGAGAGAAGGGGAGATAGAAAGAGGAGCTAGAAAGAGAGAGAGAATGGGCATGCCAGGGCCTCTAGCCACTGTAAAGGAACTCCAGATGCATGTGCCACCTTGTGCATCTGGCTTACATGGGTAATAGGGAATCGAACCTGGGTCCTTAGGCTTCGAAGGCAAGTAACTTAACCACTAAGCCATATTTCCAGCTCTTAAAATTTTTTAATAAAAGAAGATCCCCCCTTTGTCCACAAAAAAGATGATCTCAAGGCTGGAGAGATTGCTTTGTGGTTAAGGCACTTGCTTGCAAAGCCTAATGACCTGGGTCTAATAACCCAGGTTCAATTCCCCAGTAAAGCCAGATGCCCAATGTGACACATGCATCGGGAGTTCATTTGTAGTGAACAGGGCTAGAGGCCCTGGAATGCCCATTCTCTCTTTCTCTCCTATCTTTCTCTGCTTGCAAATAAAAAAATAATTTAAAGATCCCAGCCAGACGTGGTAGTGCACACCTTTAATCCCAGCACTCAGGAGGCAGAGGTAGAAGAATTGCCATGAATTTGAGGCCACCCTGAGACTACATAGTGAATTCCAGGTCAGCCTGGGCCAGAGTAAGGCCCTACCCAGGTCTAGTTTAGTAAACTAGTAAGTTTTCTGGGATTACTTACAGGATCACAGGTGAGGATTTACTTACATACAGGAGCACAAATGCCTCAAAGGTAGGTAGCCATCTAAGCAAAAAGCCCACCATCCACAGGTAAGGACTCACAAAAGCTGCAGCCAAGGAGCTCACTGCTTGACTTGCAGGCAGCTCTGCCAGTAGTAAAGCCGCTTCTCCCAAGCAGTTCTTTAAAAATATTTTTATTTATTTATTTATTCACTTGCAAGCAGAGAGAGAGAGAGAGACAGATAGGTGGAGAGAGAGAACATTGGCATACCAGGGCCTTCTAGCCACTGCAAAGGAACTCCAGATGCATGTGCCACTTTGCACATCTGGCTTTATGTGGGCACTGGGGAAATCGAATCTGGGTCATTAGGCTTTGTAGGCAAGTGCCTTAACCATTGAGCAATCTCTCCAACCCCTCCCAAGCAGTTTTCGTATTTCTTATATAACCTTGGGGAAGAGCCCTGTTGATCCTGTGACTGTCAAGAACTTCCTGAGATCTGAGCCTTGGTTATTCATTCCACCTCAAAGAGCCCTTCTTTCCATTTGGAACTTCCTAAGTTGCTCCAAGATGCAGTGTTTCATTTCAGAGGAAATGTGTCTGTGGTGTGTACACATGTTCATATATGGTACAAGGGTAGTTTGGATGTAAAATGCTCTTCACAGCCTCAAGTGTTTGTGATCCCTAGGTGGTGGGGATTTGGGCGGTGGAGGCTCCTTGGAAAAGGTGCATCACTAGGACGTGGGCCTTGAGGCTTATTAGTTCAGACCACCGAGTGTTGACGCTGGGCTCATTCTTGCTGCTTCCTCCCAGTTGGTGTGACAAAATATGATACCTACCATGCTTTCCCCACCACGATGGAACTCCCCTCAAGACTGCAAGCCAGAATACACCCTTTCCTTCCTTCCATATGCTGCTTTTAACATTATATATAACATTATATGTGTGTGTGTATGTGTGTATCTTGCTGGGCATGGTGGTGCACACCTTTAATCCCAGCACTCAGGAGGCAGAGGTAGGAGGATCGCCATGAGTTCGAGGCTACCCTGAGACTACATAGTGAATTCCAGGTCAGCCTGGGCTAGAGTGAAATCCTACCTCGAAAAACCAAGAAAAAAAATCTTATTTATGTATTTACTTGTACACAGAAAGTAGAGAGGGAAGAGAGAATGGGCATTCCAGGGCCTCCATCACTGTAAACCAATTCCAGATGCATGTGCCATTTTATGCATCTGGCTTTACATGGGTATGGGGAAATCAAACCTAGGTTGTTAGGCTTTGCAGGGAAATGCCTTAATCACTGGGCGATCTCTCTAGCCCCTGCATATGCTTCTTTTGGCCAGGTGATTTGTCTCAGAAACAAGAAGGTAACTGCTGTTTAAAAAAAAATGGCCAGGCATGGTGGCACATGCCTTTAATCTCAGCACTCAGGAGGCAGAGGTAGGAGGATCACCATGAGTTCAAGGCTACCCTTAGACCACATAGTGAATTCCAGGTCTGTCTGGACTAGAGTGAAACCCTCCCTTGAAAAACCCAAAAGAAAAAATTGGTACCAAGAAGTGGGGTCATTGCTGTGATCATATTGCCCATGTGGCTTTTGGTCTCTTAGAACTGGTTTGTGGGAGGAATATGGAAAGACTTGGAATTTTGTATTAGAAGCCTTGCAGTGCTGTAAGCAGAGTTTGATGGGCTATTTTGATGAGAATTTGCAAGACTTAAATGCAGAGAGAAGTGTGGACTATGGAGTCTTGGCTTCTGGGGTTTTGGAGGGACACAAAGTCTTTGTTAGAACTGGGCTGGAAGCAGTTTTTGTACTGTTCTGGAACTTGTATATGTTCTATGCCAAGTCCTGAGAACTTGGACAAAGTTGGATTTTAAAAGTAAAAAGTAATGGAGCCAGGCATGGTGGCGCACACCTTTAATCCCAGCACTTGGGAGGCAGAGGTAGGAGGATTACTGTGAGTTTGAGGACAGCCTGAGATGCCATAGTAAATTCCAGGTCAACCTGGGCTAGAGTGAAACCCTACCTTGAAAAACCAAAATAAATAAATAAATAAATAAATAAAAATAAACAAAAAGATAAGCCAATTGCCCTGTACTGGTAGAAAAGGATGCCCAGAAAGCAAGATCCAAACTATTGAAGGCTCAAGATAGTAAGAATGCCAATTTTTTGACAGCTGGGGACCTGAAGGGAGAATACTGAGGGAGTTTCCTGTTCTTCAAGGTTGGGCTTCATCCCATTCTAGATTTATAAATTTTTTTATGGTGATACCCATCTGGTCCTAGTTTTGGAAGTATCATAAATGCAGGAAATAGAGTCATGAAGCAACTGTGGCCACTGAGGTTTGGCAATGTGGAACATGTTGTGGTCTCAATGGAAGCCATTGGGAACTCCAGCATGGACCTGTGAAGATGAACTGTGGGTTACAGTGGAGACCCCAGGATGCTGGAGATGCCAGGACTATGTGACAGTTGCCTCCTGTCTCTGCCTCCCCAGCAATGAGATTAAGGGTGCATGCTGCCACCAATATTATTTTTTTAATATATTGCACTTATTTATTTATTTGAGAGAGAGAAAGAGGCAGAGAGAGAGATAATGGGCACACCAGGGCCTTCAACAACTGCAAACGAACTCCAGATGCATGCACCCCCTGTGCATCTGGCTTACATGAGTCCTGAAGAATCAAATTGGGATCCTTTGGCTTTTCAGGCAAACGTTTTAACTGCTAAGCCATCTCTCCAGCCCTGTCACCAACATTAAAAAATAATTTATTTGGGCTGGAGAGATGGCTTAGAGGTTAAAGCACTTGCCTGTGAAGACTAAGGATCCATGTTCGACTCTCCAGATCCCACATTAGCCAGACACACAAAGTGACTCAAGTGTGCAAGGTCACACATGCACACAAGTGGGTGCACACATCTGGGGTTTGATTACAGTGGCTGAGACCCTTGGCATGCCAATCTCCCCCCACCTCTCATTCTTGCTCTTGCTCTCTGAATTAGAAAAAAAAAAAAAGGCCAGTCTGTTGGGCTTGTGTGGTGGCTTGATTCAGGTGTCCCCCATAAACTTAGGTGTTCTGAATGCTAGGTTCCCAGCTAATGGAAATTTGGGAATTAACACCTCCTGGAGGCAGTGTATTGTTGGGGGTAGGCTTATGGGTATTATAGCCAGTTTCCCCTTGCCAATGTTTGGCACACTCTCTTTTTACTGTTTTCTACCTAATGTTAGTGAGGAGGTGATATCCACCGTCTGCTCATGCCATAATTTCCCCCTGCCATCATGGAGCTTCCTCTCAAGTCTGTAAGTCAAAATAAACTTTTTTGTCCCCACAAGCTGCTTTGGCTGGTTGTTTTCTGCCAGCAATGCGAACCTGACTGCAACAGTAAAGTTGGTACCAAGAAGTGGTATCATTACTGCTAGAAACCTGACTGTGTGGCTTTGGTTTCTGGAGCTGATTTTCAAGAGGAATGTGGAAGGATTTGAAACCTTAGCCTAAGAGATGCCTTGCAGTGCTGTAAGTACAACTTGGTGGACTGTCCTGGTCAGAGTTAAAATACCTGAATGCAGTAAGAACTATGGACTGAGGTTTGGCTTGTGAGGGTGAAAAAGAGTTTTGCCTAGACTGGGCTAAGTTTGTGTGAGAGGCTTGCTGTTACACCCATGTTTTGAGAATTTGTGCAGGGTTGCATTGTATATAAATGGACTGGTGTGAGCAGAGGGATATGGCACAGAAAAATTGAAATCTTTGGGTGAACTGCTGCCCATTCACCTGCAATTGTCTGAGAGATTACAACCATTGAGATTGGGACAGCTGACCTGCATTGGGACAACAGGAAGAATGTAGACTCTTTTGAAGGGGCCTGAATGTTCAAGGAGTGTCCTATTCTTCAAAGTCTGCTTTATTCCCACCCGGATTAATAAATTGACACTCCACCTGGTAGTATAGATCATAAGAAATGTAGGAGAGGGTCACTGAGTTTGCAACACGGTCTTGTGTTTTGGAAATGGCCATAGCAGTGTGAAGCAGGTTTGCTGGATGCCTGCATGGAGACCCGATGGAGCTGTGAGGATGGACTGTGGGTTGCAGTGGAGACCCATTGGAGATGCGAGGACCATGAGATGGCTGCTAAGGAGAGTTGCCAGCCCATATGAATTTTTCCAAGGCTGTGAGTAGCCTAGTTGGAGGGGCAGAATTGGAACTCCAGAGACTTGTTGCTGGTTAGAATTATCAGGCTTGAAGACTTGTCACTGACTAGAGTTGTTGGACTTAGAGTTACAGAGTTTGATGTTTGCCCTGTTTAAATCTTTTCTTTTTCTCTTTTTTATTTCAAATTTTTATTAACAACTTCCATGATTATAAAAAATATCCCATGGTAATACCCTCCCCCCACACACTTTCCCCTTTAAAACTCCATTCTCCATCATATCTCCTCCCCATCTCAATCAGTCTCTCTTTTATTTTGATGTCATGATCTTTCCCTCCTCTTATGATGGTCTTGTGTAGGTAGTGTCAGGCACTGTGAGGTCATGGATATCCAGGCCATTTTGTGTCTGGGGGGAGGACGTTGTAAGGAGTCCTACCCTTCCTTTAGCTCTTACATTCTTTCCGCCACCTCTTCTGCATTAGACCCTGAGCCTTGGAAGGTGTGATAGAGATGTTACAGTACTGAACACTCCGGTCGCTTCTTTCCAGCACCATGATGCCTTCTGAGTCATCCCAAGGTCACTGCCATCTGAAGAGAGAAGATTCTCTACCAAAAGTGAGAGTAGCATTAATATAAGGGTATGAACATTAAGAGAAGTACTTACTGGGCAGTTTGATAAGCATAGTATATACATTTAGCCAGACAGCAGCAGACATTAAACCCCTAGGGCGCATGACTACCCCTGTTTTAAGTTTTCAGTATCAGGGATGTATTCCCTCCCATGGAGCGGGCCTCCAGTGCAGTTACAGGGTAGTTGGTTTCCACCATGACAGACGTGCCACTATTGCACCCATTGGCTCATTTGGCCTGGCTGGCCAAATATAAGGCTTGCAGTGTCCACTGTTGAGTATCTTCACTGGTGATTTCTCTTTCTCCCATTGAACTGCATGCAGAATAGCTACTTCCAGCTTTCTGTCAGCTGGTCTACATGGAGGAGGTTTTCAGCTCAATTCCAGCAGGATTTTTCAGTGGCCTTGCAGCCCAAGTATGTGGAGTGTTCAGCAATAGGGTCTAACCATCTATTCCTGGTGGGAAACCAAGGGCCTCGGCAATGGCCTATAATGTTTTGGGGGCATCAGGGACTTCCCTGGCCAACAACTCACTGGAAGGTATCCCATCTCTGGCACTGAAAATTTTCTAGCAACAATCTAAGGCTCCTGAGTGTTTCATTGTCCAGAAAAGTAGGATTCCGCCAGGCGTGGTGGCACACGCCTTTAATCCCAGCACTCGGGAGGCAGAGATAGGAGGATTGCCGTGAGTTCGAGGCCACCCTGAGACTCCATAGTGAATTCCAGGCCAGCCTGGGCTAGAGTGAGACCCTACCTCGAAAAAAAAAAAGTAGGATTCCATATGATTTATTTATATCCTCTTAGATTTTGATTAGCTCTCCCTTTACCTTTCCTTTAGTCGATCTCTTCCCCTGACCTCACTTTGGGCCTTTTCACCCCCATTAATCTATTCTTCTACTTACCTATATACAATACCATCCTATTAAGTACCCCCCTCCCTTCCTTTCTCTTCCATTTATATTTCTTTTCTAGTTTACTGGCCTTTGCTACTGAATTTTCTTCCTAGTCACACAGAAATTCAATCATCTGTAGCTGGGATCCACATATGAGAGAACATGCGATGCTTGGTTTTCTGGGCCTGGGTTATCTCACTTAGTATAATCCTTTCCAGATCCATCCATTTTCCTGCAAATTTCATAACTTCATTTTTCTTTACCGCTGAGTAGAACTCCATTGTGTATATGTGCTGCCTTGTTTAGATCTTGTATTGGTTGAATATTTCTTTGCTATGCCCAATGCCATCTTTTGTAGTATGAGTGTTTATTCTGTGCCATAATTTCTTTCTTTTTTTTTTTTTTTTTTTTTTGCATCATGGCTCAGTTAAAAGACCTTGGACTATGGGGATGTTTGAAAATCATTGGGATTGT
The DNA here is from genome assembly GCA_036346955.1 of Dipus sagitta. Classification (NCBI taxonomy): domain Eukaryota; kingdom Metazoa; phylum Chordata; class Mammalia; order Rodentia; family Dipodidae; genus Dipus; species Dipus sagitta. The sequence continues at coordinate 1,197,841 of CM070775.1, read as the reverse complement.
TAAAAACTATGGGGACTTTTAAAGTTGGACTGAATGTATTGTATTTTATATCATGGATGATTATCAGTTTATGGGGTCCAGGGGTAGAATGTGGTGGTTTGATTCAGGTGTCCACTGTAAACTTAGGTGTTCTGAATGCTAGGTTGCCAGCTAATGGAGATTTGGGAATTAGTGCCTCCTGGAGGCAGTGTATTGTTGGGGTGGACTTGTGGGTATTATAACCAATTTCCCTTTGCCAGGGTTTGGCACAGTCTCCTGTTGCTATTGTCTGCCTGATGTTGGTGAGGAGGTGATGTCCACCCTCTGCTGATGCTATCGTTTTCCCCTGTCATCATGGAGCTTCCCCTGAAGTCTGTAAGCCAAAATAAACTCTTTTATCCACAAGCTATTATTGGTCAGGTGTTTTCTGCCAGCAATGCGAACCTGACTGCAACAGCTTGCCTCAAGAAAATTATTTATTTATTTATTTATTTATTTATTTATTTATTTATTTTAAGAGAGAGAGAGATGTATATATAGAGAATGGGTGCACCAGGGCCTGTAGCTGCTGCAAAGGAATTCCAGATGCATGGACCCCCCCTTGTTGACTTATATATATCCTGGGGAATTGAACCTGGGTCCCTTGGCTTTGCAGGCAAGCACCTTAACCACTAAGCCATCTTTCCAGCCCTGCCACCAACAATTTTGCTGTTGTTGTTGTTGTTTTGTTTTGTTTGCATGGGTGCTTGGGATCCAAACTCAGGTTCTCATGCTTGCTTGACAATTACTTACTTTATCCACTGAGGTTCTTCCCAGCCCCTGGAAAAGTTTGTGTGTGTGTGTGTGTGTGTGTGTGTGTGCATGTGTGTGTGTGCACACACACATGTGCATGTGCACTGACCAGTAGTTCCCAGAAAATCTCTGATCTCCAGCCCCCACACAGGACTGGGGTCACAAGCATGCATGGCCATAACCAGCTTTTTTTGTTTGTCTGTTTTCTGGTTGTTGTGTTTTTTGTTTGCTTGTTTGTTTGTTTTTTGAGGTAGGGTCTCCCTCTAGCCCAGCCTAACCTGTAATTCACTATGTAGTCTCAGAGTGGCCTCAAACTCACAGCGATCCTCCTACTTCTGCCTCCCAAGTGCTGGGACTAAAGGCATGCACCACCACACCCAGCTAAATATTTTATTAATTTATTTATGAGAGAGGTGGGTAGGGAGGGAGGAAGGTAGAATGGGCACACCAGGGCTTCTAGCCACTACAAACAAACTCCAGACACATCCACCACTTTGTGCATCTGGTTTTACATAGTTACTGGGGAGTTGAACCTGGGTCCTTAGACTTTGCAGGCAAACACCTTAACTGCTGTGCCATTTCTCCAGCCCCATACCTATCTTTTCACATGGGTCCTGAGGATTGAAAGACTGTTGGACCTTCTCAGGTCCTCATACTTGCAAGGCAAGTGCTCCTAGCTGCTGAGCTATTTTCCTAGCCAAGGACAAGTTTTTTTAGAAGCTGGTAAGTCTCCATCCTGTTTCCTCCCATTTGCCAAGTGGAAGCCAATAGTTCAGTCTGTAGGTGTGTTAGTTACAGAAATAACGGGGTCACAGTATTCACACATGGTGCATGAATCACCACGTGGAGGGCAGCTTCCACCCAACCAGAACACTATAAGAAATAAAATATTGTATAAAGTCACTGAAATCCAAGGGAATATTTGTTATAGCAGCTGGTATTACACTAATGCAATCCATTTGCCCTGCCTCTCTGGGCCCTGACATCCATAAAGCTTCAGCAGCAGTCAGTGTGTGAAATGAACCAATCCCAATTGTGGCATTCGAGCTTTCATACAGAGGTTTGCACAGTGGCCTGAAGTATCTAAACTTGACAGTTAAAAACGACGTTTCCAGCCAGGCATGGTGGTGCACTCCTTTAATCTCAGCACTTGGGAGGCAGAGGTAGGAGGATTGACGTGAGTTCAAGGCCACCCTGAGACTCCATAGTGAATTCCAGGTCAGCCTGAGCTACAGCAAGACCCTACCTCGAAAAACCAAAAAACAAACAAACAAACAAAAAGACATTTCCTCCATCCTTTATACAAATGCAAACTTTTCCTCATGTGCTTGAGACCAGCAGGTCCCAGAATCTTAGGGGCTCCAAGGTGGTGGGTACCCTAACAGGACAAGATATCAGATCCAACTAATGAGTCCAGATCCTCCCTGGATGGACCAAGACGGGACATGGACCACGGTGGGGGATCTGATCATGAGTCCAGAAATAGCAGAGGAGCAGAGCCTGCCTTCCCTGAAGATCAACCCAAGGACAAAGAAGAGAAATGGGAGGGACATTCCAAATTAATAAGAACCCATTCCCTTCTGCAGTCAGCGGCCACCTTGAAGGGAGCTTTCCTATCAACAGACTTACTTCCATCTTGCTACATCTGTCTTATCATCTCTTAATTCCTTATGGATGAAGAAGAACCCACCTGCTAGCCAGTGTCATGCTTAAAGGTGTCTTCTTCCATGTTTATAGCTGGAAGCCATTAACAGCACATCCTTATGGTTGGAGGGGTTGGGTCTTCCACCATTGTGAAAAACCTCTTGTCTCTGTGGTCTTTGTGGTGCCCTATGGGAGTGGGCACTTGCCCATGAGCCTTCAGTCTGATTTAGAGTGGTTAGTGAGGGGGTGGGTGAGTTCATCTTCCCACCCTTCTCTTTTAACCCTGCCATGCGGAGGCACACCTTCAGGTCTAATCTTTAAAGTGGATTCCTAGTCCTCAGCAGAGATTGATGTGCTAATTACAAAGCTGAGATAATTCCACTTAATCTCACTGGCTAGTCTTGGGTTGGTACATGCTCTTTGAAGAATAGGAGGGTACCATATTTGTTCTCCTTTCTCTGACGAGACTTGACTTGGAAGGAGGAGCCTCAGTCCCTTTATAAAGTGACCCTCTTTTAGCAGACTAACTTCATTGCTTTAATTGTGTGTGTTTGTGTGTGTGTGTGTAAAATGTGTAAATCTGTATCAGTTACTTTCTCATTGCTGAGACAAAATACCTGGCCAGAAACAATTTAGAGAAGGAAAATGATTATTTTTGGCTTACAGTGTTTTTTTTAAAGATTTTTATTTATTTATTTATTTATTTATTTATTAGAGAGAGAGAGAGTGAGAATTGGCATACCAGGGCCTCTAGCCACTGCAAACAAACTCCAAAAGCATGCACCACCATGAGCATCTGGCTTATGTGGGACCTGGAGAATTGAACCTGGGTCCTTAAGCTTCACAGGCATGCGCCTCTACTGCTAAATCATCTCTCCAGCCATTTGGCTTACAGTTTTGTGGGGAAGTGTTCATAATGGCAGGCAAGGCATGACAAGACTGAGCAGAAAGCCTGTGTCACGTCTTCTCTCAGCAGGGAGGAAGTAAAGAGCCAGCCATCCAGGAGTGCTGGCATGCAAGGCCCACCCCAGTGACACTCCACTGTCAAGGATCCACCTCCTAAAGGTTTTACAACATTCCCAAACAAAGCCTCCAATTAGGGAACAAATAGTCAAACACATGAGACCATGGGGGGCATTTTACATTCAAATCATCACAGTGTCCATCCTTGTGGGTGTTTTTGTTGTCATTGTTGATATTGTTTGTGACAGGGTCTCAAATCACCCAGGCTGGTCTTGAACTCACCATATAGCTGAGAATGACCTTGAATTCCAAATCCTCCTGCCTCCAACTCCCAAGTCCTGGGATCATAGATGTGCACCACTGAGCTGGGCCCTTGTGGGTGTTTGACAGAAATCTCTGAATGTGTGTCTTGTAGATGGGTGCAGGAGGATCTGTATGTGGGGTGATGTTCCTACATGTATGACCTCTCACATGCATTGTGCAGGCCGTGTGTTTACATGCAGCTATATAAGTCCCTGTATCTGAATATGTGCCTGTATGTGTGTGTGTTGCTTCCATGATCCTCAGAGCACATATGGTGTGTGTGTGAGTGTGCTGTGTCTCCTGTGTGTGTCTGTGCCTACAGGGACAGATTCTGTGTGCATCGGACTGTGTGTGCATGGAGCAGTCTCCTTCCCCCCAAGGCCTGCTCAGCTCTCTGCAGTTTAACCTCATTCTTTCTGCTGTTTCCGCTGCGTCTGTCCTCATCTCCAGATGTTGTAATTAAGCAAATGCAGCAATTAAGCAGAGTCCCCCAAACAGCCATCCCACCAGGATCCCCTTCTAAGATCTAATGAGGGGCTTCAGCACGTGTAGCCCCACGTGGCACAATCCAGCCACCCAGAGACCCCCAAGCTGCACAAGCAGTGGTGTGAAGGCTCAGACATGCTGCCTGCAGACAGCACCAGGAGCCCTCTGCCCACCCGCTTGCTTGTACTTCTCCTTTAGGTCAAAACACAATGGTCTCCTATTCCTGTTCCAGGACTCTCCCAGGATCTGACTATGTCTATGGGGTCCCAAACCCCTTTTCTTTTCTCCTCAGAGCCTGGACCACTGTGGCTTGTGATTTGTCACTATAGTCCCCTATTATTTTGCCTCATGCCTCCCCTGTCATGGGCCTGTCCCCCATTATCTGGGTTCCCTCATCATGGCCTCAATCCTTCTAACCCAACCTTCTCCTATCCCCGCCTTGACCACTCTGGGCTGTGAGGAGAAGTGACTTTCTTTCAGAAGGTGAATTCAGTGGAGACAGGACAGCATTGTATTAGTTAGGTTTTGTGCCACTGTGACCAAAGACCCAATGAAAGCAGCTTAAAAGAGGAAAGATTTGCTTTGGCTCATGGTTGCAGAGGGTTCTGTCTATGATCACTTGGCTGCATAGGATCAGGCAGAACATCACAGCAGGGGGATGTGGAATGTGTGGAGGCCGTGGCTGTTCACTTAATGGCAGACAGCAAGCCAAGGGAGCAACTCACCTCTTGGTGGGTAGGAAGCATAGCAGAGTTGTGACAGGACCAGGGAAGTCAAGATACAGTCCCCACAGGCAGGACCCCAGTGACCTACTTCCTCTAGTCAGTCCCCACTTTTCACAGTTCTACCTTGTTCCAATCATCTACTCAAAACTGAAGTCCGAGCTGGAGAGATGGCTTAGCAGTTAAGGCATTTGCCTGTAGAGCCAAAGGATCCCGGTTCAATTCTCCAGGACCCACATAAGCCAGATGCACAAGGGGATGCATGCATCTGGAATTCATTTGCAGTGGCTGGAGGCTCCAGTGAGCCCATTATCTCAACTCTCTCTCTCTCCTCATCTTTCTCTGTCACGAATAAATAAATAAAATATATTTTTTAAAAAAGCAAAATTGTTTAAAAAAAACCTGAAGTCCATGGGGGCTGGACAGATGGCTCAGTGGTTAAAGGCACAAAGTCTGACTGCTTGGGTTTGAATCCCCAGTACCAACGTAAAGCCAGATTTCAAAAGTGGCAAAAAAATATAAAAATAAGCTGGGCGTGGTGGCACACACCTTTAATCCCAGCACTCAGGAGGCAGAAGTAGGAGGATCACCATGAGTTCAAGGCCACCCTGAGACTATATAGTGAATTCCAGATCAGCCTGGGCCAGAGTGAGACTACCTTGAAAAAAACAAACTAATAATAACAACAACAATAATAATAAATAAACAAATAAAAACAAATTTTAAAAAGTGGTGCCTGCATCTGGAGTTTCTTTGCAGTAGCAAGAGGCTCTGGTGGGCCCATGCCATCTCCCCACTTTCCTCCCTAACTGCTTGCAAATAAATAAATAAAAAGTAAAAAAACTTTAGTCCATCAATGCTCAAACCATTCATTACACCAGAGACCTCCTGGTCTGTCCCTCACTGACATACCCTCACTGGTTTGCTTTACTAATTGAGTCTCCTAAGCGCTTCTTTTCTTTTTCTTTATTTTATTTTATTTTTTTGTTTTTCAAGGTAGGGTCTCTAGCCCAGGCTGACCTGGAACTCACTCTTGTAGCTCTAGATTGGCCTCTAACCCTCAGTGAGCCTCCTACTTCTGCCTCCCAAGTGCTGGGATTAAAGGCATAAACCACCACGCTTGGCTCTTAAGTGTTTCTTTTCTGTGTTTTTTTGTTTGTTTGTTTGTTTTGTTTTGTTTTGTTATTTATTTTCAAGCAAACAGAGAGAGAGAAGGAGAGAGAGAGAGAGAGAGAGAGAATGGGCATGCCAGGGCTTCTATTCACTGCAAACAAACTCCATATGTATGTGCCCCTTTGTGCTTTACGTGGGTACTGAGGAATCAAACTCCGGTCATTAGGTTTTGCAGGTAAGTGCCTTATAAACACTGAGCCATCTCTCCAGCCCTGTTTTTTTTTTTCCATTTTTTATTAACAACTTCCATGATTATAAAAAATATCCCATGGTAATACCCTCCCTCCCCCCACTTTCCCCTTTAAAACTCCATTCTCCATCATATCCCCTCCCCATCTCAATCAGTCTCTCTTTTATTTTGATGTCATGATCTTTTCCTCCTCTTATGATGGTCTTGTGTAGGTAGTGTCAGGCACTATGATGTCATGGATATCCAGGCCTTTTTTTTTTTTTTTTTTTGAGACAGGATCATACTCTGTAGCCTAGGCAGTCCTGGAATTCATTGTGTTGCCCTGGTTTGTATTGAACTCTCAGCCATCCTTCTGCCTCAGGATTCCAAGTGCTGTAATTACAGGCATGAGCCAACACAGCCAGCTATATTTCTTTTTTATCTTGTTCTATTTTATTGTTTGTTTTTAGTCAGGGTCTGTGAAGCCAAGGCTGGCCTGAACTCACCGTCCTCCTGCCTTATCTCCTCAGTGCTGAGACTACAAGCCTGTGCCTCCATTCCCTGCACTCCTAAATCTTTCTTCTTTAAAAAAAATATTTTATTTACTTATTTGCAAGCAGACAGAGGGGAGAGAGAGAGAGAACAGGATAGAAACAGAGAACGAGAAGGGAAACCGAGGCAGAAAGAGAGGGAGAGAATGGCATGCCAGGACTTCCAGCTGCTGAAAACTAACTTCAGAAGCATGCACCATTGTGCATATGGCTTGATGCAGGTACTGGAGTATCAAACTTGGGTTGTTGAGCTTTTCAGGCGAACACCTTAACCACTGAGCCATCTCTCCAGCCTAATTCTGATGTTTTCTACAAGGCTTCTTAAAGTCCCCCAGCAGAACTGAGTTCTGGTTGCCTGGGAAGTCAACTTCATCCTCATGTGTACACTTGTATTAGCTCTTTCTTTCTTTTTTTGGTTCTTCAAGGCAGGGTCTCACTCTAGCCCAGGCTGACCTAAAACTCACTCTGTAGTTCCAGGCTGGTCTTGAACTCACATTCTACCTCTGCCTGCAGAGTGCTGGGACTAAAGGCATGTCACCATGCCCTGGATTAGCTTTTCCTTGCCTCTGCCTCACTCTTCACTCTTCCTTGCTCTATTTTCCTGGGATTGCTGCCCCCATATCCCAAATAAGACATTTCTACTGAATTCTCCAGTCCTACTCTCAGGATGTCACCACGTCTGTCTTCCCTAGATACTGACCACCCCTGCCGCATCTCTGAAGTTTCTGCAGCTTTTTCCTGAGCTTTCAAGTAACCAGCATGTGCTGTGCTGGGCCAGGGGTACTGATGAACTTAGCTAATGATCTAGAAAGACAGGCCCCAGGGCTGAGTTAATTTTAGCTGCAATTTTTCAATACAATACACATAAATGGAAGGAAGCGTATTCTGAAACCCTTGGCAGACATAGGGAACACCAAGGCAGATGAGCATCCACATGCCACTCCCAAGGTCACTCGAGTCCTCCACACAGAAGGGATTCCTAGGGCCATTTCCACCTCAGATCACCCCCAGACTATGTCTGCTTTGAACCAGAACTTCTCGGAGATCACGTCCCACATGTGGCTATAGCTAAGTTTCAAGGCCAGACTTGAAGGCCATACTCACACCCCTCTTCCTGAGACACCATCTGCCAGGAGAGTATGGGACCACCCACCTGTGCTCCCCTGAGCCCCCCCTCACACCATTTCTCTTGAGTCATGTGTAGGCACAACTCCAACCAAGGTCTTCCGTGGGCTGTAGGGCTGAGTGGGAGGAAGAGACGGTGAGCACATGTCTCTGGGCCAACCTAACCGTCCCCTTGCCTCTAACCCACCTCCTATCTTCTCTCCTTCTTCTGCCTAGGATCTTGAGGTCTATGGCCCTAATCCCAGAGGGCACCAGGTCTTCGTGCCAGCTCTCCTTCCTGCAAACCAGTGAGAGGAGCACCTGAAAGATCGCAGTGGGATGGAGCTCTGTAAGTAGACTTCTGCGGAAGGACAGCCCAGGGAGGTGGTGCTGACTTAGAAGGTCAAGAGACAGGTGTGTGGGAGTCTAGGACGGAGAGCTATATTCAAGGCCATTATGAATGAGAGCCCTGGACGTACAGTCATCCTCGCAGCTGAGCTGCCCCAAACGTTGCATGTTAAGCCTGACCCTCTCCCTGTCTCTCTCTGCCTCAGTGTCTCGGTGTGTATCTAGGGATTCTCACTCCCAGCAGCACCAGGGCGACTCCACGGAAGGTGGGGCCAGGGGCGCGCCTGTGAGAGGAGGGAGAGAAGGGGGATGGGGGTCTGCCTACGCCTTTAAGCGCGGGCGCGCGCGGGGCCTGCGCCTTTAAGAGCGGGCGCGCGCGCGGCCCTGGGTTCCCGGCGAGGAGGCCGCGGGAGCGCCCGGCCCCGGCCAGCCTGCCCGGTCCCCGCCCGGCCCCCGCCCCGGTCCCGGCGGGGGAGGGGTCTCCGCGCACGACCCCTCCCCCCTGCGCCCCCGCCCGCGCTGCGGCGCCCCGGCCCGTCGTCCCCGCCCGTCTGTCTGTCTGTCCATCCGTCTGTCCGCGCCCAGGCCTCGCCCCACCCCGGCCCCGGGGCTGCCCGGCCGCCCCCTACCCACCGCCGCGGACCTCCTCCTTCTCCTCCTTCGGGGCCAGCCCCCTCCGCAGGCCGGGAAGCCGGCCGTGCCGCTGCTGCCGCCCTAGACCCTGAGCATCGTGGGGAGCTCGCACCCCGAGATCTGATCCAGAGAATCCCGAAACACAAGCGTGGGACCCTGATCTAAGACCAGCACACGGCGAGGCGATCCGGCTGTGGAAGCCCCAAGACCTGGACTTTGAACCTCTGTATCTGGGGCTGGAATTCTCACATCTGTCCCTGGGACCCCAAGATTTGGAAACTGAATCCTATGATTTTGGGGCATGGACCCTCCCCGCCCCCTCCCCGCCAAGATTTGGTATCTAAGCCCCCAGATTTGGAGCTGAACTGAATTGTGTGGCTAAATGCTTGAAATCTGGGGAGTAGGTTTCCAGATCTGTACCCTGAACCTCACTGTTGGGAAACTGAACCCTGGGATTCAGGCCTCCAATTTCCAAGGTCTGATCCATGGGATTGCAAAGGGCTTGAACCTGACGTTGGGCCTGAAGTCCTTGCTACAGACTTGAACGTTGAGATCTGGAGCCAGAGACCTCCAAATCTTGACTCAGCACCCCAGTATCTGAACATAGGAGCCCAATATTCCAGGACTGGACTTTGTACTCAGACCCTAAACCTCCCCGTTGCCCTGTTTAGCACCTCCAGGACAGGAGTGGGAAGATCCTAGCTCTAAACAACCCCTGGGGCTTGGGGTTCTAAAACTGGACCGTAGGGACCTAATATATGGTGGTCTGTGCCTCCAGTGTGGATATTCTGTGGCCACAGATTTGAGTGAAGACACAGCAGTCCCTCCACAGAGGCCTTGGGGACAGAGAAGACATGACCAGACAGCCTCTCCAGAGTCCTGACCTCTAACCTCCCTGTCCCCCCTGGAGCCTGAAGACTGCTCCCTCGGGGTGGCTTCCAGCTCAGGTAAGGCCACCAAGAGACATCCACGGTGGGAGGAATGGGGGCTGGGAAGTCAAGCTACAGGTGAAAATAGATGAGGGCCAAGTGCCCTTCGGCACTCCTGGGATTTTGCTTGGAAAAAGACACTGCCCCTCCGGTCTGCCTCCAACACTCTCTGGACACATGGCCAGCCCTGTCCCTTTCTGACCTCCTCAGCCCAAGTTGGCTTCCAGGTCTCTGATGCCAGCCCCCTTACAGCTTTCCACCGTCTGTCATCTGACCATCTCCAGTCACTGCTCTTGTCCACCACCCCTTTCTCTGGTCCCCTTTCTCCACCTCAGTGAGCATTTCTGTTCACTGTTGCTCTGTCTGATCAGCTCTGACACCCCTGTCCCCATTTCCCATCTCCACTACTTCTCTCATTGACCATCTTTGACCTCTTACCGCTGTCCATCTTTCTGATTATCTCCCACTGGTTGTCTTGCCCTCTGTCCATCCCTGGCTCTATATCTCCAGCCATGCCTACCACTCTATTTGCCCCAGCCACCCGGCCCATCATTCCCTCCAACTTCCTCTGTTCACCTTCCCTCTCTGTCCATCTCCCACCATCTCTCTTCCCCTTCCCTTTCTCCTACCCCTGACTTTTAACTCCCAGTCTACCTCCATCTAACCACCTCAGCTGCCTTTCTTCTCTCCAATGACTTCTCCCCACACCCACCATCCTGGCCAGCTGTCCCGGTCAGTAACTGATTCTCACATGTCTGTCCTCCTCCCTCTGGTCACCTCCTTGGCTTTTGGCTAGGACTGCCCTCTTCTCTCTCTCTCTCTCCCTCTCTCTCACTGCCATCATCCAGCTCTCCCAACTGACCACCTGACTCTCTTCCCTCACTTTATTTACCTCTCCTCTTGTCCACCTCTCCTTTCTGGTCATGTGTGACCACTTCTGATCATTCCTCCACTTGACCAGCTCCCTTCTACACAGCCAGTGTTGAGCATCTCTCTTGTCTGTGTCTGAATCCTCTGGCATACCTTCTGCCCTTCCTGACCAGCTCTCCTGGTCTCTGCCCATCTCTCGTCTCTCTAATCATCTTCACTAATGCATGCTCCCTCTCTGCCTTCATGACACATCTGAGTCTCTGACCAATTCTGCTGCTCTGAGCCAACTGGGACCTTCGTTCCCGGTTTCAGACCACCCCAATCCCCATTAGAGTTCCTGTTCTGGCCCCAGTCAGACCTAATGCTTCCATTCTTCCCTGCAGGCCAACCCTACCCGCAATGGCCGTCCTCCCATTACTCCTTTGCCTGCTACCGCTGGCCCCAGCCTCGTCGCCACCCCAGCCGGCCTCATCTAGCCCGTGTCCTCGCCGCTGCCGCTGCCAGACCCAGTCGCTGCCCCTAAGTGTGCTGTGTCCAGGGGCAGGCCTCCTGTTTGTGCCCCCCTCACTGGATCGCCGTGCAGCTGAGCTGCGCCTGGCAGACAACTTCATCGCGGCTGTGCGTCGCCGTGACCTGGCCAACATGACAGGTCTGCTGCATCTGAGCCTGTCGCGCAACACCATCCGCCATGTGGCAGCCGGAGCCTTCGCTGACCTACGTGCCCTGCGTGCCCTGCACCTAGATGGTAACCGGCTGACCTCACTGGGCGAGGGTCAGCTGCGTGGCCTGGTCAACTTGCGCCACCTCATCCTGAGCAACAACCAGCTGGCAGCCCTGGCAGCCAGTGCCCTTGACGACTGCGCTGAGACCCTAGAGGACCTCGATCTCTCCTACAACAACCTTGAGCAACTGCCCTGGGAGGCTTTGGGTCGTCTGGGCAATGTCAACACATTGGGTCTTGACCACAACTTGCTGGCTTCAGTGCCTGCTGGCGCCTTTTCCCGCTTGCACAAACTGGCACGGCTGGACATGACCTCCAACCGTTTGACCACCATTCCTCCTGACCCACTCTTCTCCCGCCTGCCTCTGCTTGCTCGGCCCAGGGGCTCACCTGCCTCTGCACTGGTGCTGGCCTTCGGTGGCAACCCCCTACACTGCAACTGTGAGCTGGTGTGGCTGCGACGCCTGGCTCGAGAGGATGACCTCGAGGCCTGTGCCTCACCACCCGCACTAGGGGGCCGCTACTTCTGGGCTGTGGGTGAGGAGGAGTTTGTGTGTGAGCCGCCAGTGGTGACCCACCGCTCACCACCTCTAGCAGTGCCTGCTGGTCGGCCAGCTGCTCTGCGCTGCCGGGCAGTAGGGGACCCAGAGCCCCGAGTTCGTTGGGTGTCACCCCAGGGCCGGCTGCTGGGCAACTCGAGCCGTGCTCGTGCCTTCCCTAATGGAACTCTGGAACTGCTGGTCACTGAGCCGGGCGATGGTGGCATCTTCACCTGCATTGCAGCCAACGCGGCCGGTGAGGCCACAGCTGCTGTTGAGCTGACCGTGGGTCCTCCTCCACCCCCTCAGCTAGCCAATAGTACCAGCTGTGACCCCCCGCGGGACGGGGATCCTGATGCCCTCACCCCACCCTCGGCTGCCTCGGCCTCCGCCAAGGTGGCTGACACAGTGGCCCCTACTGACCGTGGGGTCCAGGTGACTGAGCATGGGGCCACAGCTGCTCTCGTCCAGTGGCCAGATCAGCGGCCTATCCCAGGCATCCGCATGTACCAGATCCAGTACAACAGCTCAGCCGATGACACCCTCGTCTACAGGTGCAGGGCACTGGGGTAGCTTGGGTAGGGGGCTGGGTGGGAAGGAACTGAGGGTCCACAGCTGAGAAATGACGTTGCAGGCTACTGAGAAAACCAGAAAGCAAGGGAGTCAGGCAGCACGGTTAACCAGATAAAGCAGAAAGGGTAAAAATTGCCTGATAGCAGTGGTGAAAAGATCCAACAAGATAAAACCAACTACACAGCAAATGTTCGGCTAAGTCAGGCTGCAGGGCTAACAGTACACAGTGTTAATGATAAAAGAATCAGGCTGCAGTGGTAAAAAGAAATAAGGCAGCGGTAGTAAATGGTAACAAATGAAAAGAAAATTAGGCAACAAGAACAAAGGCAGTGAGGCCAGAAGAGTCAGATGTTAGTGGCTCACGTGAGGATGAGGGTCAGGGTGGCTCAGAGATGCAGCTCTTGCCTAGCGTGCATCGAGTCCTTGGATTCGTTCCCACTACCAAAGAAAAGAGAAAAGTTAATGGGGAGGGGGCTAAAAACAAATTTAATCACTAAAGCCAGGGTTTTCAAAAGATGACTCAGTATAGCCCTAACCCTACAAAAAACAAAAAAGAAGAGATTGATGGAAGGCAGAGGCAGGAGGGTTACATCAAGTTCGAGGCCAACCTGGCCTGCATAGCCAGAGCTACATAGTGAGACAGTATCTCAACAGACAAATAGAAAAGCACAGGGAGGGAAGAAGAAAGGCAGAAGAAAAGAGGGCACAGAGATGCATACAAAGTGAAATGAGGCATGCCTGCTACAAAAAAATGAGGCCAGAGGTTAAATGGAAAATTGGGGTGATGAGGTTAAGTAGAGGTTCATGCAGTGTGAGCCATACATGTCTGGAGTTCTAATAGGGTGACATCTAAATCTTTGATTTGCTAAATCAAATCAAACATAAGTCCAATGTGGTGGTGCATACTTGCTGTCTCAGCACTGAGACAGAAGTGTCAAAAGTTCAAGGGGGCTGGAGAGATGGCTCAGTGGTTAAGGAGCTTGACCCCCTCCCCCCAAAAAAGTTCAAGCCGGGAGTGGTGGTGCATGCCTTTAGTCCCAGCATTCAGGAGGCAGAGGTAGGAGGATCACCATGAGTTCAAGGCCACTCTGAGACGACATAGTGAATTCCAGGTAAGCCTGGACTAGTGTGAAACCGTACCTCAAAAAACAAACAAATAAGTGAGCCAGGCGTGGCAGTGCATGCCTTTAATTTCAGCACTCAAGAGACAGAGGTAGGAGGAAAGCTGTGAGTTTGAGGCCAGCTTGGGACTACAGAGTGAGTTCCAGGTTAGTCTGGGCTACAGTGAGACCCTACCTCAAAAAAAAAAAAAAAAAAAACAAATAAGTATAAAAGTAGTCTAGCTGCTGTATGAACAGAAATACTCAGTTGGCCACTTTTGAGAATTTCTTTCTGTCTTCCATGACTCAAACACAAAACCTGAAGTATACACACCCAAGAGACCAGTCAATGCAACTTTTGCCCCCAAGCCTCACCAACTCCAGGTGTGTATGGGCAGCTATAGATGGCGCTCTGTTTTTGCTGCTAGGCTGGGCCAAGAGTGCAGCCCCAGGCCTTGGCTGCAAGAATGGACCCTCCCAAGGCAGAGTGTGCACCTTGCAAACCTGCTGCCTGGACCCTCTTCCCTCCCCTGGGCTCACACCTCAAGAGGTCACCTTTTCAAGTGTGTGTGTGTGTGTGTGTGTGTGTGTTTGGTTTTTCAAGGTAGTGTCTCGCTCTAATCCAGGCTGACCTGTAGTCTCAGGGTGGTCTCGAACTCATGGCGATCCTCCTACTTCTGCCTCCTAAGTGCTGGGATTAAAGGGCTACACCACCACACCCAGCTTTCTTTTCATTTCTGATCCCATTTTGGTTGTTTTTTGTTGTTGTTATTGTTGTTTTGTTGTTGTTGTTTGTTTGTTTTTTTGTTTTTTGAGGTAGGGTTTCACTCTAGTCCAGGCTGACCTGGAATTAATTCACTATGTAGTATCAGGGTGGCCTTGAACTCACGATGATCAACCTACCTCTGCCTCCCAAGAGCTGGGATTAAAGATGTGTGCCACCATGCCCAGCTGGTTTTGGTTTTTTGAGACTAGGTCTCATGTAGCCCAGGCTGACCTTGAGCAACGCTATGCAGTGAGGATAGCCATGAGCTCCTGATTCTCCTGCTCCCGTGTCCTGGGTGCTGGGATTACAGGCAACCATGCCTGGTTTTTCTGCTTCTTTTTTGAGACAGCACTACTCAGTAGATTGCACCTGGGGCTCACCCTTAAAACAAAACAAAACAAAAAAAACAATAAGCCCTGGCCACCTTGCCTGGTGGGAAGTGGCACAAATGCTCTTAGATGGTCACCCTACCAGGGGACTATGGAGTTCCTTGTACCACTCTTGCTAAAGCAGTTTAGGAATAACATGGATATTAAAAGCTAAATCTCCAATATGGTGTGCTGTGGATGGTAGATGAAAGAAAGTGGGTGCTGAGTATGGTGGCTCATGCTTTAATCTCAGCACTTTAGAAGCTGAGGCAGGAAGATTGAAAGTTTCAAGTCAGCCTGGGCTACATAGCAAGAGTCTGTCTCAAAACATACACGTGCATGTGCACGCACGCGCACGCACACACACACACACACACACACACCAGGCAACAGAGATAAAAGAAGTAATGGACATGGAGAGAAATAAGGTAACAGGGAGAAGAAGAAATCAGCAGTGGTGAGTCACATGACAAGACTTAGTGGGAAGCACTCTACATACGAGAGTGATGATGATAAGGCCATGGGGCGAGTGGGAGGTCATTGGCAGGTTAGAGGGAAATCAGGCCATAGGGGTGCAGGGAAATTGGGTGGTTGGGTTAGAGAGCGTTCTGGCTCCACACTAGAGGGAAGTGAGGCAGCTGGACAAGGGAAAGGCCGGTGGGGAGCTGAGTAGACTGCTCGCCTGTACTCAAGATTCGGGAGGTAGAGGGAGGAGAACTGGGAGTTCAAGGACAGCCTCCAGTCCATAGAGAACCTGGGGTACATGAGACCCTGTTTCAAACTAAACAAAACAAACAGACCGGCCAGAGAGGGATCAGGACAGGGTCTGGCTGGTGTTGAAATGCCCGTATTCCCTGCACGAGGCTGGGGGGGGGGGGGGGGTCACATGGTTCAAGCCAGCCAGCCTGGGCTACACAGCAAGACCCTCAGGAGGTTAGGCTGTATAGACAGGGTTAGAGCCAAGTGGAACAGTGACCTGGAGGTGTCCGGAAGTGGGCAAGAAGGAACTTGGGTGGCAGAATTTGACAGGAAAACGAGACAGAAATCGGGCTGGAGGGAAGAGGTGGGGGTGCAAGAGAAGAATTAGGCAGTTGAGAATAGATACATGAAACAGGAGTGGAAAAGCTAGAGGGGGGCTGCAGAGAAATGGGGCATGGGACCCACCAGCAAGCAGAATGGGGAACGTGGATGGGGGGGCAAGCTAGGATGTAATGGGCTACAACTGGACAGGTTACAGTGAGGTTTCAGACAAAGGAGATTAGGGGGCTGGTGAGTGGGCACTCAGCGGGCTGGGGTGAAATGAGGGAGCCGGGCTCTTGGGTGGTGGGAAGGCTCAGGGTGGGAGATGAGCAACCACAGACCTGACCACCCGCTGCTCCTGTAGGATGATCCCTGCCGACAGCCGCTCCTTCCTGCTGACCGATCTGGTGTCAGGCCGGACCTACGATCTGTGCGTGCTCGCGGTCTATGAGGACAGCGCCACTGGGCTGACGGCCACACGGCCAGTGGGCTGCTCACGCTTTTCCACGGAGCCTGCGCTGCGGCCGTGCTCTGCACCCCACGCCCCGTTCCTGGGGGGGACCATGATCATCGCACTTGGAGGCGTCATCGTGGCCTCTGTACTGGTTTTCATCTTCGTGCTGCTTCTGCGCTACAAGGTGCATGGAGGCCAGCCACCTGGCAAGGCCAAGGCCACCGCCCCCGTCAGCAGTGTTTGCTCCCAGACCAATGGCGCCCTGGGCCCCACGCCCACTGCCCCTGCCCCTGAGCCCTCAGCACCCAGGGCCCACACCGTGGTCCAGCTGGACTGTGAGCCTTGGGGGCCCAGCCATGAACCTGCAGGACCCTAGTGGGCCCCCACCTCTACAGCTCCCTCTGGCAGCAGGACCTGGACACCCGGCAGGACCTGGACACCCGGCAGGACCTGGCCTCAGACTCACCAAATTGCTCACGGTTTTTAAAACACGGATGGGGAGGGTGTCAGGGGCACTTGGGGCACAACAAGAAAGTCCTATTTTTCTAAGCCTGGGCCTAAGCCCTTGCCCTTGTCTGTCTGTCTGTGGAATTGGGAAGGGGTAAGAGATGGAGCAGGAGACACCTCTGGGGAATACCATCTCCCAGGACACCTCCCTGTTCAGCCTGAGGTCTCCGGGTGCAGAGGCTGAGCATGGTCATCCCTCCCGAGACCATAGACCTTGGAGCATACACCTGGGCATGGCCTACACTAGGTGACTCTATAGTGACCCAACAGCCCTGGCCCCTGGGGAGGGGTATGGGCTGCAGTCCAGTGTCTTCAGGCCACAGACTAGGGGCGGTGGTGATGAAGGCTCCGGGATTGTATAGCCCAGAGGAGATGCCTGGCTCTGCCTGGGGTGTCGTCAGGGCAGTGTCCTGCAAGAGGAGCCACGAGTCTACAAAGGATGGGTGAAGGAGCCCACTGGCCGGTAGGACAGGGCTTCCAGGGGAAGGCACACAAGCAAGGCTGTAGTGCACCCCCGGCACTGGGGTACTGGTCTAGAGGTTGAGGCAGGGTGAGTTGCTCAGACTGTGGCCTGGCGCTGTTGGGGAGCCATGGAGGATCCTGTGCAGGGGGAAAGGGCTTTAGGAAGAAGGTCTCCTGCTCCTGTTGAGGAAAGTGGGTCAGAGGGAAAGCAAGCTACATCACGAACAGCTCGGAGGGGAAACTAGTTCAGGGGCCTGGGTGGGTCAGGGCAGGGGCGGGGGAAAGGAGAAGGGAGTGGGTGGCAGAGACCTTTAGGAGACAGCCACCCGGCACGGGTTGTGGAGGTGGAGGGCCATGGGGAGAGGGGCTGAGGGGAAGCTTGTGCCCCAGGGAGGGAGACTGCAGAGCTGCCCTGACTCAGGACCAGAGAGCAGGGCCAGGGAGGCACAGTGGCCACTGTGGGGTCCTGTGGATGTGGGGGCTCAGAGGGTCACCCATGGGTAACAGAAATGGCTGGGGGGTTTACAGGCAGGTGGCTCACACCTGTAATCCCAGCACTCTGGAAGCTGAGGCAAAAGTTCAAGGCCAGCCTGATAACAAAGTGAGACCCTGATGAGGGAGAAAGAAGGGGGAAGAAAGACTGGGGGAAAGGAGGAAGGTAGCTAGGTTATCTTTATCCACAGAGATGATTCTGAGAAGGGTCTCCAGGCCCAATCACTGGGAGTTTCCATATCTAAGGAAGAGATAGAAACCGGAGAGCTGCAGATGTGCAGGGAAGAGAAGCAGGACTAAGTGCCCATTCTTTTGTTTGTTTGTTTGTTTTGTTTTGTTTTTGGAGGTAGGGTCTTGCTCTAGCCCAGGCTGACCTGGAATTCACTGTGTAGTCTCAGGCTTCGAACTCATGGTGATCCTCCTACCTCTGCCTCCCGAGTGCTGGGATTAAAGGTGTGCGCCACCACACCTGGCCTATCAAGTGGCTGTTCCTTTAAATAATGTAGTTGCAATGACCCCATCAGGAACAGTATTGGGCTGGGAGCGGGCCAGGTGCCACATTCAGCTGACTGGGAGTAGCAGGTACAGGTATGGGCAGGAAGTGAGCCTGGTGGTTGTGTGGCTAGAGCCTGGTTCAGGGCGGCCCGGAACATCTGGCTTCATGTCTTCCCAGAGCCAGTCTCTACTCCACTCCAGGAATGGGCTTGGTAGTGAGAATCACCTCCCCCGAGCTCAGCGTCCCCAGCGGTGCGTCAGGTGGGAGTGTCGAAGGAGGCTGGGTTCCACAGGGCCGCTGCTGTGAGGAGCAAGGTGAAGAGAGCCCAAGACTGGACTGGAATCCTGATGGGTGTCAGGTTCTGCTTGTTATTATGGTGAAATTAGACATGTCTGCCACTAGCCAGGGGAACAAGGGACCTGGCCTGAATGCCCAGACCCACAGTAGTTCCCTGGGGTCCTATGTCATGTGTTTCCCTTGGGTGTCTAAGATCAGGTGAAGTCCTCAAGAGTGAGGGCAATGGGATCTCATGAGCTGGATTGGTTGGTACCTACCTAGTGCCAGCCAGGAAATACCAGTTGCTGTCAGGAGGGGGAGCCAGAGTGTCCTGCTTCTAAACCAGCTGTTTTAAATGTGAGCCATCTTTATTGTGCGCCTACTGTGTGCAAAGGTACGAGAAGTCCATGTTGGGCAAATACAGGCCTGAGTCCTGCCCTCACATGTCATTTGGCAGAGCACAAATTTTAAATAGTCACAAGCAAAGGTCAAGCATCCATAATGACAAGGGGGCTGTTGTAGGAGAGAGATGAGACTGTGAGATTGTACTCTGGAAACCTGACCCAAGAGGAGAAGTTGAGGAAGGCTTCCTGGAAGAGGTGAGTCCTCAGTGAAGGCCTGGAGGATGCTCAGGATGGAGGTAACTAGTCAGGGATGGGAAGGACATGTAGTGTACAAAACAGTGTGTGCTGAAGGCATGCGTGATGGAGTCAAGGAAATGAAGTTAACCAGAGAGATGAGATGGGGAGAGGAAAGGGGATCAACTGAAGACCGATGCTGGAGAAGAGGCAGGAAGCAGATGATGCAAGCCCTGTACACGTAAAAGTCTGGATTTTATTCCAAGTGACACGAGAAGCCATTGGAGGGTTTTGTTGTTTTGCCTTGTTTGGGTCAAGGTATCACAACCTTAGCACAGCGTTGGCAGGCTGGCCTTGAACTTCTGATTGCCCTACCTCTGCCTCCTGAGTATTGAAATTACTGTCGTGGACCACCATGCTTGGAGAAGATTCTGAGCTGTGAGGAAAGCGCCAGGAACTGAGAATCTGCGTGTGGAGGGCAAAGGAAAACCTGGGGAGGAGGGAGACTTCGGAAAGCTGATCTGGACCAGGCACTGAGACGTCAGCAGGTGCCTCCCTTCCGACCCGGCAGTGGACTACGATCTCCCAACCCAGGGCTCAGGCAAGAGCACAGGATCGGGGAGAAGAAGGGCTGATGGACCCGAGTCTGCAGTCTCAGGATCCATACCATTGGTGGGACAGCCGACCTGTCTGTACTACAGGAATAAAGGACATTTTCCAGGACCCAGAACCAGGCAGACAGTAGATGGAGACTGAAAAAACAAAGGCCCTGGTTGGTCATAGGACCAGAATGAGAGCACACACCCTGAGGTGGCTTATTAGGAGTTTGGAAGCAGAGAGAGTGGGAGGAGGTGCCTGGGGCAGGCATGTTCCAGTAGCGGGTCTCTCTGCCTCCACAAGATACCTGATCACCTCTTGCCCCCAAGCAGAAACAAAATGAACATCAATATTTAGGATCTAAAGTTAAAATTGAGCCTGCCCAGCCCCACCCCATCTGAGGCCACCGATTTCCCGAGCTTAGGGAGTATGGCATGTAGTGCCCAGTGCAAGCCAGGGACCAAACCCAGACTGCTGAGCACTTTCTTCAGGTGACCACAGCCCTGACCACAGACTCCAGGGTTTCACATTGCCACATCCAACCGTGGATTTTGGAGTGGCTCTGGCTGGCATGGGTCCTGAGCATCAGGATATGCCCATGATCCTCTGCGAGGCCTCCCCTGATGCCAAACTTTTGCAGCTCTCCATGGACTTGTAAGTGGGAAAGCCCACTATCTGAAGGTTCCCAAAGAGAATAGTTCTCTTCTGGGTGGTGGAGCCCAGTGGACCTGCCCATGGTCCTCACAACTGTCTGTTTCACATGCTTGGATGGTTTGGAGAGGTGGCAGGGCTCGGGTACCCTGGACTGGGTTAGTGGAGGCCCGGAGTACAGTGATGACAAATAGCCCAGGCCAGCCCTCTCAGGGCTTTGGGTCTCATAGAACAAACAGAAATGACAACCAGCATGGGGTGAGGCTTGGCTAGCAAAGTGCAGGTAGGAATGATGGTAGCCTGATTTTTATTATTTTTATTTTTATTTTGAGGTAGGGTCTCACTCTCATCCAGGCTGACCTGAAACTCACTATGTAGTCCCAGGGTGGCCTCAAACTCATGTCAATCCTCCTACCTCTGCCTCCCAAGTGCTGGGATTAAAGGCGTGTGCCACTGTGCCCGGCTGATTTTTTATTGTTTGTTTATTATTTTTTTCTTGTTCTATATTTTTGTTTTGTTTTTTGTTTTTTCTAGGTAAGGTCTCACCCCAGCTCAGGTTGACCTGGAATTCACTACGTAGTCTCAGGGTGGCCTCAAACTCACGGCGATCCTCATACCTCTGCCTCCCGAGTGCTGGGATTAAAGGCGTGTGCCACCACACCTGGCGTTATGCTTTGTTTAGTTTTGAGACAGGCTGATCTTAAACTTGCTATGGGGTGGGGATAAACAGTTAAGGGACAGTCTCAATCTGTGCTTTGGAAAGAATCGCTGGCTACCATGGGAAGGGGTCACAGCAAGACCAAGGACCAGGTGGGGGGGGCTCTGCTGCATGCACTGGGAATGTGTGTGACCCCAAGGAAGGGCCTGGGGAGGAAAGGTCAGAGTGGGAAGAATAGTGAACACTTGGGGACAGATACCTGAGCACACCAGAGCACTGGGCACAGAGACCCTGAAGTCCCAGAATAAGCCCTGAACTTCTGTGTGTTGTGGGTGGGGGCAGGTGGACAGGAAACACAGGAGGACCACGGACAGCATGTCACTGATAAGTAAGTACTCAGTCCTTGCATGTGAGAACTCCATGGACAGACTGACGGAGGAGAATGTAAAATTTGCAAAAATTAAGAGTACAAAAGGTGAGACTTCAGAGGACTTTGCTCTGGATATACTCTGGCTCCGTGGAAGCCCTCTGGCACACTCTCCCAGGATACAACAGCAGCTCTGCTTCCTCTCAGTGCTTTTCAGACCCCAGGGCTGAGAATGAACACCTTCCTCCCGCCCTCTTTTCCCTCCAGGAAATCCAGCCCTGGTGCTTCAGTTTCCCGTCTCTGCTACCAGCTTCAACATTTCTGCCCTTGGCTTGCTTCCTGATTCTCTAGGCTCCTCTTCTGGGAGCCCCCCCCATCTCTCACACCGCAATGGCCTCAGCTTCTTCCAACCTGGCAGGTCCTGTCACAACAACCCCAAGTGTCTGTCCCACTCCCTTCCTCCTGTCCCTGGCCTAATTCTGGCCTTAGCCATCCGGGTCTCTGCACAGGCCTCTTCGCTGCTCCTGGCCTTAGTATCCCTCACCAAAATCTCCGTAAAGCCAAATCTGAGCCTTCTTTTCAGAGGAGGCTCCTTAGGGCTGCTGGGTCAGAGTCAGAATCCCTCGGTCTTACACCCATTCTCTCCCTATCTATCTATCTATCTATCTATCTGTCTCTCTATATATATATCTGCCTTTTTGCCTTCTCTCTCTCTCTGTCTCTCTCAAATAAATACATCAAATATTGAAAAGACATTTTTTTATTTATTTGAGAGAGAGAGAGACAGAGAGAGAAAATGAGCATACAAGGACCTCTAGCCACTGCAAATGAACTCCAGATGCATGCACCACCTTGTGCATCTGGCTTTATTGGGTACTGGGGAATTGAACCTGGATTCTTAGGCTTTGCAGGCAAGCACCATAGCTGCTAAGTCATCTCTCCAGCCCAAAATGATTTATTGAAAGAGGAGAAAGATGGGCTGGAGAGATAGCTTAGTGGTTAAGGCACTTGCCTGTGATGTCTTAGGACTCATGTTCTACTCTCCAGGTCCCACGTAAGCCAGACACACAAGGTGATGCAAGTGTGCAAGGTTGCACATGCACATAAGGTGGCGCAGGCAGTGGCTGGAGACCCTGACATGCCAATTCTCTCTCATAAAAAATTATAAAAATAAAGAAATAAAATAGTTTTTAGGGCTGCAGAGGTGGCTTAGCAGTTAAGGTACTTGCCTGCAAAGCCTAAGGACCCAGGTTCAGCTCCCCAGAACCCACGTCAACCAGATGCACAAGGTAATGCACACACACAAGGTGGCACATGGGCACAAGGGGGCGCAGGCATCTGGAGTACCATTGCAGTGGCTGGAGGCCCTGGCACGCCCATTCTCTCTCTCTCTCATAAACTAAATTCAAAAGGAAGAAATCTTTAAAAAAAAAATTGTTCGTGAGGGGAGAGAGAGAATGGGCGTGCCAGGGCCTCCAGCCACTGCAAGCAAACTCCAGATGGTTTCACTGCTTTGTGCATGCAGGTTTACATGAGTGCTGGCGAATTGAACCCAGGCCATCAGGCTTTGTCAGCAAGTGCCTTTAACCACTGAACAATCTCTCCAGCCCTCTCCTGTCTTCTTTCACTTTCCCCACATCTTTCTCCTCACTATAATTCTGTCTTCTTTCTCTTCACATGCCCTTGTTCATCTCTGCCTCTCACCACCCCCACCCCATGTCTTCCCTTCTTCCCTCCTTTCTCTTGACCCTCCATGTGCCTCTTTCCCCTGTTCTGGTCATTAGGCTTCAGCATAATTGATGGCACCAGGTCAAGCTGGATCCAGTGCCCCACATAGGGGACATGTGTGCTGGTCCAGGCAGTGTGCAGAGGGCCAGGCCCAGGCATGGGAAATTCACTGTGGATATCTGGCAGTAAATCTGAACTGATGGGATTAGAGCTCAGCTTTGCTGTTTCCAAGGTTCGAAGGCCCCATCTCTTCCCTTGTGTCTCCAGCTGCTCCTACAGGGAGGTCTGCCCTTACACCTTAGTGCCCCGGGTTTCCTAGGGGCAGAATGACTCCTAGGAGATGTGGAAAGCGGAAGGTTGGAGGGCTTCCTGACAGAGTTCTGTGAACCATTGGCCACCGCGGAGTTTCTCTAGACAATGCCTTGGCTAGCTGGCCTGCAGACAGTCCCAGGGGATGGGCCAAGCCGGATATGGAGATGGAACTAGGCAGGTGGACCAAAGGAAGGTAACACACCTGTGTGTGTGTGTGGGGGGGGGGGTGTGTGCGTGTGCGTGTATGCATATGTGTGCGTGTGCGTCCCCCTTTTCTGTCGCCGCAGAGCTGGATCTCGGCCCCGGCTTCCTGGGCTGAGCTCAGCATCCACCCCGTTATCCTGACTCCTCCTGCGCTCCCGGCTTGCTCAGACTCAACAGCTGCGTTTGTGGGTTTCTAGGGCCGCCACTTCATCACAGCTTTCTTGGAAAACGGGGGCGCCGAGAAGCTCGACATCCGGCTGGGTGTCGCCCAGATGACGATGTCGTGGGCGGGCCGGCGCCCCGGGGCTGGCAAGAAAGCCTAGTGGGCGAACTCGGCTCACCTGCGCCCCCTGCTGGGCTCTCGCGGGGACTCGTGTTGGTGGCTGTGCCCCGTGCAAGGGCATCAGGTACCCAGGCCGCCAGCCACTCTTGCACCACAAACCCTGAACCCTTCCTTCCAGGCGCTACGGGGGCAGAGCGCAGCAGACCTACCCAGTGACTGCGATGTGCCATTCATCCGATTGCATTGCTGCCTGGCCACAATTGTCTGCAAGAGACGTTTAAGGTCTGTGGCCATATGAACAAGGGTCGCTGGAGCCACTAGGGCCTGGAAGGTGAGCAGAAGTCCTCAGGATGGGAGCCGAGGAAAATCACCAAACTGTATTGTATTGCTCACACAGCTGCTCAGTAGACCACTATATTTAAAGTTAGACAGCTGGAAGGATTGCTTAGTGGTTAAGGCATTTGCCTGCAAAGCCACAGGACCCAAGTTCGATTCCCCAGGACCCATGTTCAATTCCCCAGGACCCATGTTAGCCAGATGCACAAGGGAGCGCACGCGTCTGGAGTTCGTTTGCAGTGGCTGGAGGCCCTGGCGCTCCCATTTCTCTCTCTCTCTCCCTGTTTCTCTGTTAAATAAATAAAAATAAAATAATTTAAAAATTAAAAATAGGGGCTGGAGAGATGGCTTAGTGGTTAAGGCACATGCCTGTGAAGCCTAAGGACCCAGGTTCGATTCTCTAGATCCCATGTAAGCCAGATGCACAAGGTGGCACATGCATCTAGAGTTCGTTTGCAGTGGCTAGTGGCGTGCCCATTCTCTCTCTCTCTCTCCCCCTCCATCTCTACTAAATAAATAAATAATTAAAAATTATAAATAAATAAAAAAGTTAGATGATAGATGATAAATAGATATAGATGATAGATAAGGAGTGTCAGAGAGACGGAGACAGAGAGAATGGGCACACCAGGGCCTCTTGCCACTTTAAAGGAACTCCAGACACATGCACCACTTTGTGCATCTGGCTTTATGTGACAACTGGGGAACTGAACTCTAGGCTAGTAAGCAAGTGCATTTAATCACTGAGCCATTTTCCCAGTCCCCACAAGAGACCGATTTTAAATATTTTTTAAAAATATATTTTATTTATGCATTTGAGAGAGAAAGAGGCAGAGAGAGGGAGAGAAAGAATAGGCATGCCAGGGCTTCCAGCCATTGCAAATAATCTCCAGATGTGTGTGCCACTTTGTGCATCCAGCTTTACGTGGGTACTGAGGAAACAAACCTGGGTCCTTTAGCTTTGCAGGCAGGTTCCTTAACTGCTGAGCCATCTCTCCAGCCCCAAGAGACCACTTTCAAATTAAAGTCATGCTCCCTCTCTCAAAATCCTCCCATGCAGCTGTCACACCTTTGGGCAAACGTAGAGTCCTGACAGGGATTCATGTGGCCCTACGTGACCTATCACCATTTGGCCTCCATCTCCTCCACCACTGTGTCCCTCCTGGACTCCATGCAGACCAGTGCACTGGCCCCTTGCTGTCATCTTCCTGTCCTGAGCCTTGTGCGAGCTGTTCCCAAGGTATCCGTGTGGCTTGTTCTCTCACCTCCTTTGAGCCTTTGCTCAAATGTCACTTTCTTGCTGAGGCCATCCCAACTATCAGATTTAAAACCACAATTCCCAACCACTTTGTTCGCTCTCCTAACTTTTCCCACAGGATCTGTCATTTATGATGTGTTTACTTATTCCTTCTCCCCACTACAATAAATTCCTTAGGGCAATAATGTTTTTCATTGCTTACATTTCCTTTTGAGTTGCTTTCCCTTTTTTTTAAAAAAAAAAAAAAAGTTATAGCCGGGCGTGGTGGCGCATGCCTTTGATCCCAGCACTTGGGAGGCAGAGGTAGGAGGATCACCATGAGTTCAAGGCCACCCTGAGATTACATAGTAAATTTCAGGTCAGCCTGAGCTAGAGTGAAACCCTACCTTGAAAAAAAAGTTATTTATATATTTTCAGGCAGAGAGAGATAAGAGAGAAACAGAATGGGCATGCCAGGGCCTCTAACCACTGCAAATGACTCCAGATACATGTGCCACCTTGTGCAATTGGCTTTATATGGGTACTGGGGAATTGAACCTGGGTCCTTTGACTTTGCCAACAAGCCCCTTAACTGATCAGCCATCACTCCAGTCCCCTGATTTTTGTTTTTTTAAAATATTTTATTTTTATTTATTTCACAGAGAAAGAGTGGGGAGAGAGAGAGAGAGAATGGGCACGCCAGGGCCTCCAGCCACTGCCAACAAATTCCAGATGCGTGCTCCCCCTTGTGCATCTGGCTAACGTGGGTCCTGGGGAATCGAACCTGGGTCCTTTGACTTTGAAGGCAAATGCCTTAACCACTAAGCCATCCCTCCAGACCCCGATTTTTGTTTGTTTTGTTTTGTAGCAAGGCTGGCCTTGAACTCAAAACTCTATACAGGCCAGGCATGGTGGTGCATGCCTTTAATCCCAGCACTCAGGAGGTTGAGGTAGGAGGATTGCTGTGAGTTCAAGACCACCCTGAGACTACATAGTGAATTCCAGGTCAGCCTGGGCTAGAGTGAGACCCTACCTCGGGGGGGGGGGGATTAAAAAAAAACTCTATTCAACTGAGGGTGACCTTGAATCTCCAAAGTGCTGGGGCCACAGGCATGCGCCATTGCAGCCTGCTTGCCCGTGATCCCTTTGTATCTCACCTCTCAGCTTTGAGGTACACTCTCTGATTGTCTTGTAATAATTCCTTTTCCTGGGGAAGGAAAGGAGCAGAGCTTGTCTCTTGCCAAGTCCACACAGGAACACACTCACAGAGTCAGGATTTGCACCCAGGACTTCTCACTTGTAGGGCACAGACTTTGCATCACTTTTCTAAGGGCAGTGTTGGTAATTGGTGCACCTTGGTACTGCTTACAATGATTTATAAATAGTTCAGACTTTATGGGCTAAGTAGAAAGTACTTTTATATATAATGCATGGATGCTATATAATACACTCACAGTCACTCTGGAGGCAGGCCTTTTTATTATCCCAATTTTATAGAGAAGGTGATTGAAGTTTGAAGGCGCTAAATCGCTGCCCAGGGTCACGCCTGGAGCAGGTGGTTTCAGGTACCCAGAA
This sequence comes from Dipus sagitta, assembly GCA_036346955.1. NCBI lineage: Eukaryota > Metazoa > Chordata > Mammalia > Rodentia > Dipodidae > Dipus > Dipus sagitta. Next base: position 1,170,875 of record CM070775.1, on the reverse strand, counting down.
GTGGCTGGGGCTGCTGGCCTAGAAGCACGTTGCCGAGGGCGCTCAGAGCTTTCCACAGGGGGTTGGCGCTGGCCGTGGTTCTGAACACAGGGTGCTCCAACAGCCTGGCTTTTCTTGCAAGATTGGAATTACAGGGCTCTCACTCAAACACTTCCAGTCCTGAAAAGCAGCAGAAAATCAGAGAGATGAGTGAAAAGTGAAGGAGCACTTGGAGAGAAGCTGGGGTTTCCCAACAATAAAGACATGGGCTTTAATTCATTTATTCATAATGGCTGGCTTAGAACTGGATGCTGGAGCCAGGAGGACTGAACTCCTGCACTGAGCTGGGTCACTTCACCTCTCTCACCTTTTAGTTTCTCCTTTGTGAAGTGAGTAATAACAACAGCACATCAAAACCACAAATTTGGGTTATTTTTAAAGGAGAGCCAGGCATGGTAGCACATATCTGTCATCCCAACATTTGGGAAGCTGAGGCAGGAGGATTGCCATGAACGTGGGGTTAGCTCCAGAGTGAAAACCCATGTCCAGAAAAATATGTTAATAGAAGCCGGGCGTGGTGGCGCACGCCTTTAATCCCAGCTCTCAGGAGACAGACGTAGTAGGATCGCTGTGAGTTTGAGGCCAGTCTGGGACTACAGAGTGAGCGACCCTACTTTAAAAACAAACAAACAGGGCTGGAGAGATGGCTCCGCAGTTAAAGGTGCTTGCAAAGCCTACCAGCTCAGGTTCAATTCCTCAGTACCCAAGAAAATCCAGATGCAAAGTGGCATATGTGTTTGGAGTTCATTTGCAGTGACAAGAGTCCCTGACATCTATTCTCTTTCTCTCTCTCATCTCTATCTCTCTCTCTTGTAAATAAATAAATAAATAAATAAATAAATAAAATAATATTACAAAAATAAAGTATGGAAGCTGGGCGTGGGGGCACACACCTTTAATCCCAGTGCTTGGGAGGCAGAGGTAGGATGAATGCCGTGAGTTCGAGGCCACCCTGAGACTACATAGTGAATTCCAGGTCAGCCTGGGCTAGAAGGAGACCCTACCTCCAAAAAACTAAAAGAAAGAAAGAAAGGCAAGTGTTGGGAGAGTGGCTCAACAATAGAGCACTTTCCTAGAATCCACAAGTGAGGGGCTCGGGGCGTGGCTCAGAGGTAGAGCACTTGTCTAGAATCCACAGTGAGGGGCTGGGGGCGTGGCTCAGAGGTAGAGCACTTGTCTAGAATCCAGAGTGAGGGGCTGGGGGCGTGGCTCAGAGGTAGAGCACTTGTCTAGGATCCACAGTGAAGGGCTGGGGTCGTGGCTCAGTGGTAGAGCACTTGACTAGAATCCACAGTGAGGGGCTGGGGGTGTGGCTCAGTGGTAGAGCACTTCTCTAGAATCCACAGTGAGGGGCTGGGGCGGGCTAGTGTAGCTTCAGGAGGGCTGGGGCGTGCTCAGAGGTAGAGCACTTGTCTAGAATCCACAGTGAGGGGCTGGGGGCGTGGCTCAGAGGTAGACCACTTGTCTAGAATCCACAGTGAGGGGCTGGGGGCGTGGCTCAGTGGTAGACCACTTGTCTAGAATCCACAGTGAGGGGCTGGGGGGCGTGGCCTTTTTATTATCCCAATTTTATAGAGAAGGTGATTGAAGTTTGAAGGCGCTAAATCGCTGCCCAGGGTCACGCCTGGAGCAGGTGGTTTCAGGTACCCAGGAAGTGGCTGGGGCTGCTGGCCTAGAAGCACGTTGCCGAGGGCGCTCAGAGCTTTCCACAGGGGGTTGGCGCTGGCCGTGGTTCTGAACACAGGGTGCTCCAACAGCCTGGCTTTTCTTGCAAGATTGGAATTACAGGGCTCTCACTCAAACACTTCCAGTCCTGAAAAGCAGCAGAAAATCAGAGAGATGAGTGAAAAGTGAAGAGCACTTGGAGAGAAGCTGGGGTTTCCCAACAATAAAGACATGGGCTTTAATTCATTTATTCATAATGGCTGGCTTAGAACTGGATGTGGAGCCTGGAGGACTGAACTCCTGCACTGAGCTGGGTCACTTCACCTCTCTCACCTTTTAGTTTCTCCTTTGTGAAGTGAGTAATAACAACAGCACATCAAAACCAGGCATGGTGCACCTTTGACCTTTCTAGAATCCCAGAGGGCCCAGAGTACAAGCCACAGTGGCTGGCGACTCAGTAACTGTCTGCATACTGAAGATGTCATTTGCCAGCCAACTGGAGGGTATACCACATGGCACATACTGCATGCCATTGAACTTCATTCCAACTGAGTCCTGCATTCTATCTCTCCTCATGCTTCTGCAGATAAATAAATAATAAGAAAATTTTTAAAGTTAAAAATAAAATTATAGAGAAAGAAGGAGGGAGGAAGAGAGGGAGGAGAAGGAAGTAAAGAAGGGAAGGAAGGAAGGAAGGAAGGAAGGAAGGAAGGAAGGAAGGAAGGAAGGAAGGAAGGAAGGAAGGAAGACAGACCCCGGAGCCAGTTGCCCTGGGTTCAAATTCTTGCTTGGCCATTCATTATGGTGAGACATTGAGCAGACTATTTAACCATTCTGGGCCCTAGGTCTCTCTCTCTCTCTCTCTCTATTCCCCCCTCTCTCATTCAAGGCCTTGCACATTCTAGGTATAGAGAATAGGCTGGGTTCACATTCTGTGCTGAATGGAATATCAGCTTTCAGACTGCACCCAGCCTAGAATGACTGACTCCATTTTATAAAGCAACAACCTTGACCTGAATTACTCCATTTTGAGTATAAATGCCAAGAAGGGATGACTCTACATTTTGTTCACACACGTAAACAACCACCGTCTGCCAGCACATCAGGAGGTACAAGCTGATAAATGATTTATTTATGCCAATAAATAATGACACCTGAAAATATACCAAATCTTATCAAAGACACCAGACACCTGACCTTATCAATCAGACAGATGTGGAGCCCCTCACTTGAGACCATAAAAGGAGCATTTTGGGACTCAAAGGTGGCAGGTATGCTGACTCGCCACTGTCATTACTTTTCATGAGCCTCATGCAGCAACATTATCACAGCAAAGGACTCCTGCTTCTTTCCCTGGGATCCAACTACAGCGTGGTTTTTCCTGTCTGTGACACTTAGCCCATGTGGAACTGACCCTCGAATGTCCTGTCACCTGGGGTGACACCTGTGCCCTTCAGCAGCTCTCTGCCTCTGCCTCCATGGCACCTCTGAGCTCCGGAGTCGCCTTTACCTTCTCCGAGACACTGTGCCTTCATACCCATTTACTGTGGAAGTGCGAATGTGTGATCTGGGAGTTAATATCATTCATTAAGACGGGCGTAAAAGAATTGGTCACAGTGATGCACACCTTTAATTCCAGCACCTGGGAGGATGAGGCATGAGGATCTCTGTGAGTTCAAGGCCAGCCTGAGGCTACAGGTTAGCCTAGGTTAGAGTGAGAGCCTGCTTCAAAACAAAACAAAACAAAACAAAAGATTGGAATAAAAGGAGCTGAGTGTGTGTGGTCACACATGCCTTTAGTCTCAGCACTCAGGAGGATGAGGTAGGAGGATCACCATGAGTTTGAAACCAGTATGGGACTACAGAGTGAGTTCCAGGTCAGCCTGGGTTATAGTGAGACCCTACCTCAAATCACCAAAATAATGAGTAAATTAATAAAAATGAAAAGATAAGAGTAAAAAGTGCTGGGGAGATGGTTCAGTGAATAAAGCACTTGACATGAAAACCTGAGCTCCTATCTCCGGACGCCCACATAAAAGCCAGAAGCTGGGTTGGAGAGATAGCTCCATGGTTAAAGGTGCTTACATGCAATGCTTGCTGGCCCAGGTTCAATTCTCCAGTACACATGTAAAGCCAGATATACAAATGACACAGGCATCTGGAGTTTCTTTGCAGCCACAAGAGGCCTTGATGCACCCATATACACCACCCATATGCACACAAGCATGCAAATTTTTAGAAATATGACATCTGAAAATATACCAAATCATATCAAACACACCAGACACCTGACATTATCAATATTATATATCTTTTATTTATTTGACAGACAAAGAGAGAGAAAGAGAGAGAATGGGCATGCCAGGGCCTCCAGATGTGCGAGCCCTCTTGTACATTTGGCTAATGTGGGTCCTGGGGAATTGAACCTGGGTCCTTTGGCTTTGCAGGCAAATGCCTTAACTGCTAAGCCATCCCTCCAGTCCAAGCATACAAATTTTTTAAAAAGCCAGTAGTTTTAGCTGTGTGGGGTGGTGCATCCCTTTAATCCCAGCACTCAGGAGGCTGAAGCAGGTGGATCACTGTGAGTTTGAGGCCATCCTGGGACTACAGGTTAACCTGGGTTAAAGCGGAACCTTACCTCGGCGGCGGGGGGGGGGGGGGGGGCGGGTGGCAGGGGCAGAAGCCATGGCTGGCCGATGTCTATAATCCCAGCATAAAGATGGTGAGTTAAGAGGGGGAGACAGGAGAATTTCTGGGGAGCCCACAGGCTTGTTCATTGGTAAACAAGAAAGAGAAACCTTGCCTCAACCAAGGCAAAAGGTAAGGGCTGACTGCCCTCTGACCTCCACACGTCTGACATAGGACGCATGCTCCCAAACTCGGGCACTCATGTGCCAAAGAAGTTTAAATTTTAAAAAGAGATTGGAATCAAAGAACCTGTGTTTGTCAATGGTCAGCTATTACGGGAAATATGGATTTCTTGACAAATTGCAGCCAACAAACCAATGTAGCTTGTGAATTTATTGGTTATTCAATAAATTCTGTCATTGTGGAATGACACAAATATGTCTGTTTATGTTTCTGACACAAGTGAGATCACGACACTAGGCAAGTATCCTGTCTACCACCAAGCCATACACTTAATTCTAGAGGCCTGCTTGCTGATGCAAGGCCCTTGGATAGAACAGCCTGAAGGTACAAGGGCAGAGATTCCAATTTGTTGGGAAGGGTGTTAAGAGGTATATCTGAACTGGGCATGGCGGCTCACATCTATAATCCCAGCACTCAGGAGGATGAGGTAGGAGGATCACCTTGAGTTCAAGGCCAGCCTGGGGTTGACTAAGATCCTGTATCCAAAAGGGAGAGGGGCTGGAGAGATGGCTTAGCAGTTAAAGGTGCTCACTTGCAAAGTCTGATGGCCTGGGTTTGAGCCCCCAGCACCTATGTAAAGCCAGATGCACAAAGTTGGGGCATGCCTCTGGAATTGTTTACAGTGGCAAGAGGCCTGGACGTGCCCATACTCTCTGTCTCTCACCCTCTCTCTCTCAAATAAATAAATACTAGGGAATTGAACCTGTGTCCTTAGGCTTCTCAGGCAAGCACCTAACAGCTAAGCCATCTCTCCAGCCCCCCAAAAATATTTTTTAAAATGGAGAGAGACAAGCCGGGCGTGGAGCACATGCCTTTAATCCCAACACTCAGGAGGTAGAGGTAGAAGGATTGCAGTGAGTTCAAGACCACCCTGAGACTACATAGTGAATTCCAGGTCAGCCTGGACTAGAGTGAGACCCTACCTTGAAAGACCAAAAAAAAAAAAAAGAAAAAGAAAGAAAGAAAGAAAGAAAAAAAAAAAAAAAGGAGAGGGACATGTATCTTGGAAGGCTGGGGAGATGGCTCAATTGGTGAAGCACTTGCTGCACAAGCATAAGGATCTGAGCTCAGACCACCAGCACCCATGTATGAGCTGTCATGACTGTAATTTCAGTGCTTGGAAAGTGGAGACAAAAACAATCCATGGAACATGCTGGCTAACTAGACTAGGCCAGTTGGCAAGCTCTGAGTTCAAGCACCTCAATAAATAAGGTGGAGAGTGATCAAGAAATACACTCAGGCTGGAGAGATGGCTTAGCAGTTAAGCGCTTGTCTGTGAAGCCTAAGAACCCCGGTTCGAGGCTCGACTCCCCAGGACCCACATTAGCCAGATGCACAGGGGGCGCATGCATCTGGAGTTCGTTTGCAGTGGCTGGAGGCCCTGGCGCGCCCATTCTCTCTCCCTCTCTCTATCTGCCTCTTTCTCTCTGTCTGTCGCTCTCAGATAAATAAATAAAAATAACAAAAACAAATTTTTAAAAAAAAACATAAATTAAAAAAAATACACTCAGTGGTTCATGCATCTGGAGTTCCTTTGCAATGGCAAGAGGCCCTGGCATACATCCATTCGCATTCTCCCTGTTCTTCTCCTTGCAAATAAATAAAAATATTTTAAGCCAGGCATGGTGGCACACGCCTTTAATCCTAGCAGTTGGGAAGCAGAAGTAGGAGGGTCACTGTGGGTTTGAGATCACCCTGAGACTACATAGTGAATTCCAGATCAGCCTGAGCTAGAGAGAGGCCCTACCTCAAAAAAACAACATTTTATTTATTTATTTAAAAGAGAGAGAAAGAGGCAGATAGAGAAAATGGGTGCACTAGGGCCTCTAGCTACTGCAAACATTTTCCAGATGCAAGTGCCACTTGTGTATCTGGTTTTACATGGGTACTGTGAATTGAACCTGGGTCCTTTGGCTTTGCCAGCGAGCACCTTAACTGCTGAGTCATCTCTCCAGCCCTTCTTTGTTTTTTGGTTTTTTTTTTAAATATTTTATTTATTTACTTATTTATTTGTAAGGAGAAAGAGAGAGGGAGGAAAAGAGAGAGAGAAACTGGGCATGCCAGGGCCTCCTGCCACTGCAAAGGAACTCCAGATGCATGTGCCACTTGTGCACCTGGCTTTACATGGGTGCTGGGGGATCAATCCCAGGACATCAGACTTTGCAAGCAAGCATGTTTAACCACTGAGCCTTCACCCCAGCCTGTAGCAACTCACTTCTGATAGCTATCCCACAATCTCAAAGGTTCCACAGCCTCCCAAAAGAGTGCTACCATCTGGGAACTAAGTGTTCAAACATGGGAGCTTGTGGGGGGGCATTTCACCTGCAAAGTGTGCCAGGAAAGGTGTCTAAGAACTGGAGGCAGGGCTCTTCTGGCTGGGGTGAGGATTTCCAGGTCTTAGAATTGGAGATTCCCAGGTTCTAGGACCTAAACTTCTGGATTCTTGGTTTCTGGAGACTAGAGTACCTAGGTTCTGGGCAGCCAAAGTCTCTGAATCCTGCTATAAAGACTTCTATGGGTCAAAACAAGTCCATTCAGAAAGGTGTGAAGGGAACCTGAGAGAGGGCTCAGTGGTAAGGCCTATAAAGCCTAAGGACCAGAGTTTAATAAAGAAAGATGCACAAAGTGACACATTCGACTGGAGTTTGTTTGCAGTGGCTAGAGGCCCTGGTGTGCCCATGCATGTGCACACTCTTTCTCTCTTTCTCGCTCTTTCTCTGCCACACCTTTAATCCCAACATTCAGGAGGCTGACATAGGACGATCACTGTGAGTTCAAGGCCAGCCTGAGACTACAAAGTGAATTCCAAGTCAGCCATGGCTAGAGCAAGATCCTACCTCAAAAAATCAAAAAAAAAAAAGGGGGGGAGTGGGCTGGAGAGATGACTTAGTGGTTAAGGCACTTGCTTCCAAAGCCTAAGAATTCATGTTCCACTCTCCAGATCCCATGTAAGCCAGATGCACAAAGGTGAGGTAAGTGCAAGGTCGCACATGCCCACTAGGTGGCACAAATCTCTGGTATTCAATTGCAATGGCTGAGGCCCTGGCACACCAATTCTCTCTCTCTCTTTTTCCCTGTCTTAATTAATAAAAAGAAAAAAGTGTCCAGGGGGTCTGGAGATATGGCTTAGTATTTAAAGGTGCTTGCTTGCAGTGATCACTTAAAGTCAGATGCACAAAGTGGCACAAGTGCCTGGTGTTCATTGGCAGCAGCAAGAGGTCCTGGCTTGTCCAAGCTCACTCTTTCTCATAAATAAATAAAAATATGTTTTGTTTTGTTTTGTTTTGTTTTGTTTTGTTTTGTTTTGTTTTTAGAAAAAGGTATGGAGGGACAGGAGAGATGGCTCATCAGATAAAGGCACTTGCTTAAAATGATGCGGACGGTGCGGGGGAAATGATGGCTCAGCAGTTTAAAGGTGTTTGCTTGCAAAGCCTGTCCCAGCTGGGGTTCCGTTCCCCAGATACCTATGTAAAGCTGAAAGGGGATATTTGTCTGCAGTGGCAAGAGACTCCTCCCAGTGGTACACCCCACACATACACAAATAGGAAAATTTTACAGGTGTGGATCCCTGGACTTTGTGGGCCAAAATGTATGCATTGTAGCAGGTAGTTTTCATCCCTGAGCTCTGAGTCCACAGCCAGACTTTTATGTTTTGGAGAGAGGAAATCCTAATGTTTAAAAAATTTTTTTTCAAGGTAGGGTCTCACTGTAGCCCAGGCTGACCTGGAATTCACTGTGTAGTCTCAGGGTGGCTTCGAGCTCACGGCGATCCTCCTACCTCTGCCTCCTGAGTGCTGGGATTAAAGACGTGCGCCACCACACCCAGCTGGGAAATCCTAATTTCTTTTTTTTTTTTTTAATTTTTTTTTGTTCATTATTTATTTATTTATTTATTTGAGTGTGACAGAGAGAGAGAGAGAGAGAATGGGCGCGCCAGGGCCTCCAGCCACTGCAAACGAACTCCAGACGCGTGCGCCCCCTTGTGCATCTGGCTAACGTGGGTCCTGGAGAATCAAGCCTCGAACCAGGGTCCTTAGGCTTCACAGGCAAGCGCTTAACCGCTAAGCCATCTCTCCAGCCCCGGAAATCCTAATTTCTTAGGACAAAACCTTCTTTGTTTTTTCCAAGGTAGGGTCTCACTCTAGCTCAGGCTGATCTGAAATTCACTCTGTAGTCTCGGGCTAGCCTCGAACTCACGCAATACTCCTACCTCGGCCTCCTGAGTTCTGAGATTAAAGGCGCACGCCACCATGCCCGGCTGGACAGACTTTTACTCTGTGAGTCCTTCCAAGGACTTGTTGGTCAAGACAATGAGCAAGTACTTAAAGGCATTGTGGTTCAGCTTCTAGCACCTTAACAAGGCTTGGGGAGCCTCTCCTCTTATCTGGAGATGCAAGCATCCTTGGTACCCAGAGCCCCAACTGGCCCATCCTCTTCCCCAAAGAGTATGGTGACTGGCAGAACCTTCTGCTCCAGGCTCTGGGCAACAGTGTACCCATCTGCCACTACTGTGATGCTGTGATGAGACCTGTTCCTCTGGTCTCCAGATGGTGCTGGCCTCTCCAGCAGCACATAGGTGACATCTGGTGAAGCAGTATGCTAACTGCAATGCATGACCCATGGGCCACCTCCAGCTGCCCAGAGCTGACAGGCACCAAGGGACATCTGGTGCAATGGCTCTGGCCTTTGGCTATAGCCTGATGGCTTCTCCAACAGGATGCCCAAGGTGTGGTGGCCAGATGCCACAACTGCCACAGCACCACCCTACCAATCTCCAGCTTCCTGTCATGCTTTTACCCACATCTCTGACATCCTCTTGGGCCCCTGTTTCCAAAATTTCATAAAGACATATACCCTTCTGGGCACTGAGCCCTGCTCCATGCTCAGCCTCTACTATGAAATGTGCCAGCTATTAGGTGGCAAGGTTTACCCTGGCAGAAGCCAACCCTGTGTTGTAAGTGCCCAGGGCCTCTGTCCAGCCACTTGGCTTTTGATCATCGAGAAGGCTGGCTCCATTCCTGCCTGGGATTAGCTCTTTCTTGGATGCCAGGCCCTCCATGCACAAATTAGCCCCTGAAACCTTGTGATTGCCCTGGTGCCCAACTCAAACCCAATCCCTCAATAACGGTTCAGACCTTCAATGTTTGCACACTCTGAGGTATTTGAGGCAGGAAGATTTGGGTTCCAGAGCAGCCTGGCTGCACAGCAAGACCCTGTCTCAAAAAGAAAGAAAAAAAAACCCCAGCTCTGTCCCTCCCAATTCTCAACTTTTCACCTCTTCAGGGACCCAGCACCCTCTCCTGGCCTAGCCCAAGCCCAAGCCCAAGCCCAAGCCCAAGCCCAAGCCCAAGCCCTTTCCACCCAGAGTCGCATCCATGCACGGATGCCTGGTCTCCAACCTTGCACTTTTCCCACCTGAGGGATCTGGCTGTGGTTCTGTCTGAGTGCAGCTTTCCTTCCCTTTCCCTTACCCTGTATATCCACTCCCCCCACCCCATGTCCAATCCTAGGTCCAGACACAAAGGGTGAGAGTGGCAGCCACATGACTCAAATAACTCTACCTGCAGGTCTGGTGTGCCCAGCGCAGCCATACACTGGACTGGAGAGATAGCTTAGTGGTTAAGGCACTTGCCTCCGAAGGCTAAGGACCCAGGTTCAATTCCCCAGTACACACATAAGGCAGATGCACAAGGTGGCACATGCATCTGGAGTTCATTTGCAGTGGCTAGAAGCACTGGCACACCCATTCTCTCTGTTTCTATCTGCCTTTCTCTCTCTCTCAAATAAATAAAAAACACATATCTTAAAAATAGGAGCTAGGTCAACTTCTCTCCTCTGACGGGCCCATTCTTCCCTTCTGCCTCCCCCACCTCTCCCTTCTCTCAGCTTTACTACCAAGCAGATTCTCCCCCTGTGGCAGCTGTAAGGAGTCAGCAGCTCCAGACTGTTTCAAAGCCTGGCATCCTTTTCCCATTGGCTTTGCTGGCCAACTATAGCGGTCCTGAGGCAGAAGGAAAAATCTAGCTGGCCAGCCTTGGAGCCTTTGGGCATCCTGCCTGGAGCCAGGTTGTGTGGAATCACCTCAGTTCACATGATGAAAATGAACATGAGGAGGCAGGACATTGTGGTGCAGGGTGGAGACAGGAAGATGGGAAGGAAGTTCAAGTTCATCTTTCATACACAGCAAATTCCCAGTAGTCTGAGATATATGAGACCCTAGTGAGATAGATAGATGGATGGATGGATAAATAGACAGACAGATGGAGGGAGGGACAGACAGATAGATGGATGATAGATGATAGATAGGTGATCAAGGCTGATGAAGAGCAAGGCCCTGGATTTGATTGCTAGCACCAAGAAACAAAAATATAGTTGACAGAAAAAGGTGAACCACTATTATCAGAAAAGAGCAAAAAAAGGCACCAATAAAACAGAGATTTAAGAAGCTGGAGAGATTGCTCAGTGGTTAAGGTGCTTGCCTGCAAAGCCTAACAACCAAAGTTTGATTCCCCAGTACCCACACAAAGCCAGATGCACAATGTGGAGTCTGTTTGTAGTGGCTTGAGGCCCTGGCTTGCCCATTCTCTCTGTGTCTCTCTCCTATCTCTCTATGCTTGCAAATAAATACAAACATATTTTTAAGAAATAGAAACTGAAGCTGGATGTGGTGGTGCAAGCTTTTAATCCCAGCACTTGAATGGCAGAGGTAAGAGGATTGCCATGAGTTTGAGGCTAGCCTGAGACTACATAGTGCATAATGAATTCCAGGTCAGCCTGGGCTAGAGTGAGACCCTACCTCAAAAAAAAAAAAAAAAAAAAACAAGAGCTAAAGCAATGCCTTAGCAGTTAAGGTGCTTGCCTAAGAAGCTTAAGGACCCATGTTTGACTCTCCAGGTCCCAAACCAGACACACACACAAAGGTGAGGCAAGCACAAAGTCACACATGCCCACTAGGTGGTGTAAGCATCTGGAGTTCAATTACAGTGGCTGAGGCCCTGGTGCACCAATTCTCTCTCCCTCTCTGTCAGTCTCTAAAATAAAAATAAAAATAAGTAATGGAAATCTAAAAAGCCATCATTAACACTACTACAGTTCCTGACAGGGTGCCCACAGTTCTACCCAGTCCACTTTCCTGGAGCAATTATCAGTCCACATTCCACTGAGACCCCACCACCACCCCTGCCAACACACATATCCCTTTGCAAAGGCCTACTGTGAGTCCTCCAGCACTAGATCCTGCCTGGTACATCTCTGGGGCACAGCTCATGCCCCTAATTAAGGTTTGACCCCTCTTCTCACCATTGAGTCTTCCAAAAGGGTTTTTAAATATTTTTTTTGAGAGCATGAGCAAGAGAGAGAGAAGTGGCATGGCAGGGCCTCCAGCCACTGCAATCAAACTCCAAATGTGTGTGCCACCTAGCGCACATGTGCAACCTTACATATGCATCACTTTGTGTGTCTAGCTTATGTGGGATCTGGGGAGTCAAACATGGGTCCTTAGGCTTTGCAGGCAAGCACCTTAACCACTAAGCCATCTGTCCAGCCCTCAAAAGATTTTTCATTAGTTGACTCACCTTCTGATTCCACCGTCCCACCGCCACCAAACGCCATGCACTCACTCCCTGTTCTTCAGTGGTCTATGGACTTGTCCACCAGTTCTTCCATTTGTCACCTGATTGGTCTTCTTGCTTCCCACAGACTCCCGCTCACATTGAACTTCCACTGACTTCTCACTAAGTCTGACCGACCCCTTTACTCCAGCCTGGTCCCCTACTGAGTCTTGACACATAATGACTGTCTCCTTTATCCAACTGCTAATGTCTCTGTTTTGTCTGTTTTTTTCTTTCCCTCCTTTTACAACTAAGCCTGGGTCTCCACTGGGGCCACAGTGCTGAGAAGAAATGACAGTGGAGTGCTCAGCAGCCCCGAGACATCTCTAACACGCCTTCTGAGGCTCAGGCAGAAGGGGTGGCAGAAGGAATGTAAGAGCCAAAGGAAAGGCAGGACTGCTTACAATGCTGGGTTGTTTGTTTGTTTGTTTATTTGTTTGTTTGTTTGTTTGTTTTTGTTTTTGTTTTTGTTTTGTTTTCTACATAGGATTTTGTTCTAGTCCAGGCTGACCTGGAATTCACTATGTAGTCTCAGGATGGTCTCTAACTCCTCCTACCTCTGCCTCCCAAGTGCTGGGATTAAAGGTATCTGCCACCATACCCAGCTCTAGAGTGCTGTTTTCTAGACACAAAATGGCCTAGATATTCATGACCTCACAGTGCCTGATGCTACCTACGCAAAACGTTCATAATAGGAGGAAAAGATGATGACATCAAAATAGAAGCAAGACCAATGGGGAAAAAGGGAGTCACTGGAGGGTGGATTTGAGAGCAGAAGAATAAGGGTGGATGGGAATTATCATGGTTTGTTGTCTATACTGATGGAAGCTGTCAATGAAGACTTTTTAAAGGGGCTGAAGAGATGGCTCAGTACTTAAAGGCATGTGCTTGCAAAGCTTGATGGCCTGGGTTGATTTCTCTGTATCCACGTAAAGCCAGATGCACAAAGTGGCAATTGTGTCTAGAGTTTTTTTTTCTTTGCAGTGACAAGAGGCACTGGGGTGGCCATACTCACTCATTCTCTATTGTGTCTGTCCCCTAAATAAATAAATAAGGGCTGGAGAGATGGCTTAGTGGTTAAGCTGCTTGCCTGCCAAGCCTAAGGATTCCCCAGTACCCACCTAAGTCAGATGCACAAGGTGGCACATGCATCTGGAGTTTGTTTGCAGTGGCTAGAAGCCCTGGTATGCCTATTCTCTCTCTTTCTCTTCATCTCTCTCTCATAAATAATTAAATAAAATATTTTTAAAAAACAAATAAAAATACTTGAGCCCCTTGTAGGTAGATCCCTGTTACAAGGGGCAGTGTCACTGGGGGCAGATCCTGGCGTCCAGCCTCACTAGGTGTGCTCAGGGCATTCGTGCTTGGTGGTGCTGCCGTTTGCTTGCTGCGGTTGTTTCTCTCTGCTCGGATTCACAGAAGCAAGCAGCTTTTTCAGCCATTGATAGAGTTGCCCCTGGAGATTTTTTCTTTTTCTTTTTTTCCTTTTTGGTTTTTCAAGGTAGGATCTCACTCTAGCTCAGACTGACCTGGAATTCACTATGTAGTCTCAGGGTGACCTCAAACTCACAGTGATCTTCCTACTTCTGCCTCCCAAGTGCTGGGATTAAAGGCGTGCGCCACCATGCCCAGCATTCCCCTGGATTTTATAAGCCTGAAATAAACCCCTTCCTCCTATAAGCTGTGTCTAGTTGGATATTTGTCCCAGCAACACGAAGCTGACTGCAACAGTAATTTGGTACTGAGAAGAGCAGCTGTTGCTGCAATGAATCTGACCATGTAGATTTGGTCTTCTGGAACTTGTGTGCTGGAGCAATGTGGAAGGACTTGGTACTTGCAGCTACAGAAGCCTTATGGAGTGGTAAGCCAAGTTTTATGGGCTATCCTGGTGAGAGTCTGAAAATGCTAAATGTCGAGAGAATTGGGTTTGGAGGCTTGGCTTATGAACTTTCAAAGAAGAAGAAGAGACAGCAGAGAACTTTGTTGAAACCGGGCTACTGGCATAAAGGCTGGCTATATTCTTCTGCCCAGGCCCAGAGAGTTTCATCAAGGTTAAATTTAAAAGTAATGGACTGGTACTGAGCTCCTGAGATTCAGCCTCCATGACTTGTCACCTTTGCTAGGTGAGCTTTTCGATGATGCAGCTGCCTTTGAGTCATCTATTGCTCTTATAAGCAACCCTCACCCTGCTCTGTAAGTCACCCCAATAAATGCATTAGTTCACCAAAAAAAAAGTAATGGACTGCTGGGTGTGGTGGTACACACCTTTAATTCTAGCAATTGGGAGGCAGAGGTAGGAGGATCACTGTGTAATTGAGGCTAGCCTGGGACTACAGAGTGAGTTCCAGGTCAGCCTGGGATGGAGTGAGACTGCCCTGAAACACACACACACACAAAAAGTAATGGACTGGTATGTTCAGTGGAAGATAATAGAGCAGAAAAATATGAAAGATGTATGGTATATGACAGGAAGATTTTTTTTATTTTGAAACAGGGTCTCACTAAGTTGCCTGGGCTGGCCTTGAAGTAGTTATGTGGCCCAGAGTAGCCTAAAACTTGGAATCCTCTTATCTCAAGCTCCCAAGTAGCTGAGATCACAGGTGTGCATCACCAGACTGGTACAAATCAGGGGAATTCCTTGGTAGTAACAGACAAGTCTCTTTTTTATTTTCTTTTGTGTGTATGTGCATGTGCACATGCACATGCGTGTGTGAGTGCAGGAGCACACATACCACAGCACCTGTGCAGAGGTCAGAGGGCAACTTTTGGGTTGGAACTCACCTGTCCACTTCATTTGAGGTGGGGTTTCTCTCTGGATTCTCACTCTGCTGCTCTTTGCTGTGTGACGGTAAGCTTGCATCTTCAAGGACAAAGGAACTTCTGATTGTAGCTGTGGTTTTCCTTGGTTACCTCCTATCTAGCTCCCTGTCTATGGAACGTCTGGAGTGGCCTCCTTTCTGGAGTAGGTGGAGGCTTTCTTAGAAGCTGTTCTTGTTCCCACTTTAGTCTACTGTAATTAGATGCAGGAACATGTGATAGGGCAGCAAGGCCTTGTATATATGGGGGGAGGTGGTTCCAGGGAGCCACTGGAGCCTGCTGAGCTGGATTTGTTGTTGTTCCCTGAGCCCTGTCCTTCCTTCTGTCTGGTCAGCTTTGCTATCTCATACCCAGCTACAAACCCTCTTAATTTTCTTTTATTTTTTTTAATTTTTTTTATTTGTTTATTTGAGAGCGACAGGCAGAGAGAGAAAGAGGCAAAAAGAGAGAAAGAGAATGGGCACACCAGGGTCTCCAGCCACTGCAAATGAACTCCAGATGCATGCGCCACCTTGTGCATCTGGTTTACGTGGGTACTGGGGAATCGAGCCTTGAACCAGGGACCTTAGGCTTCATAGGCAAGTGCTTAACCACAAAGCCATCTCTCCAGCCCTGTATTTTATTTATTTATTTATTTATTTATTTGACAGAGAAAGAGGGGGAGACAGAGAGAGAGAGAATGGGCGCACCAGGGCCTCTAGCCACTGCAGACAAACTCCAGACGTGTGTGCCCCCTTGTGCATCTGGCTAACGTGTGTCCTGGGGAATCGAACCTGGGTTCTTTGGCTTTGCAGGCAAACACCTTAACTGATAATCCATCCCTCCAGCCCTTAATTTTCTTTTCCAGTGTTGATCTGTTTTAACCCTAACATCTACCTTAATTGCAACAAAACCAACTAGCAGGGCTCTGTGGGGCCTTTGGTGATAACATTGGCCCACCTGACCTGCCACTGCACACCAGGTCCTGACCCATAGGCCTAGTCACTGAACCCTGCCCACTGCCCCGGACTAATTGTGGCCCTCTCATCAGATACCCAAGAAACATGCCTATTGGTCAAGGTTCCTCAATTCTGCAGTGCCTCTTTTGGGCACTTCCCCATACATATTAGCCCCAGCCTTTCAGATATGTGGCTATTTCCTCTGCCTTGAAACATTCACTACTGGAAGGAGGCTCCTAAGAGTGGAGAAACTTATAAGGCTCATAAAAAAAAGACTGGCCACCCCTCCGCAAGGTTATAGAGCAACAAGCAATTGCTGAGGGGACTATCCAGTGGGGCCTCCTGCAAGCTGGGCAGGCAGCTCCAGAGATACAGTTGAGTCCTCAGCACTCTGAAGGCTGAGGCAGATGGATCCCTTGAACCCAGGAGTTCGAGGTCAGTCTGGGCAACACAGAAGACATGGTCAACTTAAGAAAAACAAAATAACTCCTTACAACGCACTCTTCCAGACTCAAAATGGCCTGGATATCCATGACTTTACAATGCCTGACACTACCTACACAAGACCATCATAATAGGAGGAAAAGATGATGACATCAAAATAATAAAAGAGACTGAGAGGGGAAGGGGATATGATGGAGAATGGAGTTGCTAAGGGGAAAGTGAGTAGGGAGAGGGAATTACCATGGTTTATTGTCTATAATTATGTTAGTTGTCAATAAAAAATATATTTAAAAAAAAAACAAAAACAAAATAGCCAGACGTGGTGGCGCACGCCTTTAATAGCACTCCGGAGGCAGAGGTAGGAGGATCGCTGTGAGCCAACCTGGGACTACAGACTGAATTCCGGGTCAGCCTGTGCTACAGTGAGACCCTATGGGGGGGGCAGTGTTGCCAAACCATCACCAAAACAAACAAAAACATGCTTGCGCCAGTCTTCTCCCATCCCTCTCTGCCCTGCCATCCTCTCACGGATCCGAGCCCCTAGCTCCCTCTCCTCCCAGGAGCCAGGGCTCGGGCGTTAGCTCAGCGGGTGGCACCCCCTCCCGCCCCGGTCCTCAGACTGGCGGTTCGTTCAAAGACACCGAAACCCTTGGGGTGGGCCAGGGCGCCGGCGGTCCCGCCCAAGGTCGTCTGACGTCCTACAGCAACAACCAATCGGACGCGGCGACAGCGGATGTCGGGAGGCGGGGCCTCTGGCGCGGCGCGAGCCGGAAGTGGCGGTTGCCTGGCGCGCAGGCTCGGTTCCGGTGCGCGTGTGCGCTGCGGCCGGGCCACCATGAGCCGTCCCAGCCGGCTGCAGAGACAGGTTCTGAGCCTGTACCGCGAGCTGCTGCGCGCCGGGCGCGGGAAGCCGGGCGCCGAGGCGCGGGTGCGGGCGGAGTTCCGGCAGCACGCCAGCCTCCCGCGCTCCGACGTGCTGCGCATCGAGTATCTGTACCGCCGGGGACGCCGGCAACTGCAGCTGCTGCGTTCCGGCCACGCCACGGCCATGGGGACCTTCGTGCGCCCTCGGGGCCCGCCGGAGGGGCCCGGCGATGCGGCCGCCCGGGATGCCCCACTGGACGGCGGGGACGCTCCGCGGAGGCCTCGTGAAAGCCCAGAGGTGCCGGAGAGCCCACCCGATGGACGGTGACCGAGGTCGCGTGGTGGCGCGCAGGTTCCCCGCCTGACAGTGTGGGGAGGACCGGAGCTCATCTGGTGGCAGGTGAGACTAGCTCGCCGCATTAGGGCCATGGAGAACCCCTTTGTGGGCCGAGATGCTGAACCTGTCCGGATGCATGACGAATGAGGGGTCACACAACCCCTCAAATCAAGGGGAGCACTGATGCCCTCCCCCTCCTTACGGACGAACAGGGAGGGACGGGGATGCCTCTTACTTCGGAGACCGCGCGCACGGCCCTTTGAGGTGTTTAAAGCAGAAAAAAATGCAGACTTTTTTTTTTGCTAAGAAATTCAGTAAGATGGGTTCATGAACTACAAGAAGCTCGGGATCTCCCTTTGGAAAGCTTCCCACATTCAGTGTTATAAACCAGGACTGAGGAGGGATTACTGATCTCATCCCAGTGGTCCTCAAAAATCCTTACTGGACCCACACTCTTGTGCGCCTTCCTTCAGGATTGTTCAACAAAGGAATAAATTTTGGGGTGTGCTTCCTTGTTGGTGGTCATAAAGATTTTCTGTAGTTAGGGGCTTTTGCTTTTTGGGTTTTTTTTGGGAGGGTCGGGGGAGGGTGAGACAGGGTCTTCCTGTGTAACCCAGGCTGGCGTCAAGGTTGGAATCCTCCTGCCTTAGCTTCTGGAGTAATGGGATTATAGACTCAAGCCAGGGGAGAATTTTTACTCCTGGCTGCGTGGACCCGAGTCCTCCATCCTGGGACCTTCCATGTAGAACATGGGAACAAGCTCCTGTGGGAATGCAAGTCAGGTCCAGTAGCAGGTATTTTGGCAGACGACCCACAGCATCTGTTCCTGTCTTGAACCTGCTTCTAGCTTCCTGCAGCAAATTCTTGTGCTTTGCCTAACGAAGGGGCCTTCATGGGCAGGATGGGCTGGGGAGAACACCCTTCCAGAAGAGCCCTCACTGATGAGGTGTGGAAGCTGACATGTAATTGCTACAACTTGAGTTGGGGAAAGGCTCAGTTGGTAGAGCACTTATTGCACGAGTGTGATGTGAGTTTGGATCCCCAGAACCCACATAAATGCCAGGTGTGGAGTGTGCGCCTGTAATCCCAGAGTTTGTAGGTGGAGATAGGAGGATCCCCAGCAAGCTGGCTAGCTAGATTAGCCAAATTAGTGAGCTCTAGGTTTATTAAGAGACCTTAAGTGTAGACCTCTGGCCATACACATCCATGCACATGCAGAAAATAAATATAAATAAATGCCAGAACTTGCTCTTGAGGGGAACAACTTTGTGTTCCACATGTTTTCCCAAGGTACCCAGCTGCTGTGTGCCTGGAGCACCTACCAGCTCATTAATGTCACCCGGTGTTGGCCCTCTCTTCCAGGTTTATGTCCTTAAACTGCCACTCCTCTCAGGATCACTTCCCAAATTAACAATTTGGGCTTGAATCTTTGTATCAGGGTCTTGGGAACACCAACCCAAGATGGGCTCATTCAGGTCTGTGTACTGCACTCAAAAGAGTTTGGTCTAGAAGGAGCTACTCACACACCAGGGCTGTATCCCAGGTACAGGTACTGCAGCATTAGATATTCTCACATCTTTTGGACAAAACACCTGACCAAAAGTAGCTTATGGGAGGAAAAGATTTATTTCAGGCTTACACTTTTTATTTTTGTTTTAAGATTTTTTTTCATGTACCCCCCGCCCTTAGTTTTTTTGTTTTTGTTTTTTCAAGGTAGGGTCTCTCTCTAGCTCAGGCTGACCTGGAATTAACTCTATTCTCAGGGTGGCCTCAAACTCATGGCAATCCTCCTACCTCTGCCTTCCGAGTGCTGGAATTAAAGGCGTGCACCACCACACCTGGCTAGTTCTTTTTTTGTTTTTTAAGTTTTCACTCAAGCCCAGGCTGACCTGGAATTCACTATGTAGTCTCAGGGTGGCCTTGAACTCATGAAAGTCCTACCTCTGCCTCCTGAATTCTGGGAATAAAGATATGTGCGACCATGCCCTGCTTTTTTTTTTTTCAATTATTTATTTATTTTTGGTTTTTCTAGGTAAGGGCTCACTCTATCTCAGGCTGACCTGGAATTCACTATGTAGTCTCAAGGTGGCCTTGAACTCATGGCAGTCCTACCTCTGCCTCCTGAATTCTGGGATTAAAGACATGTGCCACCACACCCTGCTTTTTTTTTTTTTTCAATTATTTATTTATTTTTTGGTTTTTCTAGGTAAGGGCTCACTCTATCTCAGGCTGACCTGGAATTCACTATGTAATCTCAGGGTGGCCTTGAACTCATGACAGTCCTACCTCTGCCTCCTGAATTCTGGGATTAAAGACATGTGCCACCACGCCCTGCTTTTTTTTTCAATTATTTATTTATTTTTGGTTTTTCTAGGTAAGGGCTCACTCTATCTCAGGCTGACCTGGAATTCTTTTTCTTTTTTTCTTTTAATTTTATTTGAGAGAGAAAACAGAGAAAGAGGAAGATAGAGAATGGGTGTGCCAAGGCCTTCAGCCACTGCAAATGAACTCCAGGCACATATGCCACCTTTGCATCTGGCTTACATGGGTCTTGGGGAGTTGAACCTGGGTCCTTTAGCTTTGCAGGCAAGCACCATAACTGTTATGCCACCTCTCCAGCCCTCAGGCTTTACTTTTGAGGGAAAGCTTCACCTGGGCAGAAAAAGGCAGCCGGGGCATCACTATTCCACATAAGCAGGGAGGGAGTCATCTGAGTGTGTCAGCTCTCAACACCCAGTAGGGCTGGATAATCAACTCCAAGATCCGCCCCCTAGCCACACACATCCTTCAGCAGGGCACCGCCTCCCAAAAGGCTCCACCAGCTGGGGACTGAGTAGGAAGTTAATCACAAACACTTGAAGCTATGGGAGACATTTTACATTCAACCACCATAGATGGCGACCATGTATATTACACACATTTGGGCTGTATGTTCAGACTGGGGGAGGACCGTTGACATAGCTGAGCACCAGATAGGGTGTCCTTGACAGTCGGGCATGAGAGCAGCAGGGGCCACTTGACATGGACCACAGCAGCATAGCACCCACCAGAAGGAAGAGGAGGAAGAAGGTCAGGAGCCGCTTGGAGGCAGGAGTAGAGACCCTAAGAAGGGATGTGAAGTGTTAAATATATAGGTAGGCTGCCACTGTAAGCCTGGTCTCCCACAAACCAGTCCCATTTC
This sequence comes from Dipus sagitta, assembly GCA_036346955.1. Classification (NCBI taxonomy): domain Eukaryota; kingdom Metazoa; phylum Chordata; class Mammalia; order Rodentia; family Dipodidae; genus Dipus; species Dipus sagitta. The sequence continues at coordinate 1,150,109 of CM070775.1, read as the reverse complement.
CCAAGCCTCTTACCCAGGATCCACATCCACCGTGACATCGGGGAGGCTGGGAGATGCCTGCCTCTTGTTCTGAAGGTGGAAGGCAGCCGGCAGCAGGGTGAATGGAAGTGGCACTTGCAGCGGGCTCCCTCACTACTGTAGGCCGGCTGGTCTCATCTCTCCTTTCCTGGCACCCCACTTGGTAGATCTCTTAGATGTGGGGGATGTCTGCCTGTCCTCCATGCATCCCACCCCACCCCCCTTTTCCTGATAACACTGGCCTCATAAGGGGAAACCCAGACCTCCTCACTTAGATCTATAGGGTTAGGTCAGTGTGACTCAGTTCCATGATAGGACATGTGACCTAGACCTGGCCAATGAGATCACTCTGACTGAGCATGCTGCCCATGACCCAGGCCAAGGAGTTAAAGTCAGCCCTGGCACTTTGCCTGCTGCCAGTAGGTCCAAGGCCATCTCCTTCCCCTGGGGTGAGTAGAACAGTGAGAAGTGAGGAACAGCTGGTGCTACCAGCTCACCTGAGACGTCCTGAGCAGGGAGTGTCGTCTGCGACCTACTAAGTGTTTCCGGTGGCTGAGCCCCAACGTGAATATGTCCTGTGGAGAAAAAGGTAATGTGGTTCTTGGAAAACTGGTAACATGGTGGGGTTAGGACCTGGAAGGAGGGTGTCATAGGGATGGGATTCTGGGGAAACAGCCAAAGAAACCAAGAAGGGAGACACATTACTAATTCATTCACTCAACAAATATTTAATTAGTGTCTGTTACATGCCAGGCATGGTTCTAAGAGCTGAGGACTTGATGGTAATGAAATATGGCAAAATTAACAAACAAATCTATCATATCAAGTTGTGGTAAGAGATGTCAGGAGATACAGTAAAGTGCTATGTTGGGGGTCAGAGCAGCCGCTGATGAGAGGTTACATGTGGAGAAACTGGACTAGAGGGAGGAGGTGAGCTGGGCATTCATATGGGAGCTTTGTGATGGGAGTGAAGTTGTGCTGGAGAGGGGTCAGGACTGGCAATAGTGCAGAAAGAACATAAGCAGACAGGAAGGAGGGAAACAGTGAGAGAGAGGGCATACATGGAGATGAAAGATGAGGGGAGGAAATCATTGAGACAAGGCTGGACATGAAGGCACATGCCTGTAATCCCAGCACTCGGGAAGCTGAGGTAAGGGGACTGCTGTGGGTCTGAGGCTAGCCTAGGCTATATAGTGATTTCCAAGTCAACCTGGGCTAGAGTGAGACCCTACCTTGAAACCAGAAAGCACTATCACACCAACAATAACCAAAAAAATCAACAAAAACAAAAGACAGAGGAGACAGCCACCAAAACCTCCCTGAAAGGTAAAGACCATGCTCGGAGACAGAGAGGTGCCCTCTGAGTGCCCAGCCAAGTGAGGAACTCAGGGCACTGCTCTCACCTCAAGGCCCTGTCCGCTGCCCTGGGAGCCCTTGTGGCCACACAGCTCACATGGAGCTCCTGGTATCCGAGATAGCTTTTGCCCTGAGGGCCCGAGACCCCCAACATCCCCTGCTGGATCCCACTCTAATTCTGCAGGAGTAGGGAGGTTACTGGGTGTCCAGGGCCCCCAGATCCCACCAGGTCCTGGCCCGTCCGAGTCCCCCTCAATTTCCAAGTCCTGGTCCAGCATGTTGGCCTTCTCAAACACCTGGAGCAGAGAACAGATGTCATGGTAGATGGGGTCTTAGGCCCTGGGCTGGGGAGTCAGCGGAGGGAGCCATACCAGCCTGTAGCTGACTAGCTGGGTCTGCAGCTGCCAAAGCCGTCGGAAGATGGTGTCTCGGTGGGCTGCAAGGGCCCTCAGGATCTGCTCCAGAGATGCCCATGTCCTGGGTTCACTCCGCTGTGCCAGCCCCTCACCAAATGCAAGTAGTGCGTCCACACGCTCAGCTGCCCCTCGTAGCTCTGTCTGTAGGGACTGAGACGTGGTCAGATACCCCCAGGTATACTAGACACCCAGAACCTGGAATTACTCACTCTCCCATTTCTCACCCCAGAAAGCTTGCACCCATGCCTAGGATTTTTCCTACCCTCCCATATACTGGCCTCTTGTTGCCCACCTGAAGCTGAACCATCCTGCTGTGGGCAAGTGTCCACGTCCCGAGGCCTTGCTCCAGGTCCTGCAGCTGGAGGCCCAGGCCTAACAGGCAAAGGTGTACGCTGTCCTGCTCAGCCTCCAGTACCTCCAGGCCAGAAATAGGGTGCTGGGGAACGCCGTGGCTGAATTAGAGCAAGTAGGCCAAGACACTACCCCAGCTCTCATAGCCACCACCCTCTGTAGGCTGTTTGCCTTCTGGATGCTTCTCTGAAGCAATGACCATCTTTGGGACTGCTTTGGGGCTACTTCCACTTTTGGGGGGAGCTTCCACTTGGAGGTTCAAACCATCTAACTCAAGGTTTAGGTGTATGGGCTTGAGGTTCTGGGCAGAGAGTGGGGTAGTAGAGCAGGGTATGCCCTAAAGAAATGTGGCTGCATTAGGACCAGTGGTGAAATGCTGATTTCCTACTTGGTAAACTATTGAAATACTTCAAGCTAGGGTGTGGTATTACAAACCTATAATTCCAGCACTCGGGAGGATGAGGCAGGAGAATTGATGGTTCAAGGCCAGCTTTACTACATAGTAAGACTGTCTTTGAAAAAAAAAAAAGGGACTGGGGAGATGTCTTAGCAGTTAATGGCACTTGCTTGCAAAGCTTGACATCCTGGGGTTCGATTCTCCAGTACCCACATAAAGCCAGATGCACAAAGTGGTGCATGCATCTGAACTTCATTTGCAGAGGCAAGAGGCCCTGGCATACCATCTTTCACTTTCTCTCTCCTTGCAAATAAATACAATGTTTTTTAAAACCCACAAAATAACAAAATAATTGAAATACTTATAGACTGAATGGCAAAGAAATATTCCAGAGTTGTCTGCCTCCACAGATGCTTAAAGCCTTCCCAGAAACATCACCCCATCTCCAGGGTGGAAGCCAAATTCTGGAGGACAGAGTAAATGGGACTGGCACAAAGGGTCTGGTCAGCTCACCTCATGAAGTTTGCCCCCAGCTGGGTGCTCATGGGAAGAGGCCACTGGTGGTCTCTGAGGGCTGGTGGTGGGCTGAGTACCCTGCAGTCCACCTTCGGTGCACTCGGGAGGGTCCAAGGAGACCTGGAGCTGCTCTGGCCTAGAGGTAAGGGATGTTGGCCAGGCCCCACATCAGCCTGTATGTCTCACTTTCCACCCACCCAAACCCCATTCCCAGCTGTTTCTCCATGTCCCCAGTGATGGTGGCCATAGCACCTCCTACCCTCATCAAATGGCCCCTGCCAATATTTCCCTTGGGACCAAGTTCCAAAGCTCCAGCACCCACCTGTTTCTCTCCTCTTCAGATACAGGGCAGACTGTGCATCCATCAATGTCTGGCTCCCTAGGGGCTCCTGGGGGGTGGTTGAGGGACTCCGAGGGGACTCCAAGGCCAATAGGTGGGGCCAGGGCCATAGCTGAGAGCCTGGGACAGTCAGGTGAGGACTGAAGTAAGAGCCTCTCTCCTGTTAGTGGGGTCCTCAGGCCTCCTGAGCAAGACTCATCCAGGCCAGAAGCTGCTGAGAGGCCCAGGGACTGGCCTGGCTCCACCCCTTCCCAGAGGAAGCTGGACCCAAGTAATCTGATGCCCTGCTCAGGTGACCACAGGAGCCTCTTAACTCCTTCCTCCCTAGAAGGACCTGTACCTAAATTTGTCATCCCCCCCACTTTCCCAAAGGAAAAGGAGGATCCCACCCAGCCCCTCAAAAGGCCACATTCTGTCCCTCTTGGGGACCCATATCTGACTACCAGGGCTTACATAGCCCATCCCTTTAGGGTCCTAGGTTCAAGGATACTGGCCAGCTAAGCATCTGTCAGGCCTGGAGTTGCAGGCCTAGTGACCCAGGTGTTTGAAAAGATGCAGCAGGAGGTGAACAAGTTTAAGGGCAACCTAGGCTAGAGAGAGTTCTAGGTCAGCCTGGACAACCTACTGAGACTGTCTCAAAAAAGAAAACGTGCAAAAGGTGGGTGGAGGGCTGCCGGGCATGTAGCTGGATGGCAGAGCATTTGTGTGGCATGCACAGAGGAAAGGAAGACACCAAGCATCTGTTCTCCAATAAAAAGTCTAAAACCAAAGGGGAAAGTGGGGGGGGGGGTGAGGGGAATTACTATGGGTTATTGTCTACAATTATGGAAGTTGTCAATAAAAAACTTATTTTTAAAAAAGTCTAAAACCAGAGAGAGATTTTTGGTTTATTTAGAATGGGGTCTTCCCCGTGCTTCCCAGTTACTGGGAGAATAAGTAACCCAGGAGCGCCACCTCTGTCTTGAGGGTTCCAAAGTCACAGAAGCGTGGAGGAGCGGGGGAACCGGAGCTGGACCTGGGGCCCGGTGGTCACTTGCCGAGCAGGAGGCCGGCACGCAGCACGCGGGGCACGCGGCGGATGGTCAGCGAGACGCGGGTACCGCGCACCAGGCGGGCTCCGGGCAGCGCCGAGCGGCAGGCGGCGGCGTTGGGCGGCGGCGAGGCGGGGTCCAGCTCGTCCACGCGCGCGGCCGCGATGCCGTGCAGGTGGCGCGTGTAGGCGGTGCCCCGGAGCACCAGCAGGCTGCGCGGCTCCAGCAGCAGCGAGGTGATGGGCTGTGGCGGCGGCCGGGGCTGCGAGGCGGGACGACGATGGTCAGTGGATATGCAGAGGTTGGGAGCGGGTGAAAAGTCAGCAGGGGTCTGGAAACATGGCTTAGCAGTTAAGGCGCTTGCCTGCAAAGTCTAAGGACCCAGGTTCCATTCCCCAGAACCCACGTAAGCCAGAGGCACAAGGTGGCACATGCACCTAGAGTTTGTTTACAATGGCTAGAGGCCCTGGCGTGCCCATTCTCTGTCTCTGCCTCTTTCCTCCTCTCAAATAAATAAATAAAAATAAAATATGTTAAAAAACAAAAGATAAATAATTTTTTTTTTAAAGATCAGAAATGGAACTATCAGGTTGAATCCTGGGGGAGGGGCGTGCCCAAACACAGTTATGTGGTGAGGAGTCAAGAATACAAGAGTCTCTTGCACTGAAGAGCATAAGATATTGGTGTTGGGGTGCAGTCAGACCATCTGGGAGAATCTTAGGGCACATGGAAGTGGATGACACATTAGTACTGGGATGTCTGAGGATATCAAGAAAGTCTGGTGGGGCTGGAGAGATGGCTTAGCGGTTAAGGTGATGCCTGCGAAGTCTAAGGACCCAGGTTTGATTCCCCAGTACCCATGTAAACCAGATGCATATGGTGGCCCATACATCTGGAGTTTATTTGCAATGGCTAGAGGCCCTGGTGTGTCCATTCTCTCCCTCCCTCCCTCTCTCCCTCCCTCCCTCTCTCTCGTAAATAAAAATTAAAGAGAGAGAGAGAGAGAGAGAATGGTGGGCTGCTGTGTGGGCTCACTGGCATCCTGCCATGGGAGAAGGGCTCATGGGGCCCTACCCCTCCCTGAACATTTATAGTTAATAGTTGATGGAGCGGGAGAAACACTTCACTTGATGTTGCCACTGGTAAGGTACCCATGCCCCTGAAACAAAGCCTCACCCATAGTCCTGTAATCAACCCTAATGAAACCCATGAAAGAAAAACCACAAGGGGAGCAAGTTGGGAAGAGAAAGTGGATCAACAGGAGTGGGAGAGAGGAAAAAGAAAGTGTGATAGGCCGGGCATGGTGGCACACTTCTTTAATCCCAGCACTTGGGAGGCAGAGGTAGGAGGATCACTTAAAGTTCAAGGCCACCCTGAGACTACATAGTGAATTCCAGGTCAGCCTGAACTAGAGTGAGACCCTGCCTCTAAAAAAAAGAAAGAAAGAAAGAGTGATGGGTTGGGTGTGAATATGATCCAAATACATTATGTACATGTATAAAAATATAAAAAAAGATGTCCAATTAAAAGAATTAATGGTGAGGCTGGAGAGATAGCTTAGTGGTTAAGGTGCTTGCCTGCAAAGCCAGAAGACCCAGGTTCAATTCCCCAGTACCCACGTAAAGCCAGTTGCACAAGATGGCACATGCATCTGGAGTTCATTTGCAGTGGTTAGAAGCCCTGGTGTGCCTATTCTCTCTGTCTGTCTCTCTTCTATCTCTCTCTACTTACAAATAAATAAAAATACTTTTAAGAATTAATGGGGCTGGAGAGATGTCAGTAGTTAAGGCACTTGCCTGCAAAGCCAAAGGACCCAGGTTTAATTCCCCAGGACCCATGTAAAGCTGGATGCATAAAGTGGCACATACATCTGGAATTCATTTGCACAGACTGGAGGCCCTGGTACACCCATATTCATATTCCTTCCTCTTAAATAAATACATAAAAATATTTCAAAAATTAATGTATGTTGGAGCAATGCATGGTGGTACAAGTCTATAATCCTAGCACTTGGGAGGCTGAGGGAAGAGGTTGGCAAATTTGAGCAACACAGACCTTGTCTCAAAGGTGAACAAGCCAGGCATGATGGCGCACGCCTTTAATCCCAGCACTTGGGAGGCAGAGGTAGGAGGATCGCTGTGAGTTTGAGACTACCCTGAGACTACATAGTAAATTGCAGGTCAGCCTGAGCTAGAGCAAGACCCTACCTCAAAATAAATAAATAAATAAAAATTTGTTAAGAGTACTGAAAAGTCCTGCATGAAGTATATGAGGTGTCTACATGGTACCTGGGGTACCAGGGGTACTCAGCAAATAGGGGTAGTGGTTATGGCACCCTGAAAATAGATGTATGGGTACAAGGGAAGGTATCTGGGTGTCTGGAGTACCCTGAATGCAGGTGGGATTGAGTTGTTCTGAAGGATTTGCAATGTCAAATATCAGAATGCCCCCAAGTACTTGAGACCCACCGCCTCAAGGTGGTCATCCTCCGGCTGCCGTAGCTGGTAGAAGTCGAGCATAGTGTGAGAGCCCAGGCTGATGGTGCTGACAGTTGGGTAGTACAGTGGTCCATCCTCATGGGGCTGTGGAGGGGGAATCATGGCTCGCAGCCAGGACAGGAGCCCATCCTCCACCCTCTGGGTCAAGGGGGGGGGTCCCCCAAATTGGGAGGCAAGTCCTGGAGAGTATGTAGCTTCTCAGTTGGGGATGGACAAACACAATGGCTGCCCTGCCCCCACAGTGGCACAACAGTCTAGAGGAAGTCATTTACCACAGGGGTTAGGGTGGGGGTGGGTGATTACCATAATGCCCTCGCCAGGCAGGTACTGGTTCACAAGGACATGATTAGCTGGGAGACCCCCAAAAAGGCTGAGGTCAGACACTTTATCCACGCAGCGTTGGAGCCATGGAGGCAGTCGCTCAGGGACCATGCCCCTGGGATGGGGGAGCCCACCTGGAGAGTGCAATGGGGGTTCTGAGGGCACCCAGCCAAGGAGTCTTGGCACCTGTAGTTCCCATTAGGGAAGCCCAGTGGTTGCATGCACTCTGACTCCCTCATCTCTTAGACTGCCACTGGAACCTTCAAGGGCTTTCTGACTTCTTTAGAGCCTTGGCCCTAAAAGATACTCCCAACTACTCAGGACATCCCTAGCCCCTCATTCCTAACCCCTCAGGACTACCACTGACCCCTGAGTCCTCCTGGCCCTGAGAGCCTTTGTAACCTCACTTCCCCACCCTTCCCCACCCCCACCCAATCTTGAAACCACTGGACCTGAGCCCCCTGCCCTGCTCCACATCCCAGAATCACCCACACTCCAGGGACACTTACCCCAGTTCTGAAGCTTCCTCCCAGACAGTTGGGTCCACTTTGGCTTTGGAGCATTGAAAACCTAGGAGGCGGCAAGTGTGCTTATAAGGATTATCCCTCGGTGACTTCCCACCCAGGCTAACACAAGGGCTTTCACTTCAGGTGGAAATGTGTCAAGACCTTGTTTGTAAGTTCCAGCAGGGGACCACAGCAATTTATATTCCCTTGACTGAAGGATGGTCATCCTCTTCTAGACCGTGATCTTGGTAGGGATTCACATAAAGTAGTGAGGGAGGACAGGTACCTGCCTAGCCAGCCAGGTCAGCTGTATCAACCCTGGCAACCAATGGGTTCACAAATGTCCTATTCAGATTCCCCTCACAGCTGAAGGGTCATCTTACTGGGATTATTTTCTTGGCATACAGTGTTTCCAGGATTCTGAGAACAAGGTTTTTTTTTTTGTTGTTTGTTTGTTTGTTTTTTTTGTTTTTCAAGGTAGTGTCTACTCTATCTAGCACAGGCTGACCTGGAATTCACTCTGATGTCTCAGGCTGGCCTCAAACTCACAGCAATCCTCCTACCTCAGCCTCCCAAGTGCTGGGACTAAAGGCATGCTCCACCATGCCTGGCCTCTTTTATTTTTCTTTTCTTTCTTTCTTTCTTTCTTTCTTTCTTTCTTTTTTTTTTTTTTTTCAGGTAGGGTCTCACTCTGGCCTAGGCTGACCTGAAATTCACTATGTAGTCTCAGGGTGGCCTCGAACTCACAGTGATCCTCCTACCTCTGCCTCCCGAGTGCTGGGATTAAAGGTGCATGCCACCACACACCTGGCTATTTTTCTAATTTATTTATTTACAAGCAACAAGATAGAAGGAGGGAGAGGGAAGAGAAAGAGAGAGAGTATGTGTATGGGCACATCAGGGCCTTTTGACAGTGCAAACGAACTCCAAATGCATGTGCCACTTTGTGTATCTGGCTTTACATCGGTACTGGGGAATGGAACTCTGGCCAACAGGCTTTGCATGCAAGTGCTGTTAGCCGCTGAATCACCTCTTCTGCTTTGACAAAGCTCTTTTTAAAAAATTATTATTTGAGGGCTGGAGAGATGGCTTAGTGGTTAAGTGCTTGCGTGTGAAGCCTAAGGAGCTCGGTTCAAGGCTCGATACCCCAGGACCCACCTAAGCTAGATGGACAAGGTGACACATGCATCTGGAGTTCATTTGCAGTGGCTGGAGACCCTGGCGTGCCCATTCTCTCTCTATCTATCTGCCTCTTTCTCTCTGTGTCTGTCTGTCGCTCTCAAATAAATAAAAATAAACAAAAAAATTATTATTTGAGAGAGAGAGAAAGAAGCAGATAGAGCAAGAGAATGGGCACACCAGAGCATCTAGCCCTGCAAATGAACTCCAGACACATGACCACCTTGTAAAAAAGCATGACTATCTTGTAAACGCATGACCACCTTGTACATCTGGCTTACATGGGTGTTGGGGAATCACACCAGGGCCCTGTAGCTTTGCAGGCAAGCACCTTAACCACTAAGCCATCTCTCCAGCCCTGAAAAGGCTCTTTCTAATAGGCCTTACCAATGCCTAGTAAGAGGAACAGGAAGGGTGGGACGGTGCTATATGGCACTCATGTTTCTGCCAGGTCTTCACTTACACTTGGGGGTTCCCATATAGGAGCTATGGGTTGGAGAGGAATTAGGGATGAAGGGGAAACAGACTAAAAGGGCATTGAGGTCACCTGTCGAAGCAAATACTCCTCCTCTTCCTTGGAGATGAAGTCGGGGATGTAGTATATTACAGGTGGTGCCTACATTGGAAAGATTCCCTTGAATATGTGACCCTTTGACACAGGGGTCCATCACCACAGAACAACTCCTCCCTCTGGACAGGGCCTCAGGATGTCCTCGGGCCAGGATCAAAAGCCGAGGGGCCCATGACCATTCTGAGATGGGTTTGCGGTAGACTGGACTCTCAAGATAAAAATGAATGGAATGAGGGGACAGACTCAACCACAGACCAGCAGTCAGACTGCCTACCCCACCCCCACCTCCCACCCTCTTGTTCCCGCCTTCTCCATCTACATTCCCAGTCCTGACAACCTGTTCCACCCTGAATGGTTCCAGCGCTGGGATACTGGCATCCTGCTCTTCCTCCATGTACACCAACTCCTGTGCCACAGTCCTACGGGGAAGAGAGGACGTCCTGGGGTCATTAAGCCTACCATCCTCAGCCTGTGACACACTTACACCCCATCAAAGGCCAGAGCCTGACCCCAGTGCTCTGTGGTCCTCATTCTCTAAACCCGGAGTCCTAAGCATCTCAAAAGCCACCCAGTGAACCCCCAGTCTCCCTGGCTTGACAGTGTGAGCAGCCAGCACTGTCCTCCGAAGCTCTGCCTATGCAGCACTCAGCAAATCACCCATCTGTCCTCTCAAGCCTCTCACAGAGAATATCCTCTGACCCCCCACCCCACCCCCACGCACACACACGAAACCTTTCTCGGAAGTTCCACACATAGCCACCAGAACCCCTTGAATCAACATTTGACTTGGAGACCCCACTTCAGACCTTGCAATCGTGAGCTTGGCTCTCAAGAGCCCCTCGAACGTCCCCGCAGCCTCATCCCTCCCCGATCTCCAGTTCTGAGCACCCCGCTCCCCCAGTCCGAGACGTGTCCACTCGTCCTCCCCGGCTATCTCTTAGCTTTCCTTCGCTGGACAAGCGCCCCTTTCCTCCAGCATCCTCGGACCCGAATCGGGTCGGCCAAAGCCTGCCCTCGCCGAGCCGCTCGGGTCATTCCGCGACCCGCACCCTACAGGAGTAGAACTCCCTCGGAAACCCACCTCTACAACCAGACACCCCCGAAACCGACCGGCCACGGCCCCCAAGCGAATCTCCAGATTAAACACACTCATTCTCGCCCCCGCCTCCACTTCCGGCCCACATGATGACGCAAAAGCCCTCGGCCAATGGGAACTCTCAGAGGACTAAAAAGCGCGTCTCCCAGCCAATCATTCCTCTCATTCAGTACCCGCCCGGCCCCTGTTCAGGAATAGGCTGCGCCTCCTGGCCATTTTACCCAATAGGAATCCAGTGTGGCCTCCCATCCTCTCTCAGCCAGGATTCAGGGCAGTGCAGTAACCCCCAGAAGACCTGACACAGGGAGGCCATAGAAACGTATTTATTGAAGAGGACAGGAGTCATGCTGAGTCTGGGGACATGCAGTGAAGGGGCAGTCGCGAGCTGTTCTGGGTGGTCAGGGCCCCAGGGCCACTCTGGACCCACGGGGCCTTCAAGTTCTCCCTCAGGCTGTTGGTCTGGCTGGCCCAAGTGCTGTGAGGTTATTAGGGCCATTGACTTATTTTTAGTGTCTTGGACCTGTGGCCGGAAGGTAGATTGAAATGGGGGCTCCAAGATTTAGAGTCCCCTTGGGGCCTTCCACGCGTTAGAGATGGAAGCTTTAAGATTTGGGAGTTCCCCTGGGATAGGGGATCTTGGAATATGGGGTTTCGGAGATCCGTAGACTAAGGATTGAAGTTCTCTAGTCTGTACCAGCGATGGGACATTTTTTTCTTGGGGGGAGGGGGTCTCCTGGTGCCTGTGAATAGAGTTTGAGGTGCCTTGGGAGCCTGGAATGCTTATCTTGACAGCAGGTTCCTTTAACCTGGCCCCAAGGACGCCATTATTAGGGTTTCCTGAGGGCTTGGAATTGGATTTTTAAATTGTTGATTCCCTGGGGATTTGTGGATTGTGTAATTTGGGGGTATCTGGGCGTTAGAATCTTGGGGACTTCTAGAGACTGTAGAACTTGGGGACACGGGGTAGAGTTGGGACATATATACTCCGGAGTTTGGACTCCCCAGAGTTCCAGAATGGGGTCTCCAAATTTTGGGATTTCCCCAAAGGGGAAGTCATTTCTTTAAAAATAGAGAATTTTCTGGTAGCCTGGCCAGCACAGGGGATGTGGGCCATGTGGGGTGGGCTTCATACAAGGCACTGGGGGTTTCTTGAGGGTGCAAAGATAGGAAGACTTGGAGTCCTGTCATTCACACTTACAGGACCATTTTGGTGTCTGTAGATTGGGGGTGACAGTGGGCTGGTTAAGTGGGTATTGTCTTGAGGGTTAAGAACAAGTGTCTTTGTGAATGGACAGTCTCTGGTAGAGGGACTTCAGTGTAAGGGCTTCAAGGTGACCATGGGTCACGACATCTTGAGGGGACTGATGTTAAATGAAGATAGTTAAATGGAGCTAGTGAAATGGTCTGTAACTGACAGTGTCACCTATGTTTATTTTAAGAAGGATGGATAGGGGCTGTTTGTTCATGGGACTTCTGATCCACTGGTAAGTGATTCAAGAATGTCCTATTATGGAGAGAGTCACCATCACTTGGGGTGATGTGGAAATCTGTGCACTGGTGGGGGGATCTGCTCTGAGGGGTGGGGGACAGGAACTAACCTGAAGGTGCTACTCATGGAATCTCCTTCGGGGTGACATGGGGGTCTGTATTTGGGGGAGGGTCTGTTAATAACGGGACTTCAGTGATTGAAGGCTGGCTAATGGGGGGGTCTCTATTCTGGAGGTATTACTGGGAATCTCTATCTCAGGGTGACTGGGGGCTCCTTGTGTCAGGAGATGCTAGAGGGGACTCTGTCAGGTAGCCAGGGCCTCTAAGACTGCATCTCTGCCCTCAGCATCCAGGGGAACCAGCAGCAGAAGAGTAATCTGAAAGAGAGAACCGAGTCACGTGGGTGGAGATGTGGGGCACCTGGCTCCATCGCCCTCTCCCCCCATCTGGAATTCTTTCTCTAGATGTGCCTTCTTAGGTTTGTGTGGTATGTCGAGGTGTCTGAGTCTTTCACCTGTCCCTAAAAGTTGAAGCCACCAGAGGTCAGTGTCAGCCACTCTTACAGCTTCTGGGCATGCTTACTGGTCAAAACTTTTCTTTACCTTTGTGTTGTTTTGTTTCGCACTTTGGTGGCGTCCTGGGAGACACTTGCAGAGGGCAGAGGAGAACCTTCAGTGTCCCCTCCCACATCCATCCTTCTGTTTTTCTTTGAAATGGAGTCTCTTACTGATTCCAGAGCTTGAAAATTGTTTTTGCAAACCCCAGAGATACTCTGGTCTTGGCTCCTCACAGGACTGGGGTTACAGACATGTATGGCCATGTCCAGCTATTTATGGGGGTGTTGGAGAATCTAATCCAGGCAGTCTCAGGTCCCTCGGGCTCTCATGCATGTGCAGGAAGCACACTTAACCACTGAGTTCTCTCTCCCACCCTTGTTTTATGGGCATGTGTCTGTGATATGCATGCATGTACGTGTGTTCATACATGTGTGGCACACTTGTATGTGCACATGTCTGAGTACATGTGAAGGCCTGAAAACAAACTCAGCTGTCATGGGCCACCCATCTCTCTCTCTCTCTCTTTTTTTTTTTTTTTTTTTTTTTTGTTTTGTTTTGTTTTGTTTTGTTTTTTCGAGGTAGGATTTCACTCTAGCTCAGGGTGACCTGGAATTCACTGTGTCTCAGGGTGGCCTTGAACTCAAGGCAATCCTCCTACCTCTGCCTCCTGACTGCTGGGATTAAAGGCGTGCACTACCATATCCAGCTTGCACCCACCCATCTCTTTTTGAGAGAGGGTCTCTTGTTACACTGGTGCTCACCAATTAGGCTAGACTAGCCTGCAAGCCCCAGGACTCCTCCTGTCTCTGCCTCCTTAGTGCTGGGATTACAGGTGCACATCACCACACCTGGCATGTCACGTGGATTCTGGGGATCAAACTCAGGTCCTCGTGCTTGTAAGCCAACCACTTTAACTGAGCTATCTCCTCCGCCCCTCTTCTTTTTTTCATTTTGTTTTTGTTTTGTTTTGTTTTTTAAGTTGGTTTTATAAGACATGGTCTTACTATATAGCCCAGGCTGGTGTCAAACTCGTGACCCTGCCTGAGCCTCCTCACTGCTGGGAGCACAGATAGGAGCCGTCATGGCCAGCTTAGCTTAATTTAGCTTCCATTTCCTGTCCCATCGAGAGCTTTGGACTACTGTGTCTGATGCCCTTGTGCATGTCTCTTCCTAACATCCCATAGGAGAGGGAACAGGGGTTGACGACCCACCTGGAGATAGAGTTCTCTGATGCAATGTCCTTTGGGGTCCGGACTGTTGTGAAGGTACGTTTGGGCTGTGTCACTAGAAGGGAGGGCAGGGTTTCAGGTGAGGGGATGATAAATACACCTTTGTCCTCAATACCCACCAAGATTCTATCAATAATCTATCCATGTCTACAGGACCTACCTGGATTTGCTCATTTCTGTTTGAACCATGTCAATTCTCACAGGTTGCCCAATAACTACCCATGTTCTCCATTAAACCCCACAGTCCCCCCCCCCATACCTGTTTAGAGCCTTGTTATTTTATTTTTGTTAGCTAGGTTTGGAATTTTATTTTTATTTTTATTTTTTGCAACAGGTTCTCACTACATAGCCCAGATGACTCTTGAACTCTTGATCCTTCAAACTCAACTCCTTGAGAATGGGGGTTGTAAGTGTTTCTGCATTTTCTTTTTGTTTTGTTTTCCCTACTGGAGATAAAACCTAGGGCCTCACAAAGACTAAGCAACTCCTCTACTGCTGAGCCCCGCCCCCAGCCCCTCACTGGTGTATTCTAGACAAGTGCTCTACCACTGAGCTACACCCCCAGCCCCTCACTGGTGGATTCTAGACAAGTGCTCTACCACTTAGCCACACCCCCAGCCCCTCACTGTAGATTCTAGACAAGTGCTCTACCTCTGAGCCAGGCCCCCAGCCCCTCACTGTGGATTCTAGACAAGTGCTCTACCACTGAGCCACGCCCCCAGCACCTCACTGGTGGATTCTAGACAAGTGCTCTGCCACTGAGCCACGCCCCCAGCACCTCACTGTGGATACAAGTGCTCTCTACCTCTGAGCCATGTCCCCAGCCCCTCACTGTGGATTCTAGACAAGTGCTCTACCGCTGAGCCACGCCCCCAGCCCCTCACTGTGGATTCTAGACAAGTGGTCTACCACTGAGCCACTCTTAGAGCCTTAATTTCTTCATATCCTGTAGTTCATAACCTCCTTGGGATCCTGTCTCACATTTTCCTCAGCCTGTGTCCCCAATTTAATACACAGGATCTCACTAGTACATATATGAAAACCCACATGTCCTTTCCTCCCATTCCCAGACCTACACTCCTCCCCAAACCCAGACCCTCACTCACTTGTCACTTGATGCACTTTTTTGGCTCCAACACTGTCCCCAGGAGGATCAGTCGATCCACCAATCCTAGGGAGACACAAACAGAACTCAGAGCCACAAAAGATCAGGAGCTGAGCTCCAGGGCACCCAGAAGAAACAGCTAGAGTATGGGATTCAACCATGCTGAACCATGCTGTCTGGCTGGTCCAAAAAGAGAAGACCATCTTAGGGTGGACCAGGGCTGTGGGTGGTCCCCTGGGCCAAGGGTCAGAGTGAGGCTCACCTCTGGATGCGAGATGCTGGCGCGAAGACCCCATGCCTTGGGGGACAGGTAAAGTACCGGACACCAAAGACAGAGCCATCATGCTTGCCGGTGGGCTGGTCCAGCTCGATGCCATACCAGTAACCTGCAGCAGACTGTTGTCAGGGTACTTCATTTCCCCGCCTGCCCCCTACCCGCCCAGTGCCCCCACCCTCACCTGGAGCAAAGTCTGTCTTCCCGAAGAAGCGCACAATGCCTTGCTTCTGGCCAGCCACAAGAACCTGGTCTCCAACCTCTGCTTTGGCACCCTCACGCTGCTGCAGGCTGCCCAGAGAGGGGGAGGATGGAGATTTCTTCTTGCCTGGGGATAGAGGGTAAAGACGTGGGCCAAAGGAAAAACCTGAGGCAGAAATCAGGAAGCCAGAAACTGTCCTTTGAAATACAGGGAAGGGGTTGAGGTATAGCCCAGGAGAGGTGCTTGCCTTGTACAAAGCCCTGGGTGCAATTCCCAGGATGCAAAGAATAAAAAAAAAAAAAAAAAAAAAAAAAAAAAAACAGCTGGATGCAGTGGGTATATTCCTATAACTCAGTACTTAGGAGACTGAGGTGAGATCACTTGAGTTCAGGAGTTTGAGATCACCCTGAGCAACATGAGATCGCATCTCAAAAATAAGTAGATAAAGGCTGGAGAGATGGCTCAGAAGTTAAAAACACTTGTTTGTAAAGCCTGATGGCCTGTTTGGTACTTAGATTCCCCAGTACCTTCATAAAGCCAGTGTGGTGGTTTGATTCAGGTTTCCCCCATGAACTTATGTGTTCTGAATGCTAGTTCCCCAGCTGATGGCAATTTAGAAATTGGAGCCTCAGGGCTGGAGAGATGGCTTAGTGGTTAAAGTGCTTGCCTGCAAAGCCAAAGGACCTTGGTTCAATTCCCCAGGACCCACATAAACCAGATGCACAAGGTGACGCACGCATCTGGAGTTCATTTGCAGTGGCTGGAGGCCCTGGTGTGCCCATTCTCTCTCTCTCTCTCTCCCTCCTTTTCTCTCTCAAATAAATAAAAGTATATATTTTTTTAATTGGAGCCTCCTGGAGGAGCTATATTGTTAAGGGAGGGCTTATGGGTGTTATAACCAGCTTCCCCTTGCCAGTGGTTGGCACACTCTCCTGCTGCTATTTCCCACCTGATGTTGGCCAAGAGGTGGTGTCCAGCCTCTGCACTGCCATCATGGAGCTTCCCCTCACGTCTATAAACCAAAATAAACCTTTTCCTCCCATAAACTGCTTTTGGTTGGGTACTTTCTGCCAGCAATGAGGAGCTAACTTCAACAGCTAGATACATAGAGTGGCACGTACATCCAGAGTTCACCTGCAGTGGTAAGAGGCCATGGCGCACCCCTAAATACACACACAAATTAGGAAAAGTAGGAGAGGCAGCCGGGCGTGGTGGCGCACACCTTTAATCCCAGCACTTGGGAGGCAGAGGTAGGAGGATCGCCGTGAGTTCGAGGCCACCCTGAGGCTCCATAGTGAATTCCAGGTCAGCCTGGGCTAGAGTGAGACCCTACCTCAAAAAAACAAAACAAAACAAAAAAAAAAAGTAGGAGAGGAAGCTAGGCCACAGGAAGCAGGGGTGCACAGGCCCTTACAAAAGCTGGGTGGGGCCAGTGGGAAGCCAAAAGAGCAACTAGTTCCCGGAAGCAGAAATTCAGAGCTTATCCTCTAAGACAGGAACAGAGGAGGAAAGGAATCCAGAAGGTGAGTCACCCACATACTGTCCCCAAGATTGGCTCATCCCAACCCCCTAAGGCTCCTTCCCTGACCTTTGTGTTCCCTTCGGCCTTTGCCAGTGACACGGGAGAAGTCCATACGGGGAGTCCGGGGTGTGGAGGTGACAGAGGAGGGGGGTGCGTCCACGGCCTTGGAGATCTTGGACACAGAAGCAAAGAGACCTGGGGGCAGAGAGCATTGGCTTAGTGTTGCCCGAGCCTCTGCCCTGCCCATGCCCTGCCTCTCCCCACACTACCCGGGTGGTGGCGGCAGGACTGAGGAGATCCCAACGCGCCCAGGGGCCCCGGGGAAAACTGACCTTGCTTGGGAGGGCAGATGAAGTACCGGACACCCCCAACACTGCCGTCGTTCTTGCCCTCGGGTTCATCAAGCTCCACACCGACCCACTGGCCACTGGCGAACTCAGTGGTCCCACAGAACCGCAGCGTGCCCGTCTGAGGATACAGGGAGGATATGCTTGCGCAGGGGCCATGGTGGACCCCTGACACACAGGCAGCATGGCACAGTGGATGTGGGCCCTGGGCTCAAACCTCAGCTCTGACATTGCCATTTACTGGCTCTGTGACTAAACCTCTTTATGCCTCAGTTTCCTTATCTGCCAGATGGAACAAAGATTGTATCCACTTAATAAGATTGTTAGAAAGGCAGGTAGAACACTTACCCAGCATACACAGGTCCTGGGTTCCATTCCCAGCATTACAAGAAAAATAAAGATTGTTATATAGGGGATGGAGAGATGGCATAGCAGTTAAGGTGCTAGCCTGCAAAGCCAAAGGACCCAATTTTGATTCCCAAGGACCCACATAAGCCAGATGCACAAGGTAACATGTGTTTCTGGAGTTCATTTGCAGTGGCTGAAGGCCCTGGCGTGCCTATTCTCTCTATATATCTGCATCTTTCTCTCTTTTTCAAATAAATAAAATAAAATAATGAATTAATTTTTAAAATATTATTTTAGGGCTGGAGGGATATTTAGTGGTTAAGGCATTTGCCTGCAAGGCCAAAGGACCCAGGTTCAATTCCCCAGGACCCACATTAGCCAGATGCACAAGGGGGTATACATGTCTGGAGTTCGTTTGCAGTGGCTACAGGCCCTGGTATGCCCATTCTCTCACTCTCTCTCCCTCTTTCTCTGTCAAATAAATAAATAAATATTTTTTTAAAAAAATAAAAGATTGTTATATAGATGTCCTATCTCATACAGTAAATAGTCACTAGCCACAAATGACAATTTAAACTAAAAGTTGATGCATGACTCTCATGCCTATAATCCCAACGTTCAAGAGGCTGTGGCAGGACGGCAGCGAGCTTGGGCTACATAGTGAAGTTCAGGTCAACCAAGACTACTGAGACCCAGTCTTAATCCTAACCTGGGTGTGGCGGTGCACACCTTGAGTCCCAGCACTTGACAGGCAGAGGTAGGAGGATCGCTATGAGTTTGAGGCCAGCATGAGACTATGTAGTGAATTCCAGGTCAGCCTGAGCTAAAAGTGGGACACTACCTCAAAAAAAATGTGTCCTCAAGACCATCATAATAGGAGGAAAAGATCATGACATCAAAATAAAAGACAGACTGATTGAGCGGGGGAGGGGATATGATGGAGAGTGGAGTTTCAAAGGGGAAAAAGTGGGGGTAGGGAGGGCATTACCATGGGATATTGTTTACAATAATGGAAATTGTTAATAAAAAAAATGTGTCCTATGTCTGGAGAGATAGTTCAGTGGTTAAAGATGTTTGCTTGCAAAGCCTGCTGGCTCAGGGTTCAATTCCCCAGTACCCACATAAAGCCAGATGCACAAAGTGATGTACACATCTGGAGTTTGCGGCAGCAAGAGGCTCTGGCGCACCCATTTATATTTGCATGCTTTCTTTCTCTCTGTCTCAAATAAAATAAAAATTATTTTTAAAGGTGCTCTAGAGGGATGGAGAGATGACTCAGCGGTTAAGGTGCTTGCCTGCAACAACCCAGGTTTGACTCCCCAATACCCATGTAAAAGCCATATGCACAAAGTAGCACATGTACCTGGAATTTGTTTGCAGTGGCTAGAGGGCCTGGCACGCCCATTCTCTCTTTCTCCCCCTCTCCCTGTCTTTCTCTCTCAAATATATAAAAATAAAAAATATTTTTAAAAAATTTGGGGGAGACTGGAGAGATGGCTTAGCGGTTAAGGCACTTGCCTGCAAAGCCAAAGGATACCGGTTCAATTCCCCAGTACCCACATAAGCCAGATGCACAAGGGGGAGCATGCATCTGGAATTTGTTTGCCATGGCTGGAGGCCCTAGCATGCCCATTCTTTCTCTCTGCCTCTTTGTCTCTCTTAAATAAATATTTTTTTAAAAAAAATTTATTATATAGTCTCAAGGTGGCCTTAAACTCATGGCAGTCCTCCTACCTCTGCCTCCTGAGTGCTAGGATTAAAGACATGTGCCACCATGCCGGCCTTAAAAATTATTTTTACAAGCCGGGCATGGTGGCGCATGCCTTTAATCCCAGCACTCGGGAGGCAGAGGTAGGTGGATCGCCGTGAGTTCGAGGCCACCCTGAGACTACATAGTGAATTCCAGGTCAGCCTGGACTAGAGTGAGAACCTACCTCGAAAAACCAAAAAAAAAAAAAAAAAAATTTATTTTCAGCTGGGCGTGGTGGCGCACACCTTTAATCCCAGCACTTGGGAGGCAGAGGTAGGAGGATCGCTGTGAGTTCAAGGCTACCTTGAGACTACATAGTGAATTCCAGGTCAGCCTAAGCTAGAGTGAGACCCTACCTCAAAAAACAAAAACAAAACTACATATATATATAAATGTGTCCTAGGGCTAGAGAGATAGCTTAGCAGTTAAAGCACCTTCCTGCAAAGCCTAAGGACCATGGTTTGATTCCCCAGAACCCCAGAACCCATGTAAGCCAGATTCACATGGTGGTACATGGATCTGGAGTTCATTTGCAGTAGCTAGAGGTCCTGGTACACCCATATTCATTCATTCTCTCACTCCCTCTTTTTCCCACTCTCAAATAAATAAATAAGTATCTCTTTAAAAACATGTCCTCGAGTGTCAGGTGTGGTGACACATGCCTTTAATCTCAGCACTTGGGAGACACAGAGAGGAGGATCACTGTGAGTTTGAGGCCAGTCTGAGACTATATAGTGAATTCCATGTCAGTCTGGACTAGAGCAAGACCCTACCTTAAAAAAAAAAAAAAAAACCAAGTGTGTACTAGAGCTGGGAAGACAGCTGTAAGTAAAGTGCTTGCCTTGCAAACATGAGGACCTGAGTCTGATCGTTAAAACCCATGTACAATGACGGGCATGGCAGTATGCACTTGTAATCCCAATACTAACAGGTAGATCAATGAGGCTTGCTGCCTAACTAGTAAGCTCCAGGCCAATGACGGACTCTGTCACAGTGATGTTCAGCACCTGAGAAACAGCACTCCAGGTTATCCTCTGACCTCCACACACAGGCACACACATGAGCACACACATACAAAATGTTGCTCCCCCAACTCAGCATGGTGGTGCAGTGCACATTTGTAATCTGAGGTTCGACTCCCCAGTACCCATATATAGCCAGATGCACAAAGTGGTGCATACATCTGGAATTCATTTGCAATGGCAAGAAGTCTTTGTCCTGGTGTGCCCATACACACACACTCTATCTCTCTCTCTCTCCCCCTTCCTTCCTCCCTCCTTCAAATAAATAAAAACATTTTATTGTTAATTGTCCCCTGGGGGCTGGAGAGATGGCTCAGTGGTTAAGGCACTTAACTGCAAAGCCTAATGACCTGGGTTCGATCCCCCAGTACCCACGTAAAGCTAGACGCACAAGGCGACACATGTGTCTGGGTTCATTTGCAGTGGCTAGGGGCCCTAGCATGCCCATTCTCTTTCTCTCTATCTGCCTCTTTCTCTCTCTTTCTCTCAAATAAAATAAAATAAAATAAAATAAAATAAAATAAATTGTCCCCTGGGTTTGACTGGATCATATACTAAAAGCTCTCTAGGCTGTACATACTGAACTCATGATCAGGAAAGGATATGTGACTTGTATGGTTTCTCACTATACAAGATACAAAATAAAATTTCCTCTTGGTGGCCTGCAGGTGGGCCTAGTATGATTCAGTCCCCTTTGACCTCTCCACCTTCTTCCTTTCTCCATAACTCCTCTCCTGTCACACTGCTCTGTCCCCTCCCTGGATCATACCTGCTGTCTATGTCCTTGCAAGGTGAGCTCCTTTTCCTCAGTTTGGACATCACCTCCTCAGGGAAGCCTTCTGAACATCTCAGTGCACACCGCCCTGCCTCTAGCCAGGAATGGTTTCCTAAACTCAGGCACTGAGTGCTTTCCACAGCCCTTGCTGCCATCGGAAATGATCTCAGCCAGAGCAGCCCCTGACTGTCCCTCCCTAGTTACCAGCAGAGCTCCATGGGAGTAGAGCTGCGGCTACTGTTATCCCACGAACACACTGGGCCTGCACAGAGCATGAGGGACACCAGCTCAGTAAAGGAAAGCTGGGATGCCCGGATAACAAAGATTTCTCTCTGCCCCGTCCTTGAAAACCAAGAACAAGCTATGGTCCCAAGGTCAGACTTTGGGGTCAAAGCGCCCCTACCCTTTCCATCTGTTTGCCTTCCTCGAGGTACTTACTCTCTCCTTCTCTTCTCCTAGGCTACACCCTCGAGCATTTGAGCCTATACTGGCTCAGTAAAGTCCCGACAATGCTGAGGGTGGAGGTGAATCACCAAAGGTGGTCACAGGAACCCCAGGGAGCCTCAGGTTGAAGAGCTACACTGATCACTGTTTCAGCCACAACTACGCTGAGCTGCCACTGTCATGGGCTGGGTCTGCCTTCTCCCCAGGACCCACATAAAGCCAGATGCACAAAGTCTGCATTGTGTTTATAGTGGCAAGAGGGCCTGGAATTCCCATTCTCTCTCAATCTCTTTTAAATAAATAATTTTTTTTTCCAGGTAGGATCTCACTCTAGCCCAGACTGACCTGGAACTATGTAGTCTCAGGCTAATCTTAAATTCACAGAGATCCTCCTACCTCTGCCTCCCAAGTGCTGGGACAAAAGGCATGTGCCACCACATCCAGCTTAAATAAATATTATATATATGTGTGTGTGTGTATTTTTTTTTAAGACAGAGTGAGAGAGAGAATGGTGCACCAGGGCCTAAACCACTGAAATCAAACTCTAGACGCTCATGCCACCTAGTGCGCATGTGCAACCTTGTGACTGTGTCACTTTTGTGCATCTGACTTATGTGGAATCTGGAGAGAGATCAAACATGGGTCCTTAGGCTTTGCAGACAAGCACCTCAACTGTTAAGCCATCTATCTCTCCAGCCCATATTTTTAAATTTTATTTATTTATTGGAGAGGGGCAGGCAGATATAGAGAGAAAAAAATGGGTGCAAGTGCCAGGACCTCTGGACTCTGCAAATAAACTCCAGATGGATGTACCACCATGTGCATCTGGCTTTATGTGGGTACTGGGGAATTTAACCTGGGTCCTCAGGCTTTGCAGGCAAGTTCCTTTACTGCTAAGCCATCTCTCCATTCCTCAAAGTTCTTTTTAACCAGGAGGCAGAGGTAGGAGGATCGCCATGAGTTCGAGGCCACCCTGAGACTACATAGTGAATTCCAGGTCAGCCTGAGCTAGAGTGAGACCCTACCTCCAAAAAAAAAAAAATTATTTAATGGAGACAGGAGAGATGGTACCCACGTAAGCCAGATGCACATGATGGCACATATGTCTGGAGTTCATGTGCAATGGCTAGATGTCCTGGTATGCCCCTATTCTTGTTCTCTCTCAATCAAATAAAAATATTTTTCTGGGGCTGGAGGGATGGCTTAGTGGTTAAGCGCTTGCCTGTGAAGCCTAAGGACCCCGGTTCGAGGCTCGATTCCCCAGTACCCATGTAAGCCAGATGCACAAGGTGGCACATGCATCTGGAGTTTGTTTGCAGTGGCTGGAGGCCCTGGTGTGCCCATTCTCTCTCTCTCTCTTCCTCTTTCTCTGTCTGTCACTCTCCAACAAATAAATGAAATAAAATAAATACTTTAAAAAAAATATTTTTCTGGAGAGATTGCTTAGTGGCTAAGGCACTTGACTATAAAGCCTGAAGAACTAGGTTCAATTCTCCAGTACCCATATAAGCCAAATGCACAAGGTGGCACATGTGTCTGGAGTTTGTTTGCAGTGGCTGGAGGCCCTGGTGCACCCATTCTCTCTCTCTCTCAAATAAATAAATAAATAAATAAATAAATAAATAAATAATTTTATGCTGGGCATGGTGGTGGATGCTTTTAATCCCAACACTCAGGAGGGAGAGTGTGAGTTCAAGGCCACCCTGAGACAACACTGTGAATTCCAGGTCAGCCTGGGCTAGAAAGCAAGACCTTACCTCGAAAAATTTAAAAAAAAAATTTTTTTTAAAGAAAAGAACTTTGAGATGAAATGAAGTACAGTGAAAATGACTGGGAAGTAGGCAAAGGAGACAGTCTATATGCAGTCCAGGCATCCAGATCCCAGGCATGAGGGAGCTGAGTCCTTCCCCCTCCATCCACACCCTGGCTCCTGACCTTCTGGCCATCCAGCAGCACACGGTCTCCCAGGCGCAGGCCCAGTGCACTCAGCATGAGATTGCCCGGGACGTTATCATAGTTGGGTAATGTGACCTTGGGAAGGGCACAAGACAGTGGCACAGCCTCCTCCAACAGCGTGCGAAGCTCTTTGGCCACCAGCGCTGCCTCTGCTTTGTCAAGGGACATGTCCATAGGGTCTGGAACCACCTCTGCTGGCACCTGTCCCTTGCGATTCTGTGGTCAGAGGGAAGAAAAGGAATGCTCAGTGGGACCAGCCACACCCTCACGGACATCATGCCCCACGCCTCCAGTCTAGGTGGAGCAGGAGTGAGAATGGCTCACACCTTGGGCCAATCTGGGAATAAAAATGGATAGAGGTGGGCTGGGAAGACAGGTCAGTGGTTAAAGGTGCTTGCTTGCAAAGACTGCCAGTCAGGGTCCAATTCCCCAGTATCCACATAAAGCCAGATGCACAAAGTGGGCATGTATCTGGAGCTCAGTTGCAGTGGCATGACCCCTCTCTCCTTGTAAAATAAATAAATAAAATATTTCAGGGGCCAGAGGGATTGCTTAGTGGTTAAGGTTCCAGCCTGCAAAACTAAAGGACCCAGGTTCGATTCCCCAGGACCCATGTAAGCCATATGTACAAGGTGGCTCATGTTTCTAGAGTTTGTTTGCAGCAGCTAAAGGCCCTGGTGTGCCCATTCTCTGTGTGTGTGTGTGTCTGTCTCTCTCAAATAAATTATAAAAAAATTAAAAATATTTCAAAGAAAGGACAAGGGGGCTGGGAAGATGTCTCAGTGGTTAAAGGGACCTGTGCCTGGTGTGGTGGTGCATGACTTTTTAATTCCAGCACGTGGAAGGCAGAGGTAGGAGGATTGCTGTGAGTCTGAAGCCAGCCTGGGACTATAGAGTAAGATCCAGGTCAGCCTGAGCTAGAGTGGATCTTACCTGGAATAAAACAAAACAAACAAAAAGACACTCATTTGCAAAAGCCGAGCAGCCTGAATTCGATTCCCTTGTACCCAAATAAAGGCAGATGCACAAAGTGGTGCAAGCGTCTGCAGTTTGTAAGCAGTGGCGAGCGGCCCTGGTGTACCCATACTTACTTTCTCTCTCTCTCTGCAAATAAACAAATGCTTTTTTTGTATTATTTATTTATTTTGGCTTTTTGAGATGGTTAGCCTAGCCTGACCAAGAATTCACCATGTAGTCTCAGGGTGGCCCTGAATGCATGTTGATCCTCCTACGTCTGCCTCCTGAGTGCTGGGATTAAAGGTATGCACCACCACGCCCAGCTAAATGCTTTTAAAAAATTATAGTTATTTATTTATGAGACAGAGAGCAAGCACGTGCACGGCAGGGTCTCTAGCCACTGCAAGGGAACTCCAGACATATGTGCCACCATGTACATCTGGTTTATGTGGGTTCTGGAGAATCAAACCTGGGTCCTTAGGCTTTGAAGGCAAGTGCCTTAACCACTAAGCCATCTCTCTAGCTCTGCTTTTTTTTTTTTTTTTTTTTTTTAAGAAAAAGAAAGATTGGGATATTAAAACACAGACGAAAAGGAAATCCACCCTTTGACTCTGGGTTAGGATGTGTTAGAGCCTTGATTTTGATGCTGGGGTGGAACCAATCAGAGAATGAGGTCATTCCTCCATGCTGTAGGTCATGCCCTTAGGGAGGTTATGTCTTCAGAGATCTCCCTGACTTAGTTTCTCCATTGTGAAACAGGGCTTATAACAGACTCGACTTGCCATATAATGTACACTAAGTGGATATCAACTATGATTTCATGTGTTGAATGTGCAGAGGATTTTGAAACATTTCAGATATGGTCTTGGTCCTGCTGAAGGGAAGTGACTGGTGCATGGGAGTCGGTAAGAGGTGACATTACCCTGAGCGCTGGGTTGGCACCATGCTCCAGTAAACATTTGGCTGCGCCCAGGCACAGGTTTGAGGCCGCGATGTGCAGGGCTGAGCCATGGTTGAAGTCACTGCAGGTAGAGTTCACCACTGAGAAGTGGGCGGGTGAAGAAGGGAGAGTGAGCGACTTAGTTCCAGCATAGCCCCGCCTCTTGCCGTTAGGCCCCGCCCCTCTTCCCACCCTGTCCCTCCATCGCATGCCATGTCTCCTGTCTCCAGCTCCCCACTGTCACCTCAGATCCCGGTCCCTTCACTTCTCCTTACCCCGTCACTCGGGGGTCTTCTACCTCCACGGCGCCCCCTCTCTCCCGCCCAGGCCCCGCCTCCTCCCGCCCAGGCCCCGCCCCTCCGCCCAGGCCCCGCCTCCTCACCGCGGGGCCGCGCGCCCTTCAGCAGCACGCGCACCAGGTCCGGCACGTCGAAGTAGGCGGCGTAGTGCAGCGCGTTCATGTTGGTCCAGCGGCTGCGCAGGGTCACGTCTGCGCCCAGGGCCAGCAGCTGCTGCGAGAGGCGCACGGCCGCGGCCGGGTCCCCTGCGAAAAAGCCGGGCTCAGCCGGGAAGCCCTCCCTCCTCGGGGGACCTCAGGGCTTCACTCTGGGATTCAGCTGGGGTCTGGGTGGTTTTGAGGGTGTCAGGGTGGGCGAGCTTGGGCTCGGACCCTCACCGACTCCGTGGGCCCCAGCCTTGCACGCATAATGGAGCAGCGTCATGTCGGTGAGCCCATCGCGATCGTTCACATGGCAGCCTCTGCGCAGAATCTGCGAGGAACAGAGGACGGAAAGGGTTACCCAAACACTTGGGGCACATCCCCTCCTTCCCTTCTCTCACTTCTCCAAGTGTTCCTACCTCATTGCCGATGACGTCTATCTTGTGCTGGACTTGGGGCACCCACTGGCGTACGATAGCAAATAGCTCTGGGATGGTGGTCTGCGGATCAAACAGAATCTCCTGGCACGCAGGGTCATTGGGGTCGAAGAAGGTGAAAGCTAGGGTGAGGAGAGGTCCAAAGTCACTACTGGCAAGCTGACCTCACTTTCCATCCTGAGCCTCAGCCTAGCCTTCAAGAGCCTCTAAAGCAGGGTTTTAAACTGTTGGAAACCAGCCATCGTCAATCCTCGGGGCGTTTTCTGTGTGTCCAACAGAAAATCAGGAAGGTTCACAATTAACTAATTAAGTAAGTATCCAGATAGGCAGCGTCTTGAGAAATTAAAACAAGAAGGTGGCCAGAAGTGTGGCATCTTCCAGGCTGCATGCTCATGGGTGACGCTAAGGCTCTGGTCCCCGGGTGCCCTGTCAGTGTGGACACAGTGCACACTGAGTGTGCGAGCACACACCTGAAATTTTGAGGCAGGAAGATTAGGTGTTTGAGGCCAACCTGGACTAAAATAGAAAGTTCCAGACCATCCAAATCTATACAGTAACACCCTATCTCCAAAATTCAAACACTGGGAATGGAGCTCAGTGGTTGAAAACTTGCTTAGCATGCACAAAGCCCTGAATTCGATCCCCAACACCACATAAAAACGCACATTAAAAATATGGCCTCCTGGAGCCAGGCGTGATGGTGCACGCCTTTAATCCCAGCACTCGGGAAGCAGAGGTAGGAGGATTGCCATGAGTTTGAGGCCACCCTGAGACTACAAAGTGAATTCCAGGTCAGCCTGGACTACAGCGAGACCCTGCCTTGAAAAACCAAAAAGAAAAAAGAAAACTGAAATCTTTCCAATATTGTGCAGCCACATAAAATGTATCCATGAATGAACAGGCTCCAGCCTGTGGCCAGCCAGGGTCCTACCCAGAGGGACTTCTTTTATGTTTGTTTGTTTGTCTGTCTGTTTCGAAGTAGGGTCTCGCTCTAGCCCAGGCTGACCTGGAAATCACTATGTAGTCTCAGGCTGGCCTTGAACGCACAGTGATCCTCCTACCTCTGCCTCCCAAGTGCTTGGATTAAGGCGTGCCACCACACCCGGCTCACCCAGAGGCACTTCCGTCTCCTTGCATTAGATGCTGGTAAGTGTTGCTCTCTGTGGCAACATCAGCACCCAGCAGGAGCCTGGCACGTGGCAGGAACTCTGTGTGCTGAATGAATGAGTAAATGAAGATCAGGTCCGGCACAGCCCCGGGGAAGTGCCACATGGATGGTGAATCAGGAGTCCTTCTGCATTCACTCACGTCACAGCCTTTTTTGGCTCAGAACCCTGCTCTGGCTCCCATCCTACTCAGAGTCCTGTCCAAAGTCCTCCTCACAAGCACAATGCACTGCAGAATCAGGCTTCCCTCTCCCTCAGTCCCCTCCAGAAGCACTGGCCTCCTCCTGTCCTCCAGGGTGCAGGGCAAATTCCTGTCTCTTTGCACTTGCTGTTTTCCCAGGCAGGCATCGGGCTTTGCAAGTGTTTGCAAAGCTTCCCCACACCTCCAACTCTTACTCCACCCCTCTGCCCTTCTGCATCTGCTACTTTTTTTTTTTTTTTTTTTTTTTTTTTTTGGTTTTTTGAGGTAGGGTCTCACTCTAGCCCAGGCTGACCTGGAATTCACTATGGAGTCTCAGAGTGACCTCGAACTCACGGCGATCCTCCTACCTCTGCCTCCCGAGTGCTGGGATTAAAGGTGTGCACCACCACACCCGGCTCTGCATCTGCTACTTTAGTTGTCTTTTCAAAGCACCAATCACCACTTTACACAATGCTTTCCTGGCTCCACTATTTCTACCACCCCCCCACCCACCCTGGGGATGGAGTTCCAGTCTTGACTATGGTTAGTGGGCTCTAGCACACCAAGCCATACGCCCCAGGCCTTCTCTCCCCTCTTTTGTTCTTTCTTTCCCATTCTCACTTGTCCCCCTCACTGGGATGTAACACTGTTTCCAGTCTTCCTTGTCTACTTCTCTATCCCCACAGTTCAGTGTGCCCACGTATACTTGCTGCAGACAGCACCAGCATTCAGTGGGGGCTCAATGCAGCCAATGCATGGCTGCTAAATTAATATCCAAACTAACAAACAAATACACCTTTAGCTTTCTCTCTGGCCTAGACCACACTCCAGATTTCTTGTTCTATAAGCAGGATTCCTCAGAGGATCCAACATAGGCTCTGTGATTTCCCACAGGCCCTATCAGATCCAGCTGAATTTCCAAAAGAGGTTTTCCAGTTTCCTGGGATGGACTACCACACACATATCCTTGGCTCTCAGATCTTACTGTTTTTCTATCAGACTAAAATGAATTTGCCTCTCAGATCCACTCCTAGTGGGTGATATACCCACAGATGTCATACCTCCTGCCCCACCCCAACGATGCCAACTCCCTGAACTTAATGCCTAGTTTCTGCCAGGTACTAGCTGCTAGGAATTCCCAGCCAATCTCATCTAGAACCTCTCCCCTCTCTCCTGTACTCAACCCTGGCTGGGCTCCATGTCTCTCTAACCAGAAGCCAGAGGGAGCTTTTAAAATTGTCAATCAAACCTTCCACACCTCTCCTTTTAAATTACCCCCAACACACACACACACACACACACACACACACACACACCACTCTGCTCTCCCTCTCACACTTAGAATATATACGTCTCAGAGTAGCCTGTAAGTCCCTTTCAGATCTGCCCGTGCCAATCTTTCACCTCAAATCTGATCGCTCTAAATGCAGCTCTAAGGCCTTTCCATTTCAAGCTGCCCCAGGGCCTCTACTTGCTACCCTGTGCCTAGAACTCTTTTCCACTTCTCCTATGGCTGCTTCCTCTTCAAGCTTTGGGGCTTAGCCTAAAATGTACCTCATCAGAAAGACACGCCCCAACTATTTAAGTCTCATGCAGAAAGTCATTATCTATTATATCCCCACCTTTTATTTCTTTCACAGTACTCACTCAGTGCCATTCCCTCTTCTCCGAGCCCTAACCTGTCCTAGGGTATTCCCCGGATGTTATTTCCTAAGGAAACCTTGTCTTTAGCCCTCTGTTCTTGATAGCCACCGCTCTCTTCATGTCCTGTAATTACATATTTATACTTATGTGTTTGACTGAAACTGAGGTCTGTGGGCTCTCTCACAGCAAAGCCTGGGACAGCCTTACTATGGGCTCTGGCCTCAGTTCCTAGCATAAAACTAGGTCCATATTGGCTTCCAAAACCATGTTTGTTGACTGAGTAAAAGACTGAATGATGTGTCATAAGTCCAAGACTAGAATTATTCAATTCCATTCTCCAGTAAGTGGATGAAATTAATGGAGGTCTAAAGGTCTCTGCAGCTAAAACTCCTGTGGACCACCTTTGGCAACCCCGCACCGTCACACCAGCAGGGCTCAGACGCAGTGCAAGGGTCCAGGCTGGGTCCCAGAATGGGGGCAATGGTTACCGTAGTCCTTGGGGAGGGGAGCAGGCGCAGAGGGGTGTACAACGGGCTTCTGCCGGCGCTCCTGGGTGGGGCTGGGGGCTTCAGGGACTGGCTCATCCTCTTCCTCCTCTTCTTCCTCCTCCCCTCGGGGCGGAGGGGCCATTGGGGCAGGATCCGTCTTAGTCATGGTCTTCAGTGGTCCTGGGGGGGCGGGTACAGAGTTGGGGGGCGGCAGGTAGGCAAATCCTGGAGACAGATGTCAGCTAGACGGGGAGCCTCCTCCCAGGAGCTTCCAGGGTCCCCAGGTGGCTTGCGTGTCCCCAGCTCTAGATGTTGGGCAACCTCAGGGACTCCCGGTTACCCAACGGAGGGCCTCGGGATATACGCCTAGAGCCAGCCACCTCCCCCAGGCCCAGCCCCCCATTCTTCTCCTCCCGCGCCAGGGCCCTGGGCCGCCCCCTCCTGGGGTTTGTTTATCTGGGGATGCAGGATGCTTCGCCCCTCCCCTTCTCTTGGGCCTCCCATCTTACCTCGGGTGGTGCGAGATGGAGAGCAAGGCTGGGGCTGAGGAGACCGCGGGAGTAATGGGGTGTCGGTGTCTGGGGATGCGAAGTGGGGAGAAGAGGGAGACAGAAAGGGGGACGAGGCCCAAGCGCCGGAGGGGGGGGATGGGAGTGGAGAAGGAGGGGCGCGGGCGGCGCATGCGCCGTAGCAAGGCGCGGGGGGGGGGAAGATGCTGGGAGGCGGGGCTCGTGGATGGAGACGCTGGAAGGGATAAGACACCCGAGGGCTAGACAGGGAGGAGACGGTCATCCAGGAAGGATGTGAGAGGCACCGAGGTTGAAGGGAGATGAAGTAGAGACCAGGACAAAAAAGAGGGGGGATCGTGCAGGTGTTTTTATCCATCCAGCAAACCAGGCCTATCGGGCAGTGGTCCCGGCGCCGTGGTGGTGGGCGGATCCGCTCTCTGGGACCCCCAGCCCAGCCCTGACCTCTTCTCCAGGCTCGTTCCATAAGAGGTCCCAGAGGGATGATTGTGATCCTCAACTTCGCCCTTATCCTCACCTAGCACTTACTTAGGACCAGAGA
The DNA here is from genome assembly GCA_036346955.1 of Dipus sagitta. Classification (NCBI taxonomy): domain Eukaryota; kingdom Metazoa; phylum Chordata; class Mammalia; order Rodentia; family Dipodidae; genus Dipus; species Dipus sagitta. The sequence goes on along the minus strand of CM070775.1, from coordinate 1,119,174 downwards.
GGTTAATAAACGGCTTGCTCATGGGAACAGCAAGAGGTCAAAGTTGAGACCAAACATCGTCACCGGGCCCCGTGGCTGCAGCAGTGTCGAGGGACAGATCTGCTGATGGATGCTGGGTGCCCACTGGGAACTTCTCTCTCTCCCTGGAAAGCCGTCCGGAACCAGCTCAGGGTCGTCCCAACCTCCATATAGGCTGGAGGAGTCCTGCTGTCCCCAGACCTCCCCTGCCTGGGACAACCACCTCCCACCTTCCTTCCTCCATCGTGGCGATAGTTCCAGTTCATCCACCTCTCCTCCTGCCTTGACCCTGTCCCTATTTCACCCTTGCACACCCGGACTCTTAGAAGCAGCTCTGCAGTCCTTTCTGCTCCCCACCCCGCCTCAGTTGGCTCCCTACACATGGGCACATACTGGCCTCATCACCTGCTGGCGCCAACTGAACCTGTTTCCAGGTCCTGAATGGCCAGTGGGAGGAATTGAGCTGTGACCAGGGTGAGTCAACAGAATCAGGGGACTGCAGGCGATTTCTTCTGCACAGGAGCCCAGAGGCAGCAGCCTGCAGAACTTTTATTAGAACAGCTCTGTGGGGCTGGAGAGATGGCTTAGCGGTTAAGGCATATGCCTGCGAAGCCTAAGGACCCCAGTTCGATTCTCCAGGTCCCACGTTAGCCAGATGCACATGGTGGCACATGCGTCTGGAGTTCGTTTGCAGTGGCTAGAGGCCCATTCTCGCTCACTTGCGCGCTGTCTCTCTCTCTCTCTCCCCCTCCCTCCCTCCCTCTGTCTCTAATTAATAAATAAATAAAAGAAAAATCTTTTAAAAAAATAAGAACAGTTCATGCAGTTTATGCAGAAGTTTATGCAGATAGTGGCTTAAACAAAACAAAGTACAGGGCAACTCCCTGTCTCAGGAGCAGGAGGCATTTTGGCTGGCTTGGAACTATAGATGAATATTAGACTCCCTAACAACAGGAGAATAGACATCACAAACTCTGTTCCCAACATTCTGGGATAAGCACAGAGGTCCTCATTCCCAAAACATGGTGTCAGCAGAATCACAAAGTGCTCTGCAAACAGAAAGCTTTTACTAGGACGGGCTACAAGACCCCTACACACAGGACCCTCTTACCATCAGTCACACCGACTTAGGCAGGTGCTGGTTTACATCACTCCAGGCCTTGTGGTGCAGGCATAGCCCTCAGGAAGATAAGCAGGAGGACCCTACCTTGATCCTGCCACCCCACCAAAATAAAAGCCACTCTTGTGAGCCATAGCCCATAGACCTGATGTGAACTTGTTGCTCTCCATTCCCACCTCCTCTCACTTCCCCTTTGCTCACTCCACTGTGGCCATATCTGCCTCCTTGTTGTTCCTTCTGCCTAGAAACTTTCCTCCAGATACTTTCCCGGTTCCCTCCTTCCCCTCTCAATGTTTTACCCCTGGGAGTCTTCTAAGGGACACTTCCTTTGTTCTACCTAACATTGCACTCCCACCTCATCTTTGGTTTTCTTCAGAGCAGCATGGCCTTTCCCCCCTAATGTCACAGCCTCTGCAGGGCAGTCCTTTGGGTGGCCTCCCTCTTTCCATCCAAGTGCCAGCGACCCTCCTCCTGTCAGTCTTCAGAGCACTTGCCCCAGCCTGCAGTGGTTATTCATTTGCCAGCTCACTATCTCCACAAGCAGACAAGAGCATGAGGACAGGGACACTTTGTGCTCTGCTCTCTGCCCTGTCTTCAACCTCACAGAGGCTTGGCAGGTTTGATGCAATGCAACCGCCAGGGGCTTCTCAGAACCAGGCACAACACTCCTCGAACAAAGGATCCTTGTTCTGCTCTGAGGCTGTTTCCCCACTGCAGTGGTTTGAGCTGGGTGTAGAAGGGGCTGGGCACCCGGGGGAGTAAGGGCTGAGGGGGGACTTGGGCCAGATCACATGTAAGATTCAAGGGGTTCCGAGGAGTGAGGAGTGGATCCCAGGTGCTGGGGGAGGGGCACCACTCCTCCCCAGACATGGACAATAGGGCCCAACCAACGCCAAGCGGGATGATGGCTCTTCTGTCTTCTATCTCCACCCTCCACACTGTCAGTCTGACTCTTATGTACTGGGTGTCCAGGTGTCCGTGGGTTCGGGCTTGGCATCCAGGGTGGCAGGTGCAGGGCCTTGGGCAAGGACCACAGCTATGTCAGGTCCTCCACAGATGATGGTAAAAGTTTGGGATTCCTCAGGTCTGGTCATCCAAGCATGCAGTGCTAGAGATGTGAACACAGAGCAAACAGGGGCAGATAGATATGACAAGGAACAGGTGAAGAGTTAATAGCCTTCCCTGAAAACTAAAGGGAAGTAAAGAGTTATTAGCTATCCCTAAAGCTTGTGGGCAATAAAGAAGTTGGCACCTTTCCTGGTTGATCAACTCCCCTTAGCCTAGATGGCCTTGAAGGACCAGAGACCATCTGAGTTTCCTCCCTTAGACATTCCTGGCTGAAGAAGCCTATTCTGAACAAGGACACAAACAGCTACAATTTTCTTATCAACTGCACCTGGTCCAGTCTGTTTTTCTTAGGATCCTCCTTATAAACCTGCACCCCAGCCCGGCTCAGCGCTTCGCCTTTACTCCATGGGTAAGCTGAGGCCCCTCGCTGTTTTCTCTCAATGAAACAGTCTTGTCTGTAGAGATCAAATCCGGTGTTCTCTTTTGCTTTTCTCTTACATTTTCCTTACAGCAGGGAGGCCAGGGGAGTCAGGAATAAGAGAAAGATGTGAATGGAGGGCTGGAGGGATGGTTTAGTGCCTAAGGCATTTGTCTGCAAAGCCAAAGGACCCAGATTCATTTCCCCAGGACCCACGTTAGCCAGATGCACAAGGGGTGCATATGTCTGCAGTTTGTTTGCAGTGGCTGGAGACTCTGGCATGCCCATTTTCTCTCTCTCTCTCTTTCTCCCTTTCCCTCTTTCTTTGTCAAATAAATAAATAAATAAAAATAAAATTTTGTCAGGCGTGTTGGTGCACACCTTTAATCCCAGCACTTGGGAGGCAGAGGTAGGAGGATTGCGTGAGTTCGAGGCCTCCCTGAGAATACATAGTGAATTCCAGGTCAGTCTGGGCCAGAGTGAGACCCTACCTTGAAAAACCCAAATAAAATAAAATTAAAAATAAAATTTTTAAAAAGATGTGAATGGAGATGGAGTAGTGGATTTGAGGCCAGAGACATTTGTAGGAGAGAACAACATAGACAGATGAATAGATTGGGACATGGAAAGATGCAAGTGTAGAGAGATATGGGAAGATAGGTGGGGGACAGTGAGATAGAGACAGAAAGACAATGAATATAAAAGAGTGATGGAGGGCTGGAGAGATGGCTTCATGTTTAAGGCACTTGCCTGCCAAGCCAAAGGACAGAAGTTTGATTCCCCAGGTCCCACATGAGCCAGATGCACAAGGTGGTGCATGTGTCTGGAGTTCTTTGCAGTTGCTAGAGGCCCTGGAACGCCCATTCTCTCTCTCTCTCTCTTTCTATACCTCTTTCTCTGCCTCTTTCTCTCTCCTTAAATAAGTAAAAAAAATTTAAAAAGAGTGATGGAGATATGAAACAGAAAGAGGCAGGGATTGAATGGGGACAGGGAGGCAGAGAGAGAAAGAGACACAGCCTAGAGGCCCTGAAAGCTCCATGGAGATCCCCAGAGCTTAGCTCCGCTCCAGCCCCCTGTCCTGCTGGCTCCCAGCCCACAGCCTCAAAGCCCCACTGCTGCAGCTGACCACTGTCACCTGGGAAAACAATCCCTGTGCTGCTGTATCTAGAGTCCCCATGAAACACCCCGAACTGTCAGCTGGAGACACTTCCACTTCAGAGGTGCAATAGTGGCTCCCTTTCTGAACCCCTTTCCCATGAGTCTAGGAACCTCAAGCTCTGCTCCAGGGTTTTACCAAGATGAAAGGAGTGGCCACGCTTTCTTTTTACTACACTCCCCCCACACCCAAAAAAAAAAAAAAAAAAACAACCCAGCAGTAAAATATGGGGGCTAACTAACAGCTTTAGTCAGAGCCTACAGGTACTCATGCCTGACTCTGGGCAGTAAGACTGCTCTGCGTCCTCCCTCACTTTCATTTGGAAAACAGGGACCAGAGCACCATCAAGATCATAATGAAGGCCAGGCATGGTGGCACACTCCTTTAATCCCAGCGCTAGGGAGACAGAGGTAGGAGGATCACTGTGAGTTTGAGGCCACCCGGAGAGTACTTAGTGAATTCCAGGTCAGCCTGGGCTGGAGCGAGACCCTACGGTAAAAAAAAAAAAATAAATAAATAAATAAAACAAAACAAAAAATCATAGTAAGCAGCAGGTGTGGTGGCACAAGCCTTTACTCCAAGCACTCAGAGGCTGAGGTAGAAGGATCCCCATGAGTTCAAGGCCAGGCTGGGCTACAGAGTGAGTTCCATCCAGATCAGCCTGGGCTAGAGTGAGACCCTGCCTTGAAAAAACAAAAACAAAGATCAAGGCTGGAAAGAAAGTTCAGCAGTTAAGGTGCTTGCCTACAAAGCTTAAGGATCCTGGTTTAGTTTCCCAATACCCACTTAAAACCAGATGCACAAGGGTGACACATACATCTAGAGTTCATTTGCAGTAACTAGAGGCCTTGGCATACCCATTCTCTCTCCCCTCCGCCTCTTTCTCTCTCTCAAATAAATAAATAAAATATTTAATAAAACAATGATCCTAATGAGTTTTCAATAAGGCACTGCCTCGCAAGGAGCAGAGCTCCTTGAATATTTTACCTAATTATTCATAAGGGGGCAGCCATCACTCAGTTGTGACAGTGGTTGCCTGGCATTGGCAGGATTTTTGAATTTTTATTTATTTATTTACAAAGAGAGAGAGAAAAAGAAAGAGGGAATATGAATGGACAAACCAGGGCCTCTGGCCACTATAAACGAAATCCAGATGCATGCACCACCTTGTGTGGGTAGTGGGGAATTGAACCAGGCCATCAGGCTTTGCAAGCAAGTGCCTTTAACTACTGAGACAGCTCCCCAGTCCGATTTTCCTTTTTTCTCTTTATATTTATGTATTTGTAAGCAGAGAGAGATGGAGAGAAGAGAGACAGAGAGAATGGGCACACCAGAGCCTCCTTCCTGCTACGAAGGAACTCCCAAGGGCAAGGACCGCTTTGTGCAGCTGGCCTTACATGGGTATTGGGGAATCGAACTGGGGTTGTTAGGCTTTGCAGGCAAGTACCTTAACGGATGAGCCATTTCTCCAGCCTCATTACCCAGGCTGGCCTCGAACTAGCTGTGATCCTCCTGTCTCTGCCTTCCCAACGCTGGGATCTCAGGCGTGTGCTACCTCGCCAGCCTGTTTTCTTTCTGCGCTATGCCTGGGCTCTACCCTGGGCTATACCAGGCCCCCAGGATCAAAATAAGTCTTTTAAACTAGGGGATCTGGCCGACTGCAGACACGCGGCGGAACAGCGGGGCGGGGCAGGGCGGGGCGGAGCGGGGCCCTCACCCGGCCAGCAGGCGCTCCCCCAGGGCGGCGCACTGTCCGGGCCCGGCGTGCGGAGCGGGGCCAACGGATGAGGGTCCAGGTGCCCCGGGCCGGAGGTCACTCCCGCGCCGAGGGCTTCTCTGGGCTGTGGGTCCTCGGCGGGCTCCGGAAATCAGGGCACCGGGCATCAGGCGGACCTCCCTCAGGATAGGAGGCCGGAGGGGCAAATTCAGGAGGGCACTTGGCGGGGGGAGGGCTGGAGAGATGGCTTAGTGTTTAAGGCGCTTGCCTGCCAAGCCAAAAGATGGGAGTTCGATTCCCCAGGACCCCCGATGCACAAGATGGTCCAAGTGTCTAGAGTTCGCTTGCCGTGGCTGGAGGCCCTGGCGCGCCTATCCTTCCCCCGCCCCCGAGTGTGTGTGTGTGTGTGTGTGTGTGTGTGTGTGTGTGTCTCAAATAAAAGATAAATAACATACTAAAAGAAAAAGAAAATAAATGGAAGGGACTGTGGAGTGGCTGGGGTCCAGATTCCAGTATTTTGGGTGGGGGAGCCGGGATCTCCTGCGCGCCTTGGCCGGAGTCGCCCGCCAGTAGACGCAGGGCGTCGCCAGGGACCGCAGGTGGCGCAAGTCCAGCACCCGGGGAAGCGGGAAGCGGGAAGCGGGAAGCGGGAGGGTGTGATGTGCTCAACGCCCAGGAGCTGCGGGCGCTGGGCCGCAGACGCTCCCGGCCAGGCCTGCAGCCTGGGCCATCCTTCAGCGGGAGCCTGCAGGGTGGCGGGCCCACCAGATCAGCACCTGCCTCTCCACTCCCCACTGCCCTGAGGACTCCCACACCCAATGACCCTGGACTTCTAGCCTGTGCCTCCCCTGGGCGCGAACTGGCCCTGCCTCCCACCTAGGCTTTCTCAAACTCATACTCGCATCCCATTCTTGAGCTCTTCATGCTGAACCTCCAGTATGAGCCCCTCTCCCTCCACCACTACTCCCATAGGGTCTTCCAGCTCTGCCACCCGCTGCCCCCTACCATTCCCCACCCCTGTGTGCTCCTACCCACGAACGTGAGAAGCAGTATACAAAATCGGACATTTAGAATGTGAGACAGTACATTTCTGTGAAAATATTTCTTCCGCATCCATGTAACATGCGTGGGGTGCAAGCTAGAGGTTAAGGGAGATTTAAGAACCCTCCACCTGAAGCTGGCTGGCGTGGTGGCTCATATCTGCAGTACCACTTGAGAGGCCATGGAAGAAGATTAGAAATTTAAGGCCAGACTCAACTACATAGAGTTGGAGGCTGGTAAGGGATGCATGATATCTTTACTCAAAAAAAAAAAAAAAAAAAAAAAAGACAATGTTTCAGTGGATAAAGTCTGCCAGGCCTGCTGCTCCTCACGTAAAACCAGGCAGGCATTTGTTGCAGCAGCAAGAGATCCTGGTACATTCATAAACACACACACACACACACAATAAAAATAAATATTAACCCAAATACAGGATATGGGCCTAGTTTGAAACAAACCTTTCAGTAAAAAGCCCTTCATCTTCGTCTCTTCCTCCCTCTTCTGTGTGTCGGCGGGGGGGGGGGGGGGGGGGGGCATGTGCAAGTCAGAGGCAAACACTGGGTGTTTGCCCTAACCCTCCACCTTATTTGAAGCAGTCTCTTGTTCACAGGGATGTAAACTACGTTTGCTGCGCCCAGCCTCTGGAGGACCTTTGCCTGCCTTTGTCTCCGCCTCTGTCTGGAGGGATCACAGATCCCTATGCCACTGCATCTGGCTTTACATGGGCTTGGGGAATCCAAACTGTTATTCACATGCACAGAGAACATTTTATCCACTCAGACATCTTCCCAGCACCATCCCCCCTCCTTTTTGAGAGAGGATCTCATGTAGCCCAGACTGACCTTGAACTGTGGCAATCCCTCTAGCCTCAGCCTCCTGGGTGCTGGAATGACGTACCTCCACAACCCCCACCCAGATGTAAAAAGCCATTTTAAAACAACTGGGAAAAAATGAAATGTTCAGTACAAAATCAATTTTCCTAGGCATATAATCATATTGGTTTATGCTTCTAAAATAATTTTTGAGGCTGGAGAGATGACTTAGTGGTTAAGGCACTTGCCTGACAAGCCTACAAACCCATGTTCAACTCTCCAGGTCCCACCTAAGCCAGACACACAGTGACACAAGCCTGCAAGTGACACAAGGTGGTACACATGTCTGGAGTCCAATTGAACTGGCTGGAGGCCCTGGCGCACCAATTCTCTCCCTCTCTCTCTCTCTCTTTTTCTCATAAAAAAATGGATAAACTAATCTTTGCAGCCAGCATGATGGCTGTAAAACCAGTCTACGGAGGATGAGTCAGGAAGACTGAGCATTCAATCACAGCAGCTTGAGGCTACATTCTGCCTAATTCACACTTTGACAGCTTCCTAAAAATGTATGACATGAAATGTTTGCCCAAAACACCTGAATTTATGTTGGCATGCTGTGCAGCAGTGGTAGTTTATATGTGGGAGGATGTGCTGTGCAGCAGTGGTAGTTTATATGTGGGATGGTGTTCTGTGCAGCAGTGGTAGTTTATATGTGGGACGGCGTTCTGTGCAGCAGTGGTAGTTTATATGTGGGATGGTGTTCTGTGCAGCAGTGGTAGTTTATATGTGGGATGGTGTTCTGTGCAGCAGTGGTAGTTTATATGTGGGATGGTGTTCTGTGCAGCAGTGGTAGTTTATATGTGGGACGGCGTGCTGTGCAGCAGTGGTAGTTTATATGTGGGACGGCGTGCTGTGCAGCAGTGGTAGTTTATATGTGGGAGGATGTGTTGTGCAGCAGTGGTAGTTTATATGAGGGAGGATGTGCTGTGCAGCAGTGGTAGTTTATATGAGGGAGGATGTGCTGTGCAGCAGTGGTAGTTTATATGAGGGACGGCGTGCTGTGCAGCAGTGGTAGTTTATATGTGGGAGGATGTGCTGTGCAGCAGTGGTAGTTTATATGAGGGACAGCGTGCTGTGCAGCAGTGGTAGTTTATATGTGGGATGGTGTTCTGTGCAGCAGTGGTAGTTTATATGAGGGAGGATGTGTTGTGCAGCAGTGGTAGTTTATATGAGGGAGGATGTGCTGTGCAGCAGTGGTAGTTTATATGAGGGAGGATGTGCTGTGCAGCAGTGGTAGTTTATATGTGGGATGGTGTTCTGTGCAGCAGTGGTAGTTTATATGTGGGATGGTGTTCTGTGCAGCAGTGGTAGTTTATATGAGGGAGGATGTGTTGTGCAGCAGTGGTAGTTTATATGAGGGAGGATGTGCTGTGCAGCAGTGGTAGTTTATATGAGGGAGGATGTGTTGTGCAGCAGTGGTAGTTTATATGAGGGAGGATGTGTTGTGCAGCAGTGGTAGTTTATATGAGGGAGGATGTGCTGTGCAGCAGTGGTAGTTTATATGAGGGAGGATGTGCTGTGCAGCAGTGGTAGTTTATATGAGGGATGGCGTGCTGTGAAGCAGTGGTAGTTTATATGAGGGAGGATGTGTTGTGCAGCAGTGGTAGTTTATATGTGGGACGGCGTTCTGTGCAGCAGTGATAGTTTATATGAGGGATGGTGTGCTGTGCAGCAGTGGTAGTTTATATGTGGGATGGTGTGCTGTGCAGCAGTGGTAGTTTATATGAGGGATGGTGTGCTGTGCAGCAGTGGTAGTTTATATGTGGGACGGCGTTCTGTGCAGCAGTGGTAGTTTATATGAGGGACGGTGTGCTGTGCAGCAGTGGTAGATTATATGTGGGATGGTGTTCTGTGCAGCAGTGGTAGTTTATATGTGGGACGGCGTGCTGTGCAGCAGTGGTAGATTATATGTGGGATGGTGTTCTGTGCAGCAGTGGTAGTTTATATGAGGGATGGCGTGCTGTGCAGCAGTGGTAGTTTGTATGTGGGAGGATGTGTTGTGCAGCAGTGGTAGTTTATATGAGGGATGGCGTGCTGTGCAGCAGTGGTAGTTTATATGTGGGATGGTGTTCTGTGCAGCAGTGGTAGTTTATATGAGGGAGGATGTGCTGTGCAGCAGTGGTAGTGTAAGATCAAAAATTAAAAGCCTTATTATCATGCTAACATGCCTTTTTAGCTTTTGTAACGTGCTTGCTTGCCTCAGATTGACTAAAGAACAGACATTTTATAATAACCCCCAGCTGGCCCTTGTACTAGAAAAACTAACAGACATGCGGTTATTCTTGAACATTGCACCCAACACCCTCCCAACACCCTGCCTCCGTTTCCTGGAACCGAGGAAGCCACTCGGTGTCCTGTGGTCACCCCTAGCCCAGCCAAGCAACACCGGGTGGACTCCACCAATCATAATCCATTCTATATGGAAAGTCCCTAGAGCAAGACCCCCTCCCTAGTTTGGAGGTTGGACTCTACCAATCAGAATCCGTTCTATATGAAAAGCCCTTAGACCCAAACCCCCTCCCTAACTTTGACCCAAACCCCCTCCCTAACTTTGTGGTTTTTCCCTATATAACTTCTAAAAAATTGGGGCCGGGGGCTCTTCACTCCTCCTGCGTGGGGACTTCGTGTCGAGCCCCGGTGCACTGGTTTCTCAATAAACCTCTTGCTGCTATTGCATCGAGAAGCGTCTGTGTCAGTCCTTGGGGTCTCGCCCGATTCCTGAGGCTTGGAATCCCTCCGGGAGGAGGGGTCCCAACATTTGGGGGCTCGCCCGGGATTTGAGGCAGACCCCAGACCCACATTCATCTTCTCGGAGGTAAGAAGGCGCCATACATGTCTATAGACTCAGTCGTATATGTCTATATGTCTGTCATTGTGTCTAGTTATATCTGTCTGAAAATTTTTCTGATTGTCTGTTCATTTCTGGATTCTGAAAAGACACTTTGAGTTGGCAGGTGTGTTTTGGTGCCGTGAGGGCCATACACGGTGGACAGCAGACGTGCATTTGGTTGCCACAACCTGCAACCCTGGGGGACGCCTCAGGGTGTCAGGAAGGCCAAGGACGCTTGGTGGCTTCCTATCTGGTGGACTCTGACCGGGTCCACATCTGGTCGAAAGTGTCATCCGGTTCCAGGCCTAACCCATCAGAATCAGTTTTATTTTTGTGGCAGACAAGATTTGGTCGCTTTTTCCTGACCTTGGTTTGTATACTGTTCATTGTCTTTTTATCCTTCTATCATTTTTCTGCATATAACAAAATGGGGATGTGAAACTACCGGGGATGCTTATTGGAGACCCTCTTCTAACTGGGATCTCATTACAGTAAAAAGAGGGCTTGAGGAGAACCTACTTAATATAACATTCACAAGTGCAGGGAAAAGCTCCCGGACCTGGCTAGAAAGAAAAACTTGGGGCCTCAGGTTCTACATGAGTGGGCAAGACAGAGGGTTACTTTTCAGTATCAGATTAACAATAAAAGAGGCCCCAGGATCAACCCTAGTGGGACCTAATGCTATATTACAACAACCCCCGGCAGTCCTAAATCCTAGACTCCATAACCCTCCCCCTCCTCCTTCTCCTGGTCCCACCAAGGTACCCCAACCTCCCGTTACAACTCCTTCTCCCCAACAAGTGCCTTTGCTCACAATGATACAACAGGTTTTTCTTCTCCTTAACTCTACCCAGCCTGAGGTGGCCACCCACTGTTGGCTCTGCTATGACATTGCCCCCCCTTATTATGAAGCCTTTGCCTGGGCACTCCCCTACCCCAACGTAACTGTTTCCCAGGATGCAGAGTCATACCAGGCTGCACCTGGCCGACTGACGTTGGCCTCAGTCTCAGGAAAAGGACTCTGCATAGGTAAAGTGCCGCCTTCACAAACCCACCTCTGTAACTCCACCCACATCCCTGACTCCTATCAGGGATATATTAAACCCCCCCCGGAAGCATGGTGGGCCTGCGGCACTGGCTTGACTTCTATAGTTTCTCTCCATCTCCTAAATGAATCCAGTGACTATTGCATCCTGGTAAGGCTTTTCCCTAAAATTATTTACCATTCTGACTCCGACTTCTTAGATGCAATTCAGGGGCGAATTAGGCTCCGGAGGGAGCCAGTCTCTCTCACCCTGGCAGTCCTGTTGGGTGTTGGGATGGCCACAGGGATTGGAACAGGTATTGCAGCCTTAGCAACTCAGGACTCAAAGCTGACAGAACTGCAACATATTATAGCTCAAGATATAAGGGCCCTAGAGGAATCACTTTCTAAACTAGAAGAGTCCTTAACCTCCTTATCAGAGGTAGTCCTACAGAATAGAAGAGGCTTAGACTTATTGTTTCTACAGCAGGGGGGACTCTGTGCAGCCCTAAAGGAAGAATGTTGCTTCTATGTGGACCATTCGGGTGTCATTAGAGACTCAATGAAAAAACTCAGAGAGAGACTAGATGCCAGAAATTGGGAGGCAAAACAGAGTCAGGGATGGTTTGAGTCATGGTTTAATAGGTCCCCCTGGCTGACTACTCTGATATCTACCCTATTAGGCCCACTCCTTATCCTCCTCCTCCTCCTAACACTTGGACCCTGTATTCTGAATCGACTGGTAACATTCATTAGGGAAAGAATTAACACAGTCCAACTATTGGTTCTTCGGCAGCAATATCAGCTAGTAGGGGAATCAGTAATCTAAAATTCCAGGATTGGAATTATGCTCAAGAAAAGGGGGGAATGTAAGATCAAAAATTAAAAGCCTTATTATCATGCTAACATGCCTTTTTAGCTTTTGTAACGTGCTTGCTTGCCTCAGATTGACTAAAGAACAGACATTTTATAATAACCCCCAGCTGGCCCTTGCACTAGAAAAACTAACAGACATGCGGTTATTCTTGAACATTGCACCCAACACCCTCCCAACACCCTGCCTCCGTTTCCTGGAACCGAGGAAGCCACTCGGCGTCCTGTGGTCACCCCTAGCCCAGCCAAGCAACACCGGGTGGACTCCACCAATCAGAATCCATTCTATATGGAAAGTCCCTAGAGCAAGACCCCCTCCCTAGTTTGGTGGTTGGACTCTACCAATCAGAATCCGTTCTATATGAAAAGCCCTTAGACCCAAACCCCCTCCCTAACTTTGACCCAAACCCCCTCCCTAACTTTGTGGTTTTTCCCTATATAACTTCTAAAAAATTGGGGCCGGGGGCTCTTCACTCCTCCTGCGTGGGGACTTCGTGTCGAGCCCCGGTGCACTGGTTTCTCAATAAACCTCTTGCTGCTATTGCATCGAGAAGCGTCTGTGTCAGTCCTTGGGGTCTCGCCCGATTCCTGAGGCTTGGAATCCCTCCGGGAGGAGGGGTCCCAACAGTAGTTTATATGTGGGACGGCGTGCTGTGTAGTAGTAATAGCTTGTAATTGGATGTGTTTTGTGCAGTGGTCGAAGCTTATGTTTGCGAGTATATGCTGGGCAGCTAGTGATGCTGGAGGTCCTTCACAATGTTTTCCACACCAATGACAGTATTTGCCGGGCTCCCCCCGACTGGTAGGTAGTGCTGAGGAATGGACCAGGCCCGCTGGTTCCTCCCAAGGCGTTGAGGAAGGGAGTGAACATCGGAGGACTCAGAACCTCTCCTAGTCACCGGTAAAAAACCGCACTGAGTTGGGAGTCTTGTTGAAGCAGGAACTCGCTTTATTGTTACAGGGGGTTGCCTATATAATGTTGAGAACGAAGGCGGGGATCTCAGGAAAGGATGACGTGTAAGGGCCAATAGTATATCGTGACTTTTGAAATGATTGGTTGTAAGCTCGCGCGCGTGGGAATTCCAACTCCTATGCGGAAGTAACAGCCCAGAGGCCATTAGGCATCTTGCTGAGTCACATTGGTTGTAAGCTCGCGCGCGTGGGAATTCCAACTCCTATGCGGAAGTAACAGCCCAGAGGCCATTAGGCATCTTGCTGAGTCACATCTGGCCAGAGGCAGATAGCCAAACTTTACCTAGGTTCAGGAAGTTCCACTAGGCCTCACGTGCGGGCTTCTCAAGGCCCAACAATTATTACTTTTTCATTTTCCTTACCTTTCTTTTGTTGCTGGGTATTTTCTTTTATATTTTACATGTGGTTCTGCTTGGCATTACTTCTCTTTGCCATTTTTATTAAAAAAAAATTATCAATCAGGGCTAGAGAGATGGCTCTGTGATTAAGGTGCTTGCTTGCAAATCCAAGATGAACCTGGTTGTATTCCCCAGACCCAACTTAAAGCCACACGCACAAAGTCACACGTGCCTCTGGAGTTCATTTGCAGTGGCTAGGGGACCTGGCACACCCATTCTTTCTGTCTCTCCTCTCTCTCTGTCTCTCCCTGCAAAAGCAAAATACAATAAAATAATGGTGCCTGAAGGAGAAAGTTACACTGCCACTGAAAATGAAAGCCAGTGTTATTATGGTTTGAATCTGAAATGTCCCCCACAGGCTCCTAGTTTGAGTATTTGTGGAAACTTAGGAGGTAGGATCTAGCTGAGGGAGCCTTTCAAGGTATTCATGCCCCTGGTTCCCACCTACTTCCTCTGCTTCCTGGTCTATAGCCATGTGAACTGCCACAACATGGTCCTCTAGCTGTGCCAACCCACCACACTGAACTGAAATCCTGTGCAACCATTAGTTTAATCACCCTTTCTTCCTTAGGTTGTTCCTGACTGTCATTTTGTTACTGCAAAAGTAACTGAGGGGCCAGGCATGGTGGTGCGTGCCTTTAATCCCAGCACTTGGGAGGCAGAGGTAGGAGTATCATCATGAGTTCAAGGCCACCCTGAGACTACATAGTGAATTCCAGGTCAGTTTGAGCTAGAGTGACACCCTACCTTGAAAAAAGCAAACAAACAAACAAACAAACAAACAAACAAACAAACGTAACTGTAGGCTGGAGAGATGGCTCAATGGTTAAGGCACATGCCTGCGAAGCCTAAGGACCCAGGTTTCATTCTCCAGGTCCCATGTAAGCCAGATGCACATGGTGGTACATGTGTCTGGAGTTCGTTTGCAGTGGCTGGAGGCCCTGGCGCATCCATTTTCACTCTCTCTCTCTCTTCCTCTCTTTCTGACTCGAATAAATGAATAAAAATAAAATCATAAAAAAGTAACACACAAGTATCAAGAAAAGAAACAAGGGCTGGAGAGATGGCTTAGCAGTTAAGGTGTTTGCCTTCAAAGCCAAAGGATCCCGATTTGATTCTCCAGGTCCCTGGTAAGCCAAATATACAAGGGGGCGCATGCGTCTGGAGTTCCTTTACAGTGGCTGGAGGCCCTGGCACGCCCATTCGTTCTCTTTCTCTCTCTGCCTCTTTCTCTCTCTCAAATAAAAAATATTTTTAAATTTTTTTGTTTATTTTTATTTATTTATTTGAGAGTGACAGACAGAGAAAGAAAGAGGCACATAGAGAATGGGCATGCCAGGGCCTCCAGCCACCGCAAACCCTTGTGCATCTGGTTAACATGGGTCCTGGGGAATCAAGCCTGGAGCCAGGGTCCTTAGGCTTCACAGGCAAGCACTTAACCACTAAGCCATCTCTCCAGCCCAATAAAAAATATTTTTAAAAATTTCTTTTTGGTTCATCATTTATTTATTTATTTGAGAGTGACAGAGACAGAAAGAGGCAGATAGATAGAGAGAGAGAGAGAGAGAGAGAGAGAGAGAGAGAATGGGCGCTCCAGGGCCTCCAGCCACTGCAAACGAACTCCAGACGCATGCGCCCCCTTGTGCATCTGGCTAACGTGGGTCCTGGAGAATCGAGCCTCGAACCGGGGTCCTTAGGCTTCACAGGCAAGCACTTAACCACTAAGCCATCTCTCCAGCCCTAAAAAAATATTTTTAAAAGAAAAGAAAAGAAACAAAAGTTAGCCGTAAAACACCAGAAATGTGATACAGGAGGCAGAAGGTTAACTAGAACAGGGTCTCCATGTGCAGCTTCCGCGAGTTCCCCATCCAGGATGGGTGGAACAGCTGCTGTCATCGAGTCACCATGCTCACCTCTGTAAGTAACCCCAATAAACTCATTGGTTCACACAAAAAAGAAAAAATAGATACAAGCTGGGCATGGTGGCACACGCCTTTAATCCCAGCACTAGGGAGGCAGAGGTAGGAAGATCTCTGTGAGTTTGAGGCCACCCTGAGACTACAGAGTGAATTCCAGGTCAGCCTGGGCCAGAGTAAGACTCTACCTCAAGAAAAACCAACCAAACAAAAAAATTAGATACATTTTTACCTACTAAGGGCTGTGAGCCCAAAACCTGTTTTGTTGTTGTTTTAAAAAAATGAGCCAGGCCTGTGGTGGCACACGCCTTTAATCCCAGCACTAGGGAGGCAGAGGTAGGAAGATCTCTGTGAGTTCAAGGCCACCCTGAGACTGCATAGTGAATTCCAGGTCAGCCTGAGCTACCTCAAAAAAACTTAAGAAAAAAAAAAAAACATGAGCCAGGGGCTGGAGAGATGGCTTAGCGGTTAAGGCGTTTGCCTGCAAAATCGAAGGACCCAGGTTCGATTCCCCAGGACCCACATTAGCCAGCTGCACAAGGGGGTACATGCATCTGGAGTTCATTTGCGGTGGCTGGAGGCCCTGGCACGTTCCCCCCTCCCCCCTTTCTCTGTCAAATAAATAAATAAAATTGAAAAAAAGTTTTAAAAAATGAGCCAGGTGTGGTGGCACAGGTCTTTAATCCCAATATCCGGGAGGTGGAGGGAGGAGGATCTCTGTGAGTTGGAAGCCATCCTGAGACTTCATAGTGAATTCCAGGTCAGCCTGGGCTAGAGTGAGACCCTACATCGAAAAACCAAAAACCAAAAACCAAAAACCAAAAAAAAAAAAAAAAAAATAGCTACATCCCCGGCCTAATCTTGACATACACACACAAAGAACAGTGTTAGAAAACAGAAGAGGGGCTGGAGAGATGATTTAGTGATTAGGAACTTGCCTGCAACATCTAACAACCCAGGTTTAATTCCCCAGTACCCACATAGTAAAGCTAGATACACAAACTTGTGCATACATCTGGAGTTCATTTGCAATAGCTAAAGGCCTTGGCATGGCCATTCTGTCTGTCTCTCTTCTCTCTACCTCCCTCTGCTTGCAAATAAAAATGCATAAAGAGAGCCAGGTGTGGTGGTGCATGTCTTTAATTCCAGCACTCAGGAGGTAGAGGTAGGAGGATCGCCATGAGTTAGAGGCCACCCTAAGATTACATACTGAATTCCAGGTCAGCCTGGGCTACAGTGAAACCCTACCTAGAAAAAAAAAAACAATAAAAAAAGGATAAAAATATTTTTAAAAAGAAATTAAAGCCAGGCACGGTGGTGCACACTTTTAATCCCAGCACTCGGGAGGCAAAGGTAAGGGGATCACAAAGAGTTCAAGGCCACCCTGAGACTACACGGTGAGTTCCAGGTCAGCCTGGGCTAGAGTGAGATGCTACCTCAAAAAAAAAAAAAAAAAAAGAAAGAAAGAAAGAAAGAAATTAGGAAAGAAGTCTATGCAACTATAATAATACAGCCTGTGAAGAAAAAGACTGTGGAGGTCATCACTGAATTAACCTTATAGTCAGGCACCATTATGTGAACATGCACGGTTTTAATACAGCATATGAGCTGTAGTAATTGTGGTTGGCTGCCCTCAAAAGATACCCATGTCTTAATTCTTAGAACCTGCAAGTACATTATACAACATAGATAAGAAGTAAAGGCTCTTGAAAGGTGAGAGTGGTAGCCCCCTCCTTTAGTCCCAGCACTTAGGAGGCAGAGGTAGGAAGGTTGCTGAGAGGCCAGCCTGGGTCTACAGAGTGAGGTCCAGGTCAGCCTGGAACTAGAGTGAGACCCTATCTGGGAATCAGGGGGGAGAAGTTAAGGACCAAGGGCTGGAGAGATGGCTTAGTGGTTAAGGTGTTTGCCTGCAAAGCCTAAGGACCAAGGTTCAATTCCCCAGCGCCCATATAAACCAGATGTACATAGTGGTGCACGCATCTGGAGTTTGTTTGCAGTGGCTGAATGCCCTGGTGCACCCATTCTATCTCTCTATATCTGCCTCTTTCTCTCTTTCAAATAAATAAATAAAAATAATATATATATATATTTAATATTTTATTTGCAAGGAGAGAGAGAGAGGAGACAGACAGAGGGAGAATGGGTGTGCCAGGGCCTCTAGCCACTGCAAATGAACTCCAGACACATGCGCCCCCTTATGCATCTGGCTTAGGTGGGTACTGGGGAATCAAACCTAGGTCCTTTGGCTTCACAGGCAAATGTCTTAACTGCTAAGACATCTTCCCAGCCCAGTAAAATATATTTGAAAGAACAGCTGGGCGTGGTGGCGCACATCTTTAATCCCAGCACTCGGGAGCCAGAGGTAGGAGGATCGCTGTGAGTTCAAGGCCACCCTGAGACTACATAGTGAATTTCAGGTCAGCCTGAGTTAGAGTGAGACCCTACCTCAAAAAAACAAACAAAAACAAAAACAAATAAAAACAAGGATCTTGAGATAGGACATGGCCCTGGATTATAATGCTTGGCTCTAAATGCCGCTATAAATATTATTGTCAGAGGGAAATATCACCACAGACAAAACAGATGGCAATGTGACCATTGAGATGTAGACTGCAGAGATGTGGCCACAAGCCAAGGAATGCATGCAGCTGCCAGAAACTGGAAGAGAAGATGAACAGATTCTCCCTTTCGGCCTGCACTCTTCCTGGGCACTTTGATGTTGGCTCAACAAAACTTTCTTGGGACCCTGGCTTCAAAGTGTAAAAGAATACATTCTCCTACCCTAAGCCACCAAGTTTGTTATAGGAGTCATAAGAAAGTAATATTGTAATCTAATCCCAGCACACCGGAGTCAGAGGTGGGAGGATCACAGTAAGTTCGAGGACACCCTGAGACTACATAGTGAATTCCAGGTCAGCCTGGGCTAGAGTGAAACCCTACCTCACAAAAAAAGAAAGAAAGAAAGAAAGAGAGAGAGAGAGAGAGAGAAAGAAACTGTCATAAAGGGACAAGAAAGAACAACTATTCATATGTGCTCATATTTGCACAAAGAAACTACAGAGAGTGAGCTGGGAAAAGAAACTACAGGGAGTTGGGCGTGGTGGCCATACCTTGATCAAAGAACTTGGAGGCAGGAAGACTGCAGGTTCAAGGCTAGCATGGTCTACACAGCAAGTTACAGGCCAGCCTAGGTTACAGAGCAAGACCCTGTCTCAAAAACTAAAAGAGGGGCTGGAGAGATAGTTCAGTAGCTAAGGCATTTGCCTTTGGAGCCTAACGACCTGAGTTCAACCCTCAAGTACCCACATAAAACCGGATGCACAATGGCACATGCACCTGGAGTTCATTTGCAATGGATGGAGGCCATAGCATGCCCATTTTATCTCTGTCTCTCTCTTTTCTCTTTCTCTGTCTGCTTGGAAAGAAAGAAGGAAGGAAGGAAAGAAGGAAGGAAGGAGGGAGAGAGGGAGGGAAGGAGAGAGAGAAGAAGGAAAGAAGGAAGAGAAGTAAGGGAGGAAGGAAGGGAGGAAAGGGAGGAAGGAGGGAAAGAAAGAAAGAAAAAGAGAGAGAGAGAAACCAGCCGGGTGTGGTGGCACACGATTTTAATCTCAGTACTCGGGAGGCAGAGGTAGGAGGGTCACCGTGAGTTTGAGGCCACCCTGACACTACATAGTGAATTCCAGGCCAGTCTGAACTAGAGTGACACCCTACCTTGAAAAACCAAAAAAGAAGAAGAAGAAGAAGAAAGCAAGCAAGCAAGAAAGGAAGACAGCATGGGAAAATACTGGTGGTGAGGGGGCGGATGGGATGGGAATGGAGGGAAGAAGACTTCTCAGAAAAAAGGCAGGCAGAGTGGGGAGACTGGTGAGAGAGGACAGAAGGACTGAATCAGGTCAGTGTGGCAAGCCCTAGGGCACACAGCCAAGGAGCCTGAATGCCGCAGTCCCTCTGGGAGCCAAATGTCCTCAGCAGGACCCATTCTGCCTGGATGCAAACATGGCGATTCATTATCACAGCACCCCGTTCTCTACTCACCCCTAAAGAGAGCCTGCACATCCACTAGCTTCTTTTTCCCACTAACAAAACTACTACTGTGAGGCCATACGTCTTCTAGGAGAAAACTCTATTTCCCAGGTGGAGTGATATGATTATGTTCTGGCCAATAAATCTTTCATGTGGAGTGGGACATCAGGAGGGTTCCTTTAATTGGAAAGCTTGTTCAAGCAGAATCAGATGGCTCAAAGGGCAAAGGAAAGTGATTATAGTAAGACCTCTCTGCAGTTTGGCCTCTGCAACTCTGCTTTCTTTTCTTTTTTTTTTTTTTTAGACACAGAGAGCAACAGAGAGAGACAGAGACAGAGACAGAAAGAAAGAATTGGCACACCAGAGCCTCCAGCCACTGCAATCAAACTACAGATGCGTGAGCCACCTAGTGCCCATGTGCCGCCTTGCGTGCTTGCAGCATCTTGTACATCTGACTTATGTGGGGTCTGGAGAGTCAAACATGGGTCCTGAGGCTTCACAGACAAGCGCCTTAACTGCTAGGCCATTTCTCCAGCCCAATTCTCTACTTTTTAAACATTTATTTATTTATTTCAGATGGAGATGGAGAGGGGGAAGAGAGAAGGGGCCTCCTGCTGCTGCAAACAAGCTCCAGATGCATGTGTTACTCTGCGCATCTGCCTTCACTTGAGTAATGGGGAATCAAACCTACGCCAGCAGGCTTTGCAAGCAAGCACCTTTAACTGCTGAGCTGTCACCCCAGCCCTCTTATTCCCTTTTATTTCTCTGTATAGCAGCATTTACAACCTACAAACACCTACCCTAAGTGGACAGCAAGTGTTCACCTTTTTTGTGTGTAGGTGCACCTATGTATGCAGGTGTATATGCACCGATGGACATAGAGGTCAGAGGACAATCTCAGTGTCATTCCTCAGGAATTCCATCCACCTTTTAAAAAATATTTTATTTATTTATTGGAGGAAGGCAGATAAAGCAACAGAGAATGGGCACGCCAGGGCCTCCTAGCCACTGCAAACAAACTCCAGGTGCATGTGCCACCTTGTGCATCTGGCTTATGTGGGTACTGTGGAATCAAACCTGGGTCTTTAGGTTTGCAGGCAAGTGTCTTAACCAGTAAGCCATTACTCCAGCCCTTGTTGGTATGTATTTATTTATTTATTTATTTATTTATGAGAGAGAGAGAGAGAGAGAGAGAGAGAGAGAATGGGAGTGCCAGGGCCTCCAGCCACTGCAAACAAACTCCAGACACATACGCCCCCTTGTGCATCTGGCTTATGTGGGTCCTGGGGAATCGAACCAGGGTCCTTTGGCTTTGCAGCCAAATGCCTTAATGGCTAAGCCATCTCTCCAGCCCTTTTTTTTGTTTTTAATGCTACTCTAGGGATTGATCTCTGATCCTTACAACTGCACAGCAAGCACTTTACTGACTGAGCTGTTTCCTTGTCCCCATGTTCACCTTTTTATTGACTATTTCAGTCTGGCTCTGGAGTATGGAGCTATTAGGTCTTTTCTTAACACAGAAGCTTATTGTGCTTGTTTCAGCAGCACATATACTAAAATTGGAACGATACAGATATTTCTTTCTTTTTTTTTAATGTAAGGTCTTGCTGTAGTTCAGGCTGACCTGGAATTCACTATGTAGTCTCATGGTGACCTTGCACTCATGGCAATCCTCCTACCTCTGCTTCCAAGTTTGGGGATTAAAGTGCACCACCATGCCCAGCCTGGAATGTTACAGAGATTTCTTCATACCACAGTCTCCAGCCTCTTTTGCACTTAAGGTGACCAATAATGACAAGCCACCATTGAGTGGGATTCCTGAGGTCTTATAAAGGGGCTGATTTGGTTTAGAGTAGAGGTGTTTTTGCTTTTCCTCCCTTCAAGAGTGGTAGGGCATGGTGGCTGAGGCACTAGCAGACATCTTCAGTGGGAGCATCGTATTATGGGTAATGGAGCAGGGGAGGACCTACCTCCACCTTGGATGACGGTGGAGCCATTATACCAGCTGGTATGCCAACCTCTCCACCTGTTTGATACGAGGAAAACATAGATCCTGGAGTCAGTTGCACTGTTGTTCAAAACATTTGCTGCCTCTCTCCATGGGAAGATTACGTATCTCCCCTCCAATTAACAGAACACTAGATGTATACTTGTTTTGCCTGAATAATGTGACTGAAAGTATAGTTGGCCACTTTATATATAAAATTTACCAGGAACCACTGGATGACCCTCTGCGATTTTCCCTCATCTAAAGCAAACAATATTCTAAGTAGGGATGGTTCCTTCAGTTTGATTCCCCAACTAAGATACTGCAGAGTAGGGCACCTGTACCCTGAAAAGGAAGTATGTGTGAGCAAGAATTACACCTGTGCTGTAATAAGCCACTGAGATGGGGGAGTTTGCTACTAGAGCGAAAATTCAACCATGCTGAGTCTATGGGCATCATAATTTGCTCAAGCCACTATTAACCCAGAGCTTTGTGAATGCCAGTAATGCACTTCCTTACTGACAGGTTTGAGGACAGAGCCCCAAAGGGCCTAAAACAGATTGAATGGATGTTCTCTTTAGCTGTCAGGAAGGCTCTCCACTTACTTCCTGGCAGCCGTTTCTCTCATTGTGTTTTACATTATTTCCCACCTGGCATCAAGTTGGCTCCAGCATCTCTGGAAAATGCTCCCCCTCTAAGTGACTTCTGCCAAGACCAACATAGGGTGGTCAAGGTGGAAACAGGCTAGCTTGAGTTTTTTCATTTTTAATGACAACTTCGATGATTGTAAACAATATCCCATGGTAATTCCCTCCCTCCCCCCACTTTCCCCTTTGAAACTCCACTCTCCATCATATCCCCTCCCCCTTTCTTTTATTTTGATGTCATGATCTTTTCCTCCTATTATGATGGTCTTGAGTAGTTAGTGTCAGACGCTGTGAGGTCATGGAGATCCAGGCCATTTTGTTTCTGGAGGAGCACGTTGTGTAAGGAGTCCTACCCTTCCTTTGGCTCTTACATTCTTTCCACCACCTCTTCCACAATGGACCCTATATTTCAGTGCTGAGCACTCCTCTGTCACTTCTTCTCAGCACCATGGTGCCTTCTAAGTCATCCCAAGGTCACTGCCATCTGAAAAGAGAAGGTTCTCTAACCAAAAGTGAGAGTAGCATTAATATATGGGTATGAACATTAATAGACGTGCTTACTGGGCAGTTTGGTGAGTATATACATTTAGCCAGATAGCAGCAGATATTACACCCCTAAGGGATCATGACTACCCCTGTTGTAGGGTTTCAGTATCAGGGATGTATTCCCTCCCATGGAGCAGGCATCCAGTCAAATTAGAGGGTGGTTGGTTTCTCCCATAATAGATGTGCCACTATTGCACCCATTGGCTCATTTGACTTGGCTGGCCAAGTATAAGGCTTGCAGTGTCCACTGTTGAGTATCTTCACTGGTGATTTCTCTCCCATTGAACTGCACGCAGTGTAGCTTTTATGAGCTTTCTGTCAGCTGGTCTACACGGAGAAGGTTTTCAGCTCAGCTCCAGCAGGATTTCTCAGTGACTTTGCAGCCCAAGTATGTGGAGTATTCAGCAATAGTCTTACCATCTATTCCTGGTGGGAAACCAAGGGCCTCAGTAATGGATTGTAATGTTTTGGGGACATCAGGGACCTCTCTGGCCAACAACTCACTGGAAGGTATCCCATCGCTGGCACTAAAATTTTCTAGTAACAATCTATGGCTCCAGTGTGTTCCATTGTACAAAAAAGTAGGTTTCCATATGACTTATTTATATCCTCTTAGATCTTGATTAGCCCTCCCTCCACCTTTCCTTTACTCAGTCTCTTCCCCTGGCCTCATTTAGGCCTTTTCACCCCATTAATCTGTTCTTCTATTTACATATATACAATACAATCCTATTAAGTCTCCCCTCCCTCCCTTTCTATTCCTTTATATCTCCTTTCTAGTTTACTGGCCTCTACTATTGAGTTTTCTTCCTACTCGCACAGAAGTTCAATCATTTGTAGCTAGGATCCACATATCAGAGAAAACATGTGACGTTTGGCTTTCTGGACCTGGGTTACCTCACTTGGTATAATCGCTCCAGATCCATCCATTTTCCTGCAAATTTCATAACTTCATTTTTCTTTACAACTGAGTAGAATTCCATTGTGTAAATGTGCCACATCTTCATTATCCACTCATCAGTTGAGGTACATCTAGGCTGGTTCCATTTCCCAGCTGTTGTGAATTGAGCAGCAATAAACATTGTTGAGCAAGTATCTCCAAGGTAATGAGATGAGTCCTTAGGATATATGCCTAGGAGTGCTATAGCTGGGTCATATGATAGATCTATTTTTAGCTGTCTCAGGAGCCTCCACACTGATTTCCACAATGGCTGGACCAGATTGCATTCCCACCAACAGTGCAGAAGGGTTCCTCTTTTTCCACATCCTTGCCAGCATTTGTGTTCATTTGTTTTCATGATGGTAGCCAATCTGATAGAAGTGAGATGGAATCTCAACATCGTTTTAATCTGCATTTCCCTGATGACTAGGGATGTAGAACAGTTTTAGATGTTTATATGACATCTGTATTTCTTCTTTTGAGAACTCTCTATTTAGTTCCATAGCCCATTTTAATTGGGTTGTTTGATTTCTTATCATTTAATTTTTTGAGTTCTTAGTATATCCTAGATATTAATCCTCTATCAGATGCATAGCTGGCAAAGATTTTTCTCCCATCCTGTAGGTTGCCTCTCTGCTCAATTCACAGTATCTTTTGCCATACAAAACCTTTGTAATTTCAGGTCCCAGCAGTTAATCTGTGGTTTTATTGCCTGAGCAATTGGGGTTATATTCAGAAAATCTTTGCCAAGACCAATATGATGAAGGGTTTCCCCTACTTTTTCCTCTAGCAGTTTCAGAGTTTCAGGTCTGATATTAAGGTCTTTGATCCATTTGGACTTAATTCTTCTGCATGGAAAGAGATAAGGATTTATTTTCATTTTTCTACAAATACATATCCAGTTTTCCCAGCACCATTTGCTGAAGAGGTTGTCTTTTCTCCAATGAGTATTTTTGGCATTTTTGTCAAATATTAAGTGGCTATAGCTACATCTGAGTCCTCTATTCTGTTCCACTCATCTACATGTCTGTTTTTGTGCCAGTACCATGCTGTTTTTGTTACTATGGCTCTGTAGTATAGGTGAAAATTTGGTACGGTGATACTACCAGCCTCATTTTTGTTGCTCAAAATTGTTTTAGATATTCAAGGATTTTTGTGCTTCCAAATGAAGTTTTGGGTTTTTTTTTTTTTATATTTCCTTGAAGAATGCCATTGGAATTTTCATGGGGATTGCATGAAATGTGTAAATTGCTTTTGGTAAGATTGCCATTTTCACATTGATTCTTCCAATCCAAGAACAAGGGATATCTTTCCATTTCCTAGTGTCTTTTGCAATTTCTCGCTTGAGTGTTTTAAAGTTTTCATTGTAGAGATCCTTCACTTCCTTGGTTAGATTTATTGCAAGGTACTTCATTTTGTTTTTTTGTTTTTTTTTTAATACAATTGTGAATAGGAGTGATTGTCTGATTTCATCCTGTGTGTTTGTTGTTAGCATATAGGAAGATTGCTGATTTCTGTGTGTTTATTTTGTATCCTGCTACATGGCTATAGGTGTTTTTCAGCTCTAACAGTTTGCTGGTATAGTCCTTAGGGTCCTTTATGTGTAGAATCATGTCATCTGCAAATAATGATAACTTGATCTCTTCCTTTCCAATTTGTATCCCTTTTATGTGTGTCTCTTGCCTTATTGCTATGGCTAAGACTTCCAGTACAATATTAAATAAAAGTGGGGCCAGTGGACACCCTGTCTTGTTCCTGATTTTAGTGGAGAAGCTTCCAGTTTTTCCCTGTTTAGTAATATGTTGGCTGTAAGCTTGTCATAGCAGCCTTTATGATATTAAGATATATTCCTTCTATTCCGAGTCTCTGTAGGACTTTTATCATGAAGGGAGGTTGGATTTTGTCAAATGCTTTCTCTGCATTTAATGAGATGACCATGTGATTTTTGTCCTTCAGTCCATTTATATAATGTATTACATTTATAGATTTGTGTATGTTGAGCCATCCCTGCATCTCTGGGATAAAGCCTACTTGGTCAGGGTGAATGATCTTTCTGATATATTCTTATATTCTGATTGCCAATATTTTGTTGAGAATTTTTGCATCTAGTTCATGAGGGAAATTGGTCTGTAATTTTCTTTTTTTGTTCTGTGTTTGCCTGGTTTTGGTGTCAGGGTGATGCTGGCTTCATAGAAGGAGTATGGTAGGATTCTTTCTTGATTTCTTCTTTTTCTTTTTCTTTCTTTCTCTTCTTTCTTTCCTTTTTTTTTGGTTTTTTCAAGGTAGGGTCTCACTGTAGTCCAGGCTGACCTGGAATTCACTATGTAGTCTCAGGGTGGCCTCAAGCTCCTGTGATCCTCCTACCTCTACCTCCTGAGTGCTGGGATTAAAGGCGTGTGCCACCATGACCAGATCTTCTTTTTCTATTTTATGAAAAAGTTTGAGAAGCATTGGTGTTAGTTCTTCCATGAAGGTCTGATAAAATTCACCAGTGAGATTTTTTTTTTCAAATTTTTATTAACAACTTCCATGATTATAAAAAATATCCCATGGTAATACCCTGTCCTCCCCACTTTCCCCTTTGAAACTCCATTCTCCATCATATCCCCTCCCCATCTCAATCAGTCTCTCTCTCTCTCTCTCTCTCTCTCTCTCTATATATATATATATATATATATACATATATATATATATATATATATATATATATATATATATATTTTTTTTTTTTTTTGGTTTTTCGAGGTAGGGTCTCACTCTAGCCCAGGCTGACCTGGAAGTCACTATGGAGTCTCAGGGTGGCCTCAAACTCACGGCAATCCTCCTACCTCTGCCTCCTGGGTGCTGGGATTAAAGGCGTGCACTACCATGCCCAGCTTCCAATGATATATATTTTGGTTTTTCAGTCTCTCTTTTATTTTGATGTCATGATCTTTTCCTCCTCCTATGATGGTCTTGTGCAGGTAGTGTCAGGCACTGTGAAGTCATGAATATCCAGGCCATTTTGTATCTAGGGGGAGCATGTTGTAAGGAGTCCTACCCTTCCTTTGGCTCTTACATTCTTTCTGCCACCTCTTCCACATTAGACCCTGAGCCTTGGGAGGTGTGATAGAGATATTACAGTACTGAGCACTCCGGTCAATTCTTTCCAGCACCATGATACCTTCTGAGTAATCCCAAGGTCACTGCCATCTGAAAAGAGAAGATTCTCTACCAAAAGTGAGAGTAGCATTAATATAAGGGTATGAACATTAAGAGAAATGCTTACTGGGCAGTTTGATAAGCATAGTATATACATTTAGCCAGACAGCAGCAGACGTTACACCCCTAGGGCTCATGACTACCCCTGTTTTAGGTTTTCAGTATCAGGGATGTATTCCCTCCCATGGAGTGGGCCTCCAGTCCAATTAGAGGGCAGTTGGTTCCCACCATGACAGACGTGTTAGTTGGGAGATTTTTAACAACTACTTGGGTCTCCATACTTGTTATAGGTGTATTTGAGTGTTTAACCTCATCTTGATTTAATTTAGGTTGGTCATATGAATCAAGGAAATCATCCATTTCTTTCAGGTTTTCAAACTTAGTGGAGTATATGTTCTTATAGTATGTCCCTATGATTTTTAAAACTTCTCTGGTATCTGTTGTGATGGTGCTTTCTTCATCTCTAATTTTATTAATTTATGTCTCTTCTTTCTTGCTTTTGGTTGGATTTGCTAAAGGTTTATCAATCTTGTTCATGCTTTCAAAGAACAAACTCTTTGTTTCATTGATTCTTTGGATTTTTTTTTTTGTTTCTATGTCATTAATTTCTGCCCTAATCTTTATAATTTTATCCCATCTACTGATTTTTGGTTTGCCTTGTTCTTTTTCTTCCAAGGCTTTAAGGTGAAGCTTTAAGTTGTTTACTTGTGACCTTTCTAATTTCTTTTTTTTATTAAATATTCTTTAATTTCACAGATGACAAAATGAAACAAGCACAACAGTTTTGCAGTACAGTTTCAAAGTGTATACAAATTAGAATACAGGGCTTAACACTTGTGTAACTGACATTTTGAACTTTAGATTTCCATATAAAACTTACAATTTCAAATATTAGTCAATCTGATAACTTTCTCATAAAAAGGATGAGATGAAGATTTTCACTAAACAAACTACATAAAATAATCATTAAAACTCAACATTAGAATTTATAAAGATTAGCTATAAGAATATATTGGCAAGTCACTCTTCTTATAAAGGTACCATTTGCTACATTACAAAATAGTCTCTAACATAAAACTCCCTCAACTAACTGTTCTATCTCAGAACCTGACAGCCCTTACATGAAGTTGATTGTAAAATTCTCTTGGAAAGCTTTGGTATGCACTTTCAGAAGGTTTTATAAAAAATATTTTCAGAGCTTTTGTAAACACATCATTCTATTAAAGCACAAAAGTAATGGGTATTCAACAGCATTTAGGATATAGAATCAAAAGACCAAATCAGTATGTATTTGTAAAAATCACCTTTACCAGAGTAGGCAAAAAAAAAAACTATTTAAAAGTATCAAACTTTAAAACAGTTCTTTTTTCATTTTTATGATAAAGAACAAATGCTACAAAATCATCCCACTTCATTCACGTACCTAGCAAGCCTTTTAGGAAAAGACCTTAGAAACAGTTAGCCCATTCTTAAAAATCCTCTCCAGTTCAACAAACTTACTTTTAAAAATTCATCTAAAAAATTTCACAATATAACAGGTATACACAATCAGACCACATAACTTATTTTTTAATTTAATTTAATTTAATTTTTAAAAATTTTTTGTTTATTTTTATTTATTTGAAAGTGACGGACAGAGAGAGAGAAAGAAGCAGATAGAGAGAGAATGGGCGCGCCAGGGACTCTGGCCACTGCAAACGAACTCCAGATGCGTGCGCCCCCTTGTGTATCTGGCTAACGTGGGTCCTGGAGCATCAAGCCTCGAACCGGGGTCCTTAGGCTTCACAGGCAAGTGCTTAACCGCTAAGCCATCTCTCCAGGCCCCCACATAATTTATATATTTAGTAATGTATCAAGTTTTCTTTTACATTTGTAATTTAGAATTTATTGGCAAAAATAAAATACACATACAACTGAAGAAGGCCAATCCCAAGAAACAGTAAGAAATGCGAACTTACAGGGTAAATTGATTTACAAATTCAATTTACTAAATTTCACCTTACATACCATTTTTGGATTGACTTAGAAAACTTGAATTGCTGAAGTTCACTTCTTGCTTCTTGAGAATGCTTCTTGTTTAAGAAGCCCCCAGTTGTGCCAGTAGCTTCTTAAAGCCATTTGCCACTTCATCCTGTGACCAGGTCTCTTGTATAAAGACATTTATTTACCTTTGCTTTGCAAAAGCCTAAATAAAAAATTACCTTCAGTTTTATAAAACTCCACTAAAAAGAAATCCATCTAATTTTGGGGCCAGTCCACAAAAATACTTTTTTTTTTTTTAAATCAAACACTTTAATGAGAATAAAGATCCTTCAAAGTTTTTAACTCTTCTATGAGTTTTATTTTGATTTTCCAGGACTGCAACTCGATTTTCCAGGCATTTGGCATACTCCTTCTTTCTTCAACATTCTCGAGCAGCTTCTCTGTTTTTCAACAATCTTATTTCTCTTTTCAATTGGGGGTCATCTGTCTTAGTTGCCTGAGAGGTCAGAGTGACAGGTGACGTCATCACCACGGTTTGTGGCAGCGAAGTGGCCGATGGTGTGGTGCAGATCTGGTATGTATGCACATCTCCTGATGCAATTTGCACAACCACCTGGTTGCTGGGCACAAGTATTTGCTGTCCATCAGAGGTCTGTGCATACTGGAGAATCGTACCTTGCTGAGGATTGCCTGAATTTGTCTTGATTAACATCTGTAGTCCCTGTACTCCTTCTGTGCCTGGACTGGCCAACTGTAAGGCTCCATTTGGGGCAATGTCAATGTCAATGGCAATGCACTGCCCGCTGCTGGTCTGATAGATGGGAGTTGGAACAGACGTAGAAGTAACAGCAGAAACTCCAGGATTTTCTCCCTCTTCTTTTCTGCTTCGTGTTTCTTCAGAAGAGAGGTCTTTCAAACTTTTTCTGTAAGAAGGGCACCATGGTAGGATTCTGTGAGCTTTTTGTGAGGAGCCCATGCTGTCAGATGAGTCCCAAGACTCCTCACTTTCTGATAAAGATGAAACCTGTTGGGCAATATGAGAAATATAAGCTCCCTGAACTGTTGAACCAGGCTGAGGTGCAGTCTTGGAAGTGTTACTCTTGTGGGAATCTTCCATAATCAACTGTGGCCGGCGCCTCGCCACCGCCCCAGGGCAGACACGGTCCACTCCCCCTCCCAGGTGGATCTGAATTCACTTCCCAGTCCCCCTCTCACGGCAAGGGCCGTGCCTCTCTCGGGTCGGGCCACTTGAGAGCTAGCTTTCCTGGACTGCTGTTCCTCCACCATCCCGGGCCACCAGTGGCGGCATGATCGACACCCCAAATTTCTTAATATAGGCACTTAAAGCTATAACTTTCCCTCTTAGGACTGCCTTCATTGTGTCCCAAAGGTTTTGGTATGTTGTGTTCTCGCTATCATTTGACTCCATGAATTTTTTGATTTCCTCATTGACCCATTCATCATTTAGTAGTGTATTGTTTCGTTTCCATGATTTTGTGTATGCTCTATAGCTTTTCTTGCTATTGATTTTTAGTTTGATTCCATTGTGGTCAGATAGGATGCAAGGAATTATTTCAATTTTCCTGTATTTGTTAAGATTTGCTTTGTGTCCTAATATACGGTCCATTTTAGAGAATGCTCCATGTGCTGCTGAAAAGAATGTGTTTTCTGCAGCATTTGGATGAAATGCCCTGTATATATCTGTTAGGTCTATTTCTTCTATGACCTCATTTAATCCAGATGCCTCTCTGTTTACTTTTTCCCGGGATGACCTGTCAATTGATGAGAGTGGGGTGTTGAAGTCACCCACTACAACTGTGCTTGGTGTTATCTGTGACTTTAGTTCTAATAGTGTTTTTTAGATGAAGTTGGGAGCCCCCATGTTAGGTGCATATATGCTTAGGATTGTAATGTCCTCCTGTTTGAGTGTGCCTTTAATCAATATAAAGTGACCTTCCTTATTTTTTTTAACTAATGTTGGACTGAAGTCTACCTTGTCAGCTATTAGGATTGCAACCCTTGTTTGTTTTCTAGCCCATTTGCTTGAAACGCTGTTTTCCAACCTTTCACCCTAAGATAGTGTCCATCCTTTGTAGAAAGGTGAGTTTCTTGGAGGCAACAAATTGAAGGATCCTGTATTTTATCCTGGCCTGCAAACCTATGTCTTTTGGTTCTGGCATTGAGGCTGTTGATATTAAGAGTTATTATTGAAAGGTGTGTATTTATTTTTGTCCTTTTTCTTGCTTTGTAGTTCCTTCCGGTTTTACCTTTTTGAGTTTTTAAAAAAATATTTTTATTTATTTATTTGCAAGCAGAGAGATAGAGAAAAGAGACAGAGAGAAAGAGAGGAAGAGAATGGGTGCACTAGAGCCTCCAGCTGCTGCAAATCTAGGCACAGGTGCCATTGTGTATCTGACTTTATGTGGGTACTGGGGAATGGAATCCGGGTTATTGGGCTTTGTGGCAAGCGCCTTAACTGCTGAGCCATCTCTCCAGTCTTAGCTTGAGTTTTGTAAAGTCATGGCTGCTACATAGAGCCACTGTCATTTGATTATTTTATGTCAAGCACTTATAACAGTGCCTGGCACATATGTGCTCTCCACATACAGTACTATTGTAAGGAAGACTAGCCCAGGCTGACCTGGAATTCACTATGTAGTCTCAGGATGGCCTCCTACCACTGCCTCCCGAGTACTGTGATTAAAGGTGTGTGCCACAACACCTGGCTGTTTGACACTTACAAACATCTGTCATGCCAGGAACAATAACTTTCAAGGATTCTTTGCCCAGCAGGGTTTGTTTGCTTTTCTAGGAGAAGGTCTAACGAGTTACTGGACTAATAAACTAATAAACAGTACCAGAATGGTTTTTTTTTTTTTTTTTGAGAGAAGGTCTCAGGCTGGACTCCAACTTGCTTTGTAGCCAAAGCTGGCCTTGGACTCCTGATCCTTCTGCCTTCAAGGGTTAAGATTACAGGTGTATGCTATTATGCCCAACCATAGTAATAGTATTTTTATTCATTTATTTGTGTGTGTGTGTGTGCATATGGATGCAACAGGGCTTCTTGTCACTGTAAATGAACACCAGGCACTTGTGCCACGTTTTGTGACCAGATTTTGTGGGTGGCTTGGGAATTGAATTCAGGCTGGCAGGTTTGGCTTTGCTTTGCAAGCAAGCACTTATATCCACTAAGCCCTTCCTAGCAGTCCTATAATATATACATTTACTTATTTGCACAAGAGTATGTGTGTGTGTGTGTGTGTGTGTGTGTGCGCGCGCGCCCCAGGGCATCCAGCCACTGCAAATGAACTCCAGACACATGAGCCATTTTGTGCATATGGTTTTACATGGGTACTGGGGAACCCAACCTGGGTCATTAGGCTTTGCAAGCAAGTGTCACTGAGCTCTCTCCAGCCCAAGTAATATATTTTTTGAAAACCAATCTTCTCAGTGTAAGGATGCCTCTGGTCCTTCAAAGAGCTAGGACATGGACTTCTGGACTACCTGAAACAGAACCCTTCCAACAACTATCTACAGGACATCCACTATGTGCACAGCATTATTCTAGAGACCGGGACATATAAAGAAAGGAGTCACAAAGTTCCTTGGATTCACAAGCTAACATTCTAGTTTGGGGAAGACGACGAATAAATATCCCAAATTCGTGATGTGCCAGGTAATGATGGGAGAGATGGCTTAGCGGTTAAGTGCTTGCCTGTGAAGCCTAAGGACCTCGGTTCGAGGCTTGATTCCCCAGGACCCACGTTAGCCAGATGCACAAAGGGGCGCACTCATCTGGAGTTCGTTTGCAGTGGCTGGAGGCCCTGGCGCGCCCATTCTCTCTCTCTCTGCCTCCTTCTGTCACTCTCAAATAAATAAATAAAACAAAAAAAATTTTTAAAAAGAAACATCGTTTTGTTTACTCCCTGTAGCAGTGAACTGGAGCATCTTCACCTGCACTACCTTTCTAAACCCGACTTCCTAAGATGCTCAGCGCGGAGCAGGTGCAGCGCAGGCTGCATTTTACCCCTAGCGGCGGGCCGTGTTGGAGCACTTCGGAGCCCTCCCCGCAGGACTTGGCCGGCCCGCCGCAGACCAAAGCTACCCCGCCCATTCTATCCCTCTCACTCCTCGCCTGGTCACGTGATCCCTTCGCGGCCTTTCATCACCTGATGGGGTCGCTGAGAGCGCCTGCGCACCACCCTATGCCCCCCCAACTTCGTCACGTGTCTGTGGGAGAAGCCGGGCCAAGGCGTCTCTGACAGTGGTTCGTCTCCGCCCTAAGCCTTCACCCAGGGCTGCCACCGCGGTCACAGCCTCGTAAAAAGCAGGAGCCCCGCAGTTCGAGAAAGAGGAAGCCTGCGGAAAGAACTGCGCACCGCGGTCACGTGCCATTGGCGCGGGCACGTTAGCTCCGCCTCAGCCCCCATTGGTCGTGAGCTCCAAACAGCAGCCCCACGATTGGCCAGACAGGCGGCCCGCCGCGTCCAATGAGCGGTGGCGCCGGCTTTCCCGCGGCCTTTCGCGCTCGAGTGGGTCCTGGGGCTGCGGCCGTTGAGGCTTAACGGCGGCGGGTGCCGGCAGGATGATGGCTGCCGGAGTCTACGCGCGCAGCGACGCGGCCGACAAGCCGTCTGCGGCGGCGGGAGTCCCGACGCGGAGGAGCCAGCCCTCGCCGCCCCCCGCCCCGCCGCTCTGCCTTCGACGGCGGACACGACTCGCAGCGGCGCCCGAGGACACGGTGCAGAACCGGGTGAGCCGCTCGCTCTGTCCACCCCGGGCCGGCTTACGGAGCCCGCCGAGCCCGCCTCCTCCCGGGGGCCACGCCTTCCTCCCGGCGCCCACGCAGGGTCCGGCCCACAATCCCTGGCTCCTCCTCTTCCTTGGAGTCGCCGCCTCACCTCTCTTTTCTCGGGGTACCTAAGCCCCTCTTAGTTCCGGTCAGACATTTCTCCAGCTCGATCCCGTTTTGCAGACCTCACCCAACCCTCGCTCTCTAAGGTCCCTCCCCGCGTCACCTGCCCCACCCCAAGCCTGCCCTGCCTTCTCTTCTACCCCAACTCTGCAAAGGGTGGGGATGGGAGTCGTTTTTCTTTTTCTTTTTCTTTTTGTTTTCGAGGTAGGGTCTCGCTCTAGTCCAGGCTGACCTGAAATTCATTCTGTAGCCCCAGGCTTCCAGCCACTGGAAATGAACCCAGATGCATGTGCCACCTTGTGCATCTGGCTTACGTGGGTCCTGGGGAATCTAACCGAGGTCCTTTGGCTTTGCAGGCAAGCGCCTTAACCGCTAAGCCATCTCCCCAGTCTAACTTTACTTTTCTTTTCTTTTTTATTTAAATATTTTAATTTGTTTGCTAGCAGAGGGAGAGGGAGCGCTCCAGGCACCTGTGACACTTTGCATCTGGTTTTACGTGGGTGCCGTGGAATTGAACCCCGGACCTCCAGGCTTTACAAGCAAGCGCCTTTCACTGTTGACTTAGCTCTCTAGCCTGGTAGCCCGGGAAGTAATTATTTCTAAAATCTCCACAGTGCTTCCTAGGGAGGTGAGTGTACAGAATTCTGAGACTTAAGTGACTTTTTATGTAGCAGGAATTCTGTTTGCACCAAGGCAATTTAAAAAGTTGTTTTCTCTGGGGGCTGGAGAGATGGCTTAGCGGTTAGGCGCTTGCCTTTGAAGCCTAAGGACCCAGGTTCGAGGCTCAATTCCCCAGGACCCACGTTAGCCAGATGCACAAGGAGGCGCACGCATTTGGAGTTCGTTTACAGAGGCTGGAAGCTCTGGCGCGCCCATTCTCTCTCTCTCTCTCTCTCTCTCTCTCTCTCTGCCTCCTCTCTGTCGCTCTCAAATAAATAAACCAAAAAAAAAAAAAATTAAAAAAGTTGTTTTCTCACCCTAGATACAAAGTCTTTATAAAATGGAGGTGACAAGCATGTCATGGGGTGAAGGGAGATGAAATTGTGACTTCTTTCTTGGCACACAGTCGAAATGAAGGGTGAATATGTAGCCATGCCTGGTGGATATTGTTTCTGTGGGGTGGGTTTTTGATGCCTGAAACTGTCTTGTCTCCTCCTGGCTGAAGGGTTCTAGGCACCAGGTCTGTCCCCAGATGTCCCTGTCAAGGTTGAGTCATGCTGGCTTGCTTTCTGTTTTCCTGAAGCTCTACATTCTTTTCTGTCTCTGAGAGTTTGTGTTCAATGAGGGCCCTGCCTGGGGTTTTGCTGTATTCTACCAGGCTGGCTCCTTCCTGTCCTTCAAGTCTCAGCCTGAATTTTCCTGCCCAGAGAGGTGTTCTTGACTCTTATTTTAAAACAGATGCCTACTTTAATCTCTAACCCAGACCTCTATACTTCATACCGGAGGGCTGGGATTAAAGGCGGGCACCACTGTGCTGGGCTTTTTTTTTTTTTTTTTGAGAGAGAGAGAGAGAAAGAATTGGTATACCAGAACCTCAGTCACTGGAATCAAACTCCAGGCACTTGTGCCACCTAGTGGACATGTGTGACTTTGTGCTTGCCTCACCTTGTGCATCTGGCTTACGTGGGATCTGGAGAGAGATTGAACATGGGTCCTTAGGCTCTATAGGCAAGTGCCTTAACTACTAAGCCATCTCTCCAGACCCTTTTTTTTTTTTTTGAGTTAGGGTTCACTCTAGCTCAGGCTGACCTGGAATTCACTATGTAGCTTCAGGGTGACCTTGAACTCACAGCGATCCTCCTACCTCTGCCTCCCAAGTGCCGGGATTAAATGCGTGTGCCACCACGCCTGGCTCCAGCCCTATTTTAAATTTTTATTTATTTATTTGCAAGCAGAGAGAGAAAGACAAACAGAATGAGCATGCCAGGGCCTCCAGCCACTGCCAATAGACTCCAGGTACATGTGCTATTCTGGAGCCCAAACCCAGGGCTTACCCACTGGGCTCACACTCTACTAGTAAGCTATATCTGCAGCCCTTTAACCTTTGAAAAATATTTATTTATTTGAGAAACAGTTTGTGTGAGTATGGGAAGAGTAGGGTCTGCTGCTACTGCAAACAAATTGTAGACACATGCACCACTTTGCATCTGGCTTTATGTGGATACTGGGGAATCAAACCTAGGTCAGCAGACTGCATCCAAGTGCCTTGAACCTTTCACTGAGCCATCTTCCTAGCTCTCCTTTAACTTCTTGTTTTTTCAAAGTAAGTTCTCTTTCTAACCCAGACTGACCTGGAATTTACTGTGTAGTCACAGGCTGCCCTTGAACTCATAGCCATCCTCCTACCTCTGCCTCCTGAGGGTTGGGATTAAAGGCTTGGACCACCACACCTAGTTTACTTCAACATTTTTTTTTTGAGGCAAGGCTAATAGACTGGCCTATTTTGTTTGTTTGTTTTTCTTTTTTTTTTTTCTTTTTTAAAAATATTTTATTTTTATTTATTTATTAGAGAAAGGGGGAGAGACAGAGAGAGAGAGAATGGGCATGCCAGGGCCTCCAGCCACTGCAAACGAACTCCAGACACGTGTACCTCTTGTGCATCTGGCTAACGTGGGCTCTGGGGAATTGAACCTGGGTCCTTTGGCTTTGTAGGCAAATGCCTTAACTGCTAAGCCATTCCTCCAGCCCCTGTTTTTTGTTTTTTTTCGAGGTAGGGTCTCACTCTAGCTCAGGCTGACCTGGAATTCACTATGTAGTCTCAGGGTGGCCTCAAACTCATGGTGATCCTCCTACCTCTGCCTCCCGAGTGCTAGAATTAAAGGTGTGTGCCACCACGCCCGGCTACCTTTAACATTTGTAATGTCTATGTTTCTTTACTTACTGGAACCTCTACACTTAATTTAGTGAGGGAAAAGTGTCTGTTTTCGCTCACTGTTCTGTCTCCCATGCATGGCATACTTGGGTTTGAATTCCAGCCTTGCCACTTCCTAGGTGCAAGTACCTTTTGCCCAGGCCAGTTGTGAGGACACAAGTTTTTTATCTGCATGAAATAGTGAGGACGCAAGTCTCATCTGTATAAATACTCAGAAATTCTTTTTTTAAAATTTTTTTGTTCATTTTTATTTATTTAGTTGAGAGAGACAGAGAGAGAAAGAGGCAGAGAGAGAGGGAGAGAGAGAATGGGCGCGTTAGGGCCTCCAGCCACTGCAAACGAACTCTAGATGCGTGCGCCCCCTTGTGCATCTGGCTAACGTGGGTCCTGGGGAATCGAGCCTTGAACCGGGGTCCTTAGGCTTCACAGGCAAGTGTTTAACCACTAAGCCATCTCTCCAGTCCCAGAAATTCTTTTTTAAAACTATTTTTATTTATTTATTTGAGAGAGAGAGTGAGAAAGAGGCAGAGAGAGAGAGAATGGGCACACCAGGGCCTCCAGCTGCTGCAAACAAATTCCAGATGCATGCGCCACCTTGTGCATCTGGCTTGCATGAGTCCTGGGCAATTGAACCTGGGCCCTTAATCTTTGCAGGCAATTGCCTTAACTGCTAAGCCATCTCTCCAGCCCTCAGAAACTTATTCTAAGGTTACCTCTCACTGACACTCCCCTCCTTGGCATTCCAGGTTTCCTGTCTGTTAGCATTTGTTCCTTTGATGGCATTCCTATAAGACCCAGAACTGCCTGTTTGTCAGAAGACAAGTGCTCACTGCAGTGGGTAACATGATGCAGAAGCTCAGGGAACTGCACCCATGCTGAGGCTACTGTGCCTTGGAAGGCTGCCAGGGCAGGTTCTTCTGACCACCTTCTCTTTGCAGGTGACACTTGAGAAGGTGCTCGGTATCACAGCCCAGAACAACAGTGGACTAACCTGTGACTCTGGCACAGGCCACGTGGCCTACCTGGCTGGGTAAGTACAAGGGTGAGCCTCCATATCTGATCACTGGGAGGGAATCAGAAGAAGGAAGTCATTGGTGAATCGCTCTGAACCTTAGCTTTCCCTGCTGTATCTCTGAGGGATGTGGAGAGGCGTGCACAGGCCCATCTGTGTCCAGAACAGACCCTGGCAAGTAGTGGGTGCTTTGAAAACCTTAAGCCTGCCTCCAAGTGGGATATGTCAGCAATTCTGGGACAGGAGTGGATAAAACCCAAACTGTGTTCAGGTGATCTTGATTTGTGTACTGCTATGCCTTGTGGACCCTCCTCAGAGCACTGCTTCTGCACTGTGAAACAGGTCACTTGGGCAGTTAGGAGGTCTGAAGTAGATCTGGCGTAGTCCAGAAATACTATCTAGCCTGGCACTGTTTCGGCAGTGAAGGGGCCACCCCAGAAAGGCAGCACAGGGCAGAACAGACCCATAGCAATTCCTACCACAGTAATGAACAGTATCTATTACCCAGCCTTTGGGAAGCAGTCCAGGATATAGTACAAGGTGGGCTCTTAAATCTAACAGGGAAGGATTCACATTCCCACTCTGTTCCTGAACTGCTGGGTGACCTGTGCAAAGGACTGCCACTCTCTTGGCTTCAGGCCTGTGCAAAACAGGCTTAAACAGTTCTGAGCTCACCTGGCAGTTGTGAGGATTTAAGGTCTTTATTAACCTAGGGCCCAATAGAATATCATGGTGTCTGATGATGATAAATTAATAGGACTTACTGGATGTGGTGGCACACGCCTTTAACCCCAGCACTCAGGAGGCAAAAATAGGAGGATCACAGTGAGTTTGAGGCCACCCTGAGACTATATAGTAAATTCCAGGTCAGCCTGGGCTAGAGCAAAACCCTACCTCGGAAAAAAAAAAAATGAATAAATTAATAGGGGCTGGGAAATGGCTCAGAAGTTAAAGAAGCTTGCTTGCTAAGCCCGGCAGCCCAGGTTCAGTTCATCAGCCACCTACATAAAACCAGATGGACATTCGTTTGCAGTCGCAGGAGATCCTGGCACATTCACACAAATACATGCAAATAAATACTTTTTAAAAGAACAAGCCAGGCAAGGTGGCTCATGCCTTTAATCCCAGCACTTGGGAGGCAGAGAGGTAGGAGGATCCCCGCGAGTTCAAGGCCACCCTGAAAAACCAAGAAAAAAAAAAAAGAGGCTATATTAGCATGGTGGTGCATGCCTTTAATCCCAGCACTCAGGAAGCAGAGGTAGGAGGATCACCGTGAGTTTGAGGTCAGCCTGGGCTAGAGTGAGACCCTACTTTGAAAAACAAACAACAACAAAAGAATATATTAATAATGTCAAGTGCCCAGGCAAGAACTCTTAGCATAAATACCTGGAGGAGGAGGAGATCTGAGATCTGTTCAGAGGGAGCCTTTAAGGGCTAGGGATGTACAAATGAGAGTACAAGCACACAAGACCCTGCTTTCCATCATACTTTTCTTTGTTTCATTGGAGGCAGAGTGTTGCTTCTAGCCCAGGCTGACCTGGAACTCACTCTGTAGTCCTAGGCTGGTCTTGAACTCACAGCAGTCCTACCTCTGCCTCCTAAGTGCTGGGATTAAAGGCGTATGCTGCCATACCCCACTCTCAATGAAATCCTTTTTTTATTCTGATATGTAACTTTTCTTCTTTTTGTGATACAACATACAAGTTATACAGTGATGTGCATAGAGCTTGGATGCACAGGGAGGGAACTACTTTCATCATTGACCTAACAGTCCTTAGTCCTAGTCAGGCACGGTGGCTCATACCTATAATTTCAGCACTTGGAAGATGGAGTTCAGGGCTAACTTCAGCTGCATAGCAAGTTCAAGACTAGGGACAAAACTAGGCTGGGATAGATCTTCTCTTAAAAAAAAAAAGAAAAGAAAAAAAGACCCAGGGGTAGTGGCACACGCCTTTAATCCCAGCACTCGGGAGGCAGAGATAGGAGGATCACTGTGAGTTCAAGGCCACCCTGAGACTATATAGTGAATTCCAGGTCAGCCTGGGCTAGAGCTGAGACCCTACCTCGGAAAACCAAATAAATAAAAAATATTTATTTAGGACTGAAGAAGATGGCTTAGCAGTTAAGGTGTTTGCCTGCAAAGCCAAAGAACCCAAGTTCGATTTCCCGGGATCCACATTAGCCAGATGCACTAGGGGCACATGTATCTGGAGTTCGTTTGCAGTGGCTGGAGGACCTGGTGTGCCCATTCTCTCTCTCTCTGTCAAACAAATAAATAATATTTTTAAAAAATTATTTGTTTAAGAGAGAGAGAGAGAGTGGACACTCTAGGGCCTCTAACCACTGAAAACAAGCTCTGGACACATGCACCACCTTGTGCATCTGGCTTTACTTGGGTACTAGGGAATCAAACTTGGGTCCTTAGGCTTTGCAGGCAAGCTCCTTAACCACTGAGCCATCTCTCCAGCCCAGCTCAGCTTTTTTTGTTTGTTTTTTGTTTTTGTTTTTTGTTTTTCAAGGTAGTGTCTCACTCTAGCCCAGGCTGACTTGGAATTCGCTGTGTATTCTCAGGGTAGCCTCAAACTCATGGTGATCCT
Organism: Dipus sagitta; assembly: GCA_036346955.1. Lineage (NCBI taxonomy): Eukaryota > Metazoa > Chordata > Mammalia > Rodentia > Dipodidae > Dipus > Dipus sagitta. The sequence continues at coordinate 1,079,028 of CM070775.1, read as the reverse complement.
CCTACCTCTGTCTCCTGAGTGCTAGGATTAAAGGTGTGCACCACCATGCCTGGCCCTCCTCACAGCTTTTCGTAAAAAAATGTTTTGTTATTTTTTGGCAAGCAGAGAGAGAAAGAGAGAAGATGAGATTATGAATGGATGCACCAGGGCTTCTGCCAGTCACTACAAAGGAGCTCCAGATGCATGCATCACTTTGTGCATCCAGCCCTACATGGGTACTGAGGATTTGAACTCTGGCTGCCAGACTTTGTAAGAGCCTTTAATCACTGAGCCATCTCTGCTGCCCCCCCAAAAGAGTATCTTGTTGCATTCCTGTAATTTGAGCACTGAAAAGGCTGAGGCAGGAGGGTCTTGAATTCAAGGCCAACCTAAGCTACTGGGAATTGTAGCTCAGTTAAAATGCTTGCCTAACATGCATAAAGCCCTGGGTTCAGTACCCAACACCACATAAAACTGGATACAGTGTTGCACACCCATAGTCTCAGCACTGTGAGAGACAAATGCAGGAGGATTCGAAGTTCAAGGCATTCTCATGTTCATAGCAAGAACAGGAAGCCTCGCTGAATGTGGTTTTTCTTCTGGGAAAGTCATCATTTGTTGTCCCAGTGCTTCCTCCTTCCAGCCCCAGTGTAGACACACTCTTCTCTTTCTTCCCAGTTGTGTGGTGGTGATCTTGGACCCCAGGGAGAAGAAGCAGCAGCACATCTTTAACACCAGCAGGTCGGCTGTTGGGTGGGAGGGAGGGGAGAACACAGAGCCGGGGTGTTTGTCAGGGTGCTAGGCACTGTACTGGAAACAGTGCAATGAAAAGAGTCGAGTCTGCAGTCTCTGGAGCTGACGGCCCAGCATGGAAGGCAGATGAGACCCATCAGCAGATGACTAGCTGACCATGATCAGTGTGTGGAGGAAAGGATGGGGGGTGGCAGAGAATGGACAAAGCCAAGTCTCAGGGAAGGCCTGTCTGAGCTTGAGACGTAAAGGACGTGACGGGGTGACTATGTGAAGGAGTAGCAGCAAGGCCAGGGCATAGGAGAGCAGATGAAGCCAAAGCAGACAGAAGTCACGTAACCTGGGCCTTGGAGAGAGAGTTGGATGTCATCCTGAGTGCAAAGAAAAGCCACTGGTGGGCTGGAATGATGCTTGATGATCTGTGAGATTATCAAACTCACTTAGAAGCCAAATAGGTGGCACACATGCACTTGGGGGATTGAGGAAGGAGATTGGTGAGGTCAAAGCAGCCTGGGCTATGTAATGAGACCCTATCTAAACATGCAAAAGCAACATCAATGCCCATAAAAACAAGATTAAAACATGAAGGAGAGAAAAAAAGTTTATACAATTGAGCTTGGTGCATCTTGTTTCCAAAAAGCATGTCAACTATTCTGGTCATTCAGTTCTTAATGCAGCTAAGTATAGAAACATGTCAGATGCTGGGCGTGGTGGCGCACGCCTTTAATCCCAGCACTCGGGAGGCAGAGGTAGGAGGATCACCGTGAATTTAAGGCCACCCTGAGACTACATAAAGAATAGCAGGTCAGCCTGGGCTAAAGTGAGACACTACCTCGAAAAACCAAAAAAAAAAAAAAAAAAAAGGAAAGAAAGAAAGCAAAAGAAATATGTCATTTGTAGATGGGTTTTCTAGAAACCATCCACAGGTGAAGCACTTGCTGTAGGCTGTCTCTGTGCCATGTCTGCCAGGGTCACTAGGCCAGATCTGTACCACTTCCTGTATCTAGTTTAGGGTTCCAGGGTGGGGTCTTAAGGAGCTCACCTACAGAGTGAGGAGAAAGCAGCATCCCCACACTGGATGCACACCATGTGGATTTGGTGGTCAAGAGGGAAGAGGTCTTTGCTTTCACCCCATTTCCAGGAGTGCTGTGCTGGGCACACAGGCTGCCATGGCTGTTGCTGGCACTGAGCTCTTCTATACTCTTCTCAGCCTTTGGAGCCAGGAATGGGCAGAGTGCTGAATGCACAGTTCCTCAGTGGAACAGTGACTGACTCCACCTCTTGTCCTCAGGAAGTCTCTCAGTGCCCTGGCTTTCTCCCCAGATGGGAAGTACATTGTGACAGGGGAGGTGAGTCCTGATCACAACTGAGCAGGTGGGGGAGGAGGGGCCTCAGGGGTCATTCTTCAGCCCCAGCAGCCCTGGGAATCCCTGAATTGGCTCCCTCTGGGGCATGTGGGGAGGTGGCTTTTGGGCACATGTGTCAATGCCAGCTACACCTTAAATAGCCCCTCTAGCCCTGCCTGGTACAGAGCTCAGCAGCAATGGCCTTACCCTCCCCAGAATGGGCATAGGCCAGCAGTGCGCATCTGGGATGTGGAGGAGAAAAGTCAAGTGGCGGAGATGCTGGGCCACAAGTATGGTGTGGCCTGTGTGGCCTTCTCACCCAATATGAAGCACATTGTGTCCATGGGTTACCAACACGACATGGTCCTCAACGTCTGGGACTGGAAGGTGAGAACCCAGCAAGCATATGGACACATGACATATCCTGAGTCTCAGGCTCTGGGGTTGCTAAGACAGCCTGGGGAAGTGTTCCCTCAGCCAGCATGATTATTCATACTTTCTCCCTCCTGCCTTTTCCATTCCTGAGGTGACCTTACAGAAAGGTGGAATGCTGGCTGTCATGTCCTTGTTTTAGGAGGGGAACAGGGCACCCTTACTGTCAGGCATATGATAGCTCCACTAATGAAATAATTATAATAAATAATTATTGTTTTGAGGTAGGGTTTCACTCTAGCCCAGGTAGATCAGGAACTCTCTCTATAGTCTCAGGCTGACCTTGAACTCACAGCATCCTCTGCCTCCTGAGTACTGGGATTAAAGACAGGCACTAGCATGCCCAGCTTAGTGAAATTACTATATTTATTATATATTTTTTGGTTTTTCGAGATAGGGTCTTACTCTAGCTCAGGCTGTCCTGGAATTCACTGTGTAGTCTCAGGGTGGCCTCAAACTTATGGTGATCCTCCTACCTCTGCTTCCCGAGTACTGGGATTAAAGGCGTATGCCACCACACCTGGCTTTACAATAATAATTTTTATGTGGACAGCTTTGGCCTTGGACAGGCTAGGTGTCTTAACCTCTCTGTTTCCTCACCTCTATGATGACAGTAATAGCATCTAACTCATCGACTTATGATCTTCATGAGTTGACACACTGGAAAGCTTTGGCACAACTTGGGGAGAACTTGAAGTCCTGGCTGTGCTTATAACCTACAATGTGACCTTGAGCACATGACACTCCTCTCAGCTTGGCAAGGTGGAGGAGAAGTACCTCCCTCAGGGTGGGTCCTCTGGAGTATCCTGTGAGGGGCTCAGGGAAGGGCTCAGAGAAAGAGCCCTGCATGTAACAGCTATATATTGTATTGTTGCCCCCCCCACCCTCCCAGCTTGACTATCCCCCAACACCATGCATGCTTACAGAGCTTGGACTCAGTAAAATTTCTGGAACTCTCACCTGGGGACCTTTATGTGTCCTCTCTTGTGGAGGTTAGGAATGATCAGAATAACAGGTTTCTCCAAAAAGTAGTTCACTGTAAGGTCCAGGGAACATGGGAGAGTGGGGAGACTAAAGTACAAAGAGTGATGTGGTATACCTGGCTGTGAGCTGCTCTGCATTGACTCTTCCAGAAAGACATTGTAGTGGCCTCCAACAAGGTGTCATGCAGAGTCATTGCCCTCTCCTTTTCTGAGGACAGCAGCTACTTTGTCACTGTGGGGAACCGACATGTAAGGTTCTGGTTCCTGGATGTCTCCACTGAAGCAAAAGTGAGTTTCTGTCCCTGCCATCCCTGCCAAGTCCTGAGGGAGTCATTGTCATCTTCATGGGCTCCCATGTCTACCTGGGCCTTAGGGCAGTGGTCTCAGAGCTTGTCCACTTTCTCAGGGGTCCAGATGCTCGCTAGTAATCCCTCCTGGAACCTAGGCCAGAGCTCACTAATGGACCCACTGCATCCCAGTTCTTCTGCTCAGAAGTGTGTGTTCTTCTACTTCCTTCTCTTCCACTTAGAGAACTTTCATAGTAGTCTTACTCAGCTGTGTTTATAAGGGACCCACCATGGCCCAGTTGGGGGCTAAGCTGGGGTGGGCAGGGAGGCAGAGTGACAGTATCTCATGTGCCCTGCTATGTCTCTAGGTAACAGGCACAGTGCCCCTAGTAGGGCGCTCAGGCATCCTGGGTGAGCTACACAACAACATCTTCTGTGGTGTGGCCTGTGGCCAGGGCCGGATGGCAGGCAATACCTTCTGTGTGTCCTACTCCGGCCTCCTCTGCCAGTTCAATGAGAAGAGGATGCTGGAAAAGTGGATCAACCTAAAGGTACCTCTCCTCCTTGCCAGCAGTCAGTCTGTGATACTCCTCCCATTGTTGTCCCTAGGGATGCTCAGCAGCACACCTGCTGGTGGTTTTGTTTCGTGTGTTCTTTTTGATACAGGGTCTCTCACTGTGTATCCCAGACTGGCTTCAAACTCATGACCCTCCTGCCTTAGCTCCTGAATACTGAGATTCCAAGCGTGTGCCACCATACCTGGCTTTATCTCATGGTTTAACTAAATAGATTCTGTGTGTGTGACTTCCCTTTTCGAAGCGTCAATGTCCACTGTAAAAATGAAAATATTGGGCTGGGGAGATTGTTCATTGAGTAAAAGCACTTACTGTGCTAACATGACAGACTGAGTTCAGATCCACAGAGCATGTAAATCTGGACACATTAGCAGCATATGTAATCCCAGTGCACCTGGGATGAGGTGGGAAGCAGAAACAGGAGAATCCTGGAAGCTCATAGGCCAACTAGCCTGGCTCATGTGGCAGCAAACAAGAGGACCCAGCCTCAAGGTGGATGGTGAGGGCCGACACCGGAAGCTGTATTCTGACTTTGACATGTGCATTGTGGCACATGCACGCCTGCACTCACATATGAGCATACACATAAAATTGTTTAAAACATAGAAATACCGGGGCTGGAGAGATGGCTTAGTGGTTAAGGCCTTGCCTACAAAGCCAAAGGACTCAGGATTAATTCAGGAACCACGTAAGCCAGATGCAGAAGGAGGCATATGTGTCTGGAGTTCATTTGCAGTGGTTAGAGGTTCTGGCGTGCCCATTCTCTCTGTCTCTCTCAAATAAATAAATAAAAATAAATTTTTTAAAAAGGAGGGATAACTAGGCGTGGTGGTGCACGCCTTTAATCCCAGCACTCAGGAGGGAGAGTTAGGAGGATTACGGTGAGTTCAAGGCCACCCTGAGACTACATAGTAGACTAGGGTGAGACCCTACCTCAAAAAAAAAAAAAAAAAAAAAAAGGGCTGGAGAGATGGCTTAGTAGTTAAGGCACTTGCCTATGAAGCCCAAGGACTCATGTTTGACTCTCCAGGTCCCACATAAGCCAGATGCACAGTGACACAAGCACACAAGGTTGCACATGCACACAAGTGGAAACATGCATCTGGAGTTCAATTACAGTGGCACACCAATTCTTTCCTTTTCTCTTGCTTGCATAAAAAAAGGCCAGTCTGTTGGGCTTGCCACAAAAAAAAAAAGAAAGAAAGAAAGAGAGGGAGGGAGGGAGGAAAGAAGGAAGGAAGGAAAGAGAAATATTGCTATCTTGAAATTGAAAAGTCATATGAGATAACACAGATGGCATTGACACAGTGGCTGATTCCCTGAAATGGGGATCCAGTTGCCATTATTTTTCCATAATTTATTCAGTTCATATTTCCTTTCTTCATTGAGAACTCTGGCTAGAGCTGGAGAGATGGCTTAGCAGTTAAGGAATTTGTCTACAAAGCCAAAGGACCCTAGTTTGATTCCCCAGGATTTATGTAAGCCAGATACACAAGGTGGCACATGTGTCTGTATTTTGTATGCAGTAGCTGGAAACCCTGGTGTGCTCATTCTCTCAAATAAATAAATAAAAATATTTTTAAAAAGAACTCTTACCTAGTGGGAGGGCAGAATTTTTTTTTCTTAATCTAATGTATCATTGACATAATACTTTTTCCATCAAAAAAAAAAAAAAAAAGACTGCAAAATACCATTTTAGAGCTGGGGAGATGGCTCAGCAGTGAAAGATGCTTCATCTTAAAATCTGCTGGACTGGATTTGGTTCTCCAATACCCACATAAAGCCAGATGCACAAAGTGCTACTTGCATCTAGAATTTGCAATGGTAAGAGGCCCTGATACACTCATACTCTCTCTATATATACTTTTTTTGGTTTTTCAAGGTAGGGTCTTGCTCTAGCCCAGGCTGACCTGGAATTCACTATTCTCAGGCTGGCCTTAAACACAGTGATCCTCCTACCTTGGCCTCTCGAGTGCTGGGATTAAAGGTGTGCCTAGAATAATTTTTGTTTTGGGGGGGCGGTCTTTGAGATATAGTCTTGCTGTAACCCTGACTGATGTAGAATTTACTATGTAGTCTCTCGAACTGACAGTGATCCTCCTACCTCTGCCTCCCAAGTGCTGAGACTAAAGGCATACGCCACCACGCCCAACCATAAAAATTTTTTTTCATAAAACCATTTTTAATCTTAACATTTTAGACTAAAGGAGGAGGCTTTGCTAAATTGCGGAACCTTCTTTTTGGTTTTTCCAGGTAGGGTCTCACTCTGGCCCGGGCTGACCTGGAATTCACTATGTAGTCTCAGGGTGGCCTCAAATCCCCCTACCTCTGCCTCCCTGAGTGCTGGGATTAAAGGTGTGTGCAACCATGCCCGGCTTTAGAACTTTTTTTTTAATTTTTAAAACTTAAAAAAATTGTATTTATTGAGAGAGAGAGAATGGGCACACCAACGCCTCTAGCTACTGCTAACAAACTCAGATGCATGTGCCACCACGTGCATCTGGCTTATGTGGGTTCTGGGGAATCGAACCTGGGTCCAATCAAACTTGGGTCCTTAGTCTTCACAGGCAAGTACCTTAACCACTAAGCTATCTTTCCAGCCCAAAACTTGGCCAAAGGATCTGAGTTTGATTACCCAATATCCACATGAAGTCAGTTGCACAAGTGGCGCTTTTGTCCGGAGTTTGTTTCAGTGGCTAAAGAATGAATAACTAAAAGGAATAAATAAAATATTTTAAGAAAAAGAATGAGCCAGTGTGGTGGTGCACACCTTTAATCCCAATACTCGGGAGGCAGAGGTAGGAGGATCATTGTGAGTTCGAGGCCACCCTGAGACTACATAGTTAATTCCAGGTTAGCCTGGACCAGTGAGACCCTGCCTCGAAAAACCAAAAAAAAAAAAAAAAAAAAAAAAAAAAAAAAAAAAGCCAAGTTTTATCTGGGTTTCCTCAGGAGTTAAACATCATTTTAAAAAATATATGTTTTTAAGACAGGCGTGGTGGCGCACACCTTTAATCCCAGCACTTGGGAGACAGAGGTAGGAGGATTGCTGTGAGTTCGAGGCCACCCTGAGACTTCATAGTGAATTCCAGGTCAGCCTGGGCTAGAGTGAGACCCTACCTCGAAAAACCAAAAAAGAATTTATTGAGGGTTGGAGAAATGGCTTAGCGGTTAAGGCACTTGCCTGCAAAGCCTAAGGACCCAGGTTCAATACCTCAGTACCCCTGTGAGCCAGATACACATGCATCTGGAGTTCATTTGCATTGGCTAGAGGCCCTGGCGCGCCCATTCTCTCTCCCTCTCTCAAATAAATAATATTTTGAGCCAGGCGTGGTGGCGCACACCTTTAATCCCAGCACGCGGGAGGCAGAAGTAGGAGGATCACCTTGAGTTAGAGGCTGCCCTGAGACTACATACTGAATTCCGAGTCAGCCTGAGCTAGAGACCCTACCTTGGAGAACCAATAAATAAATAAATAAATAAATAATATTTTGAAGGAAAAATTAAATATATTTTATTGAGTTCACCATTTAGTTTTTTTTTAATCTTTTTTTAATCTTCTTTCTAAACTTTAAGCAGTTTGTAGCCTGGTGTGATGGTGCATGCATGCCTTTAATCCCAGCATTGGAGAGGCTGAAGTAGGAGGATTGTAGAGTCTAGTCTGGGCTAGAGTGAGACCCTGTCTCAAGAAAACAGACAACAACAAAAAACGAATTTAAGCAGCATTTTAAGTACTTAAAATGCTTTTTGGTTTGGTTTGGTTGAAATTGGGTCTCATTACATAGTTCAGGTTGGCCTCAAATTGTAGTCATCCTCTGCCTCGGCTTCCCAAGGCCTGGAACTGCAGGTATATGTCACCACAGACAGTGCAAGTCAAAAACTTCGGACAGAGTTTAGTATCTATGCATTAAATGACTTTTTTTTTTTTTTTTTTCAGTTTTTTGAGGTAAGGTCTCTCACTCTAGCCCAGGCTGACCTGCAATTCACTATGTAGTATCAGGGTGGCCTCGAACTCTCAGAGATCCTCCTACCTCTGCCTCCCAAATGCTGGGATTAAAGGCATGTGCCATCATGCCCGGCCTAAATGACTTTTTTTTTTTTTTTTTAAGGAAAATATTTATTTGCAAGGAGAGAGAGAGAATGGGCATGCCAGGGCCTCTAGCCACTGCAAACAAACTCCAGATGCATGTGCCACTCTGTGCATCTGGCTTTATGTGAGTACTAAGGAATTGAACTCCAGGTCATTAGGCTTTGCGGGCAAGTGCCCTAACTGCTGAGCCATCTCTCTAGCCTATATTAAATGACTCTTAAGTCCCTCTAGATTTAGAGAAGCTCCCCTTATCTGTCTGTGTGTTCTGGCAGGACAATCTTTCCTGTAGTTGGTGAGTTTTTTTCCTAGTCTGCTTTGGAATATTAATATTTTAGAAAAAAAATTATTAACAACTTCCATAATTATAAGACAATAAGCTATGTTAATTCCCTCCCCTTCCCCACTTATCCTTCCCAAATCCACCCTCCATCATGTCCCCTCCCCACTCTCAATTAGTCTCTCTTATTTATTTATTTTTTAGCAAGAGAGAGAGAGAATTGGCATGCCAGGGCCTTAGCCACTGCAATTGAACGCCAGACACTTGCGTCACCTACTGGGCATGTATGACCTTGTGCTTACCTCACCTTTGTGCATCTGGCTTATGTGGGATCTGGAGAGAGATCGAACATGGGTCCTTTGGCTTTGTAGGCAAGCTTCTTATCCACTAAGCCAAAATAAGTCTCTCAATTTGATGTCATCATCTTTTCCTCCTATTATGAGGATCTTTAATCTTTTTGTAATTTTTTTTGTTTTATTTTTATTTATTTATTTGAAAGTGACAGACAGACAGAAAGAGGCAGATAGAGAGAGAGAATGGGCGTGCCACGGCCTCCAGCCACTGCAAACAAACTCCAGACACGTGCGCCCCCTTGTGCATCTGGCTAACATGGGTCCTGGGGAATCAAGCCTTGAACCAGTGTCCTTAGGCTTCACAGGAAAACGCTTAACCACTAAGCCATCTTGCCAGCCCTCTTTAATCTTTTTTTAATACTCATTTATTTGAGAGAGAAAAACAGTGTGGGTGTGCCAGGGCCTCCAGATGCATGTGCCACTTTGTGCATCTGGCTTTACGTAGATACTGGGGACACAAACTCAGGATGTCAGTCTTTGCAAACAAGTGCCTTTAACCACTGAGCCATCTCTTCAGCCCTGACAATAAAATTTAAACCTAAACTTCAACCTAGTTACTATAAGTAACCTGTTCAACGTTACATTCTGCTGAACAGATATTTTCCACCCACAACAGTGATAGCTCCGTTTGGCCTCAGAGCATCTCTACCTATTGCATGTCTCCTGTAGTGGTGACTGTTCATATCCTGATTTCAAAAATCTTAGCATGCCAAATTGGGTGTCTGAGACCCAACAAATTCTTTTTTTAAGTTTTTTTTTTTAATTTTTTGGTTTTCTGAGGTAGGGTCTCATGCTAGCTTAGGCTGACCTGGAATTCACTATGTAGTCTCAGGGTGGTCTTGAACTCTCAGCGATCCTCCTACCTCTGCCTCCTGAGTGCTGGAATTAAAGGCATGTGTCACCACGCCCAGCCAGACCCAACAAATTCTTAAATCTTTAGTGGAAGTCTGCTCTGTCAGTCTCCCGTCCCTGGGCCAGGCAGCATGAAACACCAAGTCCACTTGGGACCATTCCTTGTCTCAACAGGTTTCCCTGTCTTCCTGCCTCTGTGTCAGTGAGGAGCTCATCTTCTGTGGATGCACAGATGGGATAGTCCGCATCTTCCAGGCCCACAGCCTGCACTACCTCGCCAACCTGCCCAAGCCACACTACCTTGGAATAGATGTGGCACAGGGACTGGAGCCCAGGTATTATCTTCCATGGCTTCCTCTGGCACCCAGAGTCTGTCCACTGGTAATTGTCTATGCTTTCAGATCCATCTGCCTGACTGACCATCCTGTCAATACTAATGGTTTCCCTGGACATTACTATAGTGAATAGAGCGGAGACGTCCTGCCTTCCTGAGGCAAGGTCCAGGACAAGAAGTGGGCCTGGGTGTGGGAAGAGACAAAGGAGTAAAGGATAAGTTCAGGTGGTGATAATGGGTGTGATACCTCCTGCGTAGTGAGAGGAGCTCTTGGGAAGTAAGTGTGCAGACAAGATCACTGCAGATACTTGGAGTGTTGTGGTGAAAGAAAGCAGGGACCTGGGAAGGAGGGTGCTGGGTTGGGGCTGTGGCCGTTGGGTGTCCAGTAGGAGAAGCCAGCTGTGCAGACAGCAAGTAAATGACTTCAAGAGACCACACACTGGATGTGGCATGTTACAGAAGTAGCAAAGGGCTATGGGACCATAGCTTACTGTCCTGAGAGGGAGAATGGTAAGATAATGAGGTCTGAGTGCTGATGGAGACTAGCTGGAGGAGTCTATGGACACTTTGGAGGTTGATGGGCAGCCACATGTCTTGCATGCATGTCTGGAGTGGAGGGAAAGCTTAAGCTGTGCCTCATCCCCTATAAATCTCTTCTGTGAAGGGTGGAGTGTGAGGGGTGCCTGGGGCTGCCCCTTCGTAGATTCCAAGAGCAGGCCTGAAAGGGGTAACTGGGTGTCATAAAGAGAAGAGAGACTGGCTGAGCAAGCCACAGACCATGGCATGTTGCAGTAGCAAAATTGGCCAGCTCTGCCACCTAGTATTGTGTTGTGTGGTCTCAGGCAGATCACTGTGCCTCTCTGAGCTTCAGTTTCCTCATCTGTAAAACTACCACTTGGGCTGGAGAGATGGTTTAGTGGTTAAGGCGCTTGCCTGCAATGCCTAAGGACCCATGTTTGACTCTCCAGGTCCCACGTAAGCCAGATGCACATGATGGTGCTTGCATCTGGAGTTTGTTTGCAGGTGGCTAGAGGCCCTAGTGTGCCCATTCTCTTTCCCTCTCCCTGTTTCTAATAAAAAAAAACTTCCACTGTCCTGGTAATTATTATAATTCAGAAGCTTACGGCAAGTGCTGAGTGAACTAATCCCAAGACAACTCACACCAGTGTCCCTCACACAGCGGTTTTGGATTGTGTTAGTGAGGCTAAAAGTTAATTCAAAATGCTGTGAGAATCAGCTTGGTTTTAGGCTTGATTTTGTAAACCTGTGTTTACAGTAATTTGCGGCATCTATTGCTGGCTTCTATTCCCTGGCTTAGAAAACAGCAATAGCCAGTCTTCCCTTAAGTTCATATGCTTGTTTGGTTTTTCTGAGGTTGGGTCTCACTCAAGCTCAGGCTGACCTGGAACTCATTCTGTAGTTCCAGGCTGGCCTCGAATTTACAGTGATCCTCCAACCTCTGCCTCGCCAGTACTGGGATTAAAGCCTAAGTGCTAAGGGTAAAAGCATGCACCACCACACCCACCTGTGTGGGTTTTTTTTTTTTTTTAATACTTTTATTTATGTGTTTGAGAGAGACAAGGAGAGAGAGGAAGAGGCAAAGAGAGAGTATGGGTGTGCCAGGACCTTCAGCTGCTATAAACAAACTCCAGATGCATGCGCTACCCTGTGCATCTGCTTACATGGGTCCTGGGGAATTGAACCTGAGTCCTTTGGCTTGGCAGACAAACACCTTAACCGCTAAACCATCTCTCCAGCCCTGTTTTTATAGTTTTTATTTTATTTTTTACTTTTTGTTTGTTTGTTTTCTTGTTTTTCTAGGTAGGGTCTCACTCTAGCGCAGGCTGATGTGGAATTCATTATGTAGTCTCAGAATGGCCTCGAACTCATGGCGATCCTCCTACATCTGCCTCCTGAGTACTGGGATTAAAGACATTGTGCCACCACATCTAGCTTATTTTTTACATTTTTAAATATATTTTATTTGTCTATTTATTTGAGAGTGAGAGAGAATGTATGTACCAGAGACTCTAGCCACTGCAAACTATTTCCAGAAACATGCATCACCTTGTACATCTGGCTTACATGGGTACTGGGAAATTGAACCTGGGTCCTTAGGTTTCACAGGCAAGCACCTTAACCACTAAGCCATCTCTCTAGTCCTTTTTAATTTTAAAAATTATTTATTTATGCCGGGTGTGGTGGCACATGGCTTTAATCCTAGCACTCGGGCGGCAGAGGTAGCAGGATCGCCGTGAGTTCGGGGCCACCCTGAGACTACATAGTGAACCAGGTCAGCCTGGGTTAGAGTGAGACCCTACTTCAAAAAAACAAAAAAAAAAAAAAAAAAAAAAAAAAAAAAAAAAAAAAGAAAAGAAAAAAGAAAAAGAAAAAAAATTATTTATGATGCACCAAGGTCTCTCTTGCCACTGTAAACAAATCAAGCATCCAGCAGCTGTATGTGGGTGACTGGGGAACTAAACACTGACCGACAGGTTTTGCAATGAAGCACCTTGCTGAACCTACTCCCCAGTCCCTTTAAATTTGTTTTTAAACTATCCATTGGTGCATAAATTCATGATGGCAGAGGCTATTGATAACCACCCACTCCCATTAATGACCATGGGATGTGGTGTCCTTGCAACCCCTCCAGGGCAAGCTAGTGTCAACCTACACTGGCTACCACCACCATTGCTACTTCTTTATGACGCTGCATGGTTTTTCAGTTTCTTTTTGCTTGTAATGTAGTAATAAAATAACAGATACAGACATTATCATGGAAAGAGATGCTCTCAGAAGACAGACAGGTGCTTCTCCTTTGCAGCCTGTATTACAAGCAAAGCAAAGGCACTGGGAGGGTAAAGTGGGGTTGGACTAGGAAAGATGGACAGCACCAGGTCTACAAGAATGGCATTACCAGGCAAGAGGCAACTCCTGTGTCACCAGAGGTGGCAGTTACTGTTCACAGTGGCATTGATGGTGACTGACTGACCCACGTGGCCTTGTTAGCTTCCTCTTTCACAGGAAGGCAGAAGCAGCCTACCCAGATACAGTGGCACTGACCTTTGACCCCATCCATCACTGGCTGTCCTGCGTCTATAAAGACCACAGCATCTACATTTGGGATGTCAAGGACATAAACAAAGTCAACAAGTTGTGGTCAGAGCTCTTCCACAGCTCCTTTGTCTGGAATGTAGAGGTGAGACCTTGTTCTGCCTGGCTCCATTCCCATTTGGGGCTCAGTTAGTAGAATCCTCCATAGAGCTTAGGGAACCCATTTGGCCATTCTGCCAAAAGATACAATTGGAAGTTATCTCAGCACTTAAAGATGCTTGCTTGTAAAGCCTGCTGGCCTAGATTCAAGTCTCCACCTACCCACGTAAGCCAGATGCATAAAGTGGCACAAACACCTTGTTCATTTGCAGTAGCAAGAGGCCCTGGTGTGCCCATAAATATAAACACAATGTGCAAAAAAAATTTTTTTCAAGGTAGGATCTCATTCTAACTAGGCTGACCTGGAATGCACTCTGTAGTCTCAGGCTGGCCTCAAACTCACAGCAATCCTCCTACCTCTGCCTCCCAAGAGTGATGGGATTAAAGGCATGTGCCATCATTCCCAGCTGCAAATAATTTATTTTTTAATTTTTATTTATTTTGGTTTTTTTTGAGGTAGGGTCTCACTCTAGTCCAGGCTGACCTGAAATTTCACTATGTAGTCTCAGGGTGGCCTCAAAGTCACAGAAATCCTCCCACCTCTGCCTCCTGAGTACTGGGATTAAAGGCATGTGCCACCACACCTGGCTTTAATTTTTTTAGAGAGAAAAAAAATTGGCACACCGGGGCCTCAGCCACTGAAGTCAAACTCCAGATGCCTGCGCCACCTAGTGGGAATGTGAGACCTTGCACTTGCCTCGCTTTTGTGCGTCTGCCTAATGTGTGGTCTGGAGAGTTGAACATGGGTCCTTAAGCCACACAGGCAAGCACCTTAAGTGCTAAGTCATCCCTCCAGCCCAAATAACTTAAAAAAAAAACCACAAATCAAGGGCTGGGAAATGGCTCTAAAGTTAAAGGCAGCTTGCTTGTGAACCCTGTCAGCCTGGGTTTGATTCCCCAGTATTTACATTTTATTAGCCCTCATCCAACATTTCTTTAAATATTTTATTTTTTACTTATTTACTAGAGAGGAAAGAATGGGCACCTCAGGGCCTCTAGCCCTATAAACAAACTCCAGACATGTGGCATCTTGTGCATCTGGCTTATGTGGGTCCTGGGGAATCTAACCTGGGTTCTTAGGCTTCACAGGCAAATGCTCTAGCTGCTAAACCATCTGTCCAGCCCACAATTTTTTGGGGTGTGTGCAGTGTTACAAGGTATGGTCTTGCTCTAGCCCAGGCTGACCTAGAATTCACTGTGTAGTCTCAGGGTGTCCTCAAACTCATGGTGATCCTCCTACCACTGTCTGCCGAGTGCTGGGATTAAATGCATGCACCACCATGCCTAGCTCAGCCCACAATTTTTAAAAAAAAAATTTTTTTTTTTAATTTGAGAGGGAGAGAATGAATGGGCATGCCAGAGCAGGATGAATGGGTATGCCAGAATCTCCTGTCACTGCAGACAAACTCCAGATGCATGCACCACTTTGTGCATCTGGCCTTACAAGGCTACTAGAAAGTTGAGCCTGGCTGTCAGGCTTTGCAAGTAAGTGCCTTTACCTGCTAAGCCATCTCTCCAGACTCTATAGTCACATTTTTCTTTAATTTTTATTTATTTTTTAAACAAATGGGTGTGCCAGGGCCTCTAGCCACTACCAATGAATTCCAGACGCATGTGCCACCGTGTGCATCTGGTGTATGTGGGTACTGGGGAATTGAGCCTGGGTCCTTAGGCTCTGTAGGCAAGTGCCTTAACTACTAAGCCATCTCTCCAGCCCTGTTTTTTTTTTTTTTGTTTTGTTTTGTTTTTGTTTTTTCAAGGTAGGGTCTAGCTCTAGCCCAGGCTCACCTGGAATTCACTATGTAATCTCAGGGTGGCCTCGAACTCATGACAATCCTTCTACCTCTGCCTCCTGAGTGCTGGGATTAAAGGCTTGTGCCACCATGCTCAGCTCTTTTTTCAGTTTCTAAATAAATTTCTTTTTCATTTTTCTTCTGCCTTTTTTATTTATTTTTGTTGTTTTTGGGCTGTGTAGCCCAAGCTAGCCTGAAACTCAAAATCCTCCTCCCTTGGTCTTCCAAATGCTGAGATTACAGGCCTGGGGCACCACACCCAAGCTTAAGCTTATAGTTCATCATGGTTCTGCCATTGTGGTGTTCGTGAAGAATCACCCTTTGCCTTGTCGTCTGGGAACTGTAGGTGTATCCTGAATTTGAAGATCAGAGAGCTTGTCTGCCATCCGGGTCTTTTCTGACTTGTTCCTCAGATAACACCATCCGCTTCTGGAACATGGACAGCAGCAGCTCTGACACTCATTGGCAGAGAAACATCTTCAGTGATGTGAGTGGCTTCATTATGATCTGTCTTCTAGGAAGAATGAAGACCTCCTTTAAGCCTGAATACAGAAGCAGGAGGAGGCTCACAGAGCCTGAGTGTTAGGCTTCACCAGGGGCAAGACCCGGGAACCTGGCAGGGCAGTGCTCTTTGTGTCTCTTTCTCTTGTTTCTCTTTATCCCTTTCTTTTCTGTGGTGGCATGGTCTGTCCTCTGATTCCTGCCATGGCTACTGTAGGCAGCCCAGTTTGCTAACTGAAGGTGAGCTTTGAGTCAGAACTCCCTGGAAAAGCATTGTTAGGCGGAGCCAGGCAGAGCTTTCCCTGTCTAAGTTGCCATTATGCCTGGAGGCCTCAGCCAAATTGCTGTCAGGCTTGTGATGAGGACCCTGGGGGAGTGTGGGAGAATACTGAAGACGGCTATATTGCTAGGACAGCAAGGAAGCCCTTCTTGGGGCTGAGAGCTGAGTTTGTTTAATCTGTAGGACTTCACTAAGGTCTGGGCCAGGGGCTTTGCTGCCTACTCCCAAGCCCTCTGCCCTTGTGCACCTGCGGGTCTGTCAAAGGAAGCAGGCAGTGAACCAGTAATTGTGTAAATTATATATAACACAAGTACAAAGACACCATGAAAGAAAATGGCAGGATGCTAGTAGGATATATAAATGTCATGGGGTCTTGTTTGGCACCTCAGAAGTAGCTTCCTCTGGAAGAAATAGCTGAGCTGCAGTATGGAGGGTTAGGAAGAGCACCAAGAGGAAGGAAGAAAGTGCCACATCTAGGGAATAACCCATGAAAAGTGAGTTGGAAAACAGAAGAGGTCGCTTGGCCGTGATAACAAAGGCCCTTAGTGCAGGACATGAGTGGCAGCAATTTTATTATCTCCTCCACCTCCCAGCCACAGTGCCATTGTCTGCACCTATGACAGATGTGCTGTTATTTGGCTGTACATGACTGTGAGCTTGCTGGATCTGATGGGCATGCCTGCAATCCCTGCACTGGGAAGGTAGAGCAGGAGAATCCAGGAGTTCAGGGCCAGCCTTGACTATGTAGCAAGTTTGAATCCAGCCTTTATCTATATGAAACCCTGCCTCAAAAGAAAGAAAAATATCTTAACACTCGTAAAAGTTTGGTTTGGGGCTGGAGGGATGGCTTAGCGGTTAAGGCATTTGCCTGCAAAGCCAAAGGATGCCAGTTCGATTCTCCAGGACCCATGTTAGGAGAAAAAAAAAAAAGTTTGGTTTTCCAGGCATGGTGCTGCATGCCTTTAATCCCAGCACTTGGGAGGTAGAGATAAGGGGATGCCTGTGAGTTTGAGGCCAGCCTGGAACCACAGAGTGAGTTCCAGGTCAACCTGGGCTAGATTGAGACCCAACCTCAAAAAAAAAAAGTGGTTTTCTGACTCATAAAAGGAGTCTAGAGGTAGCAAATTTAAGCTATTTCAGCAGCTCCAGGGAGCTTTTAGAGACTCGAGGGTCTTCCATATTTTTACTCTGTCTTGAAAGACTGGGACTTTTCTCATAATACCCAGTATGGCAGCTGGTGCGCCGGCCATCACAGAGCAGTTCCAGGCAGTCACATGGAGGAAAGGCCATGGAAGAGCTCTCACTTTCTATTTCCTTGCCTAGAATCTCATCTAGCTGCAATGAAGACTGGAAACTGCAGCTTTTGTTTTCAGCGAGGAAGCAATTGACTCAAAAATGCAGTTTTGGTACTCAAGAAGAAGGAGTGCCTGGCTGCAGGAGACAAGGTGCTTCTCAGCTCCTTGCCACACTGACCTTAGCCTCTCTCTCCCACAGACCCTGCTGAAGGTGGTGTATGTGGAGAATGATGTCCAGCACCTGCAGGACACATCCCACTTCCCAGACCGGGGCAGTGAGAACGGGTCGCCCATGGATGTGAAAGCTGGTGTGCGCGTCATGCAGGTCAGTCCTGACGGCCAGCACTTGGCTTCAGGCGACCGCAGTGGAAATCTGAGGCAAGTGGTCCTGGTGGTGGCTAGTGACCCCCACCCCCAGCTGGGATCTTGGGGTAGTGGGGAGAAGTCCTGGTCTAGGTGCCTCAGCTGCCTGTTGGGTGTGAGGGATCGGGAGTAGCAATCCTGTCACCAGCCAGGACCTGAGCTTCTGATGTGAGCTGTTGAGATCTCAGCAGCTGGGGAGTGCACACTGCCTCCTCACTGACAGGCAGGCTCACGTCCTCTCTGGCCAGCCACAGCGGGTGGGGGTTGGTGGCTGAGAGCAACATTAGAGTGCCCAGGCTGTCTACCCATCCCTTGAGATTCAATGGGGGGTTTTATTGTTGTTTTGTTTGTTTATTTTTCCAGGTAGAGTCTCACTCTAGCTCAAGCTGACCTGGAATTCGCTATGTAGTCTCAGGGTGGCCTTGAACTCATGGTGATCCTCCTACCTCTGCCTCCCCAGTGCTGGGATGAAAGGCGTGCACCACCACACCCGGCCTGTTTCGATTTATTTTTTAATTTTAGAGAGAGAGAAAGAGAAAGAGAAAGAGAGCGTTGGCATGCCAAGGCCTCGCCACTGCAAGCGAACACCAGATGCTTGCGCCACCTAGTGGGCACTTGTGATCTTGTGCTTGCCTCATCTTCCTATGTCTAGCTTAATCTGGAGAGACACTGAACATGGGCTCTTAGGCTTTGCAGGCAAGCACCTTAACCACTAAACCATTTCTCCAGCCCATATCTTTCTTTTTTTTTTCTTTTAATGAGAGAGAGAACTGTCACACCAGGGCCTCTAGCCACTGCAAAAGAACTCCAGGCACTTTGTACATCTGGCTTACTTGGGTTCTGGGAAGTAGAACCTGGGTCCTTAGGCTTTGCAGGCAAGTACCTTATCAGCTAAGCCATCTATTAAGCCCCCCCCTTTTTTGGGGGGTGGTTTTGAGGTAGGGTCTCACTCTACCCCAGGCTGATCTGGAATTCACTGTGTATTCTCAGGGTGGCCTCAAACTCACAGTGATCCTTCTACCTCTGCCTCCTGAGTGCTGGGATTAAAGGTATGTGCTACCACACCCAGACCCCCATTTAAAAAAGTATTTTATTTATTTGAGAGAGAGGAAGGGGGCAGATAGAGAGAATGGGCACACACGAGCCTCCAGCCACTGCAAATGAACTCCAGATGTATGTGCCACCTTGTGCATCTGGCTTATATGGGTACTGGGGATTCAAACCTGGATCCTTAGGCTTTGCAGGCAAGCTCCTTAACCATCAAGCCATCTCTCTAGCACCACCACCACCCTTTTTTTTTTTTTTTTTTTGAGGTAAGGTTTCACAATAGTCCAGGCTGCCCTAGAATTCACGATGTAGTCATAGGGTGGCCTTGAACTTGCAGCAACCTCCCACCTCTGCCTCCCACATTCCCAATTGCTGGGATTAAGGGCATGCTCCACCATACCTGGCTCCTTTTTTTTTTTTTTTTTTTTTTTTTGAGGTAGCGTCTCTAGCCCAGGCTGACCTGGAATTCACTCTGTAGTCTCAGGGTGGCCTTGAATTCACAACAGTCCTCCTACCTCTGCCTCCCAAGTGCTGGGATTAAAGGCGTGCACCACCACTCCCAGCTCCGGCTCTTTTTTTTTTTTTTTTTTTTTTTTTAATTCTAGTATTTTATCCATTTGAGAGAAAAAGAGGCAGATAGAGAATGGGCATGCCAGGGCCTCTAGTCACTGCAAGCACACTCCAGACTCGTGTGCCACCTTGTGTGTCCAGTTTTACATGGGTACTGCAGAATCAAACCTGGGCCCTTTGGCTTTGCCAGCAAATGCCTTAACCATTGAACTATTCTTCCAGCCCTCATTTTAAAATACTAACAAATTATGCTATCATTCATGTTATGAAGCAAAATGACTGTGTCATCAGGATACTTGTGGGGACAGATCTGCATGAATGGTAATCAGGAACAGGAGGTAACCTGGGCTTGGTTCACCGTACCCCCTGGGCAAATGTTCACCGAGCACGTTTTTTTTTTTTTTTCCTTCGAGGTCAGGTTTCGCTGTAACTCTGACCTTGAATTCACTATGTAGTCTCAGGTTGGCCTCAAACTCACAGCAGTCCTCATACCTCTGCCTCCCAAGTGCTGGGATTAAAGGCATGCGCCACCACGCCCGGCCTCACTGAGCATTGTTTTCACCAAGCCTGCCATGTAAGCTCCATGGTGATCTGTCAAGTGATTTCGTGTGGAGAGAATGGATTTGAGGTCATTTAAGAATGCGGGGTGACGGAGGCTGAGAAGATGGTTCACAGGTTAAAGGCACTTGCTTGCAAAGCCTGCTGGCCCAGGTTTAATTCCTAAGCAACCCTCATAAGCTGGAACCAAAAAGTGGCACAAGTGTCTGGTGTTCATTTGCAGCAGCAAGAGGCCCTGGCACACACACAAATTTAAAAGAATGAGGGCTGGAGAAATGGCTTAGCGGTTAAGCGTTTGCCTGTGTAGCCTAAGGATCCCGGTTCGAGGCTCGATTCTCCAGGACCCATGTTAGCCAGATGCACAAGGGGGCGCACACGTCTGGAGTTCGTTTGCAGTGGCTGGAGGCCCTGGCGTGCCCATTCTCTCTCCCTCTCTCTCTATCTGCCTCTTTCTCTCTGTCTGTTTCTCTCAAATAAATAAATAAAAATGAAAAAGAAAAATAATTTTAAAAATTAAAAAAAAAATTTAAAAGAATGAGAGGTGGGGCCTGGAAAGATGTTAAAAGCACTTCTTGTGCATGCATGAGGGCCTAAAGAGGCCTGAAAGACTACTGTGATCTCTGGACCCACATAAACAGCTGGGTGTGGCCTTTCACATCTGTAACCCCAGTCCTATAGGATAGCAGAGACTTGAGTATCATAGCTAAAAGAAAAATGGCAAAGTCTGGTATTAGTAAGAGACTCCAGCTCAAATAAGAACAGGCTGCCAGGTATAGTGGTGCACGCCTTTAATCCCAGCACTCAGGAGGCTGAGGTAGGAGGATCACAGTGAGCTCAAGGCCACCCTGAAACTACATAGTGAATTCCAGGTCAGCCTGGGCTAGAGCAAGACCCTACCTTGAGAAACCAAAAAATAAAGAAATAAAGAAAAAGAAAGAAGGAAGAGGGGAACAATTGGAAGAGTAATAGCGTGGGACAACAATGTTCTGCTTTAGCCACTGCAGGCAAGCATGCTCCACCATAGGCCAGAGTATGGGGTATTGCATGGGCACATGCACATGCATACACCGCACACACAAACCCCACATTGCATACACAGGCAGAAACAGAAGAGAATGAGGGTGAGCCAGGTATGCCTATAATCCCAGAACTCAGGAAGCTGAGGCAGGAAGATGACTGACAGTTTGAGACCAACCTGGGTTATATAGTTCCAGGTCAGACAAAACTACATATCGAGGGCTGAAGAGATGGCTTAGCTGTTAAGTGCTTGCCTATGAAGCCTAAGGACCCCGGTTTGAGGCTCAATTCCCCAGGACCTACATTAGCCAGATGCACAAAGGGGCACATGCGTTTGAAGTTCATTTGCAGTGGCTGGAAGCCCTGGCGCGCCCATTCTCTCTCTCTCTCTCTGCTTCTTTCTATCGCTCTCAAATAAGTAGATAAAAATAAAAGAAATTAAAAAAAAACTACATATCAAGGCTCTGTCTCAGAAGAAAGTGAAAGATGTATCCTTTCCTGTGACTTTCATCAAAGACTCTAATGTATCTGTGCACAAATGCCTGTCACTCCATAAGACTGTCCTCAATCCCTTGGGGTGTGTTTGCCCCATGAACCATGAGCCTAGTGCCTGCTATACTTTCCTGGCCTGCACTGGCTTTCATCTTGGCAGTGTTCTGTGAAAAGCTGTGGCTGGATATCTGAGGCTGCTTGGAATGATAGGGGCTCCAGTAGTGTCCCTGGGGGCAGGGTACAGTGGACATATGTGTCTTCCAGGATCCATGAACTGCACTTCATGGATGAGCTGATCAAGGTGGAGGCCCATGATGCTGAGGT
This sequence comes from Dipus sagitta, assembly GCA_036346955.1. NCBI lineage: Eukaryota > Metazoa > Chordata > Mammalia > Rodentia > Dipodidae > Dipus > Dipus sagitta. The sequence continues at coordinate 1,057,317 of CM070775.1, read as the reverse complement.
TCTGTGCCTAGAATACTCCAAGCCTGAAACAGGTGAGCCCACGGACATGAGGGGAGTAGTCTCAGAAGGGGACTGTGGATGACAGCTGGGAGTCCTGGGATCAGTAAGGACCACTGCTGGTAGACTCTGGAACCACTGGGATGCCACAAAGCAAGACCACTACAAGCTCATGCTGGTCCCAGCACTATAGCAAGCGGCAAGCTACAGAGGTGGTGAAGGTCTCTGCCCACCAAACTTTCTTTAAATCTCTTGATTCATACCTTTCCTTAGCTCCCCTAACCTCGAGTTAGGCCTCAGCTCCACTAGGTGACCAGAGTAGGCACAGTCTTGAGGAGCCAGGGAGCAGGGAAGCCTGATAGAAGAAGGAGTATACAGCAGGTGGTCATCAGGGCCTACCTGAGTCTTGAGTGGCCAGGGCTCAGTGGGGGCATGGTTTCATGTGAAGCTGAAAGGTTGTGTGGGCCTCCTGTGCCGTGCCACAGAGCTGAGCCTTCCAGGAAAATATGCAGGGTATGCGGAGTATTTGCAAATGTGTGTAGAGCATCCATGCACATGTCAAGATTTGTCTTCCCTGAACTGGTGGTGGTGAGGGCCTGGGGGCCCTGGACAAAGACCATCCAAAGGTGAGGGCTTGGCCATTTCTGGGTTTGGGGCAACTTGACTGCAGCTCTGGTGCCAAAGACCCCTTTCTTCAAGGACTGGCAACTTGGTCTAACTGCCCTTCTGGGATGGTGAGGCATCTCAGTGACCTCCAGGAACCCAGGTTTATCCTCTCCAATCACAGGAGTTACCTTGCTGGCCTCAGCCAGTCGGGACCGGCTAATCCACGTGCTCAATGTGGAGAAGAACTACAACCTGGAGCAGACTCTGGATGATCATTCCTCCTCTATTACCGCTATTAAGTTTGCTGGTGAGCCCCTGACCTCCCATGTCCTGGGCCTCATTAGATAAGTCCCTTTGCTTGCAAGTGACAACAGTCTCAGTGGCTTGCTTAGAAGAGGAGTGGTAAGCCAGGCGTGGTGGTGCACCCCTTTAATCCCAGCAATTGGGAGGCAGAGGTAGGTGGATTGCTGTGAGTTTGAGGCCACCCTGAGACTACATAGCATAGTGAACTCCAGCTTAGCATGGGCTAGAGAGCAAGACCCTACCTTGAAAAACCAAAAACAAAAAAGAATGGAGTGGTGAATTCTGGATCCAGGCACAGCTAGATCTAAAGATGACTTTTTGTTTATAGAAATTAATGTCGATTGATTAACAAATAGGGCTACGGTGGTGCACATCTGTAAGCGGGCACCTTAACCCCTAAGCCATCTCCCCAGCCCCAGTGGTGCATATCTGTAGCTCCAGCTGCTCCACAGGAGGATCACTTGAGTCCAGGAATTCAAGACCATTCTGGGCAACTATTTCTTTTCTTGTTACTGTGACAATGTATGTGACATCAACTTAAAGGAAGAAGGATTGATTTGGTTCACAGTTAAGAGGCAGTAACAGTCCACCTTGGAGGAAAGCATGGTGGCAGGAATATGAGGCGGCTGGTCACATTGCAGCCACAGCTGGGAAGCAGGGCCATGAATGTTGTTGCTGGCTGGCTTCCTTGTTTTTCCCTTTCTATTTAGTCAAGGACCATGGTCCCATGGTATGATGGCTCCCATATACAGAGTGGCTTTTCCCTTCTCAGTTAAACCGCTCTAGAATAGCTGTCACAGACATCCCCAGTGGTCATTCTCAAATCAAGTTGATAAATGTAACAGCTTGACCAAAAGTGGCCTTATATTTAATGATCCAGAAGAGTTAATGACTGGTCAAGGGGCTGGCAACAGTGAATTCTCAAGGTCACTTTCTGAGTGGCCTGGCCTTTTCACCAAAGCCTCTGGCAGTCTGCAAAGATGCAGACTGACACTAGGTTCCTGCTCTCCTGCTCTGGCTGGCCTGGCTCACCTGGAAAAATTATAGAACTGATGAATAATATGAGTCAGGCCCTGACCTGTCAAAACCAACGTGTCAGAAGCTGCTTTGCTAAGGAAGAAGATAGTCATTCAGTTATTTTTATTTATTAAGTTTTTTAAATATTTATTTATGAGAAAGAACAGGCACGCTAGGACCTCTAGCCACTGCAAATGAACTCTAGACACATGTGCTGCCTTGTGCATGTAGCTTTACATGGGCACTGGAAAATCAAACCCAGGTCCTTGGGCTTTGCAGGGCAAGCGCCTTAACCACTGAGCCATCTCTCCAGTCCCTATTTACTGATTTTTTTTGAGGCAGGATCCACTCTAGCCCAGGCTGACCTGGAACTCCCTCTTTAGTCCTAGACTGGCCTCAAACTCGCAGAAATTCTCTTACCTCTGCCTTCTGAGTGCCGGGATCAAAGGTGTGTGCCACCGTGCCTGGCACAGCAAGGTTGTTATGTCCCACAGGCAGCAGAGACATCCAGATGATCAGCTGTGGAGCCGACAAGAGCATCTACTTCCGCAGTGCTCAGCAGGTGAGATGGCCTCCCTGGAGGATGGGGTGGAGCTTCTCTGGGGTGTCCTCTGAAGGTCTTGCCTGCCCTGCTAGACCTCGGATGGACTGCACTTTGTTCGTACCCACCACGTAGCAGAGAAGACCACCTTGTATGACATGGACATTGACATCACACAGAAGTATGTGGCTGTGGCCTGCCAAGACCGCAATGTGAGGTGAGGAGCTCTCTGTGCCCTTTGTTGGCCTGGCCCAGGCTGGTCTCCAACCAGGCCTATCTGGGATCTCCAGTCTGTCTTGTCCTTAGTTTTCTTCCCCTGCTCAAGCTGTAGGTGTTTCTTAGAAGGCCGACTCTATCATGCTTAGCCACCAAGTCTACACAGAGCTTCCTTCTGGCTCTCTTGGGACCCTGTATGGGTTACTGAGAGATCACAAGTTGCCTGTCCTCTTTGAGCTCCCTGGGCTGAACAGTCCTGGGATCATAGCAGTCAGTGGTCAGGGTAGTCCAGGGCCTTCTTCACAGAACTCATAGTGATGGCACGAGCAGTCAGGCCTGATCAGGGAACCTCGGGTCATGGGTGACACAACAGGAGGAAGGGCTGAATCTGGGGAGGGCATGTTCTTCACCTCCTTCATGGGTTCTGTTTGAGGACTGGGCTCCAGGCTTGCTTTGTGGACACTTCTGTATGTGACCTCCATAACCTCCGCTTCAGATGAGGCTTCCAGGGCGGAGGAGTGCAGCAGCAGCAGGGTGAGATAGACAAGACCTTCCTTACGTCCCCACACCATGCCCCTCCTCCCCAGGGTCTATAACACAGTGAACGGGAAGCAGAAGAAGTGCTACAAGGGCTCCCAGGGTGATGAAGGGTCCCTGCTGAAGGTGAGTAGGTCCCCTTGGGTCAGAACCAGACAGATACCTACACACAGGGTCCTGCCTGTTTGATGCCCTGTCTAGCTGCCCAATACCTGTCTAGCATGTCCTTGATGTTTAATCAAAGGACTACATGCTGGACAGCACCTGCTCAGGCCTGGCTGGCTAGGGATGCTTGGGTGGGGGTGGAGGAACAGATCCTCTATTTGCTGAGGCTGAGCCCAGCTACAAGCAGGTGTTTGAGTATGCTTGAATTTGAGTGGCAATAGGGCATGATAGGAAGAAGCAGAGGCCTGGACTCCTCTCCTGACTTGTCCCCCATCAGACAGAGGACAGAAGAGGCACTTTTCAGAGCTTCTAGTCTAGGAAAGTTGGAGTTCAGGGTCAGACCCCAGCTCTGCCTTCAGCCAGCTGTGTGACCTTGGGCAGGTATCCTTAAGTCTGTTTCCTCTGTCAAATGTAAATGAAAACAGCTTCTGTCCTAGGGTTTTTCTTTGGAGGGACTAAGTTTGTATGTGTAGTATCTAGCCCAGAGCCTGGTCACCATTGTTACTGCCATGGAGGCTGTTAATTGGGAGAAGTTCCTGTCCTTCCAGTGTGTGTAGAGGGTTCCCTGGGACAATTCCCATTACCAAGTTTGTCCACCACAATGGTCATCAGTGGTATTTGACCTAAGCCGCAAGGGATACAGCAGGAAGCCTGAGTAACATGTGACTCCCCTTCCCGGCAGGTGCATGTGGACCCCTCAGGCACCTTCCTGGCCACTAGCTGCTCCGACAAAAGCATCTCGGTGATTGACTTTTACTCTGGCGAATGTGTTGCCAAAATGTTTGGCCATTCAGGTGGGTGTGCCTGTCCCCTAGAGCCACCTCCGCAGCAATTACAGCCTGACACAAGGGTGGTTTCTGTTTTGCTTACAGAAATCATCACCGGGATGAAGTTCACATATGACTGCCGTCACTTGATCACCGTATCCGGGGACAGGTGAGACATGCCTGGAGGCTGCCCCTGCTGGGTCTCCCCTCTCTGGGAGTGGGCAGATATGCATGGAGGAGAGAGAGAGGGGATCAGCCCCTGCAGAGTGCACACAGCCTGTCTGTACGAAGAGCACTTCAAACCTTCCCACCTTGGACAGTATGCACCTTGATGTCATAGTCAGCCCTGAATTCCATCCCAAATCTGTCACTTATTTTGATGTGACCTTAAGCAGACCATTTCCCCTTTCAGCCTCAGTTTTCTTGTCTATAGAAGAGTTGGAATAACCTATCTTGAAAAATGTGATAACAACTGATGAGACGACACAAACCCTGTACCCATGGGGTTGGTCCTGAAGAAGTCCCCTTTGTCTTTTATCTTTGATTAGCATCCTTTTACCCAAAACACCTTCCTTGGATCTTGGGGCCCCAGCAGGTCCTAGCTTGTGGGGATTCCCTGCACCCTGAGCCAGGGAGTAGATCTGACAGTCCAGAGCCCTTGAGCTAAGCTGATGGGGCATCTGGGGAGTGGGGTTTTGGCCATGGTGACCTAAGTGGCTTGCACACATGCCCACCTCATCTCCCTGCCTCCTCAGCTGCGTGTTCATCTGGCACCTGGGCCCGGAGATCACCACCTGCATGAAGCAGCACTTGCTCGAGATCAACAACCAGGAGCAGCAGCAGCAGCAGCCCAAGGGCCAGACGTGGGACAGCCACACCAGGTCCTGGTGGGCAAGACAGCCCTGGGGCCCTGCCCGTAGTGAACCGAAGCAGTGCAGATGCCGTGTACTTGGCAACTGGGACACTAGGGGCCAGTGGGGCCTGACTCAGCCAGCAGCGGGGATGGGTGTGCATAGGAAAGAGTACAGTGCCGCTGAGTGTTCTCATACTCTCCATCACACAACTGTTCAATTCTGGTTTTTAGAGACAGTCTTACTATGTAGTCCAGGATGGCCTTGAACTAAGGTAATCCTATCTCAGCCTCCTGAGCGTTGGAATCACAGGCATGAGCCAACACACCTGGCTCAGGTGCAGATTTTTTTGTTTTGTTTTGTTTGTATTTTTAAATGGGATCTCATGTATCCCTAGAATGGCCTCAAATTCACTATGTAGTTGAGCATGACTGCCGATCCTCCTGCTTCCCACCTGAGTGCTGGGGTGACAGGCTTGCATCACCACACATGGTTTCTGGATTTTCTGTTGTGTTGTTGTTCGTTTGTTTGTTTTCCCGAGGTAGAGTCTTACTCTAGCCCAGACTGACCTGGAATTCATTCTGGAGTCTCAGGGTGGCTCACAACTCACAAAGATCCTGCTACCTCTGCCTCCTAAGTGCTGGGATTAAAAGTGTATGCCACCATACCCGGCTCTGGATTTTTTTATTTTATTTTATTTATTTTTATTTTTTTGGTTTTTCGAGGTAGGGTTTTACTCTAGCTCAGGCTCTCCTGGAATTCACTATGTAGTCTCAGGGTGGCCTTGAACTCACGGCGATCCTCCTACCTCTGCCTCCTGAGTGCTGGGATTAAAGGTGTGTGCCACCACGCCTGGCTTTATTTTCAATTTCAGAGAGAAAATTGGTGCACCAGAGCCTCAGCCACTGCAATCAAACTCCAGACACCTACTGGGCATGTGCAACCTTGTGCTTGCCTTTGTACATCTGGCTTATGTGGGGTCTGGAGAGTCGAACATGGGTCCTTGGACTTCACAGGCAAGCGCCTTAGCTGCTAAGCCATCTTTCTAGCCCATAGTTTCTGGATCTATTTTTTATCTTTTTGAGGCAGAGAGAATCAGTGCACCAAGGCTTCTAGCCACTGGAAACAAACTCAGATACATGTGCCACTTTGTGCATCTAGCTTTCGTGGGACCTGGAGAATTGAACCTGGGTCCTTAAGCTTCACAGGCAAGCGCCTTAACCACTAAGCCATCTCTCCAGCTGGTTTCTGGATTTTGATTGGAAGTATTGCTCATTTTGAACACAAGGGTTTTTGGGTTTCTTCTCTGCAACCTCTGTCTGTATATGCTTCCCTCAATGGAAGCTTTGCCATTGCCTCCATCCAGGTTCTCAGTGCCTGTGAGGAGAGGACCAGGCCTTGACTGGAATCTCTGGTCCTTAATGTGTCCCAAGATGTCACAGCTAAGGCACCAAGGGAGTAAGCAGCTCTCTTTTGCATTTGCTTTTGAGATTTACACCCTACAGCAGGATACAAGCATGGTCCTAGCTCCATGGTTACGTCATGGAACATATCTTAGTTTCCTCATAGTCTGAAGGAACCATAACTTCATTACTCCCTCCAGAAAGGAGCATGTAGTAGGGCTGGAGAGATGGCTTAGCAGTTAAGGTGCTTGTCTGTGGAGCCTAAGGGCCCAGGTTCGACTCCCCAGGACCCACATAAGCCAGATGCACAAGGTGGTGCGTGTGTCTGGAGTTCGTTTGCAGTGGCTGGAGGCCCTGGTGTGCCCATTCTGTCCCTCCCTCCCTCCCTCCCGCCTCACTATCTGCTTTGCCTCCTGTGCTGTCACTGCCTCTGGGGAGTCCAGCCTCTGCCTCATCTCATTTGTTGGGCTGATGTCTAGTGGAGGGTATATCAAGCAAGAGCCCTAACACCATCTTGACTGCAAGCCAAACTCATGTTTTAAGGAGCTTGGCACAGGACAGCTCCCAGAAAGCCCCATTCCACCCTCTTTAACTGTTTCTCTCCTTTCTGCCTTTAGTCAGGAAACATATTCTTCCATGCCCAGTGAGATTCGCTCCCTGAGCCCTGGAGAGCAGACAGAGGATGAAATGGAGGAGGAGTGTGACTTAGACGAACTGCTGAAGACACCATCCAAAGAGTGCTTGGATCCAGGTTGGGGAAGGGCCCTACCTTGGGCTTTGATGGCATAGGAACTGATCAAGACTGTCAATGTGGGCTGGAGAGATGCCTTAGTGGTAAAGACACTTGCCTGGAAACCTAAGGACCTAGGTTTTATCCCCCAGGACCCACATAAGCCAGATGCACAAGATGGTGCATGTGTCTGGACTTTGTTTGCCGTGGCTAGAGGCCCTGGCACTCTCATTCTCATTCATTCATTCATTCATCTCTCTCTCTCTCTCTCTCTCTCTCTCTCTCTCTCTTTCTCTCTCTCTGTGTGTGTGTGTGTGTGTGTGTGTACGCCTTATTCTGTGTCCAATAAATAGAATATATTTAAATTTAAAAAAGACTCTTAGTGTAATTTGCCAGCTAGACTCATTGGCTTGGATTGAACAGAAGTTTCAGGTAGATGTAACTGAAAATTCAAGAGGATTGGCTTCAGCATAGCTGTGATGTTAAAAGGAAGCTATGTTGCTGCCAGGTAGTAACACGTGCCTGGAACCCCAGCACTCGAGAGGCAGAGAGTTAAGAGGATCAGGCAGAGGTAGGAGTATCGCCATGAGTTCAAGGCCACCCTAAGACCACATAGTGAATTCCAAGTCAGCCTGGGCTAAAGCAATCCCCTACCTCAAAAAAAAAAAGTGGTAGGCATGGTGGCACACGCCTTTAATCCAGCACTTTGGAGGCAGAGGTAGGAGGATTGCCATGAGTTCAAGTTCAAGGCTACCCTGAGACTGCATAGTGAGTTCCAGGTCAGCCTGGGCTAGAGTGAGATACTACTTCGAAAAAAGAGGAAAAAAAAGGAGAGAGAGAGGCAGACAGAGAGTGAATATGAGCATGCCAGGGCCTTCTGGCACTGCAAATGAACTTCAGATGCATATACCACCTTGTGCATCTGGCTTTATGTGGGTACTGAGGAATCAGAGCTGGGTCATCAGACTTTACAAGCAAGCACTTTTAACCACTGAGCCATCTCTGCAATCCTGTTGTTTATTTTAAAAGAGCTCTCCAAATTCAGTTGCTGCCAACCCAGAACTGTTGACCTATCCCCACTTGTATGTATGTGTGTATTTTGTTTATTTTTGCAATGTTAGGGTTTGAACATCCCAAGCTAGCACTTTACTACTGAACTCCATTCCCACTTCTCCCCAAACCTGTGGGTTTTTTGTTTTTCAAGGTATAGTCTCTCTCTCCCGGGCTGACCTGGAATTCACTATGTAGTCTCAGAGTGGCCTCAAACTCATGGTGATTCTCCTACCTCTGTCTCCTGAGTGTTGGAATTAAAGGTGTGCACCACCATGCCCAGCCAAAGTTGAGCACCTTTGATTCATGGGTTTGTCCCACCTCTTGTGAAAATGTACAGTTGTATGTTTTGCCCATTCATCTTTGGGGTGGTTGTGTCTTTTCATGGATGCCATATATCTCTGCAGATCCTCGGTGCCTGCTGACCAATGGCAAACTGCCACTCTGGGCAAAGCGGCTGGTAAGTTTTCTGGAAGAATGGGATGACTAGAGACTGGCAAAGGAGGGGCTCGCCCAAGCCAAGCATGGTGGTGCATGCTTTTAATCCCAGTATTTGGGAGACTGAGGTAGGAGGGTCACCATGAGTTTGAGGCCAACCTAGATTCCAAGTTAGCCTGGGCTAGAGTGAGACCCTCCCTACCTCAGAAAACAGAAAGGAAAGCCATTTTCTTTTTCATGTATCTCCTGTCCATGGAGAACCATCATCCCTCCAGTCTCCCCTCAGGCAGCCCAGCTGTGGGCCCTATGCTAGGTTCTGTCAAGAAGGCAGTCTTGCCCTTCACAAGTCTTCTTGTCTGTGTGGGAGAGGGACAGTAGCCACATGAAATAAGTCAGTTATGTAGTATGCTGGTAGCTGATAAATGCTATAGAGAAAAAAGAAATGGCTGGAGAGACGGCTTAGCGGCCAAGTGCTTGCCTGTAAAGCCTAAGGACCCCGGTTCGATGCTCGATTCCCCAGGACCCACATTAGCCAGATGCACAAGGGGGCGCACGCGTCTGGAGTTCGTTTGCAGTAGCTGGAGGCCCTGGCGCGCGCGCACTCACTCTCTCTCTCTCTCTCTCTCCCTGTCACTCTCAAATAAATAAATAAAAATCAACAAAAAAAATTTTAAAAAATGAGAAGGAAAATAAGTTTTTGAGGGTCACTATTTTAGGTATACAAAAAAGGCCCTTTGGGGCCTGAAGAGATGGCATAGCGGTTAAGGCACTTGTCTGAAAAGTCTAACATCCTGAGTTTGATTCCCCAATACCCACAGAAAGCCAGATGCACAAAGTTGCTCATGCATATGGAGTTCATTTGTAGCAGCTGGAGGCCTTGGTGTACCTATTTGCCCTGTCTCTCATCTGTCTCTCACTCTGCTTACAAATAAATGAATAAAAATAAAATGATTTAAAAGAAAGAAAGAAAAGGTCCCTTCCTCCCTCCCTCTTTCTCTCTCTGTCACTCTCAAATAAATAAATAAAAATTAAAAAAAAATTTTTTAAGTGTTAACAGAGCTAGCAAGTCAGGTCTTTGGGTGAGGTGGGCTCTGGGGAGGTCCTTGGACACTCCTTTCTGTCCTGCTGTGCTTTTCCACCTGTACTGAGAGAGATGGAACCATGGGAGCTTAGAGGTCAGAAAGGCAGTGACAGGAGATGGATGAGGAGCAAACAGGGAGGAGGCCTAGGAGGAGAGATTGGGGTCTGGACCAGAAGGAGGAAATGGCCAGATTCTAGTTTAATTTTGAAGAGAGGGCCAGTTGTTTGGATGGGACGTGAGGCAAATAAAAAAAGACCAAGATGACATTAAAATGGGAGGCATGGTGTTGACATAGATAAGAACAGGAACTAGTAGCAAAAGTCCAACTTCTAGGGGCCAGAGAGATGACTTAGCAGTTAAGGCACTTCCCTGCAAAGCCTAAGAACCCAGGTTTAATTCCCTATAACTCTTGTAAGCCAGATGCACATGGTAGCACATGCGTTTGGAGTTTGTTTGCAGTGGCTAGAGGCCCTGGCATTCTCAGTCTCTCTCTCTCTCTCTCTCTTTTTTCTTGCACACACACAAATAAATAAAATTTTTTGTTGTTTTTATTTTTCAAGGTAGGTTCTTGCTAAGGCATGTGTGACCACACCTGGCTTAATAATTTTTTTTTCTTTTTGGTTTTTTGAGGTATGGTCTCACTCTAGCTCAGGCTGACCTGGAATTCACTATGTAATCTCAGGGTGGCCCTGAACTCTTGGCGATCCTCTTACCTCTGCCTCCCAAGTGCTGGGATTAAAGGTGTGCGCCACCACGCCTGGCTAATAAAATATATTTTTTTAAATCCAACTTCTGCCAGGTGTGACAGAGCTACCAGAATTTGTAGGTAAAATGCAAAGTGAAATGTCAAGGGCAAACAGAAGGGAGAATGGTGTCGCTGTTTGGGGCCTGAGCAACTGCAAAGAACGGGCTGGGAGGTTTTCACTATGGGCAGGCATCTGGAATCTTAGAGGCACTAGCTTATAAGCTGTGGGACGTCCCTGGTCTACATAGTTAGTTTAGGACTGTCTTGAGACTTTGTCTCAAAAAAGAAAACAAAAGTTCATGGAGTGTCTGAAGCACTTGTTGCATTTAATGGGCATGTGGGTTGACTGCCTGACCATTGTCCCCTGTCCCTCAAGCTAGGGGATGATGATGTGGCAGATGGCTCAGCCTTCCACACCAAGCGCAGCTACCAACCACATGGCCGCTGGGCAGAGAGAGCTGACCAGGAGCCCCTGAAGACCATTCTGGATGCTCGGGCCCTGGATTGCTACTTTACACCCATGAAGCCAGAGAGTTTGGAGGACTCTGTTCTGGACACAGTGGAGCCACAGAACCTGGCAGACCTGCTGAGTGAGGTACCTCCTGCCTCCCAACCCACCTATGACCCTTGTACCATGGCTGCCTACTCAGGACTCAGAGCATCAGCATTCCACTTCAGGTTGAGGAGAGAGCTACAGGAGATGGTGGGAGGTGGGTGGGAAGTTGCTACGGCAGTCTTTGGGAAATGGATCAGCCTGGACCCTGAGTGTAGTGCTGGAGTAGCAGAGCCCAGAGTCATCCTCCCTGGCTCTGACCTGGAGCAGGAGGCTGGCATCTGTGGCCCGCAGTTTTCCAGAAGTGATCATGATGTTCTCTCCTGCCTCAGAGGACTCTTTAGTGGAATTGAGAACTGACAACAGGCCTGTACCCTTACAAGTGCCAAAACAGTTTTGGTGCTTTACTCTTGCTTTTTGCTTTTTTTAATTCTGATATGCAAGTTTTCCTCTCTTTTTTTTTGTAGTATAACAATCAAGTTACACAGTAATGTGCACAGAGCATGGGTGCACAGCTTGATGAATTACCTAGGCCATTTGTATCACCACCGTTTGTCAAACATGGTGTTTTCTACCTCCCAGAAAACGCCTGTTCCCCTAGTCAGTGCCTTCCATTCCATCTAAGGGGGCCACATTCTGACCTCTCCCCATGTACTGGTTTGCCTGTCCTTGAACATTGTGTTTTAGGAGCCCTCCCTAGTCTGTATTTGTAAAGGAGCCTGTAATGCAAGGGGGTTAGGGAAGGAGCCCCAGCTGAGCAGCACACTTGACGCTGGCCCTGGCTTAGTGTCCAGCAGTGGGGGCCAGGATATCATTCCTTCTCTGTCTTTTGGCGTAATAGCTGGTGGCCCACCTGGCCTGCTCAGAATGGCTCTACTCTTCACCTCTAGTCAGATAGTCCCTATGAGGATGGCCGTGGGCATCCCTCCTTCCTGCCTGTACAGAGGGAGTCTTCTGAAACCAGCAAGCTCATCCTCTGCTCCCTGGAGACAGAAGTGACAAACACAGGAACTGACAGGTCAGTGCCTTTTGCTCTAATAGGAGCCATAGTTGGAGAGAACACCACCTCTCATAGGCACACTCTCAAAGAACTTTTAAGAAAAAATTTAATGTTTTTATTTGTTCATTTGCAAGAAGAAAGAGAATGAGGACTGGAGAGATGGCTTAGCAGTAAAGGCATTTTCCTGCAAAGCCTAAGGACCCAGGTTCGATTCCCCAGGACACACATAAGCCAGCTGCACATGCATCTGGAGTTTGTTTGCAGTGGCTAGAGGCTCTGGCACACCCATCCTCCCTCTCTCCTTCCCTCCCTCCCTCCCTCCCTCCCTCCTCCCCTCCCTCTCTCAATATACATATATGTGTGTGTGTATATATATATAAAATAAAAAATAAAGAATTTTTTAAAAGAAGAGAATGAATATGCCAGGGCCTCTTGCTGCTGCACATGAACTCCAAATGCATGCACCACTTTGTACATCAGGCTTTATGTGGTGTACTGGGGAGTTTAACCCAGGCTGGAAGGCTTTGCAAGCAAGTGTCTTTAACCACTAAGCCATATCCCAAGCCCTCAAAGAATTTTCTGAAGCCGAGTGTGGTGGCGCACGGCTTTAATCCCAGCACTTGAGAGGCAGAGGTAGGAGGATCACTGTGACTTCAAGGCCACCCTGAGACGACATAGTGAATTCCAGGTCAGCCTGGGCTAGAGTGAAACCCTACCTCAAACACACATACACACACACACACACAAAAAAAAAAAAAAAAAAAAAAAAAAAAAAAAAAAAAAAAAAAAAAAAACCTGTTTTCTAGTGGTCTGTGTGAATGTGCATGGGTGAGCCAAGGGTCTCTGGCTCAAAGCGAGGGACCTAGCTGAAGCCTTGGTTCTTGGTCCTAGATCAGATCAGGTTCCTGTAGGAAAGAAGCATTGGGAGGCTGAGGTGGTGTCTCAGTAGCAGCAAGGTGCAGGGCCTTGGGGCTCTGGGTGGGGTCCAGTTGTTAATTGCCAAGGTAACCCCACCCTGATGACATTACAGTACAGACTTCGAGAAGGAGACAGAGGCAGCGCCTGGAGATCAGCAAGCTGACTCCTACCTCAGGGTGTCCTCCGTCAGCTCAAAGGATCAGAGCCCACCTGAGGGTGAGTTGGAGGCTGGAAGGCACCCTGTGATGGTCTGTGACAACCCTTTCTGGGCACTGATGGTGGCCTTGACTCAGTTCTTCCGAGGCTCACAATACCCCAGAAGACAAACATGGTCCCTGCCATTACCTGAGCACACCTGAGAGCCCAGCTCTGCCACCTCCTTCATGCGGGACTTTGCTGGTCCAGAAACATGGACCACTCCACTCTCCAGATGGGAAAGTGAAGCCCAGGGCAGCTGAGCTGTGTGCCTGTCCCAGGACCCCTGACTCCACTCTTTCCTGCAGACTCTGGGGACTCAGAGCCTGAGTTGGAGTGCAGCTTTACCACCGTCCACTTCTCCGCTCCCACACCTGACCCAGAGCCTCGCCTCACCATGACAGTGCCCCCTGAGCCAGGTAAGACAGATGCAAGGGCAGCCCTGGGCCTGGCTAAGGCATAAACCTTGACTCCCCCATCAATCCAGTGTCTCAGTTTTTCTCCCTGAAAGCTTGGGCTTTCTCTCAGCCTGGTGGCAACAGGGTGTGTGGCAGGCGAGTCCAGCTTTCTCCATAGTCAGCTGGTGTCTGCCATGACTCATGGTGTTGACAAGTCTCTCTCTCCCCACCCTGCTTTCCATTGTCTCTCTCCAGGACGCCCAGGTATAGCAGAAGAGCCATCTCAGCCTGAGGGGCCAGGCCTGGCCAACGGCTCGTTGCCCCAGACCCCTGAGCAGGAGAAGTTCCTCCGCCACCACTTTGAGACACTCACTGATGCCCCTGCTGAAGGTGGAACCTGACTGCATCAGCCTGTGTGGTTGTCTGTCCTGTGCTGGACACAGTATGGTGTCCCTAGAGCAGGGCCTTCCTGATAGAGCAGTGAAGTCCAGGGTGGATGGCAGAGAACTCTGCTGCAAGATACTTGTCTCCCAGTATGCATCAAGCATAGGCTGTGTTTGTGAATGGAGCTTCTGGGGATCCAGTGGTGCCTGCATTGAGGCCTGGTTGGCTGGGGATTGATTCTGAGCATCTGTCCTGTCTTCCCTAGAGCTCTTCCATGCATCACTGGCAGACGTGACTGTCTCAGAGGGTGATGACTACTACTTCAATCCCCGGCTCAGTATCTCCACCCAGTTTCTCTCACGCCTTCGGAAGACATCCAGGTATACACTTGTAACCCCATTATCCTCTCTTTCTACCTCAGGCCTCAGGTGGAGCTGCATGCCTCAGCCTAGGGCAGGCTGCTTGAGTGTACCTATCTCACCTGGCTTCTTCCCCCAGGTTCCCTCCCCGATTGCCCCTGCACCTTGTGAAGTCTTCAGAGGTCAAGCCCATAGGCCGAGGGGACAGCCAGCCCAGAGCAGAATCTCTGAGAGCAGGTACTGGCTACACCTCCCCAGATGGGACCAACGTGAGTATTGGGATCACCTCCCTCAGGGCATAGGGCTGTGGGCTAGGAGATCCTGTCCTCACCTCAGAGCTGTGTTTGCAGGTCTTCTCTGGACAGAAGGCTGACGAGACCCCAGAGGCATGGTGCCCACCAAGTGAGTGTCCCTAGTCCCAGATGAACAAACCTGGGTGTCCAGCTGAACACTGGGAGGTTTCCATTCAGTCCTTAAGCTTCCCTAGGGTGGGGCTCTGTCCATAAGTTCTGGAATGGGTATGAGTGTGAGCCATTCCTAGACCAGGAGCTCCTTCAGAGCCTCCCCAGCCTCCCCCCGCCCCCATCTCACAGGCCTGGTGTCCTTGTCCCTTCCTCAGTGCCTCCCACACCTACATCTGGACCAACCCCAGGCCTGGCTCAGGACGTCTGTGCTCTTTCCACCTGTTCTTCCAAGGAGACCACTGCCAACTCTTGTGCCAAGATGTCACGTAGCATCTCCCTCGGGGACAGTGAAAACCCTGTGATAGCTGAGCTGACCAGGTCCCTCCATAGGCCCCTGTCTATGGGAGAGTTGGCCTCCCTGGACCGGGAGCTCCAGGCCATCCCCACCACAGCAACCTCGAGTTCTGGCAGTGAGGGTCAAGAGCCTGCTCTGCCCTCCTGGGGCAATCATGAGGCTCGAGCCAGCCTAAGACTGACCCTGCCCAGTGTCTGTAATAGACTCCTATCTCCACCCCCACTGGAGCCACCTACCACATATGTCTGGTCCCAGGAACCCATAGGTGCCCAGCCTGGTGTGGTGGTCACAACAGCCAGCTTTCCAGCCCCCAGCACTGTAGATGTGAGCACCCTTAGGCTCCACAGTTCTGCTTTTCTCCCAAATAACCCAGCCCCAGAGCTCCTCACCCCTCCTTCCCACCCCAACAGCCCCCCACTTCCAGAAGCCAGGCCCAGGGTTCCTGGTAGCACCGCCTCCCTTCTGGAGCTCGCCTCTGGTGAGTGCTACCCTTGGACAGAGACTGTGAGCCCAAGCCCATCCCTGATGCTATTTGACTTAGCCCCTAAGTTAGGCACGTGATCTGACCAGCCATTCATCTGGTCACTAATTTGTTTATATTTAGTGAGCATGTGTTGGGCTTTATTCTAGGCCCTGGGGTACATGGGACATGATGGTAAGCAAGAGGGTGGAGGGTTGGCATCTTAACTGAAGGAGATACCCAGATAAACCCAATAAAGAAACTGTCAGTCCTATCACAAAGTGATACGAGCTACAGAGAGAGAGAGAGAGAGAAGGGGGGTGTGTGTAGTCCAGCCGGACTTCCAGGACAGTGATGAGAGGCTTCAGCAGACATCCCAGGGGCAGGGGAGAGTGGTCAAGACAGAGCCCAACAACTGCAATCAGCCCAGCCCCCTGGCCTCTCTAGGCCAGCTACAAAGTCACAGTGCCTGGGTTGTTTCTCTCCACCCAGATGCACCCAGTGTGACCTGGGGCAGCCCTGGACACTGTGGAAAGCCTAGGCTGCCAGCTGAGGTCCTGCCTCCAGCACCCCTTGATCTGGGCAGTGTGGGGGCCATCTTGCACAGGCTGCAGACTGCCTTCCAAGAAGCCTGTGACCTTTACCACATGGTAAGCTAGTAAGCCCAGGGTGGTAAGCCTAGGGTGGTCCAGGGCAAAGGGGGCTCTGTGTGACTGACATGTGACAAGCTTGCCTTCCCTTGCAGCTGATCTCCAGCAACCAGCTGAGCGCTGAGCAGCAGCAGGCACAGACTGAGCTGGCTTCTGCCTTCCACCGGATCCACAGCCAGCTGGAAGCCAGTGACTGGCTAGCTGGGACTGATGTGGCCCCAGCCCAGACAGTGCCCAGCCCAGGTCCCCCGTCTCCACCCATACTGTGCCCCTTGGCCAACCCAGACTTGCAGGCTCTACTTGAACACTACTCAGAGCTGCTCGTGCAGGCCGTGCGGAGGAAGGCACGGGGGGACTGAGAGCCTACAGCCCCTTTACCACGGCCCTGCTGCTCTGGAGAAATAGGTTTTTAAACAAATAAATAAACTGATGGCTTGGAGCACTGGTCTGTGACCCATGTACAAAGCCCTTCCCAGGTGGATTACAGGGAGGGCAGGGAGAGGACCATACTTGGGTGGACCAGCCTGAAGACTTATGTTTGCTTCAGTGTCATGCACCGTCCTGGGGTTGTGTCCACAAGGATATGGGACCAGCAATGATGACTGTAGGGCCTGGCCCTCCTGAATGACCCAACCCCACCCACTGAGCATTTGCAGGTGGCCATGCGTACTCACGTGACCTATGGGGCCCAGCTATATCCCAGGGATGGGCTGGCTCTACCACCAACCCCCATGGGTGCCTGCAAACACGGGAACTGGTCAACATGTGCCTGACTTTCCAAGGCTATATGCACCATCGCACTGCTGGCTCGTGCCTCCAGCCAGGTCTACTCTGCATCTGGCAAGGTCCAGGCTGCTGCTTATCCCTGTGCTCCAGGGAAACAACAACTGATCGTCCTACAGCCAGCCTAGGCCACCAGCAGCTACACCCTGGGATACCTTCCCCAGCAGCAGGACTGGGTTCATTGTCCATTTCACAGTGTGTCTACTAAGAAGGCCACTTGTGACCACAAACCCCTGAGCCAGGCAGGGGGCTAGTGCAGTGCCCCAGGACTGGTACCAGAGAGGAGGTCTTACCAACTCCAGGCACAAGGGGTCAGTACAAGAACCCAGAAGACCCAAACCTAGAGAGGGCTGATTTGAATGGAGTTAGTGGACCCCATCTCCTGCCAGACACTCCATTATCCAAATCTTGCTGGAAGCCAGAGGACATAAGAACCTAACTAATGTAGCCTACCCAGTCGGCCTCCAAGAGAAGGAGCACATCAGAGGAGCCTGGGAGCAGCTAATGCCTATGTTATGAGGACTTTTCCTGGGGAGACATGAACAAAGATTTCGGTCACCAAATGACAAGCCCAAGAAACAAGTCCAAATCCAGCATGATAAACTAATGAGCTTATAGGAGCATGGCTGAGGGATTAGTTACAGGACTGGGAGTGACTGCCGACAATTATACCACCAGAAAATTGCACAGTAACATGGTTGATAACCTCCCCAAACTGCATTGACAGAGCCACCTTCAGTAAGCCTTCCACCCTGTGGATACTATAACATCTCCAGAGGTCTAATGACTCTTTTGTTTTTTGATTTGGAGGGTAAGGTCTCACTCTAGCCCAGGCTGACCTGGAATTCATTATGTAGTTTCAGGGTGGCCTTGGACTCACAGCTATCCTCTTACCCCTGCCTCCTGAGTAGCTGGGATTAAAGGGGTGTGCTACCATGCCTGGCGCACTCTCCCTCTCCCCCCCCCCCCGCCCCCATAGGATTTATATATCCCAGGCTGGCCTTTAAGTGATTCTCCTATCTCAGCTTCCTTGGACTAGGATTATAGGCATGTGCCACCTCACCCAGCCATTCCCCCAGTACCCTGGTAAAGACAGATGCACAAAGTGGCATATACATCTGGAGTTCATTGGCAGTGACAAGAGGTCCTGGTATGCCCATTCTCTTACTTGCTCTCCTACTCTCTGCTCACAAATAAATACATCAAATATTTTAAAAATATATTTGCAAACAGAATGGGTGTCCCAGAACCTCGTGACACTGCAAACGGACTCCAGATGCATGGGCCACTTTCTGTATCTGGCTTTTCATGGGTACTGGGAAATTGAACTCTGGTTGCTAGGCTTTGCAGGCAGTTGCCTTAACCATTGAGCAATCTCTCCAAGCCCAATAAAAAATATATATATATATATATATATTTAAATATGGTAAGTGAGCCAGGTGGCAAACACCTTTAATCCCAGCACTCGGGAAGCAGTGGTAGGAGGATCATCGTGAGTTCAAAGCTATGCTGAGCCCTGAAGAAACAAAGTGGCAAAGCTCCGCATGTAGACACTCAGCACTGCCTCCCGTTGAGTCTACAAGATTGACCCTCAGGGTGTACTGGTCTCTTGTTCATCACTGTATCACCTCAGCATGGCCTCCGTGAGTCCCCCATGAGTCTACAAGATGAGTCTCAGGGTGTATTGATCATTTTTTCATCACTGTCAACACCTAAGAAAACAGAAAAGGTTGGTTTGGGTTCATGGTTTTAGAGGCTCCATTGTTATGGATCTGAGGCACATCATGGCCTCAGGAGCATGTGGCACAGAAAGCTGCTCTCCTCAGGGTGACCAGCAAGTGGAAAGAGAAATCTGGGGAGAAGTCCTTTCAAAGGATGCCCCTTAGCAACCCACTTTCTGAACCAGGTTCCACCTCCTCGTACCACCTCCGATTGCGCCATCAAAGTATGAATCCATTAGCATGCTGCCTGACGCATAGGCAGAAACCAGAATTTGAAGGCTGGCCATGGTGGCACACGCCTTTAATCCCAGCACCCAGGTGGCAGAGGGAGGAGGATCACTGTGAGTTCAAGGTCAGCCTGGGCTACAGTGATAGTCTACCTCGAAAAGACCAACTCCAGCTCTGCAAAACAACAACAAAAACAGGATGTGAATCTTTAAACTGCTTTATTCTGAGGCAGTGGGTTAACATCCTAAAGATCTTTCTTTTGGGATGGAGAGATGGCATAGCAGTTAAAGCACCGGCCTGGTTCAATTCCCCGGTACCCACATGAAGCCAGATGCACAAGGTGGCACATGTGTCTGGAGTTTGTTTTGCATTGCCTAGAGGCCCTGGCTTCCCCCCCCCCCCAGGAGGTAGGGTCTCACGCTAGCCCAGGCTGACCTGGAATTCACTATGTAGTTTCAGGGTGGCCTAGAACTCACAGCGATCCTCCTACCTCTGCCCTCTAAGTGCTGGAGTTAAAGATGTGCGCCACCATACCAGGCCTGGTGTGCCCATTCTATCTGCCTCTTTCCCTTTCACAAATAAAATATATTTTAAAAAGATATTTAAAAAAAAAAAACTTTTAAGGAGCCGGGCGTGGTGGCATACGCCTTTAATCCCAGCACTTGGGAGGCAGAGGTGTGAGGATCGCTGTGAGTTCTAGGCCACCCTACATAGTGAATTTCAGGTCTGCCTGAGCTAGCGTGAGACCCTACCTTGGGGAAAAAAAAAAAAAAAAAACGCTCTTTCAAAATTATTTTAAGTAACTTTATTTGAAAGGATGGGCATGCCAGGACCTCTATCCACTGCAAACTCCAGACACGTGCCATCTTGTGTATCTACCTTTATGTGGGTACTGGGGCATCAAACCTGGGTCCTTTGGCTTTGCCAGCAAGCACCTTAACCGCTAAGCCATATCACCAGCCCGTAGTTTTTGTTTTCAAGGCAGGATTTCATTCTGGCCCAGGCTGACCTGGAACTCACTCTGTAGCATAGGCTGCCCTTGAACTCATGGCGACCCTCCTACCTCAGCATCCCAAGTACTGAGATTAAAGGCATGCCTGGCCTAAAGATCTTTCTCACATCTCATCTTTTACCAGAAACTGATACAGGCAGGGGAAACAAAGATAGTCAACCATGTCAGTTTAGTCTTACTGCCTCTGTGGCAGGGGAGTGTGCACAAACAACTAGGTCAGGCTGCTGACTGGATGTCTGGATTGCGGGTTAACTCAGAACAGACCATCCATTAGTAGTGGGCGTGCAGATTCCTTCTACAGAACGCTCTGATACAGACCATGCAGTTCCCCCACCACACTGGTCACAACGCTCAGCCCCCATGATCCCAGGAGCTCTCAGTGATTGGATCTGCCAGCAGGGGACACCTTTGTGAGCCTTTGTGGGGACACTTCTTATCCAAACCATAATGCAAGGCATGTGAAGAGATGTTTCTCTCACTGACTGCTCCCTCTGCCTGCACCCTTTCCCTTTCACCAGAGTCCTTGCCATGCTGGAACCCTAACTGGATCTGAAGTCTCTTTGGGTTCTCAAAACCCCAAGTTTTGCCCTCCATTGGATCATCTTCTGTCCTTCACAGTTGACTATCCTGGGCTGTCACTGCTGTTTCCCCCATGGCCTTATAAGCTCATTTTTGGTGCTGAACTTAGGCTCCACTTATAGCAGGAGTTCAGGAAATTGTTGGGTAAATAAATGAAATTACTGTAGGGGAAATGTTCAAAAGTTTTTTTGTAATTTTTTAAAATTTTTATTTATTTGAGAGTGACAGAGAGACAAAGAGGCAGATAGAGAGAGAGTGGGTGCGCCAGGGCCTCCAGCCACTGCAAACGAATTCCAGACGCGTGTGCCCCCTTGTGCATCTGGCTAACGTGGGTCCTGGGGAATCGAGCCTCGAACCAGGGTCCTTAGGCTTCACAGGCAAGTGCTTAACTGCTAAGCCATCTCTCCAGCCCCCAAAGTTCTTTTTTAGTTAACATTTTTATTTATCTGAGGGAATGACAGAAAGAATGAGTATGCCAGGGCCTCCTGCCATTGCAAACAAACTTCAGACATGTGAGCCACTTTGTGCATCTGCTTTTACTTGGGTACTGAGGAATAGAACCTGGTGATCAGGCTTTGCAAGTTTTTATTTTTTATTTTTTATTTTTTTCCGAGGTCTCACTCTGGTCCAGGCTGACCTGGAATTAACTCTGTAGTCTCAGGATGGCCTTGAACTCATGGCGATCCTCCTACCTCTGCCTCCCGAGTGCTGGGATTAAAGGCATGTGCCACCACGCCCAGCTGTATTTTTAACCAGCTAAGCCATCTCTCTATGCCTGTTCAATGTTCTTAACATCTAGTTCAAACACTGGGTAAGGATTGCTGTAGAGCAGAGCTTAGCTAGAGTGCTGGGGTAAGAGCCAGGGAACTCCAGGATAGAGAAGTATCCCAGGCACTCACTGAGAACTCTAAAACAACCAGTATTTTAATTTATTATTATTATTGTTTTGTTTTGGGGGGGGTAGGGTGTCACTCTAGCCCAGGCTGACCTGGAATTCACTATGTGTAGACTCAGGGTGGCCTCAAATTCATGTGACCCTCTTATCTCTGCCTCCCTAGTGCTGGGATTAAAGGCGTGTGCCACCACACCTGGCTCTTGGTTTTTCTGAAGCAGGGTCTCATTCTAGCCTAGATTGACCTGGAACTCACTTGGTAGCCCCAGACCTCAAACTCAGTAGTTCTACCTCAACCTCCCAAGTATGCCACCATACCCAGTTCAAACCAGTTTTTTAATGCCTGGTAAACTGAATGGTGCCTTGTCATCTCTGAGTATCGCAGAACAAAGCAATCACAGCTGCCCCTTCCCTTGCTTCCTCAGACAGCTGCTATGATTTGAATAACCACGTCGGTGGACCTGCGTCCGATGGACTGATTTGCCTGGCAAACAGGCCCTCGAGTCCTTCACTCTGCCAGGACTGGAGCCATGTGTCTTCCTTCTCATCCCCTAGGAATAGCCTGAGGTACCCTCCCTTTACTGGATGTGTCAGTGCTTGCCAGCCCCTGGAGGTTGAAGAGTTCCCTTGAGTCTGCCTAGGAAAGGGGCCATGAATGACAGGCCCAGGGCAGCAGCACCTGGAACCAGCTAAGCAGCTCCCTAGGCTCGTCCCAAAATTTGCATAAAGAGAAAGAGGCTCCTCCATGGCTCCCCCTCCCACCCCACCTAGGATAGTTGTCCTGCAGCTGAGGTCTGCCAGGCTGCGGCAGGTAGAGGCAGCGCTGTGTGAAGAGCTACCTCACCATCTCAGAGGTGATGCCTCGTGTCTTCCTGGTTAGGAGTCGGCGTCCACAGCCTCCCAATTGGGGCCACCTACCTGACCAGCTCCGGGGAGATACCTACATCCCAGGTGGGCACCTCACTCACTGGGCCTGGAAGTGAAGGGCCAGGGATGCAAGGCATCACCCGTGTCTTCTCTTCCCAGACTGCAGCAGCCTGGCAAGGCCACCAGCACACCAGTCTCCTGGCCTCAGGGACTCATGGGCAGCGGTGAGTCTGCAGCAGGCTGCTGAGACAGCTGTTTCCACCTGCCTAGGGGGAGCTGGCTGCCCTATTCCTGGGTGTATTTGCACATGTTCTCCACTAGCCATGCCGCTCTTTTCCTAGTAGTCAGTTTAGTTGGGTCTGTTAAGCCCTATATCTCAGGGTGGGCAGCTATAAGACCCTGCCCCAGGAACCTGTGTCCAGTGGGTAGAGAACAGGATTCCAGCCGGGCGTGGTGGCGCACACCTTTAACCACAGCACTCAGGAGGCAGAGGTAGGAGGATGGATCGCCATGAATTCGAGGCCAGCCTGAGACTACATAGCCAATTTCAGGTCAGCCTGAACTAGAGCGAGACTCTATCTTGAAAAACAAAACAAAACAAAAACCCTAACAGGATTCCAAACCTAGTACAACTGGAAGATTATTTGTCCTGACACTGGGCAAGGTGATAGGGAAGGGGTGAGGGCCAGAGGAACCTGTGAAGGGATAGTTCACTTGTGTGTGCACTGGGAGGAGGAGGGTGCCAGCCAGTATACAAACATGCTGGGGGTTATTCCAGTACTTGAGATCCAGGAACTGACCTAGGTGCTGCAAGGGACAAAATCCATCTCCTGTACAGAGCTTTTCCTGCTGGGGGCTAGAGGACACAGTGAAACTAAGGAAGTATGTATGAATAAAGTATATCATGAAGCCTGGTGTGGTGGCACATGCTTTTAATCCCAGCCCTCGGGAGACAGAGGTAGAAGGATCACCATGAGTTTGAGGCCACCCTGAGAGTACATAGTGAATTCCAGGTCAGCCTAGGCTAGAGACCCTACCTCGAAAAAACAAAAAATAAAAAGTATGTTGGGGGGCCTGGGGAGATGGCTGTGTATAAAGCACTTGCCACATGCAAGCATGAGCACCTGAGGTCAAACACCAGAACCCACATAAAAAGCCGGATGCTGCAGCACAACCCCTGTCATCCCAGCACACCTACTGCGAGGAGGCAGACAGAACCACTGGGGCGCTTGTGGGCCACCTACCCTGGTTAATGCTGTGCCTCAAACAAGGTGGAAGGCGACAACCAGGACAACACCTGAGGGGGTTGTCCTCTGACCTCCATATGCACACCACGGCATTCATGCACTTACACCCCCATACATAAACACACTGCATCACACATCACACACACGCACAGCATGTTGGAAGAAGGGACTTGTTATGAAGAAACATGAAGGTAAGTGATGGTGGTTGGTCAGGGTGGGTCTTGGGCAAAGGCTAGCACTACTCAGACTCCTCATCCTCCTAGGCCCTGGGCACTCCATTAATACTTAGTACACAGTTAACAAAAGACTGGGCAGCTGGCTGAGCTAACTCTTGTATCCTTCTGACAGTCCTCGCAGGGAACCCTGTCCTCTGCTCCCAGGAGCCCTGGGACACTTGGCTGCCCACTCTGCCCCAAGGCCTTCCCGCTGCAGCGCATGCTAACTCGGCATCTCAAGTGCCACAACCCAGCACGCCGCCACGTGTGCCGCTGCTGTGGCAAGGGTTTCCATGATGCCTTTGATCTCAAGCGCCATATGAGGACACACACGGGTGAGCAGCAGTAGGACAGAGGGACTTCTGGGCCCCAGATGGGGAAGGGACGGAATGTTGGGGGGTTCCTGGGATATGGGCTTTCCAGTATTTGTGGTGTGTCGCAGGTACCTGAGACATGCTTGTACCTCACTCCCCAGCAGGTGGGTATGAGCAGGCACCAAGGTAGTGGCTTGCAAAGGGTGAAGATGGGTGCTGCTATACAATTCAGGGTTCCAGATTCAGGACAGTTGAAGGAACTTTGGGAATTGCTAAAGGTCTCTTCCTCTCCCAGGGGAAGGAACTTCCTGGTGAGGGAGGTGGAGATGTGGGGGTCTGGCTCACTTTGCACTGAGAGTAGCACATCCACCCAAGAGTTCCATCCTCACAGGGATCCGCCCATTCCGCTGTGGAGCTTGTGGGAAAGCTTTTACACAGCGTTGCTCCCTCGAAGCCCACCTTGCTAAGGTGCATGGGCAGCCAGCCAGCTATGCCTACCGCGAGCGCCGGGAGAAGCTGCATGTGTGCGAGGACTGTGGCTTCACCAGCTCCAGGCCTGACACCTATGCGCAACATCGCACCCTGCATCGCACTACCTGAGACGGTGGTCTGCATCCTACCCATGAGAAAAATAAACACAAGAAACGCTCATACAGAAAGGGTCTAGCATTTATTATTAGTGGAGAAAGGAGGGGGTCACTCAGTCCAGCGGTGGCCACAGTGTGGAGCAGTGCATACGTAGTACAGACGCATGGCATCCTGGCAATAAGAATGCTCAGTTAGCTGGGCATGCTGGTGCATGCCTTTAATCCCAGCACTTGTGAGGCGGAAGTAGGAGGATCACCATGAGTATGAGGCCACCCTGAGACTACATAGTGAATTCCAGGTCAGCCTGGGCTAGAGTGAGACCCTATCTCAGAAAAAAAAAAGAATGCTCAATTAGCGAGCTGGAGAGGTAGACAGCTCAGTGGTAAAAGGCACTTGCATGCAAAGCTTGATGACCCAGGTTCAAGTCCCCAGATGCACAAAAAGTGGTGCAATGCATCTGGAGCTCATGTGCAGTGGCAAGAGGCCCTGGTGTGCCCACTCTCTCTCCCCCTGTTATGCTTACAAGTTAATAAAATTTTTTTTTTTTTTTTTTTTGGTTTTTCGAGGTAGGGTCTCACTCTAGCCCAGGCTGACCTGGAATTCACTATGGAGTCTCAGGGTGGCCTCGAACTCACGGCGATCCTCCTACCTCTGCCTCCCGAGTGCTGGGATTAAAGGCGTGCGCCACCACGCCCGGCTTCAAGTTAATAAAAATTTTTAAAAAGAATGCTTAAGCCGGGAATGGTGGTGCACGCCTTTAATCCCAGCACTCGGGAGGCCAAGGCAGAGGATCGTCCTGAGTTCAAGGGCACTGGAGACTACATAGTGAATTCCAGGTCAGCCCAGCCTACAGTGAGACCCTACCTTGGAAAAACTAAAAGAGCTGGGCATGGTGGCGCACACCTTTAATCCCAGCACCTGGGAGACAAAGGTAGGAGGATCGCCATGAGTTTGAGGCCACCGTAAAACTACATAGTGAATTCCAGGTCAGCTTGGGCTAGAGCGAGACCCTACCTTGAAAAAAAAACAAAGAGAGAGACAGAGAGAGAGAGAAAAGGAAAAATGATGCTCAGTTAGAAATGGTCTCCTCCACCAAGGGGAGAATAGTGTGGGACCTGCACAGTCTCACCCCAAAAGAATAATCAAGCCAATTTTCCCAATATTGACTCAAGAAAGCACAGACTAGGCGTGGTGGCACACACCTTTAATCCCAGAGGCAGAGGTAGGAGGATCACTGTGAGTTCGAGGCCACCCTGAGACTACGTAGTGAATTCCAGGTCAGCCTGGGCTAGTGCAAGACCCTACCTCGGAAAACCAAAAAAAAAAAAAAAAAAAAGAAAAGAAACAAACACAGGCTTGGATTGGGGAGATGGTTCAGTGGTTAAAGCATTTGTATGCAAATCCTAATGACTTGAGTTTGATCCCCCAGTACCCATGTAAAGCCAGATGCACAAAGTGGCACATGCACCTGGAGTTCATTTGCAGTGGCAGAGGCCCCGGTGCACCCATTCTATCTGCTTGCAAGACAAAAACAAAACACAGGCTTACTTTAAAATTGGGATCCCGTCCCCTGGGGAAGGCCCAAGAAGCCCTCTGCCACTCACCTCGGCCCGGGCACTGTGTGACTGGAAGAACACTGCTTCCTTGTGGCCGCATCTGAGGGGATGGCTCGGTCACTCAACCCCTCCTCCGTCCCTCCCGGGTCCCCGAGGGCCAGCCAACCACTTCCCTTGGGCCAGCTGCGCACTCACTTCTGGCACGGGTGGTCCTCGGTCCGCGGTAACGTGGGGTCCTGGGACACATCGGCGATGATCTGGGTCAGCTCGCTGCGGGGATGAGGACGTGGACACATGATTACGCTCGCTACCGGCTCCCAACTCGGCCTCCGCGCCCCAAGCCCGGCCCCGCCACTCACTCTACTTCGTGCGTGATCTTGTTGACGTAGATGCAGCTGTTGTCGGCCTCCTGCTGGTAGTCACAGTTCCGGCACTGCGGGGCGAGGCGGTGACCACGCGATCCAAGGGACAGGGCGCGGGCGGGCAAGGGATCCCCACGGGAAGCGTCACCTCGGGGACCCGGACACGAGGGTGACGAGCTGGAGTGCGCGTCACGTGGGGTCCCACGGAAGGGAGTGGCTGGGGACCCCGGGGCACCCCGCCCCACTCACCGCGTACAGCAGGATGCGGTTCTCCTTGTCCTCCTTGGGGTACAGCATGTTGTTACTGTGAGGGGAGGTCAGAGTCAGCTCCGGAGCCCGTCCTGACTGCCCTTCCACGCCCGCAGCCTGGCCTCACCATTCCTGGCAGAATCTGATGCCCACGAAGCCAGGTTCGTAAGTCCCGTCTGGCTCCATGTCGACCGCACAGCCCGCGAAGCCTTCCGCGTCTGCGCGCCAGCGCTACAGGTCGCGCGATGGATCAGAACGCGTCGCAGCGACCAAAAGGGGCGGGGCTGCGCGCACGCACAGGTGCCCAGGGGGTCCTTGAGCCGCGTTCCCTGGGCGCTGAGGTGTGAGTGTTACCTTGCCTGCCTCTGATTTTTTTTTTTTTTTGAGGTTAGTTTACAGAATGGCGTACACTGCGTAAGGGCCGAGGAGATGAACCGCAACCTTGGCCTCCTGGCGCTAAGCGTAAATGGAAAGAGCCATGGCTTTTTGTTTCCTAGCCTGAGGCTAGTGCACATGCGCAGAAGGAGCAACTCCTGCCAGTCTTTGCTCCGGGCTTCATTGGTTCGCACCGCGCGCTGTGGAAGGCCTCTCGGGATTGGCTGGACCTCACCCGAGACCCTCTTCCTGGAGGTGGAGAGAGGAGGACAACGATTGGCCGGCCGTGCCGAGAGGAGGTCGAGGATTGGCCAGACTCTGGAGCAGGGGCGGGGCTGGTATCCCAGAAGCAGCGGCGGCAGCTGCGGAGCCGGTGTGAGACGACTGAGCCGGACCCTGGGCCTGGACGGAGTGCGGCGGCGACATGGAGGTGACGGGGATATCGGCGCCCGTGGTGTCTGTCTTCATCAGTAGCTCCCTCAGCACCTTCAGGTCCAAGAAGCGATACAGTCGCAGCCTCACCATCGCCGAGTTAAAGGTGTGGCCGCGGGGGCGGGGTCCGAGGGGGCGGGGAAAACGAGCGGGGCGGGGAGGGGGGATCCCGAACGCCGGAGAGGCTGAGGGCCAGAGGGCGGAGCCTTCGAGTGACTTTGCGGAGACCGAGGCCCTGCCTCGGTGGCGTGGGCCTCCATCCCGCCCAACCGGGGAGACTAGAGAGTAGGGGCGGGGCCGAGGAAAAATCTGCTGCTCCAGAGGGGTCAGGGTCCTGAAGGAACCGGCCTGGGTGGATCCTGAGTCTTGGGTCTTTTTGGAATGGGATGGGGTGATGGTTGTTGATCCAAGGGGTAGAGCCCCGGGTCACGGGATGGGGCCACTGTCAGCCTTTCTCTCTTCATCCCACCTCCTCCCCACAGTGTAAACTGGAACTGATTGTGGGCACCCCTGCTTCCTGTATGGAATTGGAGCTGTATGGGGCTGACGACAAGTTATACACCAAGTTGGATCAGGAGGACGCACTGCTGGGCTCATATCCTGTAGATGACGATTGCCGCATCCATGTGAGACCACTCTACCTGGGACCCCCCACACCCCATTCATTTCCTTCATTGAATACCTCAGTGTTTTGCTTTGTGGTAACCAGTATATACGGCTCTCCCTCATGGAGCTCCCAGTTCAGCCTTGTGAGAAACAGACTCTTCAGTAGACAGTGACAGCCAGAGTGGTCTGGGCTGGAATGAAAAATGCTCGGGGGATGGGGGAGACATAGAAGAGGTTACTTGGGAGTGTCAGAAAATGCTTCCCAGAGGAATGGACATTACATGGATGGGAAAAGTATTCAGGGGTCTAGAGAATGATGAGCAATGAGGCTGAGCAGGTTGAGAGAAGCCAGACTGCAGGGGTCCTCTGAGTGCATCAGCCCACCTCATCCTTTCTGCCCTCAGTCCCCTATCCCCACCCATCCCACTCAGTTTGTAACCAGCCACATGGTTGCTTAGACATTGCAGGTGAGCTCCACCTCAGTACCTCTGCATGCACTGTATTGCATTCCCACCTGATTGGTTCTCTTTATATACCCACATGGCTGACCCCTTCCTAACAGTCTTTACTTAAGTGTCACATTTTGGGCCTGGAGAGGTGACTTAGTGGTTAAAGGCGCTTGCTTGTAAGCCTGCTAGTCGATTCACTGCCCCAGTACCCACGTAATGCCAAATGCCCAAAGTGTTACATGTGTCTGGAGTTTGTGTGTAGTGGCAAGAACGCACTCTCATAAATAAATAAATATTTTTTAAAAAACAACATCACCTTCCAGCATGAGATAGGATGGTGCACTTCTGTAATCCCAGCACTTGGGAAGTAGAAGCAGGAGGATCATGGGTTTGAGATCAGCCTGGGATATATGGTGGCATCTTGTTTCAGAAACAAATAAATAGTAGAGTACTTGTCTAGCATGTACAAGAACTTGAGTTCAATTGCCAGAAAGGCCAAAAACAAACAAACAAACAAAAAAGTCAGCCGGGCATGGTGGTGCAAGCCTTTAATCTCAGCACTGGTAGGCAGAGGTGGGAGGTCACTATGTGTTGAGGCCACCCTGAGACGACGAATTCCAGGTCAGCCCGGGCAGGAGTGAGACCTTACATGGAGGGGGGGTCATATTCCAGAAGATGCTTTTACTAGCCTCAGTAACTTTTTTTGGTTGGTTTGTTTTTGAAATAGGATTTCATACTTCTGACCCTCTTGCCTCTACCTCCCAAGTGCTGGAATTGTGACCTCATCACTTTCTCCTTGCTTTGGTGTATTTTAGATTTTTTTTTTTTTCCCTCTTAGCTCTTTCCATGATCTGGTATATTCATACTCGGGGTTTTTCTGGTTGGTCTGGTTTATTGTGTGTCTCCCTGATTGGAGTCCCAGGAGGGCAGACATTTCCCTCAGCTTAGTTCACTGCTATGTCACCAGTCTCTGGAACAGTGCCTGGCACAGACAGGATGCACACTGACTCAGTGAATCATTGTTGAGTGGTGAGTTGAATTGACAAGATAACAATGGTAAAAATGATAGCATTATTGTTTTGTAGAAGAAATAACTTAGCTGCAGAATGCAATTCTTTTTCTTTTTTAAATTTTTTTTGTTTTATTTTTATTTATTTATTTGAGAGCAACAGACAGAGAGAGAAAGAGGCAGATAGAGAGAGAGAGAATGGGCGTGCCAGGGCCTCCAGCCACTGCGAATGGACTCCAGATGTGTGTGCCCCCTTGTGTATTTGGCTAACATGGGTCCTGGGGAATTGAACGGATGTCCTCTGGCATTGCAGGCAAATGTCTTAACTGTTAAGCCATCCCTCCAGTCTCCAAAGTGCCTTTTTAATATTGAAAGCAAGATACAAGGAGGCCTCCAGAACAAGGAGCAGCAGCACTGGGTTGACCCAGTGCTGACCACAGAACCAGACGTGTGCAGCCACACTGCTTAGGTCACAGCCCAGGGACTTATCTTCACATCTGTGACTCACAGGCCTGAAGACTTAAAAAAAAAAAACTATTTATTTATTTATTTGTTTGTTTGACAGAGAGAGGAAGAGAGAGAGAATGGGTGTGTCAGGGCTTCCAGCCACTGCAAACAAACTCCAGATGTGTGCACCCCCTTGTGCATCTGGCTAATGTGGGTCCTGGGGAATCAAACCTAGGTCCTTTGGCTTTACAGGCAAACGCCTTAACTGCTAAGCCATCCCTCCAAACCTTTTTTAACATTTTAATTAATTAATTTATTTGACAGAGAAAGAGGAAGACAGAGGGGATGGGCACGCCACAGCCTCTAGCCACTACAGTCGAACTCCAAACATGTGTGCCACCTTGTGCATCTGGCTAATGTGGGTTCTGGGGAATCAAACCTGGGTCCTTTGGCTTTGCAGGCAAACGCGTTAACCGCTAAGCCATCCCTCCAGCCCAGAATTCTTTTGTGTGTGTGTGTATGTATGTGTGTGTGTGTGTGTGTATATATGTATGTATATATGTGTATATATATATATATGTATATGTATATACACACATACATGCTTTTTCAAAGTAGGTTCTCACTGTAGCCCTGGCTGATCTGGAACTCTGTCCCAGGCTGTCCTTGAACTCACAGCAATCCTCCTACCTCTACCTCTCAGGTGCACCACCACACCAAGCTTGTCTGTAGAATTTTTACCTAGGTCTTCATTAACTCCAGAAGTCACTGGGCCCAGAGAACTGCTTCTTGTGTTCTGTACAAGAGCATTGATGCTGTACCAGAGATACAGTTGTGATGATATGTGAGAAGGCCTGTTTTAGGTTCACACAGTGTGTGAGGTAGTGTTAGCTACATGATCGTAGGACCACGTGAAAACTCAGTAGAGACTAGGGCTCTGAGGAGATCTCAGAGTTGGGAGACCCTGTTCTGGGGGAGCTGGCTCTTGTTGGATTTCAGCGGACTTCCTGGAGCAAATGCTGCTTGAGGAGAGCCCTGAAGAATTACCAGAAAAGGTATAGGACATCACATGTCCAAACACTGAAGCAGGAGGGAGCACTGTGGTGCCAGGGTCTGCCGGGGAAGGGAGTGCATACTTAGGAGGGCTGTGGGCCAGGAGGGCCTCAGGTGCTGTCAGCCTCCCACAGGCTGCAGATGGGAAGCCAACTGGAGTATAGGCTAGCAGGAGACCATAGAAGGTTGCTGGGGCAGTCCAGATAAGGTGATGAGGTCTGGACTGTAGACATAGCTCAGAACTCTGTGAGGCCCACAGGGTAGGCAGGATCTGGGTAGCCTCAGCCATAGAAATGCAAGTGGGTCAGGGGATAGACCCTCAAACAAAAGAGTCTCACACCTGGTGATTCAGGTCTAGACAGGCCTCTGAGACCCCCAGACACTCCAGGAAGGAGTGCTAAAAGTAAGACCATTAAGGCGCTTGCCTGTGAAGCCTAAGGCCCAGGTTCCATTCCCCAGGACCCACATAACCAGATGCACATGTGCTGACATTCATCTGGAGTTCCTTTGCAGTGGCTGGAGGCCCTGGCACACCTATTCTTTCTCTTTCTATCTGCCCATTTCTCTCTCCCTCTCTCTCAAATAAATACATAAATAAAGTATAAAAATTAGCCAAGCGTGGCAGCACACACCTTTAATCCCAGCACTTGGGAGGCAGAGGTACTAGGATTGCTGTGAGTTCGAGGCCACCCTAAGACTACATAGTGAATTCCAGATCAGCCTGAGCTAGAGTGAGACCCTACCTTGAAAAACAAAACAAAACAAAAAATTAATTCCTTTACTTTTTAAAATATTTTTAGATGTTTTTAAAATTTATTTGAGAGAAAGAGAAAATAGGCCCAACAGTGCCTCCAAGCCACTGCAAATGAACTCCAGATGCATGCACCACCTTGTACATATGGCTTATATGGGTCCTAGGGAATTGAACCTGTGTCCTTAGGCTTTGTAGGCAAGTGCCTCAACCACCAAACCATTTCTCCAGCCCTAAAATTCCTTTTCTGTTCATAATATCAGCCATAGTCTTTGCTCAAAATGCAAAATCTTGGGGTTGGGAGGATGGCTCAGTGGTTAAAACACTTGCTGCTCAAGCCTGAAGTTCGCTCCTCCAGTCCCACGTAAAATACAAGAAACTGAGCTGGTCGTGGTGGCACATGCCTTTAATCCCAGCGCTCGGGAAGCAGAGGTAGGATGATCACTGTGAGTTCGAGGCCACCCTGAGACTACATAGTGAATTCCAGGTCAACCTAGGCTAGAGTGAAACCCTACCTCTTAAAAAAAAAAAAAAAATCAATAGAAGAGTAAGATCAGAAGAAACCCACCTCTGTTTGGTTTAGTGGTTAAGGTGCTTGCTTGCAAAGTCAAAGGACCCAGGTTCACATCCCCAGAATCCATGTAAACCAGAAGCACAAGGTGGCACATGCATCTGGAGTTGGTTAATAGCAGCTAAAGGCCCTGGCGTGCCCATTCTCTCTCTCTCCCCATCTCTAATAAATTAAGTAAATAAAAAGAGAAAAGAAACCTACCTCAAGGTAGGTTAGTGAGAATGGACCTGAAAGTTGTCCTCTGACCTTCACACACGGACTGTGACACATGCATGTACGCATGCATGCACTCACATAAATATATAAATATATATATACACACAGACACGAGCACAAATAAATGTAAGCAATTTACAATTTATTTTATTTATTTATCTTTGGGTTTTGAGGTAGGGTCTTTGCTCTAGCCCAGGCTGACCTGCAATTAAGTTTTAGGCTGGCCTTGAATTCACAGTCTTCCTCTTACTTCAGCCTCCTGAGTGCTGGGATTAAAGGGATGCATCACCATGCACAGGTAATTTTACTTATTTATTTGCAAGCAAAGAGAAAGAAAATGGATGCACCAAAGCCTCCAGCCACTGCAAATGAACTTTTCAGATGCATGTACTATTTTGTGCATCTGGCTTGACGTGGATACTGAGGAATCAAACCTGGGTCATTAGGCTTTGCAGGCAAGCACCTTGACTGCTCAGCTATCTCTCCAGCCCTTAAACAGTTTTTTTAGTATTTAATTTGTTTATTTGAGAGAAAGAAAGAAAATGGGTATACCAGGGCCTCCAGCCACTGCACATGAACTCCAAATGCATGCTTCACTTTGTGCATCTGGCTCTATGTGGATACTGGGGAATTGAACTCTAGCTTTCAGGATTTGCAAGCAAGTCCCTTTAACCACTGAGCCATCTCTCCAGCCCTAAACATTTTTTTTAAATACCTCAAACTTAAAATTAAAAAATTCCCTAACATAAGAAAAGAGTGAATTCCAGGTCAGCTTGGGGTAGAGTGGGACCCTACCTTAAAAAAAAAAAAAATGCTAGAGAGATGGCTTAGCGTTTAAGGCATTTGCTGTGAAGCCTAAGGACCCAGGTTCGATTTTCCAGGTCCCACATAAGCCAGATGTATGTGGTAGCACATGCATCTGGAGTTCATTTGCAGTGGCTAGAGGCCCTGGCATGCCCATTCTTTTTATCTTTAATAAATAAATAAAGGCATATGCCTTTAATCCTAGCACTTGGGAGGCAGAGGTAGGAGGATCACCATGAGTCCGAGGCCACCCTGAGACTACATAGTGAATTCCAGGTCAGCCTGAGCTAGAGTGAGACCCTACCTCAAAAAACCAACAATAATAATAAACAAATTAATCAGTAAAAAAGAGAGATCAGGGCCATTTCTGTTTTGTGAGGTTAGCCCAGTGGCATAGTCAGAAATACCTGTGGGTTGTCTTGGAGCCCTCTGTCCCTCACACCCACCTCTAATCTATCAGAAACCCTGTCTGTTACATACATAAAATATACCCAGGATGAAAACTCTCCTCACTCTGTTGTCACCCTGGCCCAGCCTCCAACCATTCCCCTGGATGCCCAGTGGCCTCCTCTCAAGTCTCTTGTCCCTGATAGCGCTCCACAGTCTGTAGCTAGAAGGAATCTGCAAACCCTGAGACATACTCTGTTCCCTACACCAGGTAGACTCCAAAGCCTACATTGGCCTGTTTCTCCCCTACTCCACTCTGGCTCACTCCCAACATCCCACACAGGGTCTCAGATGGCCAGAGGCAGGTCTGCCCCCACTGTTCCTTTCGCGCCTTCGGCCTTGGCACAAACACCCTGTCCTTTGGAAGCAGTCCATGCCCACCCTCCCAGGCCCCTTATCTGCTCCTGTATTTTTTTTCCCCTGGACCTTGTCATCACCTGTGGGTTTGTTGTTTTGGGGTTTTTTTTGCAGTGTTGGGAATTAAAGCCATGGTCATACACATGCTGGGCAACCTTTCTACTACTGAGCTATAGCCCCAGCCCTCACCTAATCTTTACAGCCCTTCCTCACAGCCCTGGGGACACCTGGAGGAGCTCTGTAAGCAGTGGGTGGATTCTGCACTCAGCATGGGGACAGATGCTCTGGGGTTTGGTGGTTGGGACCAGGCTAGGAGTGTCTTGGGGCCCAGAGAGAAAAGGTGTGCTGCCCAGAGGGCTGTGAGCAAGGCCTGAGCTCTGCTACCTGGGTTCAGTGATGTCAAGGACATTTGAGAGCAGATGCAACCTCCAGAACCTTGGGTAGGGGTGGGAAAGGGGACGTGGCCTGTATCCCTTCTGATGGGTTCAGGAGAGAAGACTAGCATAAGGAGAGGATGTAGAAATGTGGGCTGGGTGTGATGGCACATGTCTTTAATCCCAGCACTTGGGAGGCAGAGGTAGGAGGATCGCCAGGAGTTCAAGGCCACCCTGAGACTACATAGTGAATTCCAGGTCAGCCTGGGCTACCGCGAAACCCTACCTCAAAAAATCAAAAAGAAAGAAAAAAGAGAAAAGAAAAATGTGGTTTCTTTTGAGCTGGAGAGATGGCTTGGTAGTTAAGGCACTTGCATGTCAAGCCTAAGGACTCAGGTTTGGTTCCCCAGTACCAACATAAGCCAGATGTACATGTTGGTGCATGCATCTGAGTTCGTTTGCAGTGGCTAGAGGCCCTGATTTACCCATTATCATTCTCTTTCTCTCTCTTAAATAAATACGTTTTTTTTAAAAAAAAAGGAGGAGGAGGAGCTGGGTGTGGTGGTGCACGCCTTTAATCCCAGCACTTGGGAGCAGAGTAGAAGGATTCTTGTGAGTTCAAAGCCACCCTGAGACTATATAGTGAATTCCAGGTCAGCCTGGGCTAGAGCAAGACACCATCTTGAAAAACCAAAAAAGAAAGAAGGAAGAGATGTGGCTTCTTCCAAAGGGAGTAAACATGAGTCTCCAGGATGTGCTAGTATGTAACTGTATCCAAGGCTCCGTGGGCAGACCCATGGTCCCCACTGACCTCTCTCTTCACTGCAGGTCATTGACCACAGCGGCACCCGGCTTGGGGAGTACGAGGATGTGTCCAAGGTGGAGAAATTCGAGCTTTCAAAAGAAGCCTATGACCAGAAGCAAAGTATGAGACACATGGGATGGGGAGGGGCATGTGGGGTTCAGAGGGTATGTGGGACAAGATGAACAAGGCTCTGACAAGGAGGTTGGTAGTGTGGGCAGTGGGACAGAGTCCTGGAGGATGGAGCTGGGAGGTGGGGTTGGTGGTAGGGACAGATGGGATATGGGAAAGGAGTTGAGGCAGACAGGGCATGGAGTGTGATTGGCAGCTGGAGCTGGACAGGGGCTTGATGGGGGGTGGTGATTGGGTTGAGGCAGTTATCGGAACACATGGAGGTGTGGAGCAGCACAGCTGTGTGTGGGCATAGTGTGGAGTGCACAGTCTGTTGGCACCTGCAGACAGGTTAGACGGGTGTGGAAGATGAAGGCATTTCAGGGGCCAGGTGAAAGCAAATGTGAGTGAGGCGAGAGGCTCTGAAAAGACGTGGTCATGCAAACGATTGGAGGTAGTTTCTGGATTGAATTGTAGGGAGATCCGAGCTCATGGGAGAAGCCAGTGCTCTGGTGGGAGGCGTGAGGGTCTTGGGTGGTAGATAGCCCTTCGATATCCTGCATTGAAAAATCCTCCTAGAATACCTCCCCCATGAGGTCAGAGATATGGCCTGAAGGTCGGGTTTGACCTCATTCCCACCTTGCCCACAGACACACTTCGCTCCTTCTTGAAGCGCAGCAAGATAGGCCCATACAATGAACAGCAGCGGGAACAGCAAGAGGCGGAGGCCGCCCAGCGCCTGGCAGAAGAGAAGGCCCAAGCCAGTGCCATCTCTGTGGGCAGCCGCTGTGAGGTGCACCCTCAGGGGCAGACCCCTCGCCGGGGTACCGTCATGTATGTAGGTACGTGGCTGTATTAGTTAGCTTTTCGTCACGTGTTTCACAGAACAGCTCAAGGGAGAACAGAATTACTGTGGCCCATGGGTCTCAGAGTGTGCAGTCTGCGGTCCTTCTCCTTCGGGTAGAAATTCACGGAGGAGGGCTGGAGAGATGGCTTAGCAGTTAAGCGCTTGCCTGTGAATCCTAAGGACCCTGGTTCGAGGCTCGATTCCCCAGGACCCACGTTAGCCAGATGCACAAGGGGGCGCATGCGTCTGGAGTTCGTTTACAGTGGCTGGAGGCCCTGGCGTGCCCATTCTCTCTCTCTCTCTCTCTGTGTCACTTTCAAATAAATAAATAAAAATTAAAAAAAAAAAAAAAAGAAATTCACGGAGGAGGTGGTAGGGATTCTCCCCCTCATGGCAGAGAGAGGAAGGGACCAGGACAAAGAAACCCCCAAGGACCTGTCTCCAGATCCTCCAGCTAGGTCCAACTTTGCAAAGTTTCCAGAATTTTTCACAAAAGCTCCATGAGCTGGACACCAAGCCCCAACACAGGAGCCTTTTGGACACTTCATATCCAAACCATAACAGTGACCCAAGAGATAGCTGAGACCTCATGCTTTGCCCTGGGCCGAGATGTGCACAGGGCAGGGTGTCAGTCTGCAGGCACCTACGGGCAGTATCTCTCAGGACCTGGGCCCGGCCCTCAGAAGTGGGCATGGCCCACAGCTGGCTGTGACGCCCAGACTGCTGTTTGGTGGGGGTTGCGAAAAGCAGTCATAATTGCTGTACCCTACAACTCATTTAACCTGGACCGATCAGTAGTGGTGTGCACACAGAACTGTGCCCATCACCTCCATCGGTTTTAGAACGTGTTTATCATCCGTCCTCTTAATGATCAGCATCCACTCCACATTTCTGAAGCCCCATCTCCCTCAGCCCTACATAAATAATGTAGGTTCTGTAGCTCTAGATTTGCCCATGAGACAGGGTCTCCTGTACCCTACACTGACTTTGAGCTTGTAAGTAGTCAAGGATGACCTTCAACTCTGATCCTCCTACCTCTCTCCCCAAATGCTGGGATCCCAGGCATGTGCTACCATACCCAGCTTTTTTTGTGGGGGAGAGGGATGGAGGATGGAAAAGGGATTTTTTTAAGACAGTGTCTTGCCATATATTCCAGGTTGGCCTCAAATTCACAGCTGTCCTCTTGCCTCAGCTTCCCAGACTGCTGGGATTATAGGTTATCAGCCACCATGCCCAGTTTGAATGTTTCCTGTAAGTGGAATCATACCATTTGGTCTTGTGTAACAGACTGCATTCATATGACACAGTATCTTCAAGGACTATCTGTATTGTGGGTGAATCAGCACTGTCCTATTGTTGAATTCGACTTTATTACATAAATAGACCATATTTACTTGTCCATTCATTAGTTAATGGACTTTTTTGTTTGTTTTGTTTTTCTAGGTAGGGTTTCACTCTAGCCTAGGCTGACCTGGAATTCACTCTTTTGTCTCAGGGAGGCCTCAAACTCATAGTGATCCTCCTATCTCTGCCTCCTAAGTGCTGGGATTAAAGGCATGTACCACCACTCCTGGCTTGAATTTTGTTTTTTGGTTTTTTGTTTTCTGATGTAGGGTCTTACTCTATCTAGCTCAGGCTGACCTGGAATTCACTATGTAGTCTCAGGGTGGCCTCCAGCTCATGGTGATCTTCCTACCTCTGCCTCCGAAGTGGTGCTGGGATTAAAGACATGCACCCCCACATCCCGCCTGACTTTTTTTTTTTTTTTTTTTTTTTTGAGGTAGGGTCTTGCTGTAGTCCAGGCTGACCTGGAATTCACTATGTAGTCTCAGGCTGACCTTGAACTCACAGTGGTCATCCTACCTCTGCCTCCCAAGTGCTGGAATTAAAGGCATGTACTACCATACCAAGCAGTTAATGGACTTTTCAATCATTTCTACTTTGATATTGAGAGAAACTGAGGCCTCTTCGACACTTTCTTAAAAAATTATTGTTTTTTATTTATTAGAGATAAGGGGGTGGGAAGGAGAGAATAGGCACACCAGGGCCTCCAGCCACTGCAGACAAACTACAGACACATGCATGTGCATCTGGTTTATGTGATTCCTGGGGAATCGAACCTGGATCCTTTGGCTTTGTAGGCAAATGCCTTAACTGGTAAGCCATTTATCCAGCCCTCTTCCATCCACACTTTTTGTTGTTATTGTTGTTTTGAGGCAGGATCTCACTCTTATCTAGCCCACGCAGACCTAGAACTCATTTTGTATCCCAGGCTGGCCTCAAACTCACAGAGAGCCTCCTAGACCAGACGCATTGATGTGGAAGCTTGT
Source organism: Dipus sagitta (assembly GCA_036346955.1). Taxonomy (NCBI): domain Eukaryota; kingdom Metazoa; phylum Chordata; class Mammalia; order Rodentia; family Dipodidae; genus Dipus; species Dipus sagitta. The sequence continues at coordinate 1,018,600 of CM070775.1, read as the reverse complement.
CTCCATGGTGTTGTAGCAGTGCCTTTCCTTGGGTTTTTGCAAAAGCCTCTGGCTGGCGGTGTGGACTGAACAGTGGCAGGGTGGGAGGAGGGAGGCCAGGGAAGAGTCTGTCATCTTGGCCTGGGGAAGAGGTGGAAGTGGGCCTGGGTAGAAGCAGTGGAGGCAGCAAGGAGGAGGATTTTCCAGTGCGGATGTTCTGCTCCACAGGCATGACTGGGGGTGGACTCTGCCCACAGGTCTCACTGAGTTTTCTCTTGGACAGGACTCACAGATTTCAAGCCTGGCTACTGGATTGGTATCCGCTATGATGAGCCACTAGGAAAACATGACGGCAGGTAACAAGTATTTCCACCGAGTGAGTGTGTGTGTGTGTGTGTGTGTGTGCGCGCGCGTGCGTGCATGTGTATGTGAAGGTCCACGTGTACAGCTGTTTGAGCCTACATACCCACATAGAGTGGGAGCCACGTGCTGCCTCTGACAAGTGCCTTCCCATCATGCCCTGCAGTGTGAATGGGAGACGATACTTCGAATGCCAGGCCAAGTACGGTGCCTTTGTCAAGCCGTCAGCTGTGACCGTGGGGGATTTCCCAGAGGAAGACTATGGCTTGGATGAGATGTGACACCGAAGGACAGGCTTCTCCCTGCTCCAGCCTGACTCAGCCATTTATTGCTCCTCCCTGTGGGTGTGCCTCTGACCCTCTTCTCTGACCCCATTTTAATTTTATTCATCACTTATCTACCATGACTTCTGAAATTCATACATTAAATCTAAATCATCAGAAAGCTGAAAAGTATGTGGAGGACTGATTTCAGGAGGAGCAGGGCAGTGAGGGAGTGGAGGTGAGATGAGGCCTGGGCAAAGAGGGGCAGCAGTTTGATTGTTTGGGGATTGTTTTTGTCCTTTGCTATTTAATACACTGTTCTGCAGCTGTAACAAAGAGACCCAAAATAATACTGGCTTAAAGAAAATGAAAACTTCATTCTTTTCCACATAAAGTCGCACACGTGCCAGGTGTGGTGGCGCGCGCCTTTAATCCTAGCACTCGGGAGGCAGAGGTAGGAGGATCGCTGTGAGTTCAAGGCCACCTGAGACTACATAGTGAATTCCAGATCAGCCTGAGCTGCAGTGAGACCCTACCTCGAAAAACCAAAAAGCCAAAAAAAAAAAAAAAATTAAAAAATTTAAAAAAGTCGCACATGTTCCCCAAGAGCCAGTATAATGACCTCCGTGTCGTTAGCTGGTCTCCATCTCTTGTTGCTCTCTTGTTTTCTTTTTCTTGTTTTGTTTTGTTTTTTCTAGGTAGGGTCTCACTGTAGCCCGGGCTGACCTGGAATTGACTATGTAGTCTCGGGACTCTCAGCAGTCCTCCTGCCTCTGCCTCCCAAGTGCTAGGATTAAAGGCATGTGACACCACACCCAGCTTCTTGTCTCCTTTTGATTCCAGTCTCATGTTCCAGCCACCAGGAAAAAGAGAAAGGGAGGTGATATTCTTTGCCTGTAAGGAAGAGGTACAGAGCCATCCATGGTAGCTCATTCCTGGAATCCCAGAACTCAGAAAGCTGAGGCAAGAGAATCACTGTGTATTTAAGGCCAGACTGGGCCATGATGATAATGCGTTCCAAGACAGCCTGGGTTAGAGTGTCTTTCAAAAAAAAGATATAACTCAACACTTAACTCCTAACTCTACAGAGGCTACTGAGATAGTTTAGTCCCTGTTCTGGGCAGCTGTGTACTTAGCCAAATATCAGAAGTTCCTGTACTATGGGCGTAGTGGTTCACACCTTTAATCCCAGATTGCAATAAGAGGATTACTATGAGTTCAAGGACCACCTGGGCCACAGAGTGAATTCCTGGTCAGCCTGGAAAACAGTAGAACCCTGTCTGTCTGTCTACCCCCTCCCTGCTTGCAAATAAAATATTTTTTAAAATAAAAAAGTTAAAGAAATACAAAAAGTTTCTGTACTAGACAAACGGGAGAGAAGGGATACTGTGTAAATAAGTAGATCTTCCATAGACCTTGTATGTGAAGGACCTTACCTGTCACTTAGTACTTTAAAGAAAAAAGAAATCAAGCTAGGTCTGATGTCACAGGCTTGTAATCCCAGCTATTTGAGCTAGCTGAGGCCAAAGGATCTCAAGTTCAAGGCCAGCCTGGGCAATTTAGTGAGACACTGTCTCTAAAAAGAAGCTGCAGACAATATTCTTGTGACTGCCCCACCCACTGCTGCCTCCTTCAGTGTACTCAATAAACCTGTTTTCTTTTTTGTGTAAATGTATGTGGTGTGCATGTATGTGTGTTTGCATGTATATAGAGGTGCACATGTGTGTGCATGTAGAGGCCAGAGGTTGACATTGGATGTCTTGATCACTGTCCACTTTATTTCTGAGACAGAGTCTCGCTTGAACCCAGAGCTCATCAGTTTGGCTAGTCCAGCTAGCTGGCTTGCCCTGGGAGATCCCCTGTCTCTTCCTCCTGAGATTACAGACAGGCCACACATCTGCCTAACATCGACATGGGTGCTGGGGATCTGAACTCTAATCCTCATGTTTGCATAGTACATGCTTTGTCCACTGATCTATCTCCCTAGCTTATTTTCTTCCTTTAAAAAAAATATGGGGTGGGGCTGGAGAGATAGCTTAACGGTTAAGGCACTAGCCTGTAAAGCCTAAGGACCCAGGTTTGATTTCCCAGTACCCATGTAAGCAAGATACACAAGCGGGCGCACACGTCTGGAATTCGTTTGCAGTGGCTAGAAGCCCTGGAGCACCCATTCACTCTCTTTTTTTTTTTTTTTTTTATTTATTTATTTGAGAGTGACAGAGAGAGAGAGAAAAAATGAGCATGCCAGGGCCTCCAGCCACTGCAAACAAACTCCAGATTACATGTGCCACCTTGTGCATCTGGCTAACCTGGGTCCTGGGGAATGGAGCCCCGAACTGGGGTCCTTAGGCTTCACAGGCAGGCACTTAACCGCAAAGCCATCTCTCCAGCCCCCATTCACTCTCTTTATCTGTCTCTTTCTCTCTAAATAAAATAATTTTAAATTTTTTTTTAAAAAGATGGGGAAAGGGGACAAAAGAAAGTAATGAGGAGATTTTGATCAAAATACATTGTCATTTGCTATTTAATACACTGTTTTGCAGCTGTAGCAGTTGTCAATAAAACTTTTTTTTGGCATTAATTTTTTCAAGGTAGTATGTCCACGCTAGCCACCATGCCCAGCTGAAAACACTTATTTACTCATTTTTGTTTATTTATTAGAGATAGAGAGAAGAACAGAGAGAGTGAGAATGGGCATGCCAGGGCATCCAGCCACTGCAAATGAACTCCAGATGCATATGCCACCATGTGCATCTGGCTTACGTGGGACCTGGAGAATCGAACCTGGGTCCTTAGGCTTTGCAGGCAAGTGCCTTAACTGCTAAGCTGTCTCTCCAGCCCTAAAAAACAACAACAACAACAAAAAAAAAACTTATTAATCTGTTGTGGTGGCACATGCATTTAATCCCAGCACCTGGAAGGTAGAGGTAGGAGGATCACTGTAAGTTCAAGGCCATCCTGGGACTACATAGTGAGTTCCAGATCAGCCTGAGAAACAGTAAGACCCTACCTTGAAAGAACAAAAGTGGTATTTTTGTTTTTTTGGGTGGGCATGGTGGTGGCACACACCTTTAATCTCAGTCCTCAGGAAGCAGAGATAGGAGGATTGCCATGGGTTCCAGGCCAGCCTTAGTTAATTCCAGGCCAGCTGGGGCTAAAGTAAGACCCTGCTCAAAAAGAAAAAAAAAAAAAAAAATTCTAAAAAAGGGCTGGAGAGATACTTCGTGGTCAAGGCATTTGCCTGCGAAGCCAAAGGATGGGCTCATGTTCAATGCACCCATTCTCTCTCTCCTTTTTTTTTTTTTTTTAATATTTATTTATTTGAGATAGAAAGGCAGATAGAGGATGGGCGCACCAGGCCTGTAGTCACTGCAAAAGAACTCCAGATGCATGTGCAACCTTGTGCATCTGGCTTATGTGTGTACTGACTGAGGAATCTAACCTGGGTCCTTAGGCTTCTCAGGCAAGTGCCTTAACTGCTAAGCCATATCTCCAGCCTCCCCACCCTGTCTGTCTGTCTGTCTGTCTGTCTGTCTGTCTGTTTGTTTGTTTGTTTGTTTTTCCGAGGTAGGGTCTCACTCTCTAGTCCATGCTGACCTAGAATTCACTATGTAGTCTCAGGGTGGCCTCAAACTCACAGCAATCCATCTATCTCTGCCTCCCAAGTACTGGGACTAAAGGCTTGCACCACGTGCAGCCTCTCTCTCTCTCTCTCTCTCTCTACTTCTTTCTCTCTCTTTTTCTCAGATAAATAAAAAATTTGGGGGGCTGGAGAGAGAGTTTAGTGGTTAAGGCATTTGCCTGCAAAGTCACAGGATCCCAGTTCAATTCTCCAGGTCCCACGTTAGCCAGATGCACAAGAGGGCACATGCTTCTGGAGTTTGTTTGCAGTGGCTGGAGGCCCTGGCGTGCCCATTCTCTCTCTCTCCCCTCTCCCCCTCTGCTTCTTTCTCCCTCTCAAATAAATAAATATACTTTTGGGGCTGGAGAGCTGGCTTAGCAGTTAAGGCACATGCCTGTGAAGCCTAAGGCCCTGACACACTCTCCCCCCCCGCCAATTAATAAATAAAAGTAAAAATAAATTTAAAAAATGTGTTTTAATTTAAGGTTTTAGGTTTTAAAAAAAGCTTTCATGAACAAGGTGAACATGGCAGGGTGCCCTGTGGAGGACATAGGATTCCGTTGATCTCTTTAAACCCTCCCTGCCTTCAACCTTCAAGTCTAATAAAATGGTTTGATCCCTCCCTGCTCCCCCCAAAAAAGGCTGGAGGGGAACCTCACAGGCTGCAGGGCCACTGGCTGTGTCCTGTCACCTGGGCCCCAAGCAGCCTCAGAGAGGGGATTCTCAAGAAAACAGGTACCTCCTGCACTTACACCCATTGCCTGTTAGGTGTCCCTGTCTCATGTGATAACATCAAAGCTGCCAGTGAACTGGGAGACCCTTATATGACCTAGGACACAGTCATCTTAGCATTCAAGCAGATTTTGTTACTTTCTGCCCTTGACCAGGACAAAAGTTAATAAAGTGTCTTCCAGTCATGTTGGCTGTTTAGTGCATGGTGGTTTTACTGCCCCTGTCCCTAAACCTGAGCAGATGCCTATGAGCACTGGCAAATTCTGAAGGTAAACATAGGTGACAAACCAGAATTTGAAGTATTCCATTTAGATTCTGATGCTGCTGGAGTATGTGTGTTCAAGAAAAAGTGAGTATCACAAGTCTACAGTCCGAGAACTTTTTAATAATTTTTTTGTTTATTTTTATTTATTTATTTATTTGAGAGTGACAGAGAGAAGGAGGCAGAGAGAGAGAGAGAGAATGGGCGCGCCAGAGCTTCCAGCCTCTGTAAACGAACTCCAGATGCGTGTGCCCGCTTGTGCATCTGGCTAACATGGGTCCTGGGGAATTGAGCCTCAAACCGGGGTCCTTAGGCTTCACAGGCAAGCGCTTAACCACTAAGCCATCTCTCCAGCCCATCCGAGAACTTTTATTTATTTATTTATTTATTTATTTTGGTTTTTTGAGGTAGGGTTTCACTCTAGCCCAGGCTGACCTGGAATTCACTATGGAGTCTCAGGGTGGCCTCGAACTCACGGCGATCCTCCTACTGCCTCCCGAGTGCTGGGATTAAAGGCGTGCGCCACCACGCCCAGCTATTTATTTATTTATTTATTTATTTTTTGGTTGTTCGAGGTAGGGCCGAGAACTTTTTTTTAATGGTCTTTCTAAATATTTTATTTATTTATTTATTTGAGAGCAGAAGAGGCAGAGAGAAAGACAGAATGGGCACACCAGACTCTCCAGCCACTGCAAACAAAATCCAGATGCATGTGCCCCCTTGTGCATCTGGCTTACATGGGTCTTGGGGAATTGAACCAGGGTCCTTAGGCTTTGCAGGCAAATGCCTTAATCGCTCAGCCATTTCTCCAGCATACAATCCAAGAACTTTAAAGCTTCTGAAGATGTAGCATTGAGAAAGTTGTTTTAAAAAAGTTTCAAAGCAGAAAAAGAAAGAAGATCCAGAAACTTCTCAGGCAGATGGTGGTGCCACAGAGCTAGCAGATTTTGCAGTCACCCCATCAGAAGAGGCAGACCTAATGACTAGTGGTAATATGAATACCTCTGGGAGGAACTGCCGAAGAAGAAAAGGCACCAGGAAGAATGGGAGCCTGTTTTCCAAGCCCATGACTCCACTGGTTACCAGTGACCATAAAAAAAAAGACTGAAGAGACAGTCTGCATCTATCCCAATTCTAGAATGTTCACCTGAGAAGGAAAAAGTAATTGTCTTTTCTGCATTTTAACTGTGATCTATGATTCTGTTGTTAAAATATTTACATGTTTTGAATGATGGAGGGGAAAAAAGCTAGAGCCAGGTGTAGTGGTGCATGCCTTTAATCCCAGCACTTGGAAGGCAGAGGCAGGAAAATCACTGTGTGTCTGAGATCAGCCTGGGACTACAGACTGAGTTCCAGGTCAGCCTGGGTTAGAGTGAGACCCTGCCTTGAAAAAAAAAAAAGGCTGGGGATGTGGCTCAGTGATACAATGCTTGTCTGCTGGAAACCCTGGGTCCCATCCCAAGAACCAAAAATCAAAAACGAGATGAAGTAACATGAAGCCACTCTTCATAGATTTTGTCAGGAGAGCTTGGCAAAGAGCAGTGCCCGTGGGTAGATGGCATACATGTGCAGCCCATGTGTGTGGAGACACCTGTCCTGTATTTACACGTATCATGATCCCTCATTGGATCCTAGAGGGATTCCTGATAGGATGACTATTGCAGAGGCTACTTAATTGTTGCAATTACTTAATTATAGCTTCTGAGCAAGGAAGCAGCCTTGAGAGCAACTATAGTCAGGAGGAAACAGCTTGGGAGCTGTAGGGTCTTGGGGGATGCGCCTCTTTCCATGTATGGCCAGATGTGTTGTTCCCACCATAGGCTACATGGATTCAACTTCAATGACTGGAACATTCACCACACCAGACTCACACAGAAACAGGACATCCAGAACATAGAATGGCACACAGACAAGTCACACAGGAGACACACGCATGTGCTGAGGGCCATCAAACACCACCAGGACTCTTAGACTATGCCCCCAGTCCCAGACCAGACAGGTATTCGAGGAAAGGTCCCCAAGGCTTTGGTCCCTTCCATGTCAGTGATTATTGATGAGGAGGCAGCCCCACCCACTCAACCAGCTGTGTCCAGCTTTGTGTTGCTTTCACAACACCTGAGATAAATGACTTTTAATCAGAGGAAAGGGGGCTGGGGTGTAGCTCAGGAACAGAGCATTTGCCTAGCATGCACAGCCCTGGGTTTGATCCCTACCATTGCAAGTGGAGATGGGGGAGGAAAGGGCTAGAGAGAGGGCTTAGTGGTTAAGGCGCTTGCTTGCAAGCCTGATAGCCCAGGTTTATTTCTCCAGTACCCACGTGAAGCCAGAAGCACAGAATGGCACACGCATCTGGAGTTTGTTTGCAGTGGCTGGAGGCCCTAGTGTGCCAATTCTCTCTCTCTTGCTTGCTCTCTCTTCTCATAAAGAATGTACAAAAAGGTGGCTTGCGTGGACGTGGGCAGAGGCAGCCAGCCTGCCACCGCAGCCCCGTGCCCACACCTCAGCAGGTTGCCACCTGGCTTTGCCACCTGCGGGCCTCAGGACCCCAGGCATTGTCCCTGGAAAGATGACTCGCAATTTCAAATCTGGAGGCCTCATCTTTGCCAAGATGAAAGGTTACCCTCATTGGCCAGCTCAGGTAGATGAAGTTCCTGATGGAGCTGTAAAGCCACCCACAAACTACCCATACTGTTTTGGAACCCATGAGACTGTTTTTTTTAAGACCAGAGGGTATATTTCCATACTCAGAGAATAAGAAGTATGGCAACCAAATAAACGAAAAGGATTTAATGAGTTTATGGGAAACAGATAACAATCTGAAAGTAAAATTTTCAAGTCAACAGACATCAACTATACAATCAACTGCATCATCTGATATTGAAGTGGAAGAAAAAGAAACTAACGTTTCAAAGGAAGATACTGATCATGAAGAAAAAGCAACAATGAAGATGTGACAAAAGCAATTGACATAACCACTCCAAAAACTGCCCGATGAGGAAGAGAAAGGTAGAAAAACAAGTCGAAACTGAGGAGGCAGGAGTGGTAACAGCAGCAACAGCATCTGTTAATCGGAAAGTGAGTCTTAAAGAAGACACCTGCAGCTATGGAGGTCAAGATGCCAAGACCAAGAGACAGAGCTGAAATAGTGAAACAGCCCTGTCCTTCAGAGAGTGACATGGATGCTGGTGAAGATGAACATAAGAAAAAAGGGCAAGATGAAAAACAGCCTGAAAAGCAACTTCAAAAGGAAGAGGAAAAACCAAGAAAAGAACCAGATAAAGAAGAGGGGAAGAGCCGGGTATGGTGGCACACGCCTTTTATCCCAGCACTCGGGAGGTAGAGGTAGGAGGATCACCATGAGTTCGAGGCCACCCTGAGACTACATAGTGAATTTCAGGTCAGCCTGGGCTAGAGTGAGACCCTGCCTCGAAAAACAAAACAAAACAACAACAAAAAAGAACCATTTGTGATGTTTGTAATGGTTTCCTATAGACTGCTGAAAGTTAAAAAAAAAATTTTTTTTTTTCAAGGTAGGGTCTTGCTCTAGCCTGGGCTGACCTGGAATTCACTATGTAGTCTCAGGGTAGCCTTGATCTCGCAGTGATCCTCCTGTCTCTGCCTTCTGAGTGCTGGGATTAAAGGCATGCACCATCACACCTGGCAGTTTTAAATTTTTATAAGCATAGGTTTTGATGTCTAAGACTTACTTTGGGGAGCGAAAAATCCCTTTATCTTTGTTTAAAAGTAACTAAACATTATTGCTAATTGTATTTGTGCAGCATTAACCAGCTACATTATACAGTACATATGGGGGGGAAGCCACTTAATGTTAAACTGCTTTGCAGACATGGTTGTAGCATATTTCAGATAAGTATGTGTATGTTAATGTGTAGAATGATTGGTAAAACAATGTTACTTTTTTTTTTTTTCAAAGTAGGGTCTCACGCTGTCCCAGGCTGGCCTGGAATTTACTATGTAGTCTCAGGGTGGCCTCGAACTCAATGCAATCCTCCTCCTACCTCTGCCTCACAAGTGCTGCGATTAAAGGCGTGCACTACCACGCCCAGCTTCCTAGTTTGATTATTTTTTGGGGGGGGGCGTTGAGGTAGGGTCTCACTCCAGGCTGACCTGGAATTCACTATGTAGCCTCAGGGTGGCCTTGAACTCATGGTGATCCTCCTATCTCTGCTTCCCGAGCATGCGGCTCCTAGTTTGCTTTTGACATTGGAATTCCAGGTCAGCCTGGGGTAGAGTAAGACTCTACTTGGAAAAACCATAAATAAATAAATAAATAAATAAATAAATAAATACCAGGTTTACTGGGCATGGTGGCACATGTCTGGAATCCCAGCACTTGGGAGGCTGAGACAGGAGGGTCAGGAGCTCAAGGTCAGTCTTCAATTCACTATGTAGTCCCAGCTCTGGCTCTTTTTTTTTTTTATTGACAACTTCCATAATTGTAAACAATATCACATGGTAATTCCCCCCCACATTCCCCTTTGAAACTCCACTCTCCATCATATCCCCTCTCCCTCTCAATCAGTCTCCCTTTTATTTTGATGTCATGATCTTTTCCTCCTATTATGATGCTCTTGTGTAGTTAGTGTCATGCACTGTAAGGTCATGAATATCCAGGCCATTTTGTGTCTGGAGGAGCACGTTGTAAGGAGTCCTACCCTTCCTTGGCTCTTACATTCTTTCTGCCACCTCTTCCTCAATGGACCCCAAGCCATGGAAGGCATGATTGAGATATTTCAGTGCTGAGCACTCCTCTGAAACATCTTCTCAGCAGCATGGTGCCTTCTGAGTCATGCCAAGATCACTGCCATCTGAAAAGAGAAGGTTCTCTAACCAAAAGTGAGAGTAGCATTAATATATGGGTATGAACATTAATAGAAGTGTTTAGTGGGCAGTTTGGTAAGCATAGTACATACATTTAGCCGACACCAGCAGACGTTACACCCCTAGGTCTCATGACTAGCCCTGTTGTAGGTTTTCAGTATCAGGGATGTATTCCCTCCCATGGAGCAGGCCTCCAGTCAAATTAGAGGGCGGTTGGTTTCCCCCATAATAGATGTGCCACTATTGCACCCATTGGCTCATTTAGCCCGGCTGACCAAATATGAGGCTTGCAGTGTCCACTGTTGGTTATCTTCACTGGTGATTTCTCTGTCTCCCATTGAACTGCATGCAGTGTGGCTTTTTCCAGCTTTCTGTCAGCTGGTCTACATGGAGGAGGTTTTCAGCTCAGCTCCAGCAGGGTTTCTCAGTGACCTTGCAGCCCAAGTAGGTGGAATCTTCAGCAATAGGGTCTTACCATCTATTCCTGATGGGAAACCAAGGGCCTTGACAATGGCCTGTAATGTTTTGGGGGCATCAGGGACCTCCCTGGCCAACAACGCACTGGAAGGTATCCCATCCCTAGCACTGAAAATTTTCTAGTAACAATCTATGTCTCCTGTGTGTTCTATTGTCCAAATAAGTAGGTTTCCATATGACTTATTTATATCCTTTTAGATTTTGACTCAATCTCTTCCCCTGACCTCACTTTTTAATTTTTTAAAAATTTATTTGAAAACAAGGCAGAGAGAGAGAGAGAGAGAGAGACAGACAGACAGACAGACACCTGGTACACCAGGGCCTTCTGCAGTTGTAAACAAACTCTGAACACATGCATCATTTTGTACATCTGGCTTTATGGTGGGTACTGGATGTAAGGAATGTGAAAGAGAAAAGCAAAGGAAAACACTGGGCTTGATCTCAACAGGGACTGTTTATCAACGCACAGAGACTGGCTGCAGTCTTCCCGCATGATGGAGGCTGAAGCACTGAGCTAAGCTGGGGTTCAAGCATATAAGGAGGACCCTAAGAAAAACAGAACCAGGTGCACCTCTAAGGGAAGTAGATAAGGGACTTGTAGATATTTGTGTCTTTGCTCAGCATGGCCTTCTTTTTTTTTTTTTTTTTTTTTTTTTTTTTAAGGAAGAATTGTCTAAGGAAGGATACCCCAGATGGTTTCTGTTCCTTTAAGGCCTTCTAAATTAAGGGCAGTACATCAATCACAGGAGTTGTCAAGCTAGTCTGGGAACATTAATCTGGGAATGGCTGCCTCTGATGTTTCTCTGAGGCCCTCTAGTTCCCTCTGATTTTCAGGGAGAATCATTAACCCTTCACTGGGGAATCAAATCCCAGAAGTCAGGCTTTGCAAGTTCTTAAATGTGATATTTTACTATTAATAAGACTGCTAGGCCCAGTGTAGTGGCGCATGCCTATAATCCTAGCACTCAAGGGCAGAAGTAGGAAGATCACTGTGAATTCGAGACCAGACTACATAGTAAAATCCAGGTCAGCCTGGGCTAGAGTGAGACCCTACCTGGAAAAAAGATTGCTGGCAGCTAGGCATGGTGGTGCATATCTGAAATCCCAAAACTCTGGAAACTAAGGCAGGAAGATCCTGAGTTCTCCAAGACCAGCAACACCATTTAAAAACAAAATGGCCAAGTTTGTGCCAGATGCACAAGATGGTGCAAGCATCTGGAGTGCACTGGCAGTGGCAAGAGGCCCGGCGCACCCATTCACTACCCATCCATCTCTCTGCTTGCAAATAATATATTTAAAAAGAGTAACACCTAAAAGCAGGCTGCTGGCCGTGCATAAGGAGGAGCAAAGCCGCTGAGTCTGCCAGGCGTATCAGGGCAGGGAGCACACATGAATAGGAGTCACTGAACAACAGGAATGGAGCCTTCCAGGCCTCAAGAGATCTCTGCTGATTCCCTAGTCCAGAAACTCGATTCCTGTACTAATCAAACCTGTACTGAGTGCAGCCTTTCTTCAAAACTTGAGCTAATCCTGTAAGATTCATTCATATGCTAGTAATGACCCCTTGAGTTGATCCTTGCGCCAATTACAAAGGGGATAATTAACTACTTTGAGAAGTTTAATTAAACTGTTTCAGTGAGAAAGAGCTGATGAGAGCCAGGCGTGGTGGCGCACGCCTTTAATCCCAGCACTCGGGAGGCAGAGGTAGGAGGATCGCCGTGAGTTCGAGGCCACCCTGAGACTCCATAGTGAATTCCAGGTCAGCCTGAGCTACAGTGGGACCCTACCTCGAAAAACCAAAATAAATAAATAAATAAAAGAAAGAAAGAAAGAAAGAAAGCTGACGGAACCTGCAAGCCTAGCCTCTCTTGCATTCCCATGAAGTACGGCTGACACCAGAGCGACCCGCAAAGGGCTGCTGCGGGCATTCTCTAGGGTGACGTGAGAAGGGCCTGGCTCGCGGCTCGAGGTCGGCTGCACGAACCATAAGTGTGGTTCACAGCAGACCTGAGTGGGCCGCTTTCATCTGATCCTCACACCGGCCCTGCCCGTTTCTGGCAGGTTCCCTTTCACACCTTAGTCCTTCTTGGGGTCCAGCCTCTTCAGGAAGGGCCCTGGGGCCAGGGTTCACCCTCGGCGGCCACCAGGGGGCGGCAGCACTGCGGACCGGCACCGCCCAGCCCTCCCAGACCGCACTGCACACCCGCCGCGCCCCGCCCTGCAGCTCACGATTGCAGGGATGCTAGAATTGACTGCACAGGCTGACCTCGATCTCGCAGCAAAACTCCTGCCTCGCCCCTCAGTCTTATTTCAGTCTGGCACCACCACGCGGCTTCACTCAGTCTCCTTGATTATCAACATACGGCCAAACTTTTATTTTTTATTTTTTTATTTTTTTGGTTTTCGAGGTAGGGTCTCAGTCTAGCTCAGGCTGACCTGGAATTCACTATGTAGTCTCAGGGTGGCCTCGAACTCACAGCAATCCTCCTACCTCTGCCTCCTGAGTGCTGGGATTAAAGGCGTGCACCAGTAAACTTTGTTTACTGAATCTCTCCTATTATGTTAATCAATTGAGGCTTTTTTTTTAAAATTCAGAGCCTTGCTGAGGAGTCCTGCTGGTTCTAAGATTTTTATTCTACAACAGCTCCACTCCTCATTCCTCCTGCGGATTTCCTACAGTCCTATTTAGCTGGTTGCACCCCTTTGGGGCCTTTAACACTTCTTCAGTTCCGGGTGTCTGTTGCAAACAGGTGGAAGGACATATTTGATCTGCTGTTGCTACTGCAAATGAACTCTAGATGCATGCCCCACTTTGTGCATCTGGCTTTACGTGGGTCCTGGGGAAGCAAACCCCGTCGTTAGGCTTTGCAGGCAAGTGCCTTAACCAACTGTTGAGCCATTTCTCCAGCACCTGCATTATTTCTCTCTCTCTCTCTCTCTCTCTCTCTCTCTCTCTATATATATATATATATATATATATATATTGGTTTTCCAAGGTAAGGTCTCAGTGTAGCCCAAGTTGACCGGGAATTCACTCTCAGGGTGGCCTCGAACTCACGGGGATCCTCCTACCTCTGCCCCCTGAGTGCTGGGATTAAAGGCGTGTGCCACCATGCCAGGCTTAAAATATATTTTATTTATTTAAGAGAGAGAAAGAGGGGGGGGGAGAGAGATGGGCATGCTAGGGTCTCCAGCCACTGCAGAGGAACTCCAGATGCGTGCACCCCCTTGAGCATCTGGCTAACGTGGGTCCTGGAGAGTTGAACTGGTATCCTTTAGCTTTGCAGGCAAACGTCTTAACTGCTAAGCCATCTCTCCAGCCCTGTCTCTCTCTTTCTCTCTCTTATTTTTAAATATTTTATTTATTCAAGAGAGGGAAAGAGTGAGAGAGAGAATTGGCACACCAGGGCTTCCAGCCACTGCAAGGGAACTCCAGATGCATGCGCCACTAAATGGGTCCTGGGGAATCGAACTGAGGTCTTTTGGCTTTGCAGGCAAGTGCCTTAACCACTAAGCCATCTCTCCAGCCCACCCCCCGCCTCTCTTTTTAAAAAGAAATTAATTATTTGAGAGAGAAAGGGAGGGATAATAGGTGTGCCAGGGCTTTCAGCCAATGAAAACTAACTCCAGATACTTGTATCACTTTGTGCATCTGGCTTACATGGGGTTGGAGAATTGAACCTGGGTCCTTTGGGCTTCACAGGCAAACACTTTAACGGCTAAGCCGTCTCACCAGCATCATATTTTTTGCTTTATAAGACAAATCTCAGATGGGGCGGTGGCACACTTTTAATCTCAGCACTTGGGAAGCAGAGAGAGTATTGATGTGAATTCAAGGCAACAGGAAGATACTGCATAGTGAATTCCACATCAGTCTGAGCTAGAGCAAGACCCTACCTCAAAAAAAAAAAAAAAAAACTGCAAGTCTCCTTGAATTTTCTTTTCTTTCCTGTTTTTTTATTTCTTTTCTTTTCTTTTTTTGGTTGTTCAGGGTAGGGTCTCACTCTAGCTCAGGCTGACCTAGAATTCACTATGTAGTCTCAGGATGGCTTCAAACTCACAGTGATCCTCCTACATCTGTCTCCCTAGAGTTTGGATGGAAGGCTTGCACCGTCATGGCTGGCTGAACTTCTTTTTTCAAAGTTTTGTGTGTGTATGTGTAACCTCTTGCCAGTGAAAATAAACACCAGATACTTCTGCCACTTTTTGCAACTGGCTTACATGGGTGGCTTACATACGTGTGTTACGTACTTACCGTATTTTCCTTGATGTGTGTGAATGTTACTCAGTGAACGAGGGGCATGTCCGTGATTTTCCAATACTTAGCCTTTTGGTCCTTCATTCCACCTGCACCCACTGTCGGGTCACGATGGCTCTCGAGAGCCTGCGAACGCGTGAACAAACCCTCAGAGTACACGTTGGGAACCCGACACTCCTACGTCTTCCTGGCCTGGCTTCAGCAATTTTGCCCTGGGCCTATAAGGCATGAAGAATGTGCATACTTGCATACGGGTTTTACTCATATTCTGTTTGCCCTCTCGAACTTGGGACACTTCTGTGTGTCTGCTGCCTCAAACAGACGTCAGTCCTCCGGCTAGGAAGGGGCTCAGGACTCATAGGGAGTGTCTCACTTCACCTGTAAGCTCTGCATGTCCCATGCGCATGTGACCACTTAAGTCACGTGTGTGTCAGGGGCCTCCTTTCCCTAGCGCACAGAGATTCCCTGCATGGTCGTGGCGTTCTGTGGGTCCGAAAAGCCCCCGATTCCCTGACCTAGGCTGAGAGCAAGGCTCTCAGCCTAGGTCAGGGAATCGGCTGTCTTCAGAAAATGGGTCAGTTTTATCCCATCCACAAAGGCGGCTGAGGCACGGCCATATGCCTGCCCGAGTCGCTGTTGCTCAAATTGAGCAATTTTTTCGGGTTCACCCCCTCACGTACAAGTGTTGAGCCTACTGGAATGGGGATGTCTGAAATGTGAGGGAGCAGGGCCCGGAGGGTGTGTTTCTCTGGGAATAAGAGAGCTCCAGAAAGTATCCCTTCATTGGCTGAAGGAGGAGGGCCTCCACGAGTGCCGGGCCAGCTGACAGACCAGGTGAGGCTGCCTCACACATCGAACATTCGGACATTTGACAATCGTCGAGAACGCCTGAGTCCACTCGCGTGGACTGCCCACTTTCCCCTGTCCCTGGTGATGATGAGGTGTCCCCTTTTCTCAACCGTGCAGGGATGCTGGTCCAGCTTTCTTGACAGAGAGGCTGACAACTCCAGGACTTCTAAGGAGCGGTGCTTTGCTTCCACCCAATGACACAGGCGGCAGGAGTGTTGCTTCTGGGTGGAACGCCACTCACATAGGTTCTTCAATTCCTTCTGGACGTGTTTGGAATAGGATTTGAATCAGAATAAAATTCCCAGGTACACATGACAGGTGCTGGGCAAGGAGGCCGTCACTCTTCAGTAACCTGTGTTGAGCACATTGACGTCCCCCCGCCCCCACAAGGAAAAGAAAATATTTTATTTTTTAAA